>CM053985.1:16851869-18051869 GCA_028641955.1 Protonibea diacanthus | reverse complement strand
CTAGTTATTATCTAAAAAGGAACAAAAGAAAGAAAGAAACATGACAATTAGGGGAAGACGTAAAAAAGATTAAGGGTTAACATGCTTTGTGTCTGGATTGATAATCACAGAACTACTATGCTGAACAGCTCTGTGTTTAAAGAGGAACAATATGTAAGAACGGGCCACCTGTTGAATTCATACTCCAAACAAATACAGGGCACCACAGCACCAGAGTAACCACTAATCGCTACCAACTGTAGCTGCAGCTGTAGCTGTGTAGAACACGGTCGGACTGGGACCGAACACAACCTCCGAGACCAAGAGGAGGACAGTTTGATTTGAGTTGATGATTGTTGGAGCAGCTGAAAAACTAACCAAGATGTTTTGTTTCTGTCAAGTGTAAATGATGTGTGTTCTACAATAAGTTAACAGCAGACTGAATGGCACTAGTCAGAATACATGATGATATTTTTTGAGTTTCTTGTTCTATTTAAAACTCGGTGCTTGCATACATCTTCCAGCTAGCTGTGGGGGGAAGGCCAAGTCAGACTGGCCGAGGATAGCTGGTTATGCTAACTTCAGTATCTATCTCTGCAACACAATATAGACTTTAAATGAAATTTGAAACTATTTCTTAATTTCTTCTTCTGTTGTTTTTTCTAAAACTAAAATTCTTACATATTTTACCTGTGCTTGTCAGGCAGTAATGCACATTCGTCAGGGGCATTAGCACAGAGATCTACACCATCCTAAATACAGAATCCACCGGTGGTGTTTTCATTATGTAACATTTGTGTTTGGAGTGAAGCAGTGGGCCTCTATTCTTTTTTTGGCACTGATGGGCCCCAGGGTGTTTACATTACTCTCAGGAGACCGAGCATGAGCATATATTGCAGGGAACAATAAAAGAAGTCCGGGGCCAGCCTTAGGTAAACACATTTAGAAGAGCGACATGATGGCGTCATGGTGACCTGAGCCCCCAGAGATGGGAAATGTTGCTTAACAGTTAACAGTCAGTGCCGAAATAGCAGGATGAGGAGAGACAGAACCTCTGGCTAGTAATGCTGTCTATCCCTCACTGACAGCAGGTGAGGCTGAGGTGAAGCAGAGACAATCAGGTGTACTGTTTGTTTGTGTAGCCAAGTAACAAAAGTTAAACAGAACAGGAGCTCAGTATGATGTGTTTATGGATGCCGATGTGACCTGGGTGTCACTTAAGAATTGAGTGCCGGGGGTTCCTTGTCAAAGACAGTAATGACATTTCCAATGAAATGGGAAAAAAAAGAAATAAAGGGGCTTGCTCGGAGTGTTGGTGCACATGATTGTGGCTGTGTAGCTCAACACCCCACTCTAGTGGTGCAGAAAGGTTAAACACTGACTCAATGTTGCTCTTCAGCTAGCTCAAACTGTTCTCCACCTCAAAGATATATCCAAAATTTTCCTTTTCATAGCAGCCGGCTGAAGGCTTGTGTCCCTGTCTGTGGTTTATTGACATCAGCTGGCAGGATGCCAGAGTGCCTGCCCTGTATGCAAGCTGGATTTGTTATGTTTATCCGCTCTTTTATTCAGGGTTTTCCTTTAATTAGTCACCTGCCTGTATAATCCAGTCTCAAAGACAAAAAGCATTCATCTCACACAGGGACTGTATACACTACCTTTTGTTTCTGGAAGTCAGTTTTTCCTTTGGCGTTGCCGTTGAGCAGGCCATTTTCCGGATCTTTTCGAGATAAAACAGCCCCATCAGGCTGCTCCTGGTCAATGATGCTGTCCTGGCTGGACTCTGGAGCCTGGAGGTTTGCTGAACCTTGGCTTTTGCTCTCGGTTTCTGAATCTGTGCTGTAAGTTGAACCACTTGTGGCTACTTCTACTTCCTCTGCTGGACCCCTCTCTTCAGAGGACATACTCACACTCTGGTCAGATGTCCCAGAGTCAGTACGTTTTCTTGACACAAGACCAACGCTGTCTGAAGCCCCAGAGCCAAAACGGGGTCTGACGCCAGAGTCTGAGACATCTGAGCCCAGTCTCTGTCTGACGTAGGACTGGGAACTGACGCTTCGCTCTGATGCCCCAGAGTCTAGCCGACCCCGCTGGGAGGGGCTCTGGCTCCTGTCTGAGGCTCCAGAGTCCAGCCGGGATCTGTAGGCCGAGCCCAGACTCTTCTCTGAGACTACAGGATCCAGATTGGACCTGGAAAGCCCCGAGGTCACACTGCGGTCTGAAGCTGAAGAGTCGGATCTTTGCCGATGAGACAGGACCATGTCAGGCTCTGAGGTCACAGCCTCTCTTGGAGGCTGGATCAACAGAGGTCCAGAGCTATCATCCTTCACCAGGTGATCGAGAACCAACACCATGCCGCCTGAATTAGAGCCTGCAACAGAAAACACAAATCAAACATGAGAAAATGTCTTCATGAATCTTGTAGGTTTCGTGATGACTTAAATTACTTCTATACTTCCTCTCACACCAGTAGAAAACTAAAGTAAAGCGGGCGTTACTGTATGTGAGCAAAGGAAGCAGTAGGTGGTGAAGTTTAAGATTGAAATGATGGAAATGCAGCACCGAGGCCCCACGAGAGACCGGGCCAGAAAATATTACTCAGGATCACAGAGCAGGCACGTGGAGACATGAGGGGATGTAGGCATTTCCTCCAGACTGGCCTCAGTTCCTGAGCAAGATTTGTGAGATTGTGTAGGACATGGATGTGCGTAGAAGAGAAGGAGTGGTCACAACTAAAGAGAGGGAGCATGCGGCACGACCGAAGGTGGTATGCAAGTGGAGGAGGAAGTGGGGCTGAAATAGAGACTGGGAAAAGAACTATCCCTCCCCTCTGTCCATGCTCCTTCACTGCTCCTTCTCTCCTCAGGAAACCACACTCAACAACAACACTGCCGTGCCCACATCCTCCCCTCGTGATAGCTTCTACCTCTAACACCCCATGGTGCTTCTAGTGATGGAATATCTGCGGTGGCGTGCATACCGCAGATAAGAAAAACAGAGAAAACCGAAAGTGTATCAGATTCCTCCATCCCATGCGCACGCTGAGGCATGAAAACACTTCTGTGTGACCTGTGTTTGCACCAACGTCACAACCAAATGGGGTTCACCAAGTATGCATGCCTGTGATTTACAAACCAAATCAAAGAGGGACTCCAGTCTGACCGGGAGCCGCTGCGATCGCTTTCAACTTCAGACGAGACGACATCAATCGGGACATTCACAGCTTCATTTAAAGCAGCTGATCTTTCATTATTGCGTAACACCTCCCAAAAGAGATGCCTGCTAAATTGTGCACAATCAACTTATTAACGGAGGCAAGTTGTTGATTAAACAATCCAGGAGATTACGCAATACAGTATGAATAGAAGACGCGATTATGATACACAATTAGGGCGATAAAGGGTTGCCATTCTCACATGTGACACTATGAATGCTCCAACAGACGGCAGTGTCTTTATCTAATGATGCGCTCAACCCAAACTCAATTACTGGTCAACTGTAACTCAAGCGAGAGCCAAAACACACTGCGCCTTCTACAAACTCTCATGTTATTGTTCATATTTTTGCCATTGGGAACCTGTTATGTCCATTGTTTAGTGATTTCTGGGAAAATCCCAGCTGCTGCTGCTTGGTAATGAGAGGCTTGCCTTTTTCCTCTAAAATAACTACAAAAGCAGGCTGCACTTGTGCACTCGGCTGCCAGTCAATATATAGAGCACAAACAAAGGCCAACCGAGGGTTTTCTTTATACTACTTTCACACTGAAGCAATGACCCGAGGAAAGCTCATGTTTGTCGTTGCTGTGAATGGATCAGCGCAAGCTTGAGCAAGAGTTTAACACGGGCTCAGCGCACCTTGACGTAACAGGTACAAGACAGGTCTCAGATCTCTAAATTTACTCATAGTATTGGGTGTGACCTTGAGACTCATTCAAGCTGTTGCATTAGCTTCTCTAAATGTTACAACATAAAGAAAAGAAACATACGCTTAAGCTGTGAAAAACAGGAGCAGCAACCATTTAATGACGAAACAAATGAGTCTAGTTAAGCAACAGCCACTCGTCTATAGGTCCTATACAGCAAAGGCTCCCAACATTTTTGGCATGGGACTCTTTTAGTGAAGGCCTGATTAGCTTAATTTCAATAGTTTTTCTCATAAATGTTAAATACTCCAGATTCGTTCTCCTCTTTATTTAATCCTCTCACAACCCCTCAGATTTATCTCATGACACCTTTGGAGGGTCATGGGAGCCTTCGTCAACGCTCCAATGTGTTAGCAGCGACTTGTATGGTTGCAGAAGGTCTTGTGTGAATGACAATGAAGTGATATAAAGTGTATAAATGACGACATGCTCCTGTGTTCAGTCCTCCAGCTCCTTCACAGGGCTTTTTGTGTCCAACTGGCGTTGGTGTCAAACTTTAAGCTGAGTACATTTCTTTCTTTTGGAAGCTTGAGGTACGCAGCACATTCCACCGAGAGTCTCTGCAAACATTTCATTTCCTAAATCACAGCCTTACCAGTTATAGTTTGAACTAGAATGCAGTACAGCCAGACACATGGTCATTGAGCTAAAGCTTGTAAATGTAAGCTTTTTTTTTTTTTTTTTTTTTTTTTTGCCTGTGAGGTAGAGGTATGTGTTTGTGCTGCGTTCAAAGACCCAAAAAGAACCCGCCACTGATCCGTTCAAGTCATTCTCTTATTTTATGCCACTTTTACTCCGCCTATTCAAGAACTACCGGCCCACCCTGGCTAGGCTGTCCTTTCCCCAACCACAAAAAGTCCTTGTCTTTGTTGATTGGTGTCCACTATAAAAGGCGCCTTCCTTCTTTCCTTTTCTATGGTGGTCTCTCTTTTTTTTTTTTTTTTCTGTTGACCCGAGCTTCACCCTGGTTTAAATTGTAAGGCAGGGATAAAGTAGAAACAGTGGGGAGTTAGTGTTAGTTCTGTTCTGGTATCAGCTTTATTTAGCAGAGGTGTGGCTGTTGGGGTTTCCCTGTGTTGCTTCCCATAACCCCAGGTCCATAAGAAGGACACTGGGAGCCAAGTCCAGGGCAAAACAGGCCACACAGAATTTAATACGGCCGACAGCTTCAGGCCAAAGGCAGGCCAGCCAGGCTTAAAGAAGAAAAACTCTTTCTCAGAGGACTGTCCTATTAATAGTTTGTTCTGAGGTGTTTAAATTGGACAAGCTACAGGTAGGTTTGTAACAACATTCATGACGCTGTCGCCAACAATGCACTTTTGACGTTTTACAAGCGTTTCATCGTCAGGTCTGCGCCTGCTAAGTTTCAAGGATTCAAGTGAACGAGGCACACTCATTCCCTCCTGAAGGCTTGCATTCACGCTACTTCATTAATGGTTGGGCTAACAGAGTGGTTAATGAAATTACCTCACACTTAAGAAGCCAAAGTCATTAAGCCTATGGCTCTAAGTGACTCTAAACAGTTAATAAAGTTCAATGAAGGAGCTTAAAGAGTCTGAACTAATATGACCTCCTGACCACCACCTCAGGAGAATGCCTCCTTTAGCCGTCTATTTTAACAGGCAGTGAAGAGGAAATTGCATCAAGATGGATGTATGCACTCACATGTACACGCAACAGAGGGGTTCAGTGTTGACTTCGAGATATACGCACCTTCCCGAACCTGACCGTTAGGTGAGTGTTTACAGACGTTGTGTTCCAGTGATTTCAAAAGCGTGGCTAAACATTATATAAGTGTGCATAGCGTGCAGACAATCTGTCTTAGGCAGTTAGTGCAATTGTGAAGCGACTGTCGGCTAATTTGAGGAGCAGTCACAAGCAGTTTGTTACCGAATGAGTGTTTCTCACCTAGTCGCTGCAGCTCTCTGCTTTGTTGTGTGTGTTGGCCGCGTAACTCTCGGATCTGAGATCTGATACGCTCACGCTCACTGTGACTCTCCCGCTCTGTCTCCTGTTTAAAAGGGAAAAGAAGAAAAGAATCACACAGATGCTCAATGGATTTCAATAAAAACGTCCAAAAGTATCATGCTCTTTAATTTCTTCAGGTTTTTCTTTGGGACAAACTGCCAGCTCATTCCCCTGATCAAAAACGGAGTGAAAACATCGGCCCTACGAGGTCAGCCGGTGATCACAAAAGTCTTTTGTTGGATGTTGAGGTCAGATACTCCATGAGCCATGATGAGCAACATGTTTGGCCAGCTGGAAAAGTAAGAAAGTCTAAAAAAGAGAGTGGCAGTATAGTCAATGTACGATCCGTTAATATCTGCCTGACTTGACTTGAGTAACTCCCACTCTTTCAAGATTACCTGCTGTCTGACTGCGGCAGAAAATACAGCTGTATTTGGCCCTAACCTGCACCAATAGAGGAAAGTCGCAGCAGGAGGGAGATCTCGGAGGCAGCAGGATTCTGGCATATGGAGAGGAAACTGGAAACTGGAGAGGTATGGAGAGGAGGACGGATGGTGTGTGTGTGTGGGGGGGAGAGAAGGATGAAAATGCCAACACTACTGTTGGGCCTCTGGTGCTTGACCTTGAGCTACTCCACAGGAGAATCAGCTGCACAAATAAGACTCCTCTGAGCACGTGTGCACACTCTTTAAATCACTCCCACACATATATCTTTAATCCACAACACTCAGGGGATTTGCAAGCTTTTCTATTAAAAGGGCAAAAAGCTTGTGTGTATGTGTGTGGAGCTGCAGGTGGTGTGTATCATTTTGTAGCTCATCTTAAATGACGCACTATGTCACGGTGCATAATCTGGTGTTTTACAAGAGGCATCTGGATTAAGAATAGTCCAACAAAAAGGTTTGGGTGGATCCTGTAAAAATATACAGGACATGACCTTACATACTGAAAATATAATACTTACACGCTTTTTGAAGTAATAGTAGGGTGTAAAGCTGGTCTGAGAACACATTCATAGGCTTTCAAGCAAGCAAAGAAAGCACACACACCCAACCGCACTATCACACGCCACAATCAGTTTTCCATGTGTAAACAGAGTCATACTACTCAAGAGAGACTGGCACAGCTGTCAGCAGCAGCCACAGTGTGAGAATCTTTGTTTCGGAAAAGACTTTTAATCAATGCAGCGCATGATCAGGGAGGAAACACAAAGCCCACTCGAGTGAGAAGCAGAGGTGAGAAAGGACTGGAGGCTTTCTGCTCCGTTGACTGTGACCCTTCTCCACCTTGAGCAGCAGATTACAGGGCAGAGCAATCAATCACGCAAGAGAAAACGTAATCAGACACTGTCGCAGGCTAAAACAGGAAAGGTGAATCTCGAATGGCGCTGCTCGGGTTATAAACAAAGACACTGCATCATGAAATGTATCAAAAATAGGAATAAGTAAGTTGTGTTGCTAAAAAAAAAAAAAAAAAAAAAAGGCTAGAAATCTGAGTTAATGTCACATGTGTGGCTCCAATGTCATTTTTTCCAAGCCTTCCACTTTTTTTTTCCATATGCAAAAAGTCTAAGTGGCAGCACAGCACGCATTTTGAGGCATAAAAAAAAAAAAAAGTCTTCTCAGCTTTTCAAGATGGTAAACGTTGCTCATACAGACTGGGCCGCCACAGTGGGGAAGAAGAAATTGAGTGAATCACTCGTTTAATGAGTCATTACAGTGTCTGATGAGTTTGGAGGGCACAAACAAGTCACAAAAGACTCAAGTGTAATAATCCGAGAGGTCGCATACAAAGCATCTCACACACTCTCCATCTGAGCGGAGTCAATCAAAGAGTCACAGGGGGAGATAATAGTGTTTGAGCCATAAACACAATTAGAGAGGACAAGTCTCTCCTCACCCGCCACTCCTCTCTCTCTCTCTGCTGCTTCTATCAGCAGTCAGACAGGCAGCCATCATTTCACAGCTCCCACTAAACCACAGAGGACATATTTCTCACAGACAGTGAGGCAGAAGGAAAAAAGGGAAGATAAAGTGGAACTGGAGACACAGACCAGAGCTCAGGACCTGCTGCCAGCCACCGTGCTGTCATTAGCGGCTTCTCTCTGGCCCCAGCAGTCAAGACCTGACAGAGTGGAACCAACACCATCCACCGTCCCACTCCGACGCTCCTTCGGACCACTCATCCACATCTGGCCTCAGGAGCCCGTTTGTGTTGGACTATAATTGCAAAAAGCTCAAACCAGTAAACACAAAAACAACTGTCCTCTCTTGTGACCACAGCAAGGCGTGGGCCATATGGATTCCTCTGAACCCTCAACTCCGCAAAAAAAACAACAACAATGAGGCTGAGGCTGAGCCAGCGCTGAGGCGCACACACACACACACCTCCCTCTCCAACAGACCGATGAGATCAACTTCAGATTAACGCACTGGCTTTCAGTGCTCCAGTTTTCCATGAAAGCTAAACTCATCACTACCCGGGTAAGGTCAGAACCATTTGAGGGTCTTCCATGCCTCCACGATGGAAGAGAGAAGAAACCTGGCGGCTCATTTTCCATTACCGAAGCCTGAAGGAACCACACACTCGGCTTACCTCCAATAGCTGAAATACAGTAGCTGGAATGAAGTAGCAATCATCTCAATATCACACACTCAGTCTGGTGTGAGGGAACCCACAAAAAAAACTTAGCCCTGAGCCTCAATCCCATTTTGACTTACTGCACATCATCACATGCCAATCCAAGCTTACTTGCTGGTCTTTTTTGGTGGATCCACTGCACTTCTTTTTTCCCTCCATCTCATCTCCGAAGTCCGCTGAAGCCCTCTCTCTATCGCTAACGCCAGCTACTCTTACTTCAGGTCTCTTCTTGCAACATGTTTATGATGAGATCAGAGAGCAAACAAAACCCTGTCTACGGCTGTAACACCCGCCCACCCACCAGCCTACCTGACACAACACACCTAGATGACAGTCAAGCCTGCAACCTCAATCTCACGGGGTTAAATCACTAAATAAGAGGGCAAGCATTAAATATTCAGGAGTTGTCTTGTCTTATTTTACATATGTCAATGACCCAGTTTCATCTCATGCATCACTAAAGGCGTTATCTACATCCTCAGAGTTAAACTGTAGCACAGCAATAAAGCATTACACACACAAACCTGGAAGGTAAACACAGAGGCAGATACGTCCCATTCTCCAGTCAGATGCAGAGAGGTTAAAAAGATCTTAAAGTGCAAACAAAAAAAAAGATAGATGATAAAAATGATTAAAGAAAATCAAGAGAGGAGCGTTTGATCTGTGACAGCAGAGAAATCTGAATGACATTTACCTTCTCTTCACTGAACCCGGCTGCCTCTCTCTCCCTCTCTCCCTCCTTCTTTCCCTCTCTCTCTCTCTCTCTCAGCAGTAAACCTCTTGAAGTCAGGACGTCCGCTACTCTGCCGCTCAACTCCCTCAGCCACATCATGCACACACACACACACAAACATGCACACCACCACAAACACACACACACACACACACACACACACACACACACACACACACACACACACACACACACACACATATAATACCAACAAGCCACTCCCTTGACTTCCCCCCTCTCCCATTCTGTCTCCACAGGGATCTGACCCCCCCCCCCACCACACACACACACACACACACACACACACACACACACACACTTTCCTCCAGGTTAAAGGGTTGCCTGGTTGACACATTAACTTCTGACACTCGGTCTTTGTTTTGACCCATTTTCTTCCCGTCTCTAACTGCTTTATTAAATGAGACAAGAGGTGTTTTTTAACTGTAACAGAACCTTGTCTAAATTTCTGCACTTTTTTTGTGTTGATCCTTTTTCCTACTGGCTTTTTCTTTTGCTATATACATATAATTAAAGTTTTTTTTATAAGCCGTTACAGTATGGTTTCTTCCAAATGCGCAAAAGGAAACTTTTTTTACTGTACGTCAGCTTTCCCTGCGACCATAAAACAGTCTTTAAACTCGAACGTGTGCTTTATTAATCCACTAATTAAACTTTTTTGCTACATGAGTTCTTGAGCTGCTTGCAGTGTCCACATATTGTGTGTGAGTGTGTGTGTGTGTGTGTGTGTGTATGTTTACGTGTGTGTTTGGCTTCTGCAGGGGCCTATCTAGGACCTCCATCTGGCACGGGACAATTGCACGCAGCTCAAAGAGATCCGCTGCTGTGATGTGATGTGAATGGAAGGAGCCCCGCTGCTGCTGGTTGATGTTGTTTTTGGCCACGTCCCCATTCCAGCGCAGACTACACTGCTGAGGCACAGCTGGTGGGCTGCCTGTCTGTCTGTCTGTCTGTCTGTCTGTCTGTCCGGCCCACACCACCACCATCACCATCCCCCTTCCTCTTCCATCACACCACCTGTAGCTCTTAACTCCACCGTCTTGCCGCTCAGCTGTCTTACAGGAAGTGAGGTAAAAAAGGCCTGAGTATTAGAGCATCCTGTGACGCCAACATGCTATCATCGCTTCCCATCTGAGGACAATACACACACACACACAAAGAACTGCATGCAAGCACAAGTACAGGCTGCAGCCGACAATGGGACTGATTCTAACAACCTTACAGTTCTCCCTCTTTTATATCACTCTGGAGGGAAAAGCTGGAGCTTTCACATGCACCACCAGAACGCTAATAAGACGACTGATTGTATTTTTCTTTAAAAGCATAAACAGAGTAGGTGTTCCTCCACTTACATCACTCAAAAAAAGACTTGAGTAACAACAACAAGTGACCGCATCCAGTCAGATCTAAGTTTGTTTTCCTCTCATCCACTGGAAACAGAGCATTCATAAAGAAACGGTGATCAAACACAGCAGATAAGACAACATCTGGACCCCTGGCAGACTCTACCAAAAGTCTTACGTCTTCACATCTTGCTCGCTGCAACAACCATATAATTCAATCTGTTACGCTAGAAAAGATACAAGTTTGGTTCAGCTCTGACAACACAGTTCGATATCATCCACTAGAGGGCCAGTCAGGTGAGGACGTTTTAAAGAGCGACAGTAGAGGCATTCAGAAACGCCGAAAGAAAAGAACACTATTGAAGAATTTGATGAAATCAGGCAAAATTAAATTAAAAAGACCTCGTCTCTCAGTGTGTAGCTGTCTTAAAGTGTAAAAAAGTCTGCACAGACTGTCCCTGTCATAAACAATTTACTGCCCTCACACCGCGCTCACAGTAAATTTGATCTTTTAGCTCATACTTGGCCAAACCTGAATGAGGAGGGTGTAAGAAAAAAAATACAAAAACACATTCCTTGCTCCGTGGCAGCTCAAGCATGTGTCTTGTGTGCGTGTGCGTGCGGTATAGCCACATTCACGACACAGTGTGTGACTCAAGTCACAATGCCTGTTGTTGTTTGCTGCATTCTTCAATGTGGCAGCAGTGAAAACCTCAGTGGTCGCTGTTGCCATGCGAACGAACTCAGCACCCTCAAATCAGCCTGTGCTCGGCTCTTTTTTGCAAATTGGAGCTGACATGAGCGAGTATCAGACAGTTTGAGACAGTTTACACATTAGCAATGAGACGTTCAGACTATGTAAGGACAATGTTGCGACATTTAAACATTTATCCTCCCATAAACGACACTGGTCGCCCCATTAACGCTGCTGTACTCACCCCAGTTCCCATGCTGCTTTGAGACTCCACACTCTCAGGCTCCAGGCAGCAACTGGGAGCTTTAGTACGCTCCAAAGTCCCTATAAACACACACACAGAGCACAATAATTAAAATGAAGAAGATGACTCATTATCTCATCTGAGGTCAATCTTGTGGTCATTTATAAAATGACACAGATGGGATACAAGTTGAGGTGACAGAGGACAAGGAGAAGGCAGTGTGTATGCATCATTGTGTTTTAGAGTGACAGAGGCCTTACACAGACCAGACAGCGCTAAGGAATGACAGGAATCTACTATCTGATTCAGTATCATAGGTAGATCTACCACAGTAACTATGGCGACCACAGCAAGACCGCTATCTCTCCCACATGAGTTACGTGCGCTCTCGTCAACAATACATATTTAGACTTAGAGGATTAAAATCCACAAAATCAAAATCTAAACAGGCACTTCGGGAGTTTTTAATCTGGAATTACAGCGCCCTCACCAGGCCAATGGCTTTATGACTGCCAGTATTTGATGCCAAAACATAAATTGTGACAAGTTTGATCAGAAATATCACATCATATTGAGAATATCGTTAAAATGTTTTGTTTTTGGCTCGCTAATTTAACAAATTAATGAACTTTGCATGGACTGACATAATTATGGCCTTTCAAACTCTGACATTTTGACCATTAACTCTATTTTTTACAGTTAAATTTTTGTTACAATCACACAACTGGTGTCACATTTTCCTCTAATCATAACCAGGCCAGTGGTATCATATTTAATTGACGGCTTTACTCACCTTGCTGCTGTTCATCTCGGATTTGTCGGATGGCTGCTCGGATCATCTTCCTCTCCTCGTACTCGCCGGCAGCGCGGAGCTTCATACAGTCACACAAAATGTCAGCGCACAAAGGTCAAGTGAGCTGTCACCATATGTGATGTTGTTTGCCTGTTAATACTCACCATCTTAGTGAGCTCGTCGATGTCCTGGATTGACTGCAGTTTTCGTGACAAGACGTCCAAGTTGTCACTTGATTCTGACCTGAGAGAGACAAATCACAGGCAAGTGACAAACGGGAAATCATCCTGTCTTAATACAACAAAACACTGACTGCATACTGATGCCTCTGTGCATGTGAAAGGCAGCAGGGGACAATTCCAAGATAACACACAGTTTTTTTTGGCGGGGACAAAACCTTTCAAAAGGAAACACTCCCAAACCAAGCGTGGAAAAAGTGATACTCTGATATAACAGTTTTGACAGCAATGACACACAGCCTTAAAAAAATAAAAAAAGGCTGTTCTCATCCTCCCTAATTTCAGCCTCATATTTCTCCATCTCACTGCTCGGTTTCTATTACTCATACGCTCCTCCAGTTCTGTCGTTTTCCTAATTTTCCTCCAGTCGTCCGTATTAAAGGATGTGCGGCACGTTGGAGTGGAATATTTCACATTCCACCACGGAGAGGCACGGGATAATGCAACTTTCAGACGTCTTGACGTGTGTGCACGTGCGGTAGGTATGCTCCTTTTGTTTTTGTAACCCAAGTCATCTGAGAGCAGCGGTGAATGGAAATGATTAGACCTGGCCACTGGTCTTAATAATGACATGAGACAGCACGGTTAAGTATCTTCTACACGTCCACACAAACCGTCAAAGATTCAAGTTCCTAGATTTTCAGCTTCTCTAATCAGATCGGTTTAAGGTATGATTGGATGGATTTTAGGATTCCTCAATAAGCACAGCCAATCTGGAAAAACACAGTTGTGATAAGTTTCAATGATGAAAAGCCAGCATTACTCAGCCAAATTACATAAATCGCACCTAAAACTAATTCTAATAGCTGCAGCTAACATTTCTAATAAATTAACACGAGTTTTGTGCTATTTGAAATACTGATAATCACGATGTTGACACTAACATTTGTCCTGCTTCTCGTTCTGTTTGCCAGCAAAAACTTGTTTACAGGCAAAATGACAAAGGTGACATTACAGCTGAGTTATCAGTTCATGCACGTTCCTGAGCTGAGCGACAGGTGCTGGGAAATGTGTGTTACTGATCTGGAAAAACACTCAGAAGCTTCTGAGTAGGCCAAATAAACGATAAGCAAGACAAACAAATCATCAGAGAAAAACTGCTTCAGCGTGACTCTCATGACTTTAAATGCTGACATAAAGAACAAACTTTTTAAAGTATTTATTTTGAAATGTGCACACACAATGGAAAATGTACTGTGGCTGTAGTTTTCTGACCTCTATGATTTCCTGATGTGACTTTTCCAGACCTCCATTTTCCCACTGGAGTTTAAAAAAGCGCTGCATCCGGGTTTTATGACTGTTTTCTCAGCATCTCCCGTTCACCTGGTCTGGTGCTCTGAGTGTGTTTGTGTGGTCTTACCTGTGCTGGTTCTCCTTGTCCTCCTGCTGTTTGAGGCGCGTGGGTCGAAACCTCTTGCTGGCCAAAGCGGCCTCCATGTCCTCGATCTCACGCCTCCTCAAGTCCCGGATGGCTGAACGGATGAGACGCCTCTCGTCCAGATCCACGGTTCCATCCAGCTGTGACAGGAAAAGACAAACATGCATGTGTTAAAATTGAGCCAACAAAGCAGGATGGCAAACATTTGGCTTGCAAAGATTAGCCCTCTTATATTTGCATCTGTGAGCAGGCACATCACAGATGTACAGTTATATAAGAATCCACAGCTACAGTAAAAAGTCACAGGCCTGTTCTCAGTGTAAGTACAGGGCGGTGAATAAGCAGCATAAAGTTGGAGCTCTAACTTCTTTCAGTCGCCGTCTGGCCCCCTGTAATTAACCCGACAGTAACACACTCGTTTATAAGAGTCCAACACACAGCTGTCCAGTCAGACAGCTAACGGATGGATTACCATGAAGAGTTGTGCACACATTCATGATCCCCTGATGATTATTCATAGTGATTTTGGTGATCCACTGACTCCCACCTGTCCACAAAGTACCTGTTGAGTTTTTAAGCTATCCAGCCTCTGTCTCTGTCTTGTTAATTATGGCAGCCAGCTGACAGATAGCAAATGCATCATTAAGGCCAGTGTTAGAAGATTTAAATGTGTGGCAGGGAGTTACGGGGTCAGCAGGGACGACGAACGGCTTATAGATTGGTGATGACAGGTGAGCCGGCTTCACTAATGTGAAAAGACAGGACCACCTGAGCAAGGAGCAGAGGATGAGAAACAGGCATGCCAACAGCTGGTGCTCGGCTAGAAGAAAGAAGTACGTTCAGCTCTCTGGGACGGGCCTTCACCCAGGTGTCTTCTTCTCTGGCTGTAATTCATCTTGGTTGAACAGTAGCGAGGCTGCGGGAGGCCTCAGAGACTCAGACTCGGCTAAAGGGGCTCACTTAAAAAACGCTCAGCGAGCCATTTCATCGCTTCAAGTGACTATTAGTTAAAGAGTTTATTTTTTCAAGCAAAAGAGGAGTAATTAAGGTGTGTATAAAAGCACGCCTGCAGAAAGACACACCAGTCAGCGAGACGGATGCTTTCATGTTAGCGACAGCCGTGAGCATGGGAGGGTAGAGGGAGCCCTCTCTTGTCATATGAGAGACAGATCTCTCTTTTGGTTGACAGCGGGAACCTGTCAACACATGCAGAGATGAGCAGCTCCTGCTCCTGCTCCTCCGGCAGGCTTTTCTGATACACTTCACGCACAAATGCACACTTTAAAGGGTTCCTGCTGCACCAGTTAAAACCTGCAGAGACGAGACACACAGACCTTTGCAAGCCAACTGTTTTTTTTTACTAGAGAGAGCTGGATGTGGTTGTTAAGCTAAGCTTTACACCCTGATGGGTTGAAAAGGAGGTTGATGTGCCCCCCCACCCCCCACCCCCACCCCCTCCTCTTAGTGAGCCCGGAGGAGGAAGAAAGAGAAGAGGGGGGTCTCACAAGAGATGAAGAGGGCGAGTGGTTTTCGAGGTTTCGCTGTGGCTTGACAAAATATGCAGCCCAAGCTGCACAAGCTCAGAGGGGCTCTCCTATATACTATAATTTGTGGAAATCTAAAGTGCTGAGCCGACTGAAAATAATGGGTAAGAGGAGAAAGTGCTCAGAAAAGAAGAAAGCACACGAGGAAAGAGGAGAAGGATAAGAAGGGGGGGGGAGTAAAGCGGTTCACAGTGGGAAAGGATGACAAAGAGAAAAAGAGAAAAATGAAAGAGAAGCTGGACTTGAGTATGCCTAAAAATGGGCAGATGAGAGCTGGGTGGGAAAGGGCCAGGCCTCGTGCACGGGTCATTCCTCACATTCCTGCTGACTCACAAGGAAAGAGATGGTAGTGAAATCAGCCGGTCAGGAACTGGGTTTGGGTCCAACCCAGCAGTAGTGAGATGATAAAACATCCAGGAGCGACAGCAGCACATTTTTTAGTTGTGAAAGCGAGGAAAGCACGAGAGGAAATGAGAACACACTTGGTCATTTTTCAGTCCAGCGTCTCACACACCCACACACACACTTGCACACAAACACAGCCACGCACACACTAACCAAACACTCAAGGGAGCTGTACGTTACCACACTGTCAAGCTTAGTGCTGAATGAATGTCATGATGTGATTATACAGGCAATGCGCTGCCAAGTTTTAGGACTGACTGATTTATTTATTCATTATTGAGATATAACAGAACGGCCTCGAGCCTGGGCCTTTTTTTTTTACCTATGTGCTGTGCATATCTGTTTAAACACGAAGCACGTGACGACTCACAAACTTCCAAATCAGTCCCAGTAATCTTTCAGCGACGGGAATTACAGTCGCAGTGTGATAAGAGCTGAAAAACAGTCGTTTCACGTGCATGTCAGACTTTTACCTGCTCTACCACAAGAAGATTTAAAAACTGGACCACTCAGTGCACACATGGCTGCACGTCAAGTCAGTTTGGATTGGTTGCAACGTTCAACCGGCCAATCCCCCTGGCACGAGTCCAGACGCTCTAACTGACTTTTTCCTTCACGTATTTGAAAAATAAAACTTCCCCACTCACAGGAAGGTGACGAGTGGGCGTCACCCAGGCAAATAAAACACCTTTGACTTTGGGTGACTGCCAAAGAAAACAGAAGAATGACCGTTAAAGTACGGAAACACGCGCTTGTTTAAAGACAGAGTCCATTTGACAAAACCACCACGTGACATGACTTTAACTGTGTCAGTGGGAGCAGAGGGGAAAACAGTGACAGCACCTTACACCCAGTGGCCTTTTCCAAAAGGCATTTTTCAAACCCAAGCCACAGACCTCTGGGTAACCAAACCGTCAACTGTGGCTCCAAACAACAACAGCAGCACTGTGACCCAGAGAGCAGTCGTTATACGCCCAGACAGAAGGCTCTTCACGCAGCCTTGCTTCCACCGCTAACAGACGCATGAGTCACAAATAACACGCAAATATGTTTTACTGAAAACGATGCAGTCATCGAGACGTCACTAAGCTGTCAGCACCTTTAATGACGGCGGGGAAATCATCATGTTACAGCTTGGCCTGCTGCAGTAACTGTGAACTCGTCATCGAGCCTCTGAGGGAGCTGTTGGTAGTCACCTGACTCAGGTGGTGAGATGCAACGTTAGGAGCGGGATGGAGGAGGTGCGTAGGACTGATGGGGGACAACAGATGCGTATATTCAAAACACACTAACTCGCTGATGTAAACCTCAAAATAATTACCTTATCTGGCAGGAATCATACCGTGGTTTTAGTGTTTCACAAGCAGGCCTGCTACGGCTTGTACGGCCCTGTTGGTCTCCTTTGAGTCACTTCCTGCCGAGCAGCAGCCTTCTATGGAGTCAAAACCTCAAACCTAACCCAAAGACATCCGACTGAAGCAGCTCAATCAATCACAGTCAATTAGAAAGCGTTCATGGTTTAGCAGTAATCCCGACCAGCTGGTGACACACACTCCTGAGGACGAAAACACCCTCTGAACTCATCTGCTACACATGAGAGGAGCAGATTTAAATATGATTTTTTTTTTAAGTTCATGAGGTTGCTTTTAATTTATTGCGGCCTCAGAAGTGGTTGAATATGGGCAAGAAGTCAAGGCTCTTCAGGTAGTTAAAATATATACTACTATTTAGTAGAGCTGAGCTAAGCGCTGTAACTACTACCTGTGGGCGCAGCATTACATCAGGATTAAATTAAACCCGTGCAAGTGAAAACAGTCAGACCAATCGGCTCAGTTACCAGCAAATAGAAAGCAAATAATATACAAGTTCAGATTTGTCTTAATTCCCCTCTCTATTCTCTATTTATTCATGGCAACTGAAACATGGATTATTGGATATCTAAACTCTGTCGGGTTACACCGGGCTGAATACACAAGACCAATGAAAAACTGGTCTATAGCACTGAGTATTAAAAAGTAATGAAATGAAAGACAATTAACAGATTGATAAAAATATAAATTTAGTATCAAATAGATACTAAAACTCAAGTATCACTTGTGACACCGGTATCACAACATTTCAAACACCAAGACTTACATACTATACGAGTCTCTTGAGTTGTGTTGTGTGCCGTCGTTCACAAAGGTCAGGTCAAACATCACAGACCCACCCGGCCCCGACTGGGAGCACAACGACCCCTCAGGCTGAGTGCCGACCTTTTGACTCCCGTGTGCCTTGGCTGTTTTTGTACTTTACACTTTCTACTTCATGAACTATGACGTGTCGAGCAAATTCCCTGGCACAAAGGAGTAGTATGTGTACTTTCTGCAAGAAATGTGTGCGCACATGTGAGTCCACATGAGTGAGAGGTAGAAGGGGGGGGTATACTGTGTGTTTGTGCATGAAATGAGGACTATAGTAATAATTTCCAGAGCAGGCTGAGGTTAGAGTGCAACCAGGCAGCAGATCGGATCAGTGCCTTAAACTCACTTGTGTCAAGCTCACAAGTGAGTTTGCCCTTATAAGGATGCACGGGACACTCCTGGTAGTAGAGCTGAAGTGGATTACCAGCTGCCACTGAGAAAGCCGGACTGCTTCAGACATTGAGACGGACACAAATAAACAACAGAGAATGACTGAAAGGGTGAGAAAGTTCAGAAATATGTGCATCACCCCTGCCTTGAATGTCTTTATTGCCTTGCTCTGGGGCAATTCTCCAATCTGAATCAGGTGGATGCCCATAAATCATTTCTCAGCGCCTCAGGAAAACAATGCATGCACACAGTAGGCCAGTGCACACCACACCCAGTGAAAAATGGGAATATAATCAGGATACATGAGAGCCCTGCAAGGAATGGGATCTTGGTTTCTCAGAGGACGGAGTTTCAGTCACCTCTAGGCTGAAAAATTAACAAAGAAACAAACCAGAGTCAAGGTTAAACCTCATTGTGCTACAGTGCACACTGAGCCTTCATTGTCAGAAAAAAAAGGGGGGAGAACTTGTGAAATATACAAGCCAGGGAGAAAGAAAGATTACTCCACATGTGGCAACGTGCTCTTTGCGAGTGCGGCTACACGTGTGGGAAGGCTTAACTTTCATTAATAACTGAATGGTAGGACAGAGGAGCAGAGCAGACCTGGAAAAACAGTGTCCCCTTTACACTTGAGATAGCAGGCATAAAGAATGGACGCATGGAGGAATGCATGCAGGTCAGAGGGGGGTACAGGCATCAAGAACGCTCTATAGGACCGTAATGATGCACTGAAGACAGATCTGAACTCACACATGCTGTTACTGACTAACTTACATTAGTGCCGATGGATTAAATCGCATGAATGGGCACACACGGTCAGTGCTCTAATCTAAAACTCCAGAATATTGACCTTTCAGCTCCTTGCAGGACTTAAAAGTAATTTCCAATCTTGCAGCATCGTTGCATATCTTTACTTTAAAAAGAACCGCAGAGGAAATTACTTCTTTTTGGCTTTATCCATCACCTCTATGAGATGTTTTGGCCCATTTCAACTGTCTGGCTCCACACACTGAATGAGTCTCTCTTCAGAGCTGTAGGTCAGGTCACAGAGAGGGATCCAGGTCAGTCACAGCCTGGTCGGGACCAATGCGTCCTACATTTGGGAGCTGGCCTCATCAAAAGGGTTTGACAGCAGCTAACGTAGGCAAAAACGTGTCCCAATATTTTGTCATGCACAGTACACACAGACTAAGTGTGAATATTACTTGAGCATTCATTCACGTTGAGAGTGGTCTTTGTTTGCAGGATTTTGATCCAATCTTGGGTCAAATGTTGACTTTGCATTGACTCCATTTTTCACAGATAAAAATCCTAAATGAAGGAAGCTGTTGCTGAGTCAATGCAGCAAAGCCAAAGACAGTCTTTTTTTTATTCCACACGTCTTTCTTCAGTTCAGTCAGAGACTTGGGTGTCTGTTTGGTAGCAGCTAATGTAGCCTTGAGCCACTAAACTTAGGGCTAAGAGCTCTGGTAAGCTCACTTCCAACTCCACATTCCCAGATGTTTTTCCGTCATCAAACTTGGAGTCTTCAGATCCAACAATCTCTGACTCAAGTGACATCACTTGAGGTAATTTATCAGATTTTGTGCAGCCAAAATAACCTTTTTTTTCATGCAGTAATACTCTTTCCAGGATTTTCTTTTTCCCCCCAAAACATTCTCCACATAGTCAAAGAATTCCAACCACTTCACAAACGGAGGGAAATATTTCACAAATAAAGCCACCAAATGAATTTCCCCTGTCAAATTATACTATATCTGCAAGTGTTTAGATGCCAAGACTGTCACTTTCTGTGCCATTACATTAAATCTCCAATGCCACTGCACTGGTTTGAACAGTTGAACTCTTTGCTCCAAAAGCAGGGCTTTTATTTGTCATCATAGATCACAGGAAGCTAACAGCAGAAGGGAGTTGTCCACAGTTTATTAGTACAGTCTATTGGTATCTCCCCTCTGTAGTCATATTGAGAAGATCTGATACAGTATGACAAATTTCAGCAGGAAGAAGCCTTCACAGATAAAGAAAGACCACAATGTATCATGCCTTTCAGCTGGCCTTTGTCCTGGGGTAAGACCTAGGTCACATCAGGACCTACAGCAAGATGAATCTCGGAGAAGAATCTCCAAATATGGGACATCGTGGTCAAACTGAAGCCCTGCGTGACTGGTTGTTGTGGTTTAACGAGGGAACGGTCGGGAGGTGAGAGGGATGTCCTCAGACGGAGGGGGAGTCTTCAGGGAACAAACAGTTTGTTCTAATAGATCCACGGGAGCCAGCCATGCTGACTCTGAAAATCTCCAGTAACTATAACAACAGGAGCGAGAGTCTCACACTGACAGACAGACAAATGCCACAACATTAACAACAGCGGGCTGGAAAGCTAAACATCAACATCCGCTGGACGATTTTGTAGTGGATCTCAGGAAATGGCTCTTTCCTGGGGGAGTCCAAACCACAGTGTTTCTCTTTGTTTCCCTTTCATCTATTCTATTTATTCTAAAAAGTACCATCCTTTCCTAAGCTGGTGAAATGTGATATTTAATTTTTTTTCCTCGCTCTCTTCTGGTTTAATTCAGTATGTGACTTGGCAAAAAACCCCAGAACATCTCTGATCCTGCAGAATGGTGCATGCCGTTTCCTGTATGCTATTTTTCTCTATAAACAGAGCCACACCTCAGTGTTCCAACGTAAAGCCAAAGACTGCTGAAACTGTACCAAAGCCCTGCAATGATACCTTAAAGCTGAGCGTTGGGGTAAAGCAAATGAGTGCTGAACATCAAAAGGCACTTTAATAGCATCTTGACGTAACGATGAAAGTTCTAATTGTCTCTTCCCCTGAGAGAAACTTCTTTATTTCCTCTTCAGTTCTGCACAAATGAAACCCCAAATTGATCTTCAATTCAAGGAGGTCTTATAATATGAAAAACTGACATCATAGATGAGGCATGGAGAAAACTGAAACAGTAGCCACAAAGCAGATTGAACACATCTGGTAAGAGTTTCTTCGGAGTCCAAAACACCTGGAAAACAGTCTAAACAGGAGCTCGGGGTGTTTGTCCCCCTCTGAGCGCCTGAAGCATTAAAGCTCAAACTGGGATTCCGCTAGCCAGAGACGCCTGGTGGCAGTGAAGGAGACGGAGGATGAAAAGTGCACCTTCAATCCCTTATCCAGATTTCTTTCCATTTGGCAGAGTGATGATCCAGACAGATGGAGATCAGTCATGAGACCTTTTCTGCTGGATCACTTACCAACTCAGACGAAAAGACCAGAGCAGCTCTGACAGCCGAGTCTGTCTCATATCTGATGCTTACAAAAAAAAAAAATGGTTCACCCTTCAGTTGACACCCAATCTATCACTGCAGAATATACTGCATTCATCTATTGAGTCTATACAACCCAGATCAGATGACTGAGGCCAGTTTTCGACACCCGTAGCGGGTGATGTTGCCTCTGTTTATCACACTGTAACTCTATGACCTCCTTCTGTAACAACTTGTTGAATCTGTTGTTTCTTCCCTCAATCAAGCTCAATATCTACCCACTGACTGCACTTTAACTGTATCCTCTGGAGGTTTTGACCACTATGGAGCCAAGTTTTCACCACAGACAGTATAAAGAACGTATGATGTATCCATGACATCATCCACAGGTTTCTGAAGAGCCATTTTAAAGCTCAGCACGGCGACTCTAGCTGTTGCAATCTTGGCAGTCCAGTCTCTTCCGCCTCCCGGATTAATCTAAAAATGGGTAAAGATGTGGAGCGTAGGTGGACATGAGGCGGGCTGAATGGAGTATAAACCGTACAAACAGGTAAATTAACTATAGAGACCAAGACTGTTTTTTGTACCAGTCTGTAACAGTCTGCTGTGAAGTTGGACATTTCAACATGGGGGCTTATGGAGACTGACTCGTTCTGCAGCCAGCTTCAAGTGGACATTTGAGGAACTGCAGTTTTTGGCACTTTTGCACTGGCTTCACTTCACAGTCATGGAGGATGCTGCTTGATTTTCTTTGTACAAAGAAAATCTAAAAAGAAACACACAAATCAACCAACCAACATGGATATAAACATTGCATTTAAAGAAAAATAGCCTTGCAAATGTAGTACACAGTGGATGCCAACATAACTTAAACATCACAAAAAATGAGCTGACATGACGATACGTTTGATATTTTCACTGTATTCACTACAGAACTACATAATATACCATATATCATATGACTACTAAGAATCAACAGTAATATATGATTTACACCTGGAAACACAAGCTCATGCACAGTCTCAACTTATTATAAGAATGTAATCACATTACTTCACTCACACGAGCTTTATCGCCTTCTTTCAGATTTGTTTGATATACTGAGTGTTAAATTGCCACATTATTCTTTTATGACCTTTTCAAACGACAAAACGGCGTCTGGTGTGCTGATTGTTCATGAAATACTGCGGCTCATATTCAAATGCCAGCGTGTGCGTATTCAGTATTTCAAAAATGCTAAAACAATACCAAGTGTCTTCTTTAACAAGGAAATATGCTGAACTCAATCTCAACTTTTAAACGTTGCTGAAAGCGTGCCCCACTTACTCAGAATTATTGTTCCACCGCTATAAACTTAAAAGGCCAGAGACCAAAAATAGACATTGGTGGAGTTTTTATGCGCATCATCTCTTTTCTCATCCTTCCAGAGCCAAAAATGGGAGGCTATTTATAGCAGTATCCAGTAACAAAAGTTTCCTGTTTAATAAAACAAACAACTGACTTCTTATCTCTCTGCTCCATGGCCTTGTATTTGGATATCCGCTGTCTGAGGCTGAAGTTTGCAGGCTTTAACTCAGCTGAGTACTGTCACTGCAACAGTGTAGATAACTCAGTTTCTAAAATGTCAGTTTGGGAGGAAAAAATGCTCCAAATGATGAGTTGCTCGTCAACACCTTTGAAACTTAATCATACAGGAAATGCGAGGGGAGGGTAAATACCTGCGAGAATGATGATAGGCTCAGCAGAAATCAGGTGTGCACTGTGAACGCTGTGTTTGTAGTTTAGAGTGTCGCCAGGGGAGAGAAACACTCCCAAAAAACACCCTGTAAACATCCATTGAGGTCAAAGGCAGCTATGTTCACCAAGTGTCGGCATAAACGCAGAAGCGGCAGGTGTTGTCAATGGTCAGGAGCGTAAAACACTTGAGACTCTTTTCTTTTCGTGAGTGCGTGCATGCAGCGAGGTGTGGGGGAGCTGTATTCAAAGGAAGAACTGTTGCATGCAACAGCTTGTATCTGAAACACACTGCAGCTTCTTTGAAGAAAGAAAAATGTTTTTTTTTATGATTGTTGACGGATCTCAGGTCACGTCTTGTAGCATCATGCTCCTGCTATTTAATGCTTTCTGATGAAACTTCCCTTGAGGGCTGCAACAAACCAAACCAGCTGTCCCTAGAAAAGCCTAAACCTCCAAAAGTCAGCAAATGTTTGACATTTCTGCCCCCAAAATGGCAATTATTCCATTATTACAACAGAATTAGCAATAGAGGCAATCAATTGTCTTTTTTTTCTTCTTTTACTTCAACAAAATACCATAAAAATGAAGAAAGAGGACGTTTTTAAACAAATTGGGCCCTTGATGACATTTGTTCAAGTATTAGACAACATAAAAAAACAAAACAACACACTGCACGTGGATCTGAAAATGTCCCAGACGGTTATATAATGTAGCATAATTTTTCCGGTTTATTTGTTCCTGATGATGAGGCTGACATTTTGGACCTTGTCTCCAGGGTTTAAGGAGAACCTGGGACTGTACTGAGACCCCACAAAACAGACCCATTCTTCCTCTCAGACTGTAACCGTTGAGCCCTTGTCAACGCACAAAGGGTCCAGAGAGCCATAAAATGAAGACCCAGGGGTCCCATATATCACCAATGCCGGACCACAGAGTGAAATTGCCCTATTTTAAACATGTGTGAATGCTTCTTGCTCACCAGGGAGAAAGGACGGTCACAGGGCTGGCAAGTCTCGTTACAAATCATTATGTGAGACTTCCAGCATGTGAAATCAGCCCAGCTAGGCGCCACAGGCGGAAAAAGTCTCCAAGCAGTCATGTCGATTCAAAAATGAAAAGACAGACTTGTGCATTAAGCAGACCGCAAACTGTAAAAGACAATAAGACGATCAGTTTCCACAAATATGATGACGTTTTGCTCATTTGTGGGACTTTTCCTGTGAACCTCCGATGATGCAGCGCAGCAGGGAGGAGTTTCAGACATAATTAGAAGGGAGATCACAGCGTGGCTGACAGATGATTAAGTCAAACCTGACTCTTAGCTCAGTAAGCAGGTGCACAAGTGCCACAACAACAGACACCTGTAAGACATGGCTTGTCTTACAGGTTTGACACACAGGAAACTATTGCCACACGGCACAACGACAGATAATCATCACCCTCTGAGCTGGCAGCCAGCTGATTAGATCTATTTTTTAAGCGGTAGTGGTTGGAGTGGTTTTGGTTGGAAGGAGATTTTCTCTGACTGGCCTCTCAGCAGCTTTTGTCTTTATGTGTCCACAGATCTTAAACCTCATTCAGACAGATGACCCGCGACAAACTCCCACTCCCAAAAGAAACTGGGACACCAACTGATTATTTCTGTGGATATTTAAATAATTGTGGTGGCTGAGAGAAAGGAAAAATGCTTTTCCTGGTTGCCATGGAGGGGGATTAAATGAGCAATATAAAAGAGAGCCTGGGCTTTGAATAGACGTGTAGAGATGGGATTAGCGGCGTTAAGAGAGGCCGCCATATGACCTTCTGACTGTTTAGTTCATTAAGTACAACACAGGCCTGGAGTATGTGTTCGTTATCCAACTGTTGTTTAATAGAAGCTCCTCCGCCCGGCTTTTATGACCAGTTTAATTAAGCCTGGACATCTCTGAATGTCCACCATCTTTTACTGGAGTGCTAAAAAACAATCCTTTATTCACAAACTGAATATAAACACAGCAGAATAGGGTGTACGATTTCATAAAAACTAAACACAAAAAGGCTCCGTTTGTGTCTCTGCGGTGCCGAGTTTAAATACACCCCACAGCCCCCATATGAAGTTTAATCAGAGTTTGTTTCCTTTCAAAACCAAGTGGAAAACCCTGACACTTGAGTCACCACAAACATCAGTGAAAATGTGGGATCTCGGTGACCTTAAAGCTGGTGGTCACATCTTGGGGAGGGGAAGCACTAAGAAGAGGAGGCATTTTCAATTCTACCTCAGTAATGTGTTGAGCGTCGGCGTCACATGATGATAAATCCCATGGTTTTATTCAGCTCTCTAGACAACGCCAGTATTTTTATGGCGAGCTGTCTCAGGATACAGAAGATCCAGACAATAATAACAACGAACTGAGACACTGAGGACTCACATGTACCTGTAAATCTCGACTTAGTTTAATATAAAACTACATCAAACACAGTTCAGTCCAGCAACAACAAAAAAAAAAAAACAAACCTCATTCTTTACACTGCCAAAATCTGTAGTGACCACTTTCAGTCCTTAACTCCGTCTTTCCTGCTTTGTTCCTTTATAAATAAACTCATAAATCCACTGTTCAAAGAACCCAATGCTCGAGCAACCAGTAAATCATCATGCTGACAGAAACGTATTATATCCTCAACATCCTCCTGCGTTATAATGTCACCCGTGATAAAAGTTTGCCCTTTAGGCGATTTACGACTCCAGACTTTGAGGAAAATAGTGGACTGGCTGTTTTTATACAGTTTAAATAGTCTCAGGCAGGTCAACAAGATACCACATTTTCTACTCCGCTTTGCTCCAAAGCTAACAGTCTTTATTTGTCACGTTTACTGATCTTTAAGAGCAAAAATATTCATGGGTTTTCTTCTGAGAGGCCTCAGGTGCACGGTCTTGGGAAAGCAAGTGGTGAGGATAACGACCTTAGACAATAACTGTATTTCACCCCTACTTTATTAACACAAACTTCTTGTTCAGTGTATATTTATATTAGTCATTATTACAGGATGAAAACCAGAGGAAGGGGACTATCACCCGGATGTTTCATACACAACTGTTGTGTACATGTGTAACTCTGATTCAGACAATTCAGACAAGCGCAGAGTAACTGTGTCCAAACAAAGACGCTCTGACTCACGCGCCCTTGTAAACGTGTCTGGGTTATGATGGTCATGATATATATGTCAGACAGACAGTCGCACCTTCCTCTGCCTCAGGAAATAATTAGGTCATGACTAATGTTGCTGTCAACCAGGAAGTCTCCTTTTTTGTACATGCTCACTTGATCAATACTGATTTACTGCTAACACCCGGGACACAGTGTCTACTTCTAGATCAGTGTTAATCACCTACAAGTGAAATGAATGACTTTCTCCCACTGTTTCAAAATAAAGATATGTCGGATGTGTGTCATCATGAGCAATCACATGAAAACTAAACATTTACTTGAGTCTAAGTTAACTGTTATTTTCTTCATGAATCAATCTGTGAATATTTATTTTATCACTTGAGGGCGGCAGTAGCTCAGTCTGCAGTGAACCGCAGGGTGTCCGCTTCAAATCCAGCCTGGACCACACTATGAAGCGAAGCTGTATGTGGCTGGAGAGGTGCCAGTTCACATCCCGTCCTGGGTTCAGCCCTTGAGCAAGGTACTGAATCCTTAAGTGGTCCCAGGGCGCCATGTCTCCATATGTGCATGTCTATAAACCCTTTGTTTTTGTGTGTGGTTGTATTTCAGGCGTATATTTATAAAACTTGAGTCTGAGAATTTCCCCATTGAGGGATCAATAAAGTTTATCCTCGTCTTTTATTTGTTTGACTGATTTATAGTTTAGTGTATAAAGTGGCATATTCAAATTGGTTTTTTTTTAAATCACCACTCAAAAACAGAGAAAAACGACAAATCTTTACACTGGAGGCTGGAATGAACAAGTGTCTCTGCATTTGTGTTTGACAAATGACCTAAATGTTTGATTAATGATCAAAATTGAGGGCAATATGACTAATTGGTTTAATCAACTTAAAACAGTTTACACTCCGACATAAGCCGGTCAGACTCACGATCTCTTGTTTTGTCTGATCTGATAT
Organism: Protonibea diacanthus; assembly: GCA_028641955.1. Lineage (NCBI taxonomy): Eukaryota > Metazoa > Chordata > Actinopteri > Sciaenidae > Protonibea > Protonibea diacanthus. The sequence goes on along the minus strand of CM053985.1, from coordinate 18,024,293 downwards.
TACAACAATTATATAACAAAAATGAAAGGAACAATTATCAGCACAGTGGCTGATTACTTCCTGCATCTCTACAGTGAAGCTGTGCTGTGATCTGTAAACATACACACAGAGCAGACCCTTTATGTGCCAGAGTTCAGTCATGGCAAGGTAAGTCACTGCCTTCACATGCTTTTAGTTGTCGGTGTTTTATTCATCTTGTGTTTTACCTTCACAAGATGAATAAAAGACACTATGTGTGTCTTAAAGTTAAATAAAATTAAATACACACTCAGAGGGACCACACAACGATTCATGAAGACCTGGACGCCTTCTATACAACACTACAACACCTCAGTAATGTTGGTCTGATGATGTTTTCTCTCTCGGTTCAGTTCAATCTGTACAGTTTGTGTTCGTAATGTACGATATTATCATGTCACATCAGCGTGACAAGCTTGTAGACGTATCTGCTGTTCTATATGCAGAGCTGAGAGAGATAACTGACTTGTTCAATATACCAAGCACACAGAGCACCTGTTAAGATTATTCTGTCATGTATGAATTATTAAAAGGAGATGGATTGCCATTAAAAGCTCACTTAAACCTGTCATAATATGTTTTAGTATTGTATACACGTTGGCTGGCCTTAAATCAAGGTGTTCCTCTACAGTATGTAACAATAACAGACCAGTATAATATCTAATAAGATCTAATTTAAATATTAGTTAATTCACAAATAAAGTCTGAACTTCTGATGCACACGTGCAGTTATATGAAAATTAAAGATAATAAACTTAATATGAAACCCAATGTTTTTTTTCCCAGTAACATCACATTGGTGGTCCACTTTCATAACTTCAGTCCAGAGCATCTCCATTCATCTACTCACCAGGGCTCGGAGAGAGGTCTCATCCAGCGCCGAGTAACTCTCCACGGACATTTTAACCTTTCTTGTGAGGCTCAGGTGAGACGAGGAGGTCTGGATGGTGAGTCTCGGTGTGATCAACGTGTGGTTTACCACCTGCACGACTTGTAGGCTGTTTTCTTTTCCCTCCTCCTTCTTCTTTTCTTTTTTTTTTTTTTTTTTTTTAGCTCAGTCTGTCTCAATCTTCAGCGCAGTTTTTTTTTTTTAACTTCTGAGTCAACACATATAAACTGCTATCCCGCATGTGGAGAGCGCATTTCGGGGCTCCTTTGTCGTCTTCTCTTGTTGTGCTGTAGTGAAAGCAGAAAGCAGGCTCTCTTCACAAGGGGACGTTGGCAGCTTTTTGAACAGAGGTTTCCCACTGAAAGGTGTAAGTAAGCCCGCCCCTCTCCGTCTCCGGCTTCTCCCGGCGTTCATTCAAAGCGCGCCGCTCTGTGGGAAGACGCAAAACAGCCTCCCTGTATGAGAGGTGATTAGTGCCACTGCTGGCCTCTAAAACCCTGAATGTGGACACTCATCTATACTCTGTATAAAATATTTTAATCATTTTAATGCTATTATTGTCTTTTTTCCCCAACTATAGCCATTCAGTGTATTGACATTTTTGTAATTACCTCTTTAGTTGTTTCCAAGTTTCTTTTCACACACCAAAGGTCAATCAATAACTTTTATTGGCCAGGTGTGTGTGCACAAACAACGAGTTTGACTTCAGTTTTAATGAATATACACATAAGTGCAGCTAAAACAGGGATGTTGACAAGTAAACATAGAAATTAAATTAGTATTTACAGACAAAAACATACAACCCCATTTTCAAAAAAGTGGGCATGTTGTGTAAAATGTAAATAGAAAATAACAAAATGTGATGATGTGCAAAACATGTGCAAAACAAACCCAATATTTAATTGATAACTTATCAAATGTTGTTTTTGGAAAATTATATACCTATTTTGAATTTGATGCCAGTAACACATCACAGAAAAGTTGGAGCAGTGGCCACAAAATACTGGAAAAGTTGTGAGATGCTGGAAGAAAACTTCAGAGGAAAGCACGAGGAAGAAAAAAAAGCAATATGATTTTATCTTTCAGTATGAAGGTCTAAATTGTGCTTCAAATTGAGGCCGGGAATAAAATTCTGAATACATTATTTCACTGTCCTAAAAGTATTCTAATTTAAACATATTAAAGGTCCGGTGTGTCAGATTTCGGTGGCACTATGACAGAAACAGAATATAATATGCATAAGTATGTTTTCATTAGTGTATAAACACAGCAAATAACAACTGGTATGTTTTTGTTACCATAGATTTGGACTTTTATATATTTAGATGCCAAGTGTCAGCCATCTTGGCCGTATACTGGCTCTAGTTTGGGCTTTTTGTCTTTTTCATACCACCCTAGTTTCTCCTTCAGTCTAGGAAGGAAATGGTGGTGAAGGCAAGCTCCGGTGCCATTTTTCAGGACATAGACGAAGCCAGAGCCACAAATTTTGAACTTCAAAGCAGCTCTTCAGAAACCTGTACTTTATGCTGTTAGTGTTTGAGAATCACTGCACATGATCGTGTTTTCTCTACTATAGTCGAATCCATATAGGCACTTTTGCTGCAATTTTTCAAACGTAGGTTACCAGCTGTGGGACTGTACCATGACTTGTGAACTGAGGTGAGTTAGACTTATGAAGAAATATGAAACAACACCGACAGAATACAAACTGAAACCACAAATGTCCTCATTAAACATTTAATACACACAAGACAAGGAGCATCAAGACATTTGTTCTTAAACAGGATAGTGAGCTGTGTGCTATGCGTGCCTTAAATCCATCCAAACACCACACCAGGTGATTTCACTGAGCTGAGCGTGTTGATCAGGTATTAATCAGAAAAATGCTCTCTCAACTGTCTGTGACACAAGGTTGCCTATTTTTATATATGTATTTCTAAAGTGGACCCTATGTTACACGCAAAATACATCTTATCAATCTTAAATCTGGAGGAGCGGCACACAACGTTTTTGACACTACTTATCTGAACAGGAGGCGATGCTTCAAAAGTCATCTCATCATAACAACACATATATACTTCTATAATTATAATTAAAAAGAAAATCTAAATATTACTCAAGAGTATTAAAGACAAATGTTCAACAGTATAAAAAGACAAATGTTTCAATAATACAGTTATTTTTCTTCTCGGTCAAAGATGCATAAATTTATCAAATTGGTTCCTCAAGCCCTTTTTAAACAAGAATAATCTAGCAAAGTGCTTCAGGTTACATAAAGATGCAGAAATCAAACAGGAACACTGAGAAAGATCCTGAAAGATCAAACAGGGTGAAAACAAAACATCCTTGGCTGAAGTAACAAAGTAAATATTAAGTGATACAAATGCAGTCGTGTGTTGATGTTCTTAAGGAGCCATGACACGACTTCAAATCAAACTCAGTGTAAATAAAATCAGTTTTATAACTTATCTGTTAAGGATAGATGTTAGACAACGTCTGAAACAAAACTTGAAAATAAACCAAATTAAACATGCTTAAACTTTAATAGTAAAATCATCAAAATATGAACTGCAAGATACTAATACTCACACAGGCACTTATCAGATAGGTATATGTTTCATTTTCATGTGTGCAAAGAAATAAATAAAAATAAAAAGCAGAGGAGGAGATTTGGTTTGTTCCTATTTCTCCAGATGTTGCAGCTCTCACTCTTCCTGCTGCTCTTCGTTCTGCTTCTTGGGCAACTGCAAGTGGAAAAAATACAATTGAAAATCCTTTTTACAGACAAAAGTATGTTGAATGGGCTTAGAGGGAAAATCCACCGAATTTACTCTGTCTAGGTGAAACATTTGTAGACTGATTGGTTTATAGAAAAGACAAAGTGTCATCAATCTACAATTTACTGCTTGTACACAGAGGTTGGTAATGTGTTTCCACATAAAAACAAAGCCTTTACAATCATATATACACAATCATATATGGACTACGTCATGATACGTCTTTAGCACAGGGCAGTGCTGGCATACTACACCGAAAGATCTATGATCCGTGATAAAATGAGGAGAAGGAGACGGGGATGCAGAGCTGGAAAAGATGGTACAAACCATGAGCACCGACAGTTATCATGGAGAATGTAAGATCTCTACCAAATAAGATGGAGGAACTTAACGGTGCTAACCGGGCTACAGAGGAAATATGGAGAGTGTAGCATCACAGAGACCGAATGAACTCGCTTCGGACTTGCTGGTAACTCTGGATGGCTTTAAACTTGGTTTAGTGGAGAGGAGAGCAAAGGAGAGAGGACAGCTGAAGACAGCTGGGTCTGGAAACTGGGTCGCTGCAGGAAGAACTCAGCCTTTATAGGTACATTTTTGAGCTGCTGTAACAAGTAGATTTCCCCAGTGTGGGATCAATAAAGTCTATCCTATCAACCCTTCACTGATCGCACCTTTTATTATGTGCAGTAAACATCAGAATGTGATGAACAAACGGAAACGTGAATGTACCTTTGTCATTGGATTCCTTATGTTCCCTCTCCCCTCTTTATTTTCCAGTAGATTTAGTCTGGTGGAAAAACACATTAAGCTCACAACATTAATGATATGCTATAAAAAAAAGAAAACATTATTGGATTAGGAAACTGTAAATGTGTCAGTAAAGAAAAGTTTCCACGTGAATTGCTTTTACCCCTTTAGAGATGCAGAAGCAGATTTGTCAGTGTCACAGAAAGAGGACTGAGCTCCTTCTGTTTCTCGGCCGTGCTGAGGTCTGTCTTTTACAGAAACATCACAGTTGGACGTCTTCCTTTGACTCGGCAGTCCGATGTAGCCTCTCTGCAAGTCCCTTAGGTTTTGTCCTGGTGGTGTGTCTCTGTCAAATCCAAAGTCGTCCAGGAAGTCAGCTGTATGTGGAACAGGACACACAGTATGTGGGGTTAGGGTTTAGTGATCATCACACTGACACTCCCCGAGGCCGTCCGACGACTCACACAGTTTGATATAAAGAGCCAAAGACAATGCACTCGCATTCAAAGAGAGTCGCCCCCATTGTTCGCACTGTCACATTTACAGAGGAGGAGACGGTGAAGGAAGAGAGGTGTGAGGCGTGCTGAGTCAGGGCTGCTGCTCTCAGGTCAGTGTTGGCTGATAATCTTCGTGTGTGTGAATGTGTGGTGGGCGGTGCAGAAGCCTGAGTGGTTAGGGTTAGGATAACCACCTGGGGAGGATATCCGAGGTACAAAGCCTAACCACTTCTTTCCTGACCGACTAAAAGAACTGCACCGCCCTCCACACATCACCTCAGACTGACCGAGACAAGGATGATTATCAGGAAACACTGACCTGCACGACTCTCACCTCTCCTCCTCTATGTTACGGTGAGTACAGTGGGAGGGGAGTCTGGTTGATTTAGGGTTAGGACATATGCACATCTCACATATTCTGCCATAGTTTGTGGTGGATGTTGAACTGGATGCTTAATATTTACTCAGATATTTTGCCCACCTCCAGACAATGTCGCATGTTCATACTACAAACTGCATAATCAGATTTTCAGAAGAATTTGTGCATAATTTATTTGCTACCTTGGTGCTTTATTCTCCGGTCAAAGGTGTCTTTACCAGGGCTCAGTGGTTTTTTGACAGATGCTTTTGTTAGATTGTTGAGTGGATGGGCCGCCTGAGGACGCATATCACATTTGTCCTGTGTATAAAAACACAAAAGAATTAGAACCAATATTTCTATTTTATTAATTTTTAAAAGGGACATGAACACATATTCAGAAATCTTTACAGGTTGTTGAGGTCATAATGTGGAAATCTCTACAGAAAACATATTTCAGTTGTTTTTAACTTCCAATAGGACTGCCATGTTGTCATTTTATAAAATAACTTGTGGTGTGTCAGTACTTCGGCCATCTAACCTGATTAGTGACATACCTGATGGTGAAAGACGACCGCCTCTTCGAGAGCGACGCCGCAGAACTCACAGGGAATGACCACGTCGCCCTCTAGTGGACTTGCCGGAGGACTGTAGGAGGCCGGGGAGACTGACCGAGGGAAAGTGGGAATGTTTGAAGCGAGCGTGTCAGGGATGCTGTGCATCAGCCCTGAAGCATTCCTGCCCATCCTGTCCTCTCTAGGAGGAGACACCGGCTGCTTGCTGAAAGATGCAAAGGCAGAGGCGGGACTGCACCCAGTCTGAAATAAAGAAAAACATGGTGATACATGAGTGGTTGAAATTTAAGACAACCTGCTTACATCAACTGATCATATCCATTCTAGAGGGAGATGAGGGCCACATGTTCAAGCAGGCAAATGCAATAACTGGACTGAACCATCTTGAAAAAAGATAAAGGGTATGCAAACGTTTGCACGTCATGTGATATCTGACCAGATCTGAGCATTTTACACAGATTAGATTTGTGCATGCAGATTTATTTCCCACGCAGGGAGGCAAAAGAAAATAAGCAGGTCACAGCAAGTGTGAGAGGAGGAGCGGTATATTTTTATATTTTTTACTTGAATATGGACACAATATTGCAAAATTCTGAATGACTAACTATGAGTAACTATTAACTATCAGATCACTGGAATGTAATTTAAAATAATGTTTTGCATTTCTTGTAATATTCTGTTTCAATATGCCGTGTAGTCACATTCCTGATAGTTCAGATAGTTCAGTGGAAGTAAAAAAAGACTGCAATCCTGGCTCCAAGCGGTAAATATCAGGAAGAGAAGTGTGGATCAGGAATACATCCTTTTCAACCAAATTAGCTTCATTCAACAAAAGTCAACAATTAATAATCTGCCTGTGTAAACTGTCTGTAAGTGAACAAGATCAATGCCAATATTCTACAAGTCTATGGCATCTTTTTTTGTTGAATGTAGTGTTTTTTCCCCCCCAGTCACTTGGTTAGCTTGCTAACACACACAGACAAAATAAAAAAATCTAGCATCACGAGGCAACAAACTGAGCAACAGTGTATCCCAAATCTCTAACCTGATGCAAAATGAGGTCCTCTTCAGGAAACAGCTCTTCACAAAACTCACAAGGCAGCATGGTATCTATAAAAAAATATATAAAATAATTATCAAACTGAAAACAGAATAACTTTAAGTATTCTAATTAACAATATTTTATCATTTACCTGTTTGATCGTGGTCCTGGACTGCACTTGAGCTTATGCCCGTAGAGAAGTTCGGGTAGTTGTTGTTGGGTGGAAAGAGTGGAGCGTTTACAGACGCGTTAGACGTCTTCCCAATCTTGTGGTCCCAGATTCCACTCCATAGGTTTCCCTCGCCACCTCCAGCCACTGATTCTCCGTCATTCTGCAGACTGAGAGCCAACATGTAGTCCAGGCCTGATGAATCCTCATCCACTGTGAGCTCACTATGGGGCCATGTACTACTGCTGCTGCTGCTGCTGCTGCTAGTGAGAAAATCACTCTGCTCCAAAACTGCAAGAAAAAAAATTATTATACAATTATTTCAGAAAACAAATACAGCTGCAAGCAGCAGCACAGCAACTTGTTTCTAGTCAGAAAGGGGGTCTGAATGTTTGTGGACTTGTTCTATTCAAATTTTTGTCAAAACCAAAATGTTATAAATGTGATATAACTTATTGCTAGCCAAAACTTTAATGCACGCAATCAAAGTTAATAACATGAGCAGTGTGTTCTTTGACCTTCTATTAAGGGCCACCTGAGCTTTATAATGAGCCAGTAATATCTTTCTAAAATGAGAATATATTTTCATTATTATATTGATATATCTTACAAAAGACTACTTCACTGAGTTACAGGCTCTAATAATTTGAATGATTTTTAACAAATTGTAAAGATTATGTGAAACTACTTTAACTCATTTTATGACACTATAGAAGAGTTGGAAGTTTAAAGGTATCCTGTTGTGTTTTTGACCACTAGTAGCGCTATAGTGTGATGTTCTGGTTCCCCATTTTGTTTGTTTGTGATACAAGTTCTTGTTGTTTTCACTCTTTTCTGTCGATTGACAGTTAGTGCCAGTAACGAGAAGAAGTCTAACAATGCACCCTCAAATGGAATAAAGATGAAAAATCATTACACTTTGACAGTATAACTGAGCCTGGTGGTCATGCCTCCCCCCAAAGGAAATTTAATAATCAAATAAACTCACAGTGGCTATATGTATTTCTTGGGGCAGAATTCTTCCAGTCTGCTGGGCCTTGAGGTCCCCTTGAAGTGTTATAAACTCTGGGATCAAAAGGCCAAGGAAAGGCCTGCTGTTCAGCTGCACTGATGTTGTTATTCTTTGGGCCTCTCTCTTGGGCTCTTAGGAGGTTTCTGATGGAGTGGGCTTCAAACCATGATCCTGGAGACTGTTGATCTACTGGACTGTGACTTGTCCGGCTGTTGTTCCTCTCTTGGGGCGGTGTAAGGCCTCCACATAGGACCGGATGCACAGCCTGTTCCCTCAACATTACGTTGCATTTGCAGCGTGGGCAGGGCTCAGTGCGTGTACCGCAATAATCCTCGTGCTCTTTGGACTGACTGTAAACAATCTCCAGTTCACAGTATTGGCACGGGACCAGCCGCTGAGAACATTCAGAACTCTGAAGGATCATGAAGAGGCACAAATTAAGAATGTAATCAAGACGGTTAAATATTAGTGTTATAAATACAGAAGGGAAAAGTTCTGTAGGCATACCTGGTGAACATCAATATGATTCTTCTCAATCTTCAAACCACACTTGCATGTGATCTGAAATGACAGTAAAGGTGATTTGAAAGTTACGATACTGCAGTTTCAATCTGACATTGCTTTCTCAGAGTTTCCTCCAGTGAGTCTCATGTTTTCATGTCCTGCATCGTTACCACTGTTACAACACGGACACTCACTCAAGACAAACAGATGAGATGAAAGCAAAATGGCATTTTTACACCCGAGTACTCCTGGGTACTGACAGAACAACTAATGTTCACAAATACTGATTACATATTCCAGAGTATGCAAAAGACACACACACACAATAGGACTTTAAAAATAGCACATCTGTTGCAGGACTTGTGTTTTGCAGGTATTGCTGCACAGACCTGTGTATGCTCCTGCTGTTTGTGCTCCTGCAGATCAGACCGGGGCACTGGCTCCTGGCATACATCACACAGAGCGATGTTTCTTCGACAGTGGATCTCATGGGTGGTAAAATTCGCCTCTGGGATGTCATGTTTGCTAAAAAAAAAAAAAAAAAAAATCAAAAGAAAGTTACGGAAAACACTGTATTAAATTGACTTATCTTGTAATGCTCCTTATTATTACTTACCAATTGCCACAGAACTGTGTATTTTCATCCGCCATGGCTTTACCTAGAGCCTGTGGACAAAGATTAGATTAGATTATGCTTTATTTATCACACAATGGGGGAAAATGAGTACTAAAGGTAAAGTGGCCATGATATAAAGATATACTGATAAAAATAAATAAATATAAAAGCTAGGGTAAGTGTAACATTAGTTATTAAACCATCTTAACTGACATGTCTGTGTTTTGGTGATCTTTACTGATGTTTACAGCTGGTAAATATGTATTGTTTGTAGCTATAGAGAGGATTTTTTTGATTTACTAGTCCAACAAGTGATGTTTTGTTGGCTAAAATCTAATTTATCGTCATTAAAAGTCGCCCTCTTTAACAATCAGGGCTGTTGTTAGCGTATTAAACAGCTCTTTCGGTTTTGCTCACCCAGCAGTGTCTCCAGGCAGGTAGCTAACGTTAGCTGACAAAGCTGGCCTGGATTTATAGGCTGAATCCCGGGCGACCCTCAAACAACAACAACAAGCATCCTGATTGAACCACGTCGGGAAAAGTTGGACGGATGTTTTGCCTGTTTAGCTATAAGCTGCGTTAACATTAAATAGACTGTCAGCAAACCACCACCACCACGTAGCGTCAGTTGAGCTAACTAACTTTATATGCTCCTAACGGAGAAGCCGAGGAAGCTAAACGTAACGTCGGAGGGTTTTTTCTCGGGCGGGGGGCTCCTGCTGCCCGGTCCAAGCACAGCAAGGACAGCCGCTGTGATGTTATCCTTTGTTAATTAATTACCGGTGAAGAGTATGTAATCAGAAAAAACGCCGTAGACGACAGCTAACTTGACGATAGCTTGAAAAAACAGTTCGTTATTTCCTCCTTGCTCTGCCCGTACGCTAAAATTAAACTCCCCCCGCGTAAATCCTCGCAGGCTACCCACGTACGTATCCACCCCGTCTCCATTAACGTCTCCACAGCCGGACTAAATCCAGCCTAAACAAGTTTTAATAGTGCACCTAGTGTACGCGCACTAAAAGTAATTGTGATTTGTGTTTGCAGAGGGCGAACATGTTATTTAGGTTAAGGGTTAAACCTCCCTGTGAGTCACAGGTCAGGGTGAAATACACAAGACTGCTCTCGAGGCTCGATTCTGATTGGCTGAGTGAACATCGTGCGTTTGTAAAAACGACTCGGGTGATGCTATGGATGTTAAAATGCACCTGTTTTTAATACCGATCTGATTTTATTAACGATAAATATTCTAAAATTGTGATAACGATCGTGTGAGAAACATATATATATTAGTTTAAGAATAAGTAAGCGCTCTAACTCCGCAACTTTTAACGTCCGGTCTGCACCGGAAGTGGACTTATATCCGTTGTGTAGTTTATTATGTCTTTCTGCCTACATTTTAGCAACTGCCACCAGACTCAGAAGCACATTTATAAATGGAAGAAGTTACATCATACATGTTGTTCAAGTTAACACAATATTTCTAACTATTATTATTATAATATACTGTTATTAACCAGGTATCAGTAATCATAACATCATCTTGCCACTGCACCTTATCTACCTGAGTATTTTATTCTATTGTACTTTTATTGTTTTCAATGACAACCTAATTTACCTTTGGGGATTTAGAAAGTCATCTATCTATCCAAATTTATCTAAGACGAGATATTTATTATCGTCTAACCAATTACATTATACTATCAGTATATATTATAACTGTTGCACAGACTTTTGTCCTTTGTTTTGACAACTGTAATCGTGTTAATTCAACTTTTACCTTACACATATATTATTTTTCACCTCATTTGAATATGTTCATTCAGGATATATTACAAACATCCATCCATCCATCCATTTTCTGTAACCACTTATCGTCATTTGGGTCACGGTTGGGCTGGAGCCTATCCCAGCTAACCCAGGGCGACACAAACAACCATTCACACTCACATTCACAACTATGGGTTATATACAGTCAAAAACAACAGTATTGTCCTTTCAGTGTTTATTGAATTTTTGATCTACCAATACTGTCACATCAGACATTTTCATTTGTGTAAGGCACAGTTTTGTTCAAATAAAACACTGATCTTATTTACAGCAAATGTTCGGATGCAGTACATACATCCTTACACCTCCTCGTCAAAAACAACCACCCAATGATTGGACCATTATTGTAAATATATAAAACTTTTAAATTCATTTCAAAGCCCTTGTTCCTTATTCGAAAAGGTAAAGTCAACTATTTTTTTTTACAATGTAATATGAAATGTAACTCTATGCCAAAAGTTTTAAAAACAAAATTGTGAGAAAAAAGTAATACATTTCAAAAATATGTGACAAGATTGAAAGAAAGGACTGGTGATATATTCAGATAAACTCTTTAAAATAACTCAGTCTTGTAAAATATCTTGATTTGCCTGGATATGATTAGTTTAATGGTTGCTGGCTTGATGTTTGTTCCAAACAACTCGAGGGCCTAAAAGTGGATAAATCACAGTAAAAGTGACTGAAACGTTTTTTTCACATTGTTGAAAGTCAGCTTCTTAAAAAGTGGTACATTAAAAAATGAACACTCAATCACGCTGCTTTGTTTCTGGTGATGCATTAACTTGTCTAACGGTTCTTAATTGGTTACATGATTGTCTGATATGAGTTTAGGCCCAACATGAAGACGGTTGTGGGCGGATTCCCTTGTTCAAAGTTAGCCAAATAAAACATTCATCAGGAATATTAGCTGCATTGGTTTGTAAAAGGATGGCAGTACCAACAGCCCCGCTGTTGTAGCCAGAGTTAAGCACAGGAAATGACCATGATATATGCACCGAGACTAAACAAAGACATCTGTGGAAAAATTACAGGTCCTTAATGTCCACAGGTATAATAATTATTACTCTATTTTCCAATCTGTGGTGGGGGGGATGAAGTCAAAAAAACAAGTACCAGCATTCAAAGATCAAATATGCAAGGATCCACCAATAACCTGCACCACAGAAATCAACTAAAATGACAGTAAGGCTAAAAATTTCAATTATACAAATCCTTTAAAGGGTCAATATTATAAAAGCTTTAAGTGGCTATTAACAATACCTATGAAGCAGATTAAAAGTATAACAGAAAGCACCATCTCTTGCATTTTACTATTTTAATTAACAGCCAAAAAAAATGTGCAAAAAAACAGAATATTGCATTACCAAATTTAAACAGCTACAATGCAGTCAATGGTGGGGTGTTTTTGTGGCGCAAGAACAAAGGCATCTCAAAGTCATCTATTACTGCAAGTCTTCACATGTGACTGTGTCCAAAAACATGCCAAAAGGAAGCATGTCAACATACGAGGGATATCAGATACACAACCAGTTGTGACAGAGAGCTATTTACTATATACTGGAATATTTCTGTGCCTGCCTTCATGTTAGAAAATACAGTCCCCACACTTGTATGGTCAAAGATGCAAAATCCACCCAGGACCTGATTTGTGTCACTACTTCTTCCTGTTACTCTCCACTGTACACAAATGACAGACGTTTAAAAAAAAGCTAAAATTGGGATATTTGGTCAGTCACTGTAATTACAATAGCTAAAAGTTAACAAAAAGAAAATTGCCTATCAATAACTAAAAAGTATTTAGACAAGCTTAACACTATTCGTCAAACGCTGGTTTTCACTTTTACTTCCAAATGTCCTTGGTCCAATATAAAAATCAGTAGGTTGCTCTTACAGAGTCGTTAACCACAGTCCTGTGAAAAAATATTCTTACTACACTATTTTATATCATCTAGTGGCAAAATGGAAAAAAAAAAAGGCTCAAAGACAGCATAAAAGATGACAGAAGGAATAAAAGGAAGGAGTACAGTACAAACATCCATGAAATGAAAAGAAGAAGGCACAGACTTTAGAAGTTGAGACCGGAAGTCGTAGAGGTAGCAGAGGTCACAGAGAGGAGGACAAAGGAGAAGAAGAAACTGTTAAAAAAAGGGAAATGTGTTGTGAAATGTCTATCTGTCCTTGGATCCAAGCTTCTCGATCAAGTCCTGCAGGGGAGCGAGCTCTCGCCTGTCGATGAGGTTGAACTCCTACAAGAACAAAACATTTGATATGTATTTAAAAGTATGTTTAAAAGCCAAATGCCATGCTTAACACTCAATGTAGTTAACTCACAACAACCCAAAAGCCTCCTGTCCATTCAGACATATAATCTGGAAAACTGCTTGTTTAAGTAATGGATTTTTTTGGCTTTCGTAGGTCTCTTATGCGAAAGATTCATGTTGACTCTGTTCAAACATATCAGCACTGTTGCAGATAGAGCCTCGATAACAATTGGCATCTGGAATAGGCGAGACTAGGCATCGCAGGGTGTTATGTATGTAACAAGAGATGCTGTCACATCCTGTTAAAATGTTTTGTCCTTCGCGCAGAGAGAAAACAGTTCTTTCATTTTGGTGTTGTCTGAATGGGGATTTAGATACACAGGCGTGATTAAACCTGATGTTACAGCGGGATAATCTCACCTGAACAAAGAAAATGAAGTGCTTGAAGGAGGTGTTGAGGTGAGCCTCCTCCTGCAGCTGCATCACAGAGTCGAAATGTTGGTGGTAGATGTGAGCGTAAACCCTGAACAGGCGCTTCAGGATGGTTTTGGCCACAGACATGAAGTTCTTCGGAAAGGGTACTCCTGTGGGACAAAAGGTGGAGGAAAATGCTGATGTCACGAGAAGAGCATGTGCTGTTTCAACCTCCACTACATCAGCCTACATCAGAGTGGGACTAAACTTTGTGACTGCAATTGTGTGAAATATGAGTGTGAGTATGGACAGATGCAGAAACATCTAACTTTCTGTTGTAATATAACAGTTTTACATGAAGAAAACTGACCTTTAATGAATTATAGTTCGTTTTTACACTGCCGTGAAATTTTAGGGGAACGAATTAATTTAAACAAGTTGCACAAACTTCAGTCAAAGTCATAAGATATGATTTACAATATTTGACAGTTAATCTCTGCTTGAAGTCTATAATCCATCTTCAGTCATCTTCACTTCTTCTTTGTATTTGGGCTCTCTTGAGTCAGTCTGCCCCTCAGCACGTGAGACACATGATCAGCTGGACTGAAGTCAGGTGACTGACATGGACAGTCAATAACATTACACTGTTTCTGCCCCTGGTTGCCTTGTCTGTATGTTTGAGATCACCGTCTAAACAGGTCAGGTGAATAATATGACTATAAGTGCTACACTGTTTGGGATGTGAACCCCTCCAAACATCGGAAATCAGCTGCTCAATCACATAATAATTATTTTATTCCAAATTAAATATGCCGTAGAAAAGCTAAGACAATTAACACGCAGCACAGGAAGCTGTAGCAACAGATTTGTTGTCTGGTCTTTCTTCTTGATGAGCCAAAAACAGATTTTACAAACCAATAAAAGTGTAGACTGTTGGACAGGGAAAAGTGAATTTATATGAATTTAATTCCCAAAGGATAAAGTCAGATAAAAGAGAACTGTTGGAAAGACTGTAGAATATCCAAAATTAAATAAATATTATAGAATTAAATATAATATTTAATAATATAATATAATTAAATGAGATGCATGCAGTTGTTTGGTCTGCAGGAGAACAACATCACTGACAGACAGATCATCACAAACTGAACAGTTTGTTTGTCTTATTGATCAAAACTCACCAATCTTGGAGGGGAAAAGTGTCTCATCATCCAGCTGATCCTGCACCCAGGTCATCAGGTAGTCGATGTACTTGGGTGCAGAGCATTTGATAGGCTTCTTAATATTGGTACCATCAGCCCAGTGATACTCGTATCTACAGAAAAAGCACAAACTTAATCAGACTGACTTATGAGACGTGAAGTTCTACACATAACATGCACTCATTCTGCCTTTCTGTCACGACATGAAAACACAATTTGGTAGTTAGTAGCTAAAAAAGGAGCAGGAGGGGGAAACATCTACAATCGTATTCTTGATGTCTATGTCAACAGGAAGTGAACCGGGGTCTCTTCCTCCTGATTACAGACTGAACGCAGATAGTCTTGGCAGGAGCTAGGACAGAGGAAGTGCCAAATCTAGATTGTAACTAAACGGCTTCTACAGGGACCACATGCAAAGTTTAATTCCCTTTTCTCTCATGTGATGACAGACGCCTCCTCAGAAGTCTCAGATGACGCATTTCAATTTCTTTAACTGTGTCAACCAAAATCTGAATCCATATTTAGGTTCTTTTATACACACGCCATCATTTCCCACTGGACAAAATAATGTTTAATCAATTAAACTATATGACAGATGTGGTGTCCTAAAAAGCCTTTCATTCAGCCTAGTACAGTTCACAACGCTTCAGAGCCGCAAATCCGTCATTACTGATTCTGTTAGTCGTGTTTTGTAACGTCCTTTGAAGCACTTTAGCTCTGTGTGACACATCTGCCAACTCATCATGAAGTTCCTTGTTTCCTAAAATGACGTAAACGCATTAATCAGCCCTTGTTTTTTTTCGATTGGAACTTGCCAAATGCCACAGGGCAAGTTTTAAATGTTAAATGTTAAATGACATACATGTGTTGGGGTTCGCTGCCTTGCTGAAATAAATACGGTACGTGAGAATGTAACATGTACATGTTTTCACCCCACACAGATGAACTTTGACCTGTCAGCTACACGCATAAAAAAAGGACACCGTTGGCTTGTTACCTCGGTCCGGCAGACATCACAGAGCAGCTGGTCTCAGTGCAGAACTCGGTGATGGTGCCATACAGCATGTTGATCTGGTTAAAGAAATCCACGGCTGAAAGAAAGGGTTACATTATTGTAATCATTACACTTTTCTATGCATGCATTATCTTTCTTTTTATACAACAAAGACAGTGTATGACCTCAATTTAAAGCCATTAACGTTTGCAAATAATTCTGTGACGAATAATTTACTAATTCAGTTGTTTGGCTATACTTGGAGATGCAAACGTCCAGCCTCTGCACATGGATCATTTACGTTGAGGCATTTTAAATGATAGTGTGTGTGTGTGTGTGTGTGTGCGCACACTGAGCGATGGTTTCTATAAATAGGTGTCTCCATCCACTCACTGTTGACAGCAATCCACTCATTGAGATCCTCTCCTTCAGGCAGCATGACAGCCTGCCTCAGGTTCCCGCTGCCCAGCGTCGCCTCGGCGTGTTTCAGCAGCTCATACTGGTGGGAACCCTCTGGGATGTTCTTCTTCGGCTTGAAGGTCTTGGATGAGCGACTGCCACTGCAAAGACACAAAGGTGGAGCTAAGCAATGGTGACACTTTTAAAAAGTCTTGTGTGTGTGTGTGTGTGTGTGTGTGTGGAAGAGGGGGGAGCAGTAGTAGTAGGCCATCTTGGGGCCTTCACATGTAAGGATCCTTCCTGTCTGATCTGACATTATGATGAACATCTATGATGCTGTAACGGCACTCGTGATGCCACATTTGTCACGCCAGCTTGTTTTTCAGTGTGACTG
Source organism: Protonibea diacanthus (assembly GCA_028641955.1). NCBI lineage: Eukaryota > Metazoa > Chordata > Actinopteri > Sciaenidae > Protonibea > Protonibea diacanthus. The sequence continues at coordinate 18,007,598 of CM053985.1, read as the reverse complement.
TGTAATGTGTGTCATGTAAATATAGTTAAGGTGATTACCCACTTTGTGCTCAAGACAGGAAATGTGACTGTGTCTCTGTAAACAACGCAGTAAGTAATTAAAACCGCTGCAAAAAGGTGTGGATGGTGACTACTGTTAACATGTCTGGTCTTATTTACGTACATGCGATCATATGAGCCGCACACAAGGCCACCAAAGTCAGGACGTAACTAGTTAAAAAAAGTTGAAGTTGGCGTGTGCTGTGAACCTATAAATAAACACAGCACACAGATAGAGTTACGACGACGGGTGCTAACCTTACGTGACAAACGGTGGCTCGGGTTTAAACCTGAATTTATCGGGATAACGAAGCAGTTAGCGGGCTTGTTGTTTTATTTTAAAGGCCACTTCACTTCCCTTGAAGAAGCAGAAGAAGAAGCGCAGCTAACGTTAACCGCAAAGCTCCGGCTGTAACTTGAGCAAAAGCGGCTGGTAACTTTACTTACAACAGGAAGCTCATCTTGGCGAAGCGGTCGTCGGAGAGCTTCGGGCAACAGCTCCTGATCCTCGTTTAGTAAACAGAAACTTGTTTTAAAAGTATTAAACACTTGGAGTCACTTGTCAGCGATGCCTGCTAACTGTGACGTTCAGGCTAACATGAACTGCTGCACCCACGGAGGCTCTTCCTCTATCGACTCTGTACAAGCCCCCAACCCGCAGACTGTCGCCCCCTATCGGCCGAATGTGGCTACTACAACCCCCCCTCACATTAAATGTATAACTTTCTGTCAATTTAATTAATTTTGGTGGTATAAATTAATTCAATCAAGGAACATTCAGACACCTGTACCTGTGCATTATAATTTATTTATTTATTTATCCACTGTTTACATTTAGTCTGCTGTACATACACTACTCACAAAAAGTTAGGGACATCCGTCAATAAATTGTTTGAGATGACGAAATTACCATTGCATGCTTCTAGTTAAATGCCCTACTTTCATGATATAATATCACTGTAGCATGAACTTTTTCCATGTTCCATAAATTTAACCCAAAAGTTGAATATCGCTAACTTTTTGTGAGTAGTGTAGATATGTATAGACTGTCACATCCACCTACATCATGTACAGAACAGTAGAAACTATATTTATTGCACCACCTGCACTATTGCGCTTGCATCATTTACAGATAGATACACACTTCCATATATATCTATTTTTATGCAAATATTTATATACCTTTTAAATATGTATATAGTTATTTTTTATGTTTATGTTTTTGCATCTACCTGTCATGTTCCTTGTCTTTTAAACTATACTTATGTCAATAAGTACAAACGGAGTCAAATTCCTCATGTGTGTACACACACCTGGCCAATAAAGCGATTCTGATTCTGATGAATTTGTTACAACAAAAAACAAGGATGTTGCAAAATGTAGGTGTTTTCATTGACTGGGAGCAACTCACTATTTATTTATTTTTATTTATGTGGTTATTTTATTTATCCCTTGAGGGGAAAATTCTTTTTTACTCAAGTTTTTACATAAAGGCCTGAAATACAAACTACACACTGACAAAGGGCTCATAGACATGCAACTTTGGAGTGATGGTGGAGTGATGTAGGAGTAGTTGTAGTTGGGAGTAGGGGTTCAGTATTTTGCTCAAGGGCTCATCTCTAGCTACCAGTCCACCCTCCATACTTTGGTCCATGTTGGACTTGACTCCACTACCCTCCGGTTCCCAAGACAAATCCCTACAGACTGAGCTACTGCCGCCTCTGCCGAGCTATGATAGATAAAAGGCTAGATAGTAGCTTATTCATCACCGAAGGAAAAATTTAGTGTTTCAGTCACGGTTACATGTATTACAACACAAACGGGCATAAGGTAGATAAGTTTAAAGTGTCTGCAATATAAATAGAATTAAAAGTCTAAATGAGCTCTATTTGTGTAAAATATACAAAAGATCTATCATCATCATCTCAATAAAAATTGTTTTAGTTTGAACCTGGGGTTGTGTTTAGGTGTATTTATTTGTTTGTATGGTGTGTGTGTACTGTAGGCCTACATGTGATGGCAGGGTACATACACAAGGGTTACACAGGGACAGGGTTCACACACAATGAGGACTGGAGGCCCCCTAACACGTTAATTCTGCCATGCTGAAAACTGACTGAGTACATTTATTCATCTGCTCTGTCTGAATACAGCTCAAAAGTAGTAAGTATTTTCACTGTCTGTATAATACTTCTACTCCAAAGCAGTAAGTACATTAAACTACACAACAGTATGTATTCTGTAGTTAAAATTAGCCCCACCTGAATGAGCTAAATGTCGCTTCTATGTTAATGGATCATTAATAATGATAACTAATAATCCAACATTACTCTGACTGGGCCATGTCTGCCTGAATACTGAGCAATATATAGTATAAAATGAGTACTTCTAAGGTACCTGTGATTTACTTGAGTAAAAACTTATTATAAATATCTATAGCACTTTTCATACAAAATATATAACACAAAGTTCTTCACACAATTAGTTCTTTCTCCAGTTTCTCCTTTGCGATAGTTTCTCTTTAGTTGTTTGATTTTCTCATTTCCCCATGGACGTATTGGTTTGGAGGTAACCTTACTCAGTTTTAGAGGAGCAACTTTGTCGACTGCTAACCTTAGTTTACTGTTAAAACTTTCTACCATAAAATCACAGGAGGAGGGTAAAATTTCTGCAGTAGTGTCACGTAAAAGATCAATGCATTTTGCAGGCCGCTTCAGTGTTAAGATGGCACTTCCTAACAGTTTGTTGTGAAAAGTCCAGCTGTATAAAACCAGTGACAGTAAAATAGACACAGAAATGGTCAAAGGTTCCTGTGTCAACAACTGAAGAGATGCTGACAGACAGGCTGTTTGTTATAACAAGTGTAGCCTCTGTTGTGAGTGGGTTGAGTAACATGATAACACTAAAATTAATGCAATTCAGCAAATTAACGAAGTCCAAAGCCAAAGAGTCTGGTTGATTGTCCAGATGTAGATTTAAAATCACCTAAAACCATAATTATGTCATATTTGGTGCGGATAGTTGAGAGTAATTCAGAAAAATCTGAGCAAAGTTTGGTTGGCCTGTAAACTGTCATACACAGACTGCTAAAAATGATGGAGTGATGTTCAAAAGATGTGTATTCACCAAATGTAATGTCTTTAGTGATGACGAGAGGATAGATTTTTGTCTTTCCTGGATGAAAGACTTTAATATTTACTGTACTTTTGCTCATGTAAAATGTTGAATGCAAGACTCAAGTATAAAATGATTACCACTGTGGTACTTGGTACTTTTAATTCCACTTTTTATACTTAAACAACACATTTCAAAGGGAAATATTCTACATTTTACACATAACTACTTTGTGGATATAACATAAAAAAAACTTACATGAGCAATATCTGCTTTAACTTTATTATTTACTTTTCTTTTGCTCATGTAAAATGAAAGGGGTGATGGTATCAGATCTCGTGGCTGAGGGGCCAGTTCACTTCGTTGGAAAATTACAGTATTTATGCATGCAGCAGAAGTGTGGCAGCAGATAACAGTGACGCAAGCCCCGTGCGTACTGACTGGTGGGAGGCGCCTTTTAAAGCCTGTCTGCCCCCCCTCCCCTCTTCCTCCTTCACAGAAGTCGCTCTGTCAGCCCGGGTGGTGGTGGTGGATCTCCGTGTTTCGTAACCCGCCTGTCTTTGGTGTCTCTTCCTCTCTCGCTCTCTCAGCCGGTCACAATGGCAGCCGTCAGGACTCTCAGGAAACTGTGCCAACACTCCCAACACCAGCTCTGTAAACTGCACACGTCCGCCTCGAGGTGAGTGCAATCAGCAGCCGAGAAATGTGCTTTAATGTGCGGTAAATTTAATGCCACTTATAGGACATGCTGGGCGGTCTTCTCTCCATAAAGAGAAGGCTTATCTCTTATAATACTGTTTTTTTAATATCTTATTTTCTTATTAATCATCTTCCATATTGTGTGCAAATGGATACGGTCGATTTATTTGGTTATATTGAACTAAATGTCCGCATTTGGTCACATTTCGGTGCGCCCCTTGCGTTATGCCGGTAACATTGCAGCGGTCGGCTTGGCTGATGAAATCGGTCTGAATGCTTGCACCCTGTGGTTTGCTTCAGGAGCCAGGTTTCAGCTGGAGACCGAGGTGCAAGGAAAACCATATGCATATGCATTAAAAGCTTGTGTGACATGCGCAAAAAAAAAGTCTCTGAGAGCACTGATGCCAAACTGTGCAGCATCCCGTGCAGGTATTTATTGAAAACGTGCTGAGTGCAGCATGACTGAAATACAATGTAATGAACTAATGTTGTACACACGCCCTAACATTTCCAAAACCTCGTGTGACTGCTGCACATGATCTGCAGCACATGTTATGTAAGACTTATTACCACTGATCACAACATAAATACAACTTTATGCTGACATATTAGTAGTTATATTAAAATGCACACAGCAACAAGTAACCAAAGAGGGAAAATAAAGAATATAACAAGAGGTAAAACACTGTGAGGTCCAATTTACATGACTGTGTGGTCATACATGTGAAAAGGCAGATTTTCGCCTCTGCTTTTTAAACTGGTGTGAAGTTAAAAAGTAGTTTGCTACCCTGTATTGTCAACACATTTTCTCAAGGACCTCTTACCCCACAGCCACGGTATTGCCCCATTTTCGACCAAAGTTGTGACACTTTGCTTTGTGGTTTGATTAGTTTTGTTGGACTAAAAAGGTTGGTTACATCACTGTCGATGGCTCATTACCCTTCAGTTATTAGCACATCTCTGTTTGGTGTTATGTAACACATACCATCTTTTTGGCGTGCGGAGGTTTGGAACAAAACTGCACGACACGTCGAGCCAGTTTGTATGTTAAGATAACAAAAGTTAAGTTAACAAAATGTTTCACCCTCATCTGGCTGCTCCCTGCTTGTGAAGTTTTAAAATACTATAACACACAACATACAGTACAGTACTGTACTTGGAGTTCAAGTGCTCAAAGAGCATATGGCTCCGTCAGGTCGAGACACGCTGTGGCTAATTTTAGAGGTTGGAGCTGGTGCAGTGGTTGAGACTGATTACAGGTTTCTGGTGTCAAAAGCCAATCAGAGAGACAATGTACAGTGGATACGTACATTTAGATTAGTACTGTAAAGTTTAGTTTATTTTCTTTTTTTGTGGCTCTGTGTGATTTAAAATACTTAGTTGCAGCCTTTGATTGAGACTGACAAATCTACCCTTCATTTCTTTGTCTGAACAGCAGAATCACAGCTTGTTTAAGGTATCGACTCTTTGTCCTCTGACTCCTGTGTTTTTTACATGCCAACTCTCAGGCAGGAGGCGGTGGTCATCTCAGGAAAGAAACTAGCACGGCAGATTCGCGAGGAGGCCCGGGCCGATCTGGAGAAATGGGTTTTAGCCGGCCACAGGAGACCCCATCTGAGCGTGGTCCTGGTAGGAGACGACCCAGCCAGCCACTCCTACGTCCTGAACAAGACACGAGCAGCATCTGATGTCGGTAAGACAAACAAAGAATACTCACAGTCCTCCTCGCGTGTATGTGTAAACACACTTCTTCTACAACAAAAGAACAAATGCACGGCTGTGTTTTTAAAGCTGTTTTCTCACTTTGACCTCCCACAGGAATCTCAAGTGAGACAATTCTCAAACCTTCAAACATCAGTGAGGAGGAGTTATTGGACCTGATCTACAAACTCAACACAGACCATCGTGTGGACGGTCTGCTGGTCCAGCTTCCTCTGCCAGGTATGGATATGCGTCTGTAGACTGGTGTCTCTGTGTCAACCAAAATGCTGACGCCTCGGTGTCCTGACTGTAACTCGTCTTTGCTTTCTGACAGATCACATTGACGAGCGTGCAATCTGTAATGCAGTATCTCCCACCAAGGACGTGGACGGCTTCCACGTAGTTAATGTGGGCCGTATGTGCCTGGATCAGTCCACCATGCTTCCTGCCACTCCCTGGGGAGTCTGGGAAATTATTAAACGCACAGGTAAGAGGAGTGATCACTCACCTTGTCTTGAGATTGAAATTCTGCAGTACAAAATAAACTAAACTAACTGTCCAAATTGTCGTCGTCTTCCAGGTATTCCTACTCTTGGGAAGAATGTTGTGGTTGCAGGACGCTCCAAGAATGTGGGCATGCCCGTCGCCATGTTGCTGCATACAGACGGCCGCCACGAGAGGCCTGGAGGTTGGTTACAGTGGTTGTGTTTAAAGATAGAGGGTTTGCATTATATATTAGATAAATACTAAACGTTATTTCTGTTGCAGGTGATGCCACAGTCACCATTTCTCACCGTTACACTCCAAAGGAGCAACTTCGCCAACACACTCAAATTGCTGATATCATCGTAGCTGCTGCAGGTTTGTGTTTAGATCAAATTTTTCTTTTTATTTATTGACTTTCTACTCTCTTCTACTGTTGTCTAACTGAACTGTGTGTGCTTACTGATCCATCAGGGATCCCGAACCTCATTACCGCGGACATGATCAAAGAGGGAGCAGCCGTTATTGACGTTGGAATAAACAGAGTGCAGGACCCTGTCACTGGGAAGAGCAGACTGGTTGGAGATGTGGATTTTGAAGGTGAGGCTGAACATGATCTACTTGTTGCATGGACATTCTTGGTGTCTCGTGTATCTGTAATGACATACCTTTTTCTGTCTATATTCAGGCGTGAGACAGAAGGCAGGCTTCATCACCCCTGTGCCTGGAGGCGTTGGACCCATGACCGTGGCGATGCTCATGAAGAACACTATCAAAGCAGCTAAGAACGTTCTGCTGTATCCCCCAGAGAGGATCCGCATGGCGGCTTCTTCCTAATGGGTCGAGGAAAATCCCAGCGACAGTGACACATTCCAGCCCCCGGCTCCCAACACCGACACCACCGCCCTCCTCATTTTTTTTTTTTTTTTTTTTTTTTACTCGGAGCAACCTGACGAGCTCCCCTTGCACACGGACTGGAAAGATGATAGCTTTAAGGCTCTCGTTCTGCTGACATCCTTAACTTTTATTGTCCAGCCATGTTAAGACTGTTACATCCACTCATTCACACATGCAGCTGTGTGTTTTTGATGAAACAGTTATCAGTATTTATCAACTGCAATGTACTTCTCTAGGGTTTTGCAGTTTTAAGGAATCTTGAATTGTTTTATTTATTGCAACACTGAAAATATTTAAACATGAATGCAGGCAGGTCGCAGTATTTAACACTAAACTGGTACGCAGAGCAGTTGCGGCCTGTCCGCTCTTTTTTTTTGCTTTAGTTTAGCCTTACGTACAAAGACAGATAAGGGCTAACATCATCAGGAATAAGTATGTTTGTATCAGTTTACAAGCTTTAAAGATTCACAATTTGCCTTTGTAAAAACTTTGAAATAAATATTTCAAATATGTTCTGACGTTGATGCTTTCTGTGTACGCAGTTTGTCTTTTCCTTTACAGTGCTGATCTCCTCAAAGTATCACAGTGATATTATTGCTCTTATTCCAAATATAACTCACTTCTCAGGCACTCTCTTTACAAGTAATTGCCTCTGAGCACTGATATTAAGTAACCAGTTATTCCTGTCTTCACCCTCTGTCAGCTAGATATGAACCAGGTCTCCAAATTATATCCTTGATGACAAACTTAATCTCAAACTAAAGAACAATACTTAGTGATTAGTGAAACATTATTTAGTGTGCACATATTGAGCCTTCACAGAGACTTTCTCTCCTTCATTGAGACCTAGTGTCCTTATTTTTAGGTCACCTTAACATTGACCCCATTTGACCTGATGTTAAGTAGCAGAGCTGACTGCTTCGACTATTTTCCCTTCCCTTATTTCTCTTATTTCTGTTAGGGTGCAGTGGGAGGTGCCACAGGTCTATATGGAGGATTTACTGGGGTCAACGGGTGAAGGGTTTGGATGGGTTCACTGAGGTTGTTTGGTTTTTCCTTTGGATATGGCCTGGGCTTGTGCAATCTGCACCACTTGGACTTTAAATGCCAAATGTAGTGGTAAATGGAACATTGTTGTCTGAGATCATTTAAAAAGAAAAGCATACTGTATTATTTTAGGCAGGGCCGGCCGCTGGCATAAGTCTGTGTCTGTGTCTGTGTTTTGTCAGACCAAAGAACAACGAGTTAATAGCCATCCAGCCAAATTTTGACAAGTTTATGAAATTAGGTGTCAAAATCAGGTAAAAATGAGCAGACTGTGGGGGCGTGTCCACTGCGCTGAAGCCATGCCCACTTGTGGGACTCTGTTTGTCTGTCTGTCTGTCTGTCTCTCTTTCTCAATATGTCATGTACCTGTATATGTCAGACACACATAAACTTCAGATCTTTTTCAAAATAAATCCACATCCAAGTTTAAATAAAGCTGTTCATCCAGGGAAGATGCATTTGCAGTATTTTGAAGGCAGAGCAGCGTGTTAGATTTAGAATATTTATGGGCAGGAATGGAATACAATATTTATTAGCATGTTTCCATTCAGGTATAATCACCTGAAAATAAGAATCACTGTGTTTTTGTTGTCTCAAAACAAGCCCTTTAGATCTACAGTGAGAGCGGGTCCTCTTACATGCAGTCCGCCATGTTGATCCACCATTTTGTACAGTAGCCCAAAGCAGACAAATCAAACACTGATCTAGTTTTTCTTACATGCTTGGAAGGAGATGGCGGGCATGGTGCCACTAAATCCTACACACTGGACCTTTGATACATTAATATGTATGGTCTTATAAAGGGATCGATAAAGTCATATAATTCTTATTATTTATTGACTATATTTTTGTATTAGTGATCTGAATATGCAAATCAACTAGTAACTAAAGTTATCGAATAAATACAGAGGAGTAAAAAAAAAAAGTATATGTGTAAGGAGCTCAAACAATGTTTTGGGTAAACTAAAGTAGGAACTAGGAACCTTTGTCTTTCCTGTTGCCGACGGAAGGGAATTGCAGACGTGCGCACTTCCGTAAAGGACAGTAGTCAGCTGTGCGCGTGTTTTTATGGTTTTCATTCAGGTTTTCTGTGTTTGTTTGTTTGTCTGCGTGTTGTTGTCTCGGTGATGGGTCGCAGCAGATCACGTGACAGAGGCGGCAGAGAGGAAAAACAAGAGAAGAAGAAGAAACGGAGACGGTCCTCCTCCTCCTCCTCGTCCTCCTCCTCCTCCTCTTCTTCTTCTTCTTCTTCCTCGTCCAGGAGCAACAGCAGGAGTCGAAGCAGATCATCAAAGAAAGTCTTACACAAGAGTCAAGGTTGGGACTTTAAGGAGTTAAGTTATAAAGTCATTTAATCAAAGCAGGCTGTTCATCTTCTTCTGTTCCTCCTCTAGATGTGAAAACACAAAGAAAGAAGCGAAGAAGAAGCTCCTCTTCTTCATCCACCTCCTCTTCCTCTTCCTCCTCCTCCTCCTCTTCATCCTCGACAAAGAAGAAAAAGAGTAAAGCCAAGAAGAAGAAGCTGACTAAGAAGAAAAAGGCTAAGCTGAAGAAGCAGAGGAAGAAGGAGAAGAAGAAGAAGCTGAAGAAGAAGGAGAAGAAGAAGAAGAAGAAGGCAGAGGTGGTGCTCTCCAGTCCTCCAGCGGAGAAACCTCCACCTCCATCCTACCTGGAGGTGTGGCAGAGTGATGAGGGGGCGGTGGAGCTCGGACCTGGTGGGTCATTACACACTGAACACTAACATACATTGAAATAAAGAAGGAGGATCAAACAGCGTGTGATACTCAAATCTGCAATGCGTAAGTCAGGGATGTCCAAAGTCACAACAATCACAGCCCGCAGTCAGATTTCCTGCGGCCTGAAGCTTCTTTTTTATAATATATTATTTATGGCCTGCTAGGATTGTCAGATACTGTATGGCTGGAAGATTTGGCTTTTTTTGGTTGACATAATGAAGCATTTGAACCTTTAAGGACATAAGAGGAGACAAGAGCGAGAGTGACACATTTTAAACTTAAATGTTAACAGACTTTTCATCACTCATAATAAGTCATGTTTAAAATGAACGTGAGGTTCAGATTTGTATCAACTTCATGCAAGTTTAACATATTTCAAACAATTTGTCCTTTGTTATCTGATTCCAGATGCGAAAGAAAGGAAGAACTGTTTTTTTAGATTTGTTCATGTCTGATTGGCTTACATTTGGTTACATTGACTGAAAACAAAATTGTTACAGAACAGTGCATTTGTATCTAACTTTTATTGGTAATTTTTTCATTTTTAAAATGTTAGTTTGGCCCCCGGGCATCTTCACATTGTCAACTCAAGTTTGGACACCTCTGTCCTAGAATAAACCGCAGTCCACCACGTTTCTGCAGTAGCCCAGGACCAACAACATAATCTCCCTGTATATCGGGCCTTTTGCATCTTTACACATATTTTGCCACCATAGTTTCTCCTTTCACACTGGGAAGGACAGGGTGAGGCGAGTTGGTTGCACCGCTACACTCCTAGAAGCCACAAAATCCTACACACTGTTCTTCTTCTAAAGATGCCAAGGATTTGTTCAGTATAATGAAATCCTCAATTAATATTACAGTCAGGTAAACCTGCACAGCCTAATGCAACCTAATACAACTGTTCAACCTCAAAAGTCAAAGTTATTATGAGCTTCGTAGATAGCTGTTGCGTATTACGGATGTATTATACTGGATTAGTTTGTACAGGTGTACCTAAAGGGGTCATTTCATGGTAATTCTTCTGGGAAATCAATAGAAATCCAACATTATGGCACTGCATCATTCTCACAGTGCCCTGAATACAATCACAGATATTAAAAGAACTGATGACATGGTATAAATGATCACATCACCGAATATCAATATTGAAAGGAAATGTCGTACTCATACTCGTACTCATATTTAGTAAATTATACTCTGTTTCCCTCCTCCAGTGATGACTGATGAGCAGAAGGCCCGACTCTCCACTAAGAGGCCTCTCACCAAAGAGGAGTACGAGGCCAGACAGAGTGTGATCCGCAGGGTGGTGGACCCCGAAACAGGACGCACCAGGTAAACCAGAGCCACAGAGTAGTTTATCTGTGCTAGTTTATCTAGTGAGATGTCTCAGTCTAACACCGAATTTCCCTTGAGCTAACACACGATCAGTCTGTAAATGACATTTTAGGTCCGCAAGTTGTTTCCTTCTTTATCATTTCTACAGCTCAAGTTTGTATCTTGTCATCTGTGTGTTTTCTTCCAGATTGGTGAGAGGAGAAGGAGAGATCATAGAGGAGATAGTCAGCCGAGAAAAACATAAAGAAATCAACAAGGTACGAGAAAACGTTTCAGTTATAACGCTGATATATACATGGCACCCTTCACCTTTCATCTAATGGTGAACTTCCATTCATCCCATAGCAAGCCACCAAGGGAGACGGGAACGCCTTCCAGAAGAAACTGGGAATCAACCGGTAGAAGATGCCGTGATCTGCCTCAATAAGCTGAATTTTATAATTTCAAACAGTTGCCTGTGAACTGTATAATGTAAACTGTATAGTGGTGAGGGTACACTAATGAGTTTAATCCAGGGTAAATGACAGTATCTCCTATTGATTTGCCTTATTAAATCTATGCTGCAAAGGAAATAAGACAAGCAGATGAGCTAGTGAGTCGACCTCTACGCTCGAAGATGTCTCCAAAAGTTTGCGCACAATGTATTTTACATTTTGTAGTTTACGCTGATTAATGCTTATTTATTTTGTACATTTAAGGATCAGTGCTGAATGAACCGTGAGTTACGATGATCAGTTTTTCTGTTCACAAATGATGCAACAGTTCAAATGTTTTCACCATCATCTCTGTTCCACTTTATACCAGGCTGACTTTAAATGTTCAGCATCCTGCTCGACTGCAACTTTTTCTACACCCACTCGTGGATGTCTTCTCACCTTTTACATCTCACATTTCGTTTCTTGTTGGTTCTCTGAATAAATCTGCATTTGTGTGAACCGCAATCAAGTCCCTGAACCATAATTATTCTTGTGTAGTCGTTTTGAGTGTGGAAAAAAAAAAAGGCCAAACGATGTCTCAGTTGTTCTTTATATGTTCTTTATACACTGTACATAAAAACACAAGGGAATGGATAAAATGAAGTTATCCAAAACCTACAAGATACACACCCTGTACAATGAAAATATTTACCAAGGTATGTGGCATATATATATATACAGTATACAGCCTATATGAATGCTAACTGTTGAGCTAACAGTTGTGGCATTGCATTTACCCGGGGGGACAAAGCTTGAGATAGTGATGGCTTGCCTAATGTTTGTGAATATATCGAATAGATTTCCTTTAAAGTGAAAAGCCTTTTTAAGAAAATATGGCCTTTTCCTATTATAGTCTACACAAACAGTCCTATCCTTTTTTTCTATGGAGTCAATTCTGGAGTGAGCTGTGTTCATTCTAGGCCTCACAACACAATGGTCAATGTAAGGCAGAAAGGGGAGCTGTAAGGCCTCTGGTAATATATGTGTGTGTGTCAGTAGCAGAATTGAAGCGATTGTCTGCCCAGAGGTATCCAAACGTCACAGATAAGCGCACCGCTCGCTTCGTCTTTACATTCTCTGGATTTTTAATATCCAGGTAATTCAGATCTCTGAGGAAGGGAACAACGTCGAGTAGTCGTCAACTTTTTAGATGAGTGCATGTCTTTTTTTTTTTCTTTTTTTTTTAAATCTAATTACAATCAGTGTACAAACAGCCGTTCTTTAAATCAGCAGCTTTCAAAAGAGTTGTATAAATATGGCTTCAAGCCGAATCTCAAAATGCAGAGGGACGATAGTACAATAGGTAATTCAACTAAAATTCTTAACCAGGTAGCTAAAAAACAGGAACAATGAAGCGTCTAGATCTTACGTCTACCCTCACTGATGTAAAATGGGGTGGACAAAACATTAGATACACCTCTCGGAGAACATAACAGCAGCACAAACTACAGCCTTTAAGTTGAACCTGTCTAAAATACTTGATTTTTACGGCCACTTTTTAAATGTGCGCGGCTCCATTTCTACCTAAATGTGCTGGAATGGAAACACAGACAAAGTTAAGACTGTCCAGAAAACCTACTGTAATATTTCATACCATTATCAGATCAGGGGCACTTTTCTTGTGCAAAGTCTACTAAATGCGTTGCGTGTGTGCCGGTGTGCGTTTTGTTGAGTGCTAAGACGAGTTCAGATTCCCTCTGCAGTTTGACATCTGTAGAATATGTGCCTGTTGAACTGATTGTCAATGCACCGTGACATTCACTCAACACAGTCTGTTTGATCTGGTGGTGTTGGTTGAGTAATATTGCACACTTCCCCTTAACATTTGAGCCCATCATAATGGTCCAATGCAAGTCAAGCTCTGTACATGCCTATCAGGAGGGACAAATAAAACATCCTTTGAATGAATAAATCACAAACTTTTACCCATTTCTGAAATAAAATGGCAAACAGCATAAAGTAAGTCTTAGCTCTGTGTTCTACGTCTGACGGCATATTGTACAAAATTTACAATTTGCAGAGTCTTCTTCGTCTACAAGGCGCGGCAGAACAGAGAAACCTTAACCTAAGGAGGATTATCTATGAGCACATTCAACACCTCATTTACAGCTTAGGGATAACCAGAGAGAAGCCATATCCCAAAAATGTTTCCAAAATAACAAACATACAATATATGACACAAGAGAGCAGTTCTGTTGATACGATTCAGGTGATCTGCGAGATAAAATAATAAAAATACAATACTGTGCCAGGCAAAGACCTCTTTGAGTTTTTGGCTGCTGCAATTGAAGATTGAAAAGAGAAAAAAAAAAAATACAATATAGCTAAAGTAATCTTAAAACACATTTTGTTCACAAAATCAATACATTTTTAAAATATCTATAATCTTAAATAACAATAATTATCATCATCAATCAATAAAGTGTATCCTGAATGAGGCGGTGTTTACCCCCAGAGTAAAGAAGACACTTGAAACTGGTCTTCAGTGGACCAGATACCAGATCTGCACTGTAATATAACAATTATGTACAAGCCTTGTTAAGGCATTCGACTACATACATACACAATCCATCCCTTATTTTTTATTTATTTATTTTTTTTTACAAGGGAGACCCGAATCACGTCCTCTCTCTTCATGTACAGCATATCATCTATACTGTTTACTTTGGCACATTAACCGTACAGTAGTAGGAGTTTTCCCTATAGCTGAATCATACATTAGTGATCCAGGAAGCAGCGCACTGTGGTGGTGGTGGTGAGATGTGGTTAAAATGCTATAAAAACCCGGGGAACAGTGTCAGCTGCAACCACAGTTAAAGGGTAATTTTCGCAGTTTGCTTCGCGTGACATTTGAATGGTTCTTTGGTCTGAGGGACGACTAGAAAACAAGCAAAACTGGACTGTACGGTTCGGTGAAACATTACTGTGGTTTGTAGATGTCAGAAATATGTGCAACGAGTCGTAGCTCTTGATTAAATAATTTCACCTTGGCTTACACAACATCCAAACATGTTTTTTTTTTTTTATGTGTACGGACAAATTTTGGCTAAACGATTCAATCCAGTTTTACCTGATTCTCAGCTCTGCTCCCAGACGTGTATCTGATTATCACGTAAAAAGGACGTAGCTTAAAACTATTATGCACTCCTCTATAGTAATTGTGCTTGCAGTGGCCACAGTGGTCAGTTACAGCACTCGGACCAGGCTGCCTCTGACCACTTTGTGTTGTTGCGTGGGGGGGTGTTTGTCTCCAATCGAAACGCCTGTCGTAAGAGGAAAACTGACCTTGTATTCAAGACTGATAAATATTTACTAAACAATAGAAACAGTCCTACAATATATGCTATGCCTACTTGTGTGCATGTTCCTGTTTCAGGAAGATGCTTCTTGAAATGCCTGTTAAGTTCTGTGTGTGTGTTATAATAAATACAGCCCCTGCCCATAAATATTTGTTGTTGAGTGTGACTGGCATTAGTTTTATAAAGAGTGGTTTGTAGCACCTGTTGTTTTCATTGTGGTATTTACCCATCTGGTGCAAGTCAACTGTTTTTCACTCTTTGCTTTAACTTCGTCTTGAGTCTCTTCCTCTACCGCACTTATATTTTCAGTCACTCCTCCTTAAGTCTTCTCAAATCATCTCCTTAATCTCATTTGGGGCTGAGAATGCCTGGATCCAGCTTGGTGCTGCTGCTGCGGCCCCAGCAGCTGGCTGTGATGCTCATGCTGCGCTGTGTTGCCGCCTGGCTGTGGCTGTGAATGCTCTCCAGCCGCTCGCCGTCTGATTGGCTCTGTGTGCGCTCTGGTCTGTTGTGGATGCTGCCTGTCGGGGAGCTGGGGGCCGGTTGGGAGGAGATGGTGCGCAGCAGGTGGTTCCTCTTCCTCAGGAAGTCGCTGTTTGCACCCAGGCCGAAGCTGCCTTTACGCAGCACCATGCGCGCGCTGCTGGACTTGGCTGGCCGAGAACGGTGGTTGTACTCCAGCTGGGACAAATGAGCCGCGTATCCCTCTGTGATGAACTGGTGAGAGGACCAGTGACATATGTTAGATAACACTGAGGTTTGATAAGTTATTCTTAAAATAATAATAAAATGTCACCTGGCACTGGTGCTGCATCTTCTTAGAGGGTCTACCAACGATGTATATTTGGGAGGGAGGGAGACCAATGGAGGTGTAGACTGAGATGTCTTTGGTTGATCCGTAGCCAGCGAAAATCTTCATGTGGGCCTGGAATCAAGTGTTAATAATAATTATAGATCAAGTCTACACATACACTGAACTAAGCACTTTTAAAACTACACACAGCCCCCCCCTTAATCCTCCCTTCCTGCCGGTCTGACCTCTGTCAGGGTCTTGAGGAAGTTGGCCTTGTGTCTGAGCGGGTCGTGGACCAGGCCGTCACAGAAGGAGACAATGCCATGAGGGAAGTTGTGCTGAGACAACCAAGCCACCACCCGCTGCTTCTGCATGTCTGGTCGTCCTGTTACGTAGATGATCAAATAGCCTAAATCCTGCCAGTGCCTGCGAGGAGGAGAAACAGGAGAACAGAACTAAGACATAAATAACGACTTAATGTGCTAATGTGCTTCAGTCTGACAGAGAGTCTTGTTTCAAACACAAGAAAACAGGAAATGAAGAGCTGCTAGGTACCTGACGACATCCACAGCTCCTGCCCGCACTTTGGGATCACTGCCCATGATTGACACACTGGCAGCAAACGACCCGTCGATGCTGAATACCACAAACTCTGTGCCACGTGGGATAACGGTCAGGTAGCTGTCTGCAAATGTGTGGTCACCCCTGGAACACAGAGTAAGGAAACGGAGAAAGACAAGTGAGCTCCAACCAAATATATATAACCAGGCTTCCTGATGAAATTTACATTTACTTGCCATTTAGCTGACATTTCACAAGCAACTAATCAAGGTACAGTGCAAAAGAAAAGGTTTGTCTTAAAAGAAATTAATGTGGGAAAACGATCACTATCAGTCTTTAAAGATAACCAGACATGGACGTCATCACAAAAGCATGCTTTTCCTAGGATGAACAGGTCAAATATCGGCTGTGACAAAGTCCAGCAATCTCACCTGACAACCATTTTGACTGGGTAGACTCCGATGCCCAGACGCTTGTCCTCTGGGATGGTAAAAGACACACGGCCGCTGCTGTTGGTCACTTCTGTGCTGAAGTACACCCATTCTCCTGATGGAGGCTGGGTCATGATGTGGAGGTCAACCTGCGCAGGATTACAAAAACCATGAGTACAAGTTACACGGTCATTACTGACACCAGTCTATGTGTGTGAGAGAGAAATCACCTTCTCCCCGGCCAAAGTGACCATGTCCAGAGGGCCGTACATGAAGCGACCTGTCACGACCTGCTGGGAGTCTTCTGTGAACACTGCGTCATTTACACGGTGGTTGGCAGTCACGTTCTGTCAAAGAAGTCAAAGAAACATACATGTTAAAATGTAGAATAAGGTGCAAGACAAGGAAGGAATTTCCTGAGGTCCCCTGAGTTTTTGTAGACCTGATGCCTACCCTGATCTTTACATGAGTCCTCTTGCGGAGCCACTTCTCTCGAGGTTTGGAGGGGGTGAATTCAGACACTTCTTTCCCGTCGAGCTCCAGGATGCTCGAGTTTTCATGCCTCATGACCTACAGGAGACATTTCAGTGACTCATCCTCAGTTTTTCTGAAGAGGACTAACAGCCCACTGGTCACATATTAACAGGGCGTAAAGACTGGCGGTTATTCTAATGTTGACTCACCTGCCTCAGGAGAAAAGACACAACATCAGTGGACTCCCAGTACGATGCGTGGAAGAGGTGTGGTAAAGCCACAGTGGGGAAAGCTGTCAGAGCGTCGGGGCAGTACAGGGCAAAGTCCAGCCGCTTTGTGCCCCACCAACGTGCTGCAACTGCGATGGGAATTGAGTGAATAGGGTGCAGATATGTAAGCTGAAACTGTCATAATCAGTGTGAGGTATGTGATGCCACGCAAGGTTGCAACACCCCTGAAGCTAAAGACAATTTCAGTCTTAAATCACAATCATCACCGATCCCAGCAGTTCTTCAGGAAACAGGAAAATAAAGTGCTGAAATTCAAGTGCAGGAGGAAGAAAAAGATGAGTTAGAATGGATACATGATTATATGAGCAACTGAAGATGGTTATTCATGTTAGTATGGGCATGAAAAAGGATTATGGATTTGGAAAGAAGAGGCAGGGTCTGGA
This sequence comes from Protonibea diacanthus, assembly GCA_028641955.1. NCBI lineage: Eukaryota > Metazoa > Chordata > Actinopteri > Sciaenidae > Protonibea > Protonibea diacanthus. Next base: position 17,989,838 of record CM053985.1, on the reverse strand, counting down.
TTTATGCACATTTCCTCATCAACAGAAGTGACCTGAATCCTTAGGAATCTATTTTACAAGTAAAATTAACAACAACAAGTAAAGGGAAGGAAGAAGCGCAGCACTGATGTTGTTGGATTTTGACACAGTATAGAGCAGTGCACAGAGAAGAACTGTAGCCTCATGTTGATTTCATACAATCAGTCCCCTCCCTTAGAAAAATACCTTGGTCCACTTCAGCCTGGGAGTCCAGTGAGACCAGATCAGATATAGCACAGTCCAGCCCGGCTGACAGGCAGTTCTCGTACTGACCAGTGGGACTTAGACCTTCACTAGCCTCACTGTCCAGCTCTGCTGCTAGATCTGCATCAGGAGATCCCGCGGCCTGGCCAGCCGCTGCTTTCTTACGGGAGTTAGGAGGGCTTTTCAGGAAGAATTTGTTTTGTGATGAGAGGGCGAGTTGGGACAAAAGGCTGAACTTTTTGGATTGGTTAATTTGGCATGATTTGGCTATGGGGAGAAAACAAAGAGAAAGAAGTCATATGAAAAAAATGGATGCATGTACGTGACAGTTTATGACAGTTCAAACAGTTTGAAGAGTGATGCTGGGAGGCGTCCGGTGTCAGTAAGCTGTGAACGTCAAAGCTGAAAAAATAATTATTAGAGCAGTAACAGTTCAGGCAGGTGGACAGGGTGATGCTGTTGAACGCCTCCAGGGTTGTACAGTAGGTGCTAAAACAGCCGTGTGCAGAACAGTAATGTGAGGTAACAAGAGTGAAATAGAGAAGGAGGGAGGGGGCGACTCTGAAGGACAGTCTGACATAAAACACAACAGAGTACTGGTCATCTTGGCAAACATCGCACTCGGGAGTGGACAGTGCAGGAATGGCTGAGGGAGGCAGGTGTCTACATGCATTGCAACATTAGATAAATGCAGCACTCGTTCATTGCATTTACATTTAGACAGTGGGAAAGAGTAAGACAGACAGTGAAAAGTGGCGCTAAAACTTTGCTGTTCTTCAGGACTCGGCTTGCTCGTATTGGGACTTCAACAAAAGATGGAGAAAACACTCCGTGTGACAGCCTGGTTACAATGCAGGTGTTGTGTCTGGCCAAGCAGGAGTAGAAAAAAAGAGCGGGGTATTCGTCTATCTGACTGGACTGGACTGCTCCAGCTGTAGTGCAGGTTGTGTGTAGAGTCAGAGTAACGGGGTCGAGATAGAAGATGAAGGAGGAGAGTCAGAAAAAGAGGGAGAATAACTGGACCAGTGTTTGTGTGAGTGGAAGGAAGAGAGAGAGAGAAGCTTGTCGGTATTGAAAACACTTACTGTTGGCTATGTTGGTGGCAGTGTAACTGTCTGCCATTCCTGAGACCTGGCTGGCAATGCTGACCTCACTGGCCCTCCGCTGGCCCCGGGAGAGGGGGCCCGTTACGGGGGATGAGGGGTACGAACTGTCCATGAAGACACCACCATGAGACTGAACAACATCCGCTATTGAGCCGAAACAAGGAGATCCCATTAGACAGAGACACAGGTAAGGGGGGAAACTCACAGTGATGAAGGGGCAGAGGGGAGATGTGGGTTAGGATGGCGGGAGAGAAATGTGACGGCAGGCGCCATGGTTTCAGAGGACATGTGAAACCAAAAGACGGCCACATGGCAGCCAAGGTCAGATTTCTGTAACTGACCGAGTGGAAACACGGGTGCATGAGTACATAAAACACAAATGTCCACATCTGTTACAGTCACACCCACGTGTTAGTATCTCTAATAGCGTGTTGCAATCCTTTGCAGATTTTATAAAATCAGATGACCTCTGACCATTATCACAAGGAGAAACATAGAGAACAGTGTATTCAGGACGTGTAGATAGAGCTTCATGTACACCACACTGCGCAAACACCCAAACACACAAGCAGCACAATCGTCACATCAAAACTTCTCTGAAATTCACACCGTGGTAGAAGTACCCTCCGTCGACATCAATAATTTGATATTATGGAAAGGATGCAGACACAATAAAAACTGGCAGAAACACAGACGCGTGCGTCCTCCAAACACTGAACGTGACATGATGGCAATAATGAAATGTGACACCACAGGAGACGCTTATTTTCCAAAGTATTTCCATGGCAAGTTATTTTCTATTATTTCCAAGCAGAAATTGGTAAAAGATCAAGAACTGAACCAGGAAATTAACCTGCAGATACAAATGAATTTAAGCAGCACATATCTTCGTCTGAATTGAACATGACTGCAGCTCTTGACCCCTGAAACTACAGCGATGGGAATACCCAGAAAGGACACATGGCAGGTATACATCTGAACATTTTGGACGCGACAGACAAAAGGAACACAGCGAATGGGGGTGAGGACAGATGCAGGTGAATGGGAGAGGCTACACACACTCCATAGTGGCGGGTGTGGCTTTGAGGGAGCCCTCCTGCCAGTTTAGCACGGGCACAGGGATGCAGGTCTCACTGATGGTCTCCTGACAGCGAAAGGACAGGGGAGGCCCACTGTCAAGCAGCAGCTGAGCGTTGCTCTGGACTGTCTCCACTACAGAGGAGGTGAAGGGGGCAGAGGTCAGGAGGTAGGGAGAGGGAGGAGGGTTTTGGAGGTAGAGAGCCACGCACGCAGATATGGGGACAGGAGGAGGCCGAGAGAGGAAGAAAGAAAGACAAGGAAGACACAAAAACATATGAAGCAAGAACAACTGAACATGAGACAAAAAAAAAAGAAGCAGAGTCAAGCCCTTAGTCGAGCCCACTTCTTTTGAATCTCCACTGCTAGTGTAATGTTTTGCACTTCCTCAACTCAAAATTTATCTTTAAGTTGTCTTTAAAACTTTATCTGTACTAAAGACTAATTAGTTAAACAAGGCAAGTCCTTTTTAGGACTCTGACACAACAAAACTGAAGTCTAAAGTCATCTACAGCTTATTCAGTGGTCGAAAAGCTGCATTTTAACCCTGAATCCTCAGTTACCTCACTCATTTCTGTATTCTCTGTAGGCTAAGGCTCTAAGGGTTACTCCACTATAATGACCAGTCCAAACAGAAACCACCAGCAGGACTATGACCACATTCAGATGGAGAAAACTGCTTCACAAAAGATGTTGAAGCACAAACAGTAGAAAAATGTGTCATTTTTCTTTGAGACGATGTTTACTCTGTGCGTACGTATTTAAGGCGTGTGTTGTCTAGGCCATGCAGCCATGGGAGTCAGCCATGGGACAGTGCGTTTACACAATCTGTAGTGTCAGCTGATGTTTACCATTTTATTATAGACAATTGTTTCTGTGCCTGTGCTTGTGAATCATCAGTTATTCTAAACTGTATTGACATAAACAAGGATTTTATACATCATCGGTGCAGAGGGCTCACCCAGTAGGGCAGAGTTTCCATCTCCCAGGGGAAAGCGTTGGTAACGGGGCACGTTGAAGGGAGGCAGGAGGTGAAATTTCCTCTCCAGCAGAGGCTCCAGGCGGGAAGCTGAGGGATCGGCTGGGTGGAACAGGTTATAGACCTGCTGACAGGCAGGCCGCAGCTGGGCCACTAGGGGGAGAAATCCAACCAAAGACGTGAGAGAGATGAAGGGAAGGATCTACGGACCCCCTTCCCACAGATGGAATGGTTGCGAAACTTTCTCTAGATATGTTTACAGTGTTTGTCCAAATGAGCTTACCGTCCAGCATAGGAATGACAGTCTTCCTCAGGGCGAGTACCAAGCCCAGCGGAGAGCCAAACAGGAAAAAGTCGGACACCTCAAAATCAAACTTCCCCAGGGAGCCTCCATCCAACGTGGTGCTGCTACTCAACCTGCGTGAGGCTGCGTCGTTCCGCAAGACACTGGAGTGTAAGCTGAAAGGACAGCACAAAGTCAGTTCCTCATGTTGAACTAAAAATACAGAAAATGAGGACTGACTTTTTTTTTTTTTTCAATCTCCCAGGTAAGGATTTATGTCATCCCACACTTAACACACCTCGACAGGAAGGCCTGGTGTTGTTTTATTGTGTCCACTTCGTAGGTGGAGGAGTCACTTCTCTTGCGTGGCAGTTGTCTCTTGGGGTCGTCACCTGCGCCGGTACGAGGGATGTCGATGTTGCTGCGACTGAGGTGGCGGCTGCCCTCCAGGGTCGGAGAGGCCGACCCGTGCCCACTGTTGACAATGATGCCAGGAGACAGGAGGTCCTGGTCCTGCGGGGGGGGGTTGATTTGGGAAAATTTGTTATGAAAACTACACATAAAACATCTTTTTGACATATTTATTCATTACTCTGTATGTTATGTCTCTTACCTGTACACTGACAACACTGCCTCTGCGACTGCTGTTCTGGCTTTCATTAACTGTCTGATTGCTACTGCACAGTGCATCGAATCCCAAGATTCCTCCCACGCAGTCCCCAATGAGGCATACCTAAGAAAGGACAAGACAATAGTCAGACATAAAGTTGTAAAGTGAACAAATAATCCTTTGGATTCAGGAGAACAGTAACACAAACAGACTGACAGGACAGTAACTCACCTGGCCAGAGAAGGCTGCACCGTCCAGAGACTTCATGAAGTCTGCGTACACCTGGTTGGCTCTGACGATGACGGTGGCCATGGCCTCCTGGTACTGTGGAGCAGAGGTAGCCAGGAGAGGGAGAGCTGCCAAGGGGATGTGGTCTTGGCTGCTCGACAGACAACCCTCATCATAGCTGTATGGGCTCAAGCTGCGGATAAGAGGCAAATGATTCAAATTAGATTATGAATGTGATTTAAAGATCAAGACAGTCCACAGGGGAGCGTGAAGAAATAAACACAGGAAGAGGGGGCAGTGGTCATGAGCTGTACCTGGACTGCTTCCATCAAAAGCAAACAGCAATCACAGTCAATAAACAGAAACCTTAAGTCATTACCCTCGATGCTTGCAGCATGCAGAGAAATGTGTGTGCATGTGTGACTTCTTACTTGGACACCAGGGAGAAGGCCTCAGCACAGATGGCAGGGCAAGGTACCAAGCGGATGGCGATGCGTCCCAGCGCAGCGGGGTAGTGAACACGCATGACTGTATCAAAAGCCGTACTGATGGTGTTGACGTCGGCCTGCTTGCTGTTCTGGTCCCCTCCGCCTGTATCCAGGATGTTCCCTCCGTGCAGAACCAAGATCAGGACATGGATCTTGGAAGGCTGCAGGCACTGCTGAGAGGAGCTCTCCTGAGAACAGAAAATTAAAAAAATAAGGTGATGGATGGGATGATGAGGAACAGCTCCCGATGAAAGTTTATATTTTAATTATATTTTTACTGATGAAAACATCCTTTTTATCCGCATGACAATCAGCATGCTTACTGAGTGGGAAAAATTACATAGAAACAACATGTATGGAAGCCCTGAGAGGCAAGTGAGAAAAAAAAATCTGGTGATGCATTTTTTTTTTAATCTAAACTGTTTTCTCTCCAGTGTCTTAAGATCTTAAGAACAAGTGAAAAGAGGTTTTTGTTGTTGTTTGTAGGTGGGGAAAAAAGTTATGCAAGGTTAACATCTCTAACTTTCTTCTTTTTGCATCTATGAAGACATTAAAGAAGTACATTTATTTAAGTTTAGTAGGTTTTTTGTGATTTTGTTTAGGATTGTTGTGTGTTTGTTTTAATGGTAATTTCAGCCATATTTAATCTTTTTTCTTCCAGAGGAGTTTTAGCCAAGTGAAGTTAATGCCAAGTGCTAAAAACTGCAGTTCCTTGAATGGCCACTTGAGGCTGGCTCCAGAGCGAGTCAGTCTCCATAAGGGCCGATATGAAAATGTCCAACTTCACAGCAGAAATAAAAATGTTCACATAAAAAACAGTTTTCCGTCTTTGTCTGACAGGTGGGTGCCATTACAGATGGCTTGTTTGAGCACCCAGGCGTCATTCAACCTGCTGCAGGTCCACAGATGATCCACGTCTTTGACCAGTTTTAGATTTGCCGGGAGGTGGAAGAAGCAGGATGTTAACATGGCGGCAGCCAGAGCCACCACAATCTGAGCTTCACAACGGCTCTTGAGAAACGGATGGGTGACGTCACGGATACGATGTCCGTTCCTAACACTGTCAGTGGTTTTAGCACATTTCCAGCCAAAATAAAGACGTGAAAGTAATGTTATATAACTTGCTCACATTCAATATACTGTATGTAATTTGTGTTAGTCCTATTAAGAACAGGGGATAGTGATGCACTTCAGCCTGTTGTGGCTGAAATGAGTATTATTAACAACAAATACTGGAACATAAAACTTCATTTTCACCTGATTTCACAGATGAACAAACCTTTTTTTTCACCTGTTCTTAACTCATAAACAGATTTTTTTCTCACTTACCTCTCTGGGCTTCCGTAATAATTCTTTTTCACTATTGTGCATTGAATTATTTGTGTTTTGTGAGTCATATTAACGTCCATCTCTTCACACATGGACCACACAACAAAATGTTTGTACAAACTTCTTTTCACAACCAGAGAGGGAGCGGAGAACCATGAAGGGAAACAGAACAGCCAACCTACACTCCACCTGGACAACCGTTCAACTTACAGCAAACAACGACGTTTCCTGAGGACAAGTCACATTAAATTGAACAACATGATGCGTGTTTTTTGTTTTTTTTAAAGTCTGATACAAAACATTGCGATACATGTACACTCGACACCACAGCTGCAAGTACACAGGAGTTGAACAGAGGGTGAGGTTGGGGTGTACACATGGATCTGGATTTGAGCAACGGCGGGGGAAAAAAGGCAGGGGCAGTATGTACTAGGTTTGTTCAGGGGGGTTGGGGGGTCTCTGTGGAGCTTCTGTAGCCCACAGTGCACTCGGGCCAAAATGTTTACTTACTGACGGGTGCCTTGTTACCGTGATGGTGGGAATGGGAGAGCTATCGGCTTGGCCGCTAACAGAACCACCCATCTGAACACAAGAGGACAGAGAAGCTCAGGGACAAGCATCCCTTCTGTAAAACCTGATGCAAATGTTTATTAAAATGAAATCAAGTTTAAAAGAAACTTTTTGGGTCCCGATGGGCATTTTCTTCAGACGGATCTTCAGGAATATTCATATCAGAATTGGTTCTGCATCAGAGAAGGTTGGTTAACGTTTAGTAGTTGTGAACTCACTGTCAGACACACTTACCTCATCTAGTCTTTCCTCACTGGTTGCTCTTTCATAAGCCACTGTCATTTCCTTGAACAGTTCCCCTGCAAACAGACACACACACACACACACACTTTTAACATCAAGTACTGAGGCAGTGTCATGGTCAAAGACGCAATACTCATGATCATACCAGGAGTTTCCTCTGTGTCTGCAGCTTCAATCTTGTCCATGAGGTCGTTGGAGTTCCACTTGGCGATTTCCTTCGGGAGGACCTCCTCGCCGTCTGAGAGATCCTCTGCAGAGGCGACACAAGATAGATTATGATTAACTATGGCATATGTGCCGTTTAGGGTTTACAAATTACGGTATAACCAATTTATAGAGAACAACAGCATCAGCATCAAACAGTTGACCAATGTAAACACACTTTGTCAAGCTTTCCCAAAAGATGTTGTAAAAGAAATCACTAAGTAGATATCATTTATAACAACTCACTCAGTGACCATCAAATGTTACGATGGGTATTTTCATGTTTTAAGTATAACCTTCCTGTTCATCTATAAGCACATGCCATTTTGCTCAAATAGAAAGTGCATGCTAGAAGACAAGAAGAGGTTTTACCACGTTCAGAAAAAAAAATAAAATGTTTCTATAAACATATTGATGGACTGTGTTATCATCCACTGACATTAATCTGGAGGTTCAGGATCTAAAAGAGAATATCCCGTTTTATCCCATAATTTCTCTCCTGGGACATTTTTGTTCCACTGCCAGTATCTTCATTTCTGAGAAACAAGCAGCCACCTCCTGTTCACTTCAGCGTGTGTTACCAAACTCAAAATCTGATCTAAAATGTGATTTTTACTTCCACAGTAGTTACACTGCAAATAAATATGAAGAAATGGTAATCATTTTATTTCACTGCGACTTGCTTTGAAAGTAAATACTGGGTTATAGTCAGTTTCAGAAACACCAGAGTGAGATTGTTTAAATATTCATTGATCATATGAATTTCTAAAGAGATAATGTGTCCGGTGCTCTGTTCAACATCAAGTGACTTTCTCCTTAATTGCTTTTAATGTCTTTAATGTCTGCTTGTAAAGTCTTTTTTCATTTGCTTTTCACAGTACAGTGCAAAGAAATTAAGGTGTGTAGGTAGAAATGTATCTTTCAAATTCAAGTTCATAAACTTTTTATTTCAGCTTAATTTGCAGGTTTTTTAGTAGTTAGATAACATAAATGTGTAAATGTGGCAGATATCAGACGTTTTATTATGTGTTTTATAGAATAGGTACTGCAATACTAGTTTTTATTATTAGTTATATAAGTGTGTTTCATCATTCTGAGATTAATTCATGGGCCATGGAGACATACTGAAAGTGGTATCTATGAGTTATCCTCCTTAAGCTTTCCTTTATTTATCTGCACTAAATATATACATATATATTTCCCTGCCACACAGGAAAGGAGAAAATGGTTAAAAATAAACTTGGACAAGCATCTCAAGTGTTTGTAAATGACGATAACTGCAAAAGGACCATGAGCGCAAACAAACTTTAAAGATAGAAATCTAATATCAGAAGCAATCTGAGCCAAGTCAGTCGGTTTCCAAATTTAATTTGTGTACCAGCGTCATGTGATTCATCCAAGCACATGTTTATCAACACCGTATATCAGGTTCATTTTGAAACACCAACCTCATTTATTTACCATAATTATATCACTGCTTATTTCATAAGGTCGTCTCTGTGGTATTAGAACGTCTATAAATCATAAATATACTGATATGGGCACGACTGTCACTGAGACAGAAGGACATTTATGACAGTGCAGTCACAAGTTTAATCAGCTCATTTCATAAAATGTAATGTGCTTTCACTTCAGGCACCAAACATGAACAGGAACATGAATACTGCAGCACACAATAAATTATCAGACATCAACACGATTGAGACTAATGATTTCCTGTTACTCAAAATAACATGAGCGAGATTTATTAAACTTGAAACAGGTGGAGACTAATGAGTGGAGCTAAATCAGTATCAATATAATAAACGACAGCATGACTTTATTCTTGTTTCATCGTCATGATAAAATGTTCGGAAACAATTTCACCACACAAACACTGATGAATTATTCAAGGTGGAGGTGAGGAGGAGGAGGGGGAGGGGGGGGGGGGGGGCATTTATTGCTTGGATTGTGTGTGTAAACAGTGATGTGGCAACTGGAGTGTGGTTGGTGAGTTGGGACGATTGTGATTTCTGAACTGGACGTCGGGGTGAGACACCCGGCTCGTGTCCTCGGCCAAACTCATCCAGCAGAGAGAGAGAGAGAGACAACGTGGGTGTCGCACCACACCCACCTATTGCAACTGCAGCCCCAAAGCATGCTGGGTATCTGGGAAGCTTAAGAACTGATCTGTAGTTAAAGAGACGCATGCAGAGTCAGGGGAGAAGGGAGCAAGCAGGTTATTGGCAAATTAAACATGATGAAAAGCGTCCATCGCTAAAAAAACTGCGGTTACCATGAGCGTCGAAGAATTCCTCATCCGAGCTGTCGTCTGAGTCTCGCGCTATGCTCTGCATCCTCCACTCGGAGATGCTGTGACGTGACGGACTCACTGAAAGACCGTACATGAACAAAAAATTCATTGTTATTTTGGGACATGTGTTTCACCCTCTCTCTTTCCTTTTTGCAACACACACACACACACACACACACACACACGCTCACACACACACACGCTCACACACACTATGACAAAGAAATATTGCACAATCTCCCCCCAGCCCACACACACACAGTGTTATATAAACATGCAACAGTCTCTGTGGTGCATTACTTCATCACAGATGGATCGCTTGGTGGTCAGGGTGGTGTGTGAAAAGTGAGGGCCGATGGAACGCAGAAAAGCTTCAAGCTCACCGACTACCAAACGCCAGCTGAGGAAAATGGCGATACTAAAAGCAGGACTTGTCTATCACGTCTCTTCAGTCTATGCCTCATATATCATTAGTGCAGAGGAAGAGAGAGGGAGGGTGTCGCTCCAACGCTCTGAGGGGCAGGCTGGTGAGAGGGGGGGCACAGCTGTAGCTGTCAGCGCACAGAAGGAAACAGCAGTGGTGGAGGGGAGGGTCACCGCGAAGAGCGTCAGCCTCCTCTGGTCTGTGATGTCAGCACTGCTGCTAAAAATAGCCCCAGAGAGAGCCACAGGGGGGCGGGAGGGGGGGAGTTACAGGGTGGGGGCGAAACAAGGCCCGATGGAGGAGAGTCAGGGTCCAGGTGGTGGATACAGTGCTTTGAGGTAGGGGTGACACTGGAGATGGGTGTGTTCGGTCATGTGGTGTGTGATGTCAACGCTCGAGCTAAAAATAACCCAGGTGAGATCAACAGAGTTGTACGGGTGAGGCGAGGTGAGGTGGATAGTGAAGCAAATGTGGAGGCGCGAGTATAAATAGTCAGGTGGAGTAAAAACATTAATTAACATCAGGTGCTGGATGCAGAGTCTGCATAGTAAAAAATAAAAAATAAATAAAAAAAAAAGGGTTCCCCAAGTGACTTTAATAACACCAATTCAACAACTTTAGCTCAGTGCTTTAGTGCTTTAGCGCAAGTGCTCCCTGTGGAGCTACAGAGGTGACACGGGGCCGAAACACCCCGAGCATACAGGTGGACTGCACAGTGAGTTATGATACCGGCAGTTTCTATGGATGTTCCATTTTTTTTACACCTTCACAGCTGCAGATCTTTATTTAAAATAAAGCTGTTTCAAGTTTGAGACTTATTTTGGGAGGATGATCACTATATACATAAAAATCATACAAACAGAGCTACTTTGGCTCTGCACTAGCTTGACTTTGTTAATTTCTTTACCTACTAGCCTCCAGCTCAAATATCACAACTGGCTGGGTTTACTTTGCTTAGCAAGTTTGACTTTGCTCAGTCTGCCTCACGAGGTCCTTTCCACCTTAAAGGTCGAGGTGCACTGGGCATGGAGGCACGATGATGTGTAAATATAGATGTGATCATGTGCGAAGGAAGGAGTTCACCTCAGGACAGTGCAAAGAGTATGGGGAATTGTATAAGGGAGAGCCATGTGAATACATAACGCACGTGACAAAACAAGCGAGCGCTGTGTGCTCCTCACCTCCTCTCTTGGATGAGCGGGAGGATCGGGATGAAGTGGACCACTGCTTGGTGAGTACACCTCGTGGCTGGAGTGTCTCTACTCCCGAGCTGACGACCACCTCCTCAGCTTCAATGGAGCTGATCGCCTCTTTAACCTCCTGGTCTTTGTCCGGAGACGGGGCGCCTCCGTTGGCCTCTGTGGCCTCCTCTGGTTGACTGAATTGGGCCATCTTCGTGGCCAGGGCCAACTGGGTTTCCAGCTCCAGCTGCCGGATGTCCTCCATGGTCAGACCGTACCACTCATCCTGCCAGCACCAGGCCTGCCGGTGGGCGCGCACCATCACCTTTCTCAGTCCTACGGGGAAACAGCAGAAAATATTACACACCTGTATCCAAAAATCAGACTGTAGCGTCCGTGACTGCATACTCACCAACATCATGGATGAAGCGTTCGATCTTAGACTGCATGCCCCAGTAACGAAACTCCACCTTGCAGAGCTTGTAGGCACACATGATGGGGGTCTTCCCTGGGTTATTGTTGTACTCCTCTATCCAGTCATCTCGCAGAGGACCCCTCTGGGTCTTGACTGACTTGTAGAGCCGTGTGTCCTCCTCTGCTTTGTACTCATGAGGGGGGATGGGATCTGTCACTATGTCAATCGGGTCTGCCAAAGACAGCAGACGGATTGCATGAATAATATCACAGACTCTGTATCTTTAATATCGCACCATGATGCAGAACTTGTCTGGCTGGAAATTCTTTTAATAACTCAATTTCAGGCTGACGAAACGCATACATGAATAAGCCATTGATTAAAATTATTACAATCAAAGCTGTAACTAGGTCACTGCATGCCCTCAAACCATTCATTTCTGAGCAGCTTCATATTCAATACGCATGCGACCAAGCAACAGAAAAAAAACATATGCAGTACTACTGAATTACCACAAGTGGGCCTCACCCACTCCTGATGTGTGAGATAAGAGAGGACAGCTATCAAGACACCATCAGAATAAACTTGATCAACACAGAAAGATTAGTTAAGATCTCAAATGTAGTTAGCCGTTACACTGTTTTTAACTGTATTTAACTGTATTTTGATTTATTCTCTGTGACTACAGTTTACAGCTTGTCTTAACCTGCAGCTGTGAACACAGACGTCCCATGAGATACCTGGATTGAGGTTTGCAGGGAAGCATGTTTGACGACCAACTCTAATATTTGGAGGGAGTTTAGATGGAAAGTTATAATGGGATACTTCAGGACGCTACAAATAACAAGACAAGTGCTGGAGAAAATGTGGACCACAAAATGGAAACCACACTCATAACTTCTGGTCGTGTCCAGAGTTGAGTCATTTTTTTTGGCAGGATGTATCAGACGCCCTCAGTGAAGTGTTTCACTAAGATATCACAAATGACCCTGAAGGTCCTTGGTTCAATCCCGGAAGGTTTTGAGGGGAGAGCCAAAATCGATTTCCATCACAATGAGATGGTTGAAACTTGAACCATCAACATAGCTTAAAAAGTATGGGAACTGTATGAGATGGAACAAATTACATATGCAATAAGGCTACAAAGACCCACATTTATGAGGTGGAGTCCTGCAATGAGTCTGTTAATGCAACAAGGGAGTATTTGTTTATACGTATTTATTTATTGTTTCTTTTTATGTAAGCAGGTGTATACTGATTTAGATATGAAAGCGGCTAGAAATTTGTGAAGTGCAATGTCAAACTGTAAAACTGTATTGTATGTATATATGGAATGTTGAGATGAAAATAAAATATGAGTTGAGAACTGTTACTTTAATCATTTTAATGACTTTCTTCATCAGGTTCTTAGAAGTTTCTGTGAGACGTTTTTGTGGATAAGCTTTGTTGTTTGGATGAGAGATGCAGGACAGACTGAAATACTTGAAACTGTTTCTCTGAGTGGTATTGTTCTTAAATATTACAGCTGTGTACTCATATTGCCTTCTTAAACTCATTTTATTCTACCAAAGCCAAAGGCAATATTGGAATCACTAAATGCTGTACTGTGAGAGTTGAAGTGGCCTGATACACATCAATTAATATCTTACTAAAAAGTTTCTGTTGTCTCACCGATAGTCCTTTGTCTCTTCTCTGCTGCAGACATGTTGAAGACATCTGCTTGGTTGCCTGTGTCGGGTTTGTAGTAGGTCTCAATGTCAATGGAGAACTTCTCAACAAAAGGACAGGTGTATCTGAAGGACAGGAAGAGACAAAATGGAAAAAAAAAAAAAAAGAAGCAGAACCAAGAGTGCGTTATGAATTGACACATCTACGTTCATTAAGAGACTTGCTTTTAAACTCAAGATCAGGACTATTTTATCAAGAGAGAAGAGACCCTCTCGATGCTCGAGAACAGAAGACGTGTGAGCCATTCCCATCTGTTGCATCTGAGGCGTCTGCAGCAAAGCTGTCACTGGTTGAATAGATGTGTCAACAGGCACTTGCAGTCTATCAATATCCTGACAGTTTAGTCAAGGGCACATCTCTTTTCAGCACCTCCACGTCTCTGTTTGTCAGGCACCACACAGACAAACATACTGACACCCTGAGAATGAGGGGCCATCAACATCTAACAGCCTGGGAGAGCTGCTGGCCACACGCCGATCTGATGGTCTGCTCTCTAATATTCTGACAACTTGCTCGGAGGTCTTTATTTTCTTTTGGCTTTGACTGAGGGACAGCATCGAGAGCATCATCACACTCGACAGTCATGGCGTTTTATACGCTGAATACAAGCTGCGTTTGTAATCTTTAAATGTGTGCACGCCTACAAGCTGCAGCATTTAGACACTTATGCACATCTCTATTATTAAAATGACAAATTTATAGTTTGGTGCAGTTTTGGCAGAGTTTAATGCACTGCTCTGAAGGAGTGTGGAGGTGGCCTTCCTGCAGTACAAAAACCTCACCTGGTGCGGGTGTAAGGGTAGGCGTTCCAGGACTCTTCTTCAACCCTCAGTGCTGCTTTGGGCAAGATGGAGCGGAACCAGCTGGGAATGTGCATGCCAATGTGGTAGACCTTGTGGGTGTACTGGCCCGTACCACCCGGTCCATCTGTGTAGGGCTTATTCTCTAGGATCTCCACCCCGCTACCTTCGCCGCAGCTCTCTTCTCTGCTCTTTTTCTGTAATTAGAATAATGAAAACGCAGTGTTACATTCAACATACTTCAAATTGACGCTCAGTCTGAATCGGATGTTTAAGAAGGAACTGAAACAAACAAATGCTTTTTGCAGATAAGAATCTGACGGGTTTAGTCAGGTGTTATCAGTCAGTAGACTGAAACCGAAGACGAGCACATGGAGCACCAAAATTAATAGCTTCCTGAAAGCTTTGGCAGCTCTGAATTGCAAATCTGGAAGTCCCAAAACCAGCTCACGGAGCCACACCTTTCCCATATTTACATTCCAGGTGGACAGAGGAAGTCAGGCTGGGGTGGAGCCTGCAGATGCAGTTGAGCCGACTGACAGCTAGGTGACTCAGAGCTTCAAAGACAAGAATGTGTGGCATGGCAGAAGGAGGATTTATGGTTCTTATGAAGTCAGTTAAACAGGAAACCTAAACAGCAGAGCATAGTCCAAGTGCTGACGATATTAGAAACACAGGGTGCAAAGAGCAAGAACCATAAATGACAGAGACTGCTGATGCATCATCTTATCTATCTCCCTCGTCAGCTTTTGTCCAGTATGTCCACATCAACGTACGTTAAAACGCTCTAGTTAGTGCAGCGCTGGGATAATGGAGAGACGGATTTCTCCAGTCAGTCTGGCGGGGAGAGGCGATGTCAAACAGGCAGCGAATCAGTTGAGTAGGGAGGAGGAAGCCGTGATGTGTCCAGTGCTCCGGACCTCATTACCTCTGACAGGTCATTCATTAGCCACCCGCTCTGCTCTCAACAGCCCAGACACAGCTCCAAAGACACAGCACAGACGCCACAGCACCGTCACACACTGACGGTACACAAGACGGTTGATATAAATGTGAAGTTTACAGTGTACTGTACACACACAAACACTATAAATGTACGTAGCTACAAGTCGTGTAAGGGAAAAGTTCACCTCAAAAGACAATAAAATCTATTTTTCCACTTACCGGTTTGTTTGTTTTTAATTAGACTGACGAGAAAAGGTTACCGTGAGTACTCTTAACATTATATTTGGAAAGATAAATTGCTGAACTGTCCCTTTAATTAGACCGCCGCCGACAGGTGAGAGCAGCTTGCCAAACGCAGTGTCACTTTTTTTCATTTCTCCTCCCCGGAGCGACAGATGATTCTTTCCAGTTCACCGGGGAAAAAGATTAAAAAACGCTGGGCAGGGATCAGCAAAAAGGGGAAGTGAGGGAGTAGGTAACATGCTTGAAATTAACACTGCACGTCATGTTAGATTCTTAATGAAAACAGCAGAGTGTGCTTTGCTCATTTGCATACAGATGTAAACTGAACCTGTGGGGGGAGCAGAGATGAAAAAACTTCTGGAAGTGCGTCGACTGTTTTCACAGGGGAGGGAGGTGGTTTGCCATCTGCACTGTTACTACTGTAAAACCCTTTTTGGCTCAGCACACAAAGACCGAGTCCTGCCCTAAAACCTTTTGCCACATAACACTCTCTATGTTTCTCTCTCGCCGAGCTTTCTTTAAACAGCCGTCAAACCCTTACAAAATAAAAGCTAACGCCATCAAAGCCTACTGGACGTGTTTAGTTTCGACTGCTCTGACAGGATGGGAGTCACATCCTGGTTTTTTTCCCCCCTCTTGCCACAAAGTTAGGGAGGCGTGTTTCCTGTCTGAGCTGCCGCTTTTCACTCTGCTACACGGATGCAGTTGCTTAGTCAGAGCGTGATGGATGTGTGCGAATGAATGAGACACAGTGAAAACCTCTCATATTTTAATTTCTCACACTTTCTCGGCTTTTGCTTCGTACGTTGCTGCAAATCCCTCTGCGGTGATAATGAATTTACGATAAGCTATCGAGTGAGGAGGTGTCGTTGTGAGGGCAAAGGAGAGGAAGTGAGAAGAGCGACGGGGTGGGGCATTGGCTGCTGAGGTGCAGACATGGCCAGGCTGTCCTAAGGCCCTGACTTCATCTATGTGGCTTACACAAGGGATGGATCGCAGGAAGGCAGGCAGGCCTACATGCTGCTGTTGCCCTGGTAACATACAGCGATGAAGCGAGGGTATCCACAGACACCAGCTAAATCTCTCTCTCTCTCTCTCTCTCTCTCTCTTTTCCTTCCACCCTCTCTCTCTTATTTCTTCCCCTCCCTCCTCCGCCGCCTCTCTTTTTATCCTCCATTTCCTCTTTTCATTCATTCCTTCTCTCTCGAACAAAACCTGACCACCGGCATGCTGCTGATTTCATGGTTGCCATGGTGACATAAGCCTCACAGCAACGACGCTGTGCAAAGAGGGTGAGGTCAGGGGGAAAGGTAACTATGGGTCAGTGAGGTAAGAATCCCTCATCCACCTGATTTGTTTACATGCTGGAGAATGCAATGCGCTAAAGCACCGTGTAAACCTGGTTATGCGTGTGTAATATCTCTGCACAAAATAATACAGGCCAGGAGTGAATCTGTAGTTAAGTTCTTCACAGTTTAATTATTAATTCTCCACAATAAACTGTTGCAAACAGCAAAGGTGTCAAAGAACTTGTGTGTAAAGGTGCGGAGCAGAGACTAGTTTGTGCCGTCTTCAAATGTCTGCTTGCTTTGGGGCATGTCTGTTGAGTCATGCTCCCAAAAACATCCACAGCTCGGCTGGATTACCTGTCTGTTCGGTACACCGGGGCGAGGAAACGAAGAAAAGCAACAGTCCGACCAATGTACTCTTCAAGGACTTGTGTTGTAATCAGTTAATATTGTTAGCTTGTGTGCGGGCTGAACAAAGAAAGGCCTTTACAGTTATACATCATTATATCAACTAATGTTCCACATGACAGAAACACCTTCGGACAAACTGTTTTCATAGCACATAATAGGACAGGCCCTCTTTGGCGGTGCAAGCAAACAAAGCCGTAGCTTGTGTTGCATCGTACCAGTAGGTGGATATTAGTTTTAGACAACTTTGTCAACAAAGACTCTCATTCATTTTGGTGTAAGATTAAGCTGTGTAAGCTTGAAGTTGTGCTGGGCTCTCCTTATTCAAGGCCAGTGGAGCCGTTTTTCTATTTATGCTTCTTGACTTGCTTTTATCTTCATTTATATATTTCTTGTGCTATAGTTAGGCACCAATATACCAAGGCAAAGTCTCTGTATGTAAAGATCTATTGAAGCTCACATATTTGATCATATAACTCAAATAGTTAAACTTAGGTAGATACACTTTTAATGATTCTTGTTTCCTGATGAAAGCACTTCTTCATTGATGTTGCCACCACGAGCAAGACACACTGAACCCAGCAAAATACCTCGACCTGATCGAACAGGCCCGTCCCTCCAACCTGCTCTTCAACAAACGTAAGGGGGGGGGGAGAAAAACGCTTGTGATTCAAGTTACATAACAACGCGGCTCAAATCCCAACACAGCTATGGAATGTTCAGTCAGCGCGTGCCTCAAACGGTAAAAAACGCCTGAGAAGAAAAAAACGCACAAACTGCCAAAATGTGCACAACTTGCCCAAACAATAGTAAATAAATAATTCAGGATATTATTTTTGCCCTAGTCTGTCTCATTGTGATTACTCTCCATGCCTCTTCTGTGTACAGATGCTCAGGGTGCACCTGGCAGTACCACTGGATTAAATAAATCCCCCTTCATGCACACATGCCATATGAATAGAAAATATGTCGCCACACTGGATAACTAAAGCTGCATAAATCAGCCTTTCCTGCTTGGAGCTGTAAACCCTAAAACTCTTACGCAGACCCTCAGTCTCCAGCTCAGGGTCTGGTTAGACAAATGAAACTGTCTGACACAGACAAAGCAGTACGTCCATCTCCATCGTCCCTGTGTATGCGCGCACTGAGTTTTGTGACGAGAGCAAGGTGCCCCCACCGTCCTCCTGAATAAAAACATGTAGCCTGTGACGGGTGGAAACAGCCAGCTTCAGAGAGTTTAAATTGGATAATCTATCAGCACACAAGCTCTCTTTGTTCAGTCGCTCCACCAGCGTCAGACATCGTGTGACCAATCATTTCATAATTGGGCACACTGTGATCGTACGCTTGAAAAGTCTTCTGTGTTAATGTATCTCCTCTCCGACTGCACATGTTCGTGTCCGCTGGCTTCTGCATCACTTTGCTGTGGATGTGGTGTGAGGTGACCTCACCTGGATCATGTAGAGCTGGGCGATGCGGTACTCCTCCACACTCATGGGCATGGGGATGCGGTACTCCTTGATAAGCATGGTGAATCTTGGAGGTGGGGGGAAAGGGGGATCGGGGAGAAGATTGACAAGGGAAAGGGAGAAGGGAGGGACAGAGGGAAGGGAGGGGAAGAGGGGACAGGAGAGGCTCGGGGGGCTCCTATTTGTGACTTGTCAAATCACCAGCTGAAGTCCACATTGATGGTTCCTGTGGGGAGAGAAGAAAATAAAAGCATGAGGTACGTAAGCTGTGAATATATTTGAAGACAGATACCTTCAAGCATTCAAACAGTAGCGTTTGTTATAGTGAAAACATGCTGTAAGCCCTGATTGCGTCTCTCCAAACAGGTCTTCACCTACATCCATCCCTCAAAAGCAGAAACCAGCTTCAGTCAGCAACAAAAAAAACATTCATCACAAGGTAAAGAAAAAAAGCGCGCAGACTAATTCAGAAGCTGCAAGATTCAGCTGCAAGACAAGGATTCATTCTCGTGGCTCACACGCTGATGAAGAGCCGGACTTTCAGGAGGTGTACGCTCACTGTAGACACAGTGCGTGTGGTCCAAGCCTGAGCACTACAGAGGAGCATCAGCGTTGTGCCTCAAGCCAGCGTCTCAGATCCAAGTAAGGAACTTTCCAGGCTAAACCTCTCTTCTTATACACAGGCCACAGCTCAGTGTTTGTGTGTGTGTGTGAGAGGGGGGTGGGGGTGTCTACAGAGAGCACCCATGCCTTGCCAATGGTCCCAACAGCTACCCAAGTCTCTCCCAACACTTCAGCGCCGTCACATGGGGGGGCTCATTCAGCATAAGAGGGATTACTGTTGAGTGGGGAGCATTACGTAACATTGTAAAGAGCCCCCTGTGCTCCGTGATCGAGGTTTCATAAATAGCAGCCTCAGAATTGCACAAAGCATTGTTTTGAAAACCACTGGGCAGATAGGGGTAGGTGTATGCTATACATAACCAACGTGTGGGTGGCGTGACCTTTGACCACAAAGCCAGGCAAGTAAAAAAAAACAAAAAACAAGATCGACACGTTAACTGAAGAGGATAAGGAAAGGGGAGATATCAAGTCTTCTGTCAGAATGAGTGATGGCACATTACTGAATATTTGTAAAGATAAACTGGTAACTTTAGTCCTTGGAGTAGAAAACAATTAACGCTCTGATAACCTGAATCCTAGGTAATGCTTTTATATCCTTGAAAAAAGAGCTACACACACGTTAATCAGCAGCCAAGATTTAAAAATCTAGTGAATGACGGGTTAGTTCAGTCTGTATTCAGATACAGCTGGTCTGCATGTGTTACGAAAGACAACAAAACCACATTTTGTCATTCAAATGTGACCACACAGCATTGCATAACCCCGATATTCACTCTTTTCTGACCCACGGCAGTGACTGTACCTCAGTCTGGCACGCGGCCATTCTGTGTAATCACACTAATATTCTCAACGCGTCACACATCCACTGAACAAAGGCCAGCTTTGGTGAGGCTCCTGGTTGCTCCAAGGGCTCCGGTCCACCACCTATTAAGCTCTCGCCTCCCACAACTCCCGACTGAAGACACATTCTTCTAATAAGCTCACTGAAGTACTGCCAGGACAAAGATGCAGCTTGTCTCACTTCTCAACCAGAGGCAGGTGCTTACTAAAACATTGGGAGGTGTTCTGGTTAGAACAAGGAAACATTGTCTTCTATACATTTTTCATATAACATCTTTGCTCTACACAGAAGAACAAGGCATTGACAAAATCGGAGCAGAACACGACGTATTGCTGAAAATAACTGCACTCTTGGGAAAGGGCTTGCACAAAACTAGGCTAGCCTGGAGAGGCCCGGAGAAAGGCCTGCGGCTCAGGAGCCCGAGAGGCCTCTACATGTTAGTGCCAGGCTTTAGAGGAGAAGGTCATCTTTGTTGACAGTGTTGATGATAAGCAGCGCGTTTCAACAATGTGGCAACAGTTTCAATGCTGGTAGCAACAACTGATGCTGCAACAAACTTCTGAGCGTTTCTGAGAAATTCCTCGTGGCCGAACCGATGTGGAAGTCATTCAGTGTGATGCGGTAAGGCAGATTTTCTGTTAGTGTCCAAGAGGGACCTCTGTGTCAATCAAAAGAAGTGACATCAGGTGTGTAAAGATATAGAGGAGGACACAGGCAGCTTGACAGAGGGACTCCGTACAGTCATGGCATTGCTCCGTCCAGCAGGATGTATTCAGAGCCCTGGGTGACGACGTGCTATCAGGATTTGTGGCGTTGCTGATGCATGTGAATTATGTGCCGGATTTCCAGGCAGGATTATGACAGTTTTACTATTTGATAAAGCTGCAACTAATTACTATCTATACTATGAATTAATCTGTTCATTTTCATTTTGTTTAATCAATTTTTCTCCCCAGAAGCCACGATGATGTTTTCAAATTGCTTGTTTAGCTCGGTTTAAAAACAGCACAACAGCGGAACTGAATTTACAATCACGTAAATCAGGGGGAAAAGCTGCAAATCCTCATATTTTAGAAGCCAGTACGAGTTTTCTTTTAATAATGACCAGATCAAATATTTATTTTAATTTCTGCACATATACACACACAGACAGGCAGTATGTGTCTCTCCCTTTCTGGCTCATGGGAGCAACATTGTAGATGGACACACCCAAACTGGCTCCCACAAAAATGTGTTTGTCGGTTTATTAGTAGGGGCACTTTGGGACATGGGTGCTTAATTATAATACAGCACACACATATTTGTGCTTTGTGGCTGCGGCTTAGATTTAGTATGCAATATCCTCTCCTTAAATTATACACTACAGATTAATGATGCCTTCTGAATTGCCTGATTTTAAGAGTGTCTGACTGCTCCACAAATATAAGGTCTCCTACAGCAGTATTGCGGACACACAGACCAACCTGTGCCTCTCTTTCTCTTATGACTGATGCAGATGCTATGCACAGCATAGGACCTGTAATGCACGATCCACCAGCAGCCTCGAGAGAGTACTGGCACCATGCTTGACCCAGAAAAAAGCACTCTCATACACACAGCTTAAAAATAGCCCGGTCACAATAATCCTAGCATACGCAAGCAGAGCGCTTGACGTTGTTCGTTCAAAGAATATGCCCATTCCCTTCTAAAAATACAGTCTCTGCCCCCCTCTAGGCAGTGACGCAATAGCAGCACACGCCACTGCACAGCGCTCATCACAAGGCAGCCTCCGACGTTCCTGCTCCTGTATCGACAAAACTGAAGCCAGCGATAGCTACAAGGCACTTTGAGTAGGGCTGTGTTTTTATGCCTCTGCACACCATTGCTTTCTTAACCTGGATGTGTGGCCAGCTGTGGAAAGACCCTGAGGTGTGTAAAGCTGCAACTACTTCACCTGTGACCGTCTCAGAAGATGTGATGAATCAACAGTACCAAACAATCCTCCAGGCAAACCGTGTTAGTCGCCTTTCAAACAGCAGCTTGACGTTCTTCAGACGCACAGGTCCGAGCAAACTTTTTTAACTTCACCAGATAACGTGATGCTTGATATCACAAGAGCCATAAGGCCTGTAAACACAGCTACATCTGTGTAGCATAAACAAACAGGAGCTCAAATATGCGCACATCTGCTCACCTCTTAACAGGGATAAGTGTTTGATCTAAACAGATGAAACCTGCTTACTCCACAAAGCAAAGACTGGATTATCCTTCACAGACCAGAGGCTCTCGTTTCCACCTAAACGTTAAATCTACCTTGCGCTCTGAAATCCATTTTCCCTGCAACCCCAGGCTCTCCTGTACCACAATGATGAAAAGTGGCATTACTACCTCTGTCTGAAGGTGTAACATACACTGCTACAAGTACAGAAGAAAGGTTGACCACAGGACAGAGAGCAACAGCTGGGCCACCCTGTTGACACAAAGCAGAGTACTGCGAGGGAGGTGTTGACTCACAGGAGGCTCTCCCCCACCCCAGAGGCCACAATGGTGGTGCTCCTTTAAATTTAGCCCCGTTTCAGAGAGCACCACTTTGAGGCGGAGCGACAGAGGAGGTGGTGAATCCCAGAGGAGATGGAGTAGGAGGGGAGGGGTGGCAGGGGTTCCCTTATGACTGACCCCGGGGCGAGACCCCTTTAAAACACAAGCGGAAAATGTTAGCCCCTGGACTGCTTAAAATACCATAGATCAGTTTCACATAGCATTGCCTTGACATTGCAGAGACAACTTCAGCTATGACAACCGCTGCAAACACAGCCCCTGCCTGTGACGAGAACCCTTGATTGAGTTTATGGGCTTATCCACCAATCCAGTTAAAATGTCAAAAGGCTTAAGACAATGCTGTTCACGCTGGGTGGCAGCCAGAACGAGGGAGTTTACCATCCACCTGCAATAACTCAAGAGGCCATGAAGCATATTTCAGATAAGCTTACTGTACAAAGACTCCGTCCCATGGAGTGTCTATTAAGGGCAAAAGATGAAGCATCATTAATCAGGGGTATAACTGAGATAAATATAAATATGTGGCACAGATTACTGAATACACAATTGATTTACACCCAACAAAACCAGCTCCCTTTGGAGCTTCATGAAGAATGGGGCATGCATTATATCCCTCCAGACAGACTACTTTCATCGCCATCTACAAATCTGAATTAAGTTGTTAAGTTGTTAAATGGGAACTTGGAAAGCCCTACCCCTACCCCTAAAGGGTAGGTTGTTTTTTTTTTTTTTTATCTCTAACCCTTCTAAATGCTCCATTAGACAATGACAACAACAGTATACGGTGTGTTTTGGGTGGAGGCTATTTGATAGAAGGCCAGGTTTTGTTTTGTTTGACTCAGTGATGCATCAAAGTGGCAAGCAAACATTTATCTTTTCTCCATATTAAAAGAAAGTGGTGAGGACGGTTTGTGTGCTATCCCGACACAATGCACAGAACTGAAGAGCAAAAGCTGGGAAAACATTTCGAGCGATCCATCATCTCTGCACGACGGACTCATTGTGAGCTGAGGCTGAGCTAACAAGATCAGATTACGGTGCCCTCATCTCAGATCAGAGATGAGGGCATTGTAACAAAGCTTACGATAGTGTAAAATGCAGATGAGAATATCCTGGGGCATCATCTTGTGCCACATACTGTACATACAGTAAACTCCCTTTTAAGCAAGGACATCTCTCTTCCTGTCCGTGAGGCTCCTCCACAGGCTAAAAAGGAGGCGGGAAGCACAACCTGCCCTTGTTCTTTAGTCATCATCGCAGTACAAGGGGAAAGCTAAAAATACTCAACACCCTGTGAGCATCTCCTCCATTGTGTTCCTACTCCTTCTCCTCGTCCCTCTTCCTCCTACAGTAGCTTCGAAAAATGATCCTCGTTTACGCGGAGGGAGAAGGAACAAGAACCACCAGCGAGCACAGACGCAGAAAGATTACTGCAGAGCGAGAGATAAAAAAAAAAAAAAAATACAGCCAAACAAATTGGTAATCATCCGTTAATTGTGATTTTAGTCAGCATACACAAAGCATTCTTCAAATTTATGAAGATCAATCAAAAGCGTGTCACAACTGATTATTTACAGATGTTGCATCGAGCAATAAATGGTTCTAAAAGAAAGCAACACCTGAATTAGAGCTGTTCCAATGTTGCAATGTCGTGAAAATAGCTGCACAAAATCTCACTGCAAACATGAACTCACTCCCAGGCAGATCAGTGATCCTCTCTACATCTGAAGCTTTGAACCGGTGGAAAATAAGTAAAGTTTAGATTAGATATCCCCACAGCATGTAATTAAAAGTCTACATAAATAAACCTGGTGCCCGGTGACTGCTGAGAACTTTAAGCTGCTTTAATGAGTGCAGCCATTGTTTTCTTATGCCTCGGTGGTGCTCATCGTCAACCCACCGTTTTCCAAAACGGTCCCGTTACATACCAACTCTATCTCTAATCAACACCGCGCTTCGCTCTGAAAGCCAAAATTAGATGACCTTATATGCAAATTACACTTGGATTAATCTGTTACGTGCCAAGGTTAAATGAGGATCTCCCCTCGCTGTCATTCTCTCCAAGCGCTCAGACAGCCTGAATCAACTGCACAGTGAGCGGTCTTATGTAACTCAGACAGATACAGAAAAGGAAAGCATCCCTACCCTGGCAGTTTGTCCATCCCATTAGCTAATTCATGCCTGAGTGCAGGACATGCTTTTGGAGATTCAGACAAACTCTCTGAAACATCTCCACCAGCCTCTCTGCGAGTGTTTAGCAGCAACAAAATGTTGATTCAAATCAAGGCCGTCCTGCGTCCGGCCGCACTGACACCACAAAGGCTTAGCACAAAGGCTTGGAGGAATAACAACTAATGGATTTCCACCGTCATCACTACTAGAAATCTCTCACAATAGTGCAAAGTGGCTTTGTTGAAACGAAATACTACAGTGATGTGGCTAAGACATGTTATCGCAGTGTGACAACACCTACAATATCTGCAAAAGAATGCGGGCAGGTATCAGATATTCAAACTGCTTTATTAGACTGACTGTCTATCAGACCGCAACAACTCAAAAAGGAGTTTGGAAAAGACTGAAAAACAATGATCCGATTCAAGTTCAGGATGGACCAAAGTATGGAGGGTGTACTGGCAGCTGGAGAGGTGCCAGTCCACCTCATAAGGTACTTGAACACCTGACTGCTCCCAGGGTGCTGCTATGTGGCATCACTCCACCATCTCTCCACATTTCAGCCCTATACATGTAAAAACTAGAGTGGGAAAAAAAGAATAGATACAATAAAGTATCTATAAAAATGACATCTGGAAACTGAAGGTCCCCGGAAAAAAGATATTATTTATTTACTGTTTATAATCTATGACAGCAAAAGCTTAAAAGAAAGAGAAAGCAAACTTCTGAAGTGTCAAAGGTCTGCAGTTGAGAGCAAATATTATTTTACATTTGAGAAAATAGCGGCAGTTTTTTGTGTTCATCGATGAAATAAAGTTGAAGCAGAAGGTGCATGGAAATAGAAACTTCACTGCCTCGTCTGTTGAGTCTATTTTTAGTTTCCCGTATTAAAATAAAAACTTCATTAGCTCTCGCCAATGCAACTTTTGTCGAAGAAGACAAATGAAACGGATTACACTCCACAAAACTTATGAAGAAAAATGTTTCGCCTGAGGCCAAAATGTATTCCCTTCCCTGCCCCTTTATTCTCTCCATCATTGCTTGAGTGGGGGGGGGGGTTACCATGGAGACACAGAGGGCCTTTTCCTTATTGGTTGCCAAGATGAAGTCAGAGTGACGAGGAAAGTAGAGACCAGATGCTGCCGGGGCTTCTTTCTCCTGTTTCTTCTGTCTCCACTTTCACTTTAAGTCTGTCTCTGTTCATCCCCATCACGGCTCATTTCCACCGCACGTTGGTTTCTGTTTTCTGGCTACAGTAACATCCCGATACCCTCGCTGTTTCTAATATATCAACCTAAATATATGATACAGTGATATGCTGTGGGTAGGTGACAATTCTCTACATAACCAAAAACAGTGGTGGGTGTAAGACACATTGGCTAAGGCACAGTCCTAAATATAGTGGGCTTTATGTGGGCTTCGGGACATGCAGGTTTAAAAGTACTTTGTGTTGATTGCTAATACTGTAACGTCAAGACAAGCCTGCTTTTCCCCGCATCACACGGAGGGTTAAAAATGCCCTATGCAATTATGATGCAAGCTCTCTTCATACAGTTTAAAATTAACCTGGCAGACCGTCATTACCTCCCTTTACAACAATCCAACAGTGAGTCAGAAGAATGTGCAGACACACAGGAGAATAGCAATATTCAATGTATTGAATCCTTGGGAAGAAGAAATGGGTCTTGGTGCCCCAATTTCTCACACTGTAGCAGCTGAGGAGAAAATGGATCTGAAGTGAATCGAGGACAGAGGAATAGAAAAATATGCAAGCGTCAGACCAAAAGTATATTAGAGGAACTAGAGGAGAGAGAGAATATTAAACACCGTGTTTTTTTTTTAAATGCTTTTGCTGATCAGCTCACATTTAAAGAGATTTCAGATAAATGACACTCTTGACTCTGACTGAAAAAGTGGCAACCAATGCATGCATAAAAGTAAGAATGAAAAACAAGTCTCATCTTATCACTCACACTATCACTCTTTCCATCTATTGCTCTTATGTTGGGTTTTTCTATTAGTCTTAAGTTTCTGTTTTAAATAAAGTTCAATCACAGAGTCTTCAGTTCAATGAAGCTGAGGCCGTCTGCTGACCTTTGGTGAAATACCTCAAACCTGCTTGTGCAGCATGAATAATGCAGGCTTCTACCCGCTGACCAAAGACAGACACTGTCTCTCATACTGACCATAAAAGGCCATTTTCACAGATCCTCGTGGTCCTGTGACTTTGGCTAACATTTTGATAAGCTCTGAGGTCACGTTTACAGCCTGGGCTTAATCATCTTGGGATTTTCTTATCAGGGCCAGAGCCTATATATATAAAAAAGAAATATCAGTCTCATAAAAGGATAAAAGATTCTCTCACAGAGACCCACCGCTCTGAATGGACACATGGGGTTCTGTCTGGCAAATGGAAGCAAAGAATGGGCATAACCCAGAGATACTTCCCAATAAAAGCCTGTCCGCCGGAGGAAAAAAGCAAAAGAGGAGGTGAGGGGCAGCGCGGAGGGGGAGTTAGGGTCTGAAGAAGTCTATTTTTAGCCACAGAGAAATCAGGTGTCTGCGGCCAATGGGAAAAAAAAAAAAGTAGCGTGGGTATAGTGACATGAAGCAGCGCTGTCGCTTTCATTTTACATGATCCATGTGAGTCAGAGGGCGCTGGAAGCGTTGGGGGTGGGGTAAAACAAGTCGCAAATAAATATGAAATGGCATTTATGATCCACGCTGACGTGAAACACAAAAGGGAGTTAACGCAATGTTAAAACTGCAGGGATGAGTAGTAAAACAATTAATGTGGACGTATTGAGAGATTAAGCAGAAAGTCTACTAACCGACACGTCAATGACTCAACGGTGCGAGCAGCATTTCTGATGTATAGCAGACTATGCACCTTGCAGATTAGATAAGCTAATAGATCCCATCTACAGAGATTCAGGACTTTGCCTCACAGGAGTAGATAATGCTGTATCTTTCTGCTTGAGAGCCAACAGAGGGTGGAGAGGGTGTGTGTGTGTGTGTGTGTCTGTGTGTGTGTGTGTCAGAGTGCCTCAATTTCACTTTTTGCACAACAACAATGCTCTTCCCTGACAGGACAGCCCAGGATGCACATAATGGCCTTCATTCCTCTTCCATAAAATAAAACTCAAGTAAGGCTGCTATAAAAAGAGCCCGGCTCTTCTCTGGAAATCCACCCACATCGCTAGAAAAACCGGCGTCCAAAAGGGACAAGGGACACGGCACAGCCGGCACAAAGCGCTTCGTCTTCGTCTCATTTCCCAGACAACTGGAGGAGCATTAGCAGTGATGTGCCATTCATCAGCTGGCTCATCAGGGATGGGTGGGTGGGGACGGGTTGTACCCTTGTTGTCCCTGTCAACAGCAGCTCAACACCAACATTAGCATCACCTGCTTTGTTCAAGGGAGCTGAGGTGGGAGGGCGGGTTTGCCGAAGAAGGACAGAGCATGTGGAGCTTGAGGTACAGAGGAAAACACAATGTTCCATTCAGAGCTTTGGCTGGCGCCCAGGTGCATGATGGAGGCTCATCTGAAATACTGTCATGGAGCCTGATTGTCCGTGCTCAAGATGAATTAAAAGAAAAATTGGACCTTCAGATCAGCAGCTGGCAAAGCTCCCTCCCTGAACTCCCCTAAGAGGACATCAAAATTGTAAAAGATGTTATTTAGGATTGCTCTGAAAATGCTAATGTTTGCTTTGTTACTTGGTTGTGAAATTGTTTAAGCTTCCTTTGGGGAGCTCTGAGACATCTTTTGCATCACTCTGCACAATCCAATCCACCCACCATCAAAGCTGCTCAATATTCACTCTAATATAAGATTGGAAAATTATACTATTCATTTCTAAAGGCTAATGAGGGAAACTGATGATGCACAACATTCAAACTATTTTTTCACTGTCTGATCATTCAGGCTGGTCTGGTCAAGTTAATCACAAATTTGTCTCAAGGGGCCTTTTAATCTTCACAGCATACAACATCCTCTATTTTCAAACACAAACTACATGGTCTACATGTCTATTGTGTGTTTCAACTATTCTGAGTCATGTCAGTAAGTTAAACTGTGACATGGATGCACAAGCAGATCAAACGTTAAAGATGCTGCTATTTATACCTATCCGTCATCAATAATAAAATAGCAGGTATCAGCCAAGCAGCAACCTCCGTGGCTGTGAAATGAAGCCAACGTCTAAGTGCGAAAAACTGCAGTTTCTCGAAACAGCCACATGAGGCTGGCTACAGAGCATGTCAATCTCTTAAAAACGCCCAACTTCATGTTTACAGCCTGGTACAAAAAACTGTTTTGGTGTCTATAGCTAATTTCCCCATTTATAATAACTGAATTACTAAATTAAATTTAGGTTCAACGTTACGCCTAACTAAGAGCATGGCTGCTTGGACTGACAGGTGGGTGCCGACACAGGTGGCTTGTTTGAGCACCCGGGCTTCATTCAGCCCGCCTCAGCTCTACTAATTATTACTTTTGCTGTTTCCTCACGGTCCTAGAATCACCTGTTGTGCAACAGACGCCACTGCGTGCGTGCACTACAGCGAATAAGCAAACAAGCGGCAATAGTCCTCATCTATCCATCATCATTATCCAGTTCCAGAGCAGACGTCACAGGCTGCTCATGACAATGTTTCAGTGGAATACTTGGGACTCGCACGGTCTAATTGAATGGAAAGTTCCAGCCTAAAAATAAAAAGTCATATAATACCATCCTTCATGATCATTGAAATTATATATATGTATTTCGGGGGGGAAGAACATTTGTGCTTATCCTTTCAACCACTCAATAGACTCAGTTCAGATATTTCCACATATCTGACAGACAGATCTTAAACAAGTGTTGGGACATTAATGTAATGCCACTTCCTGCTCCAGCACTGCTAACCAACCAACGACAGCCTTGTCCTCTTACAGACAAAAAATAGACACCAGAGATGCTTTTTCAATTATTAAACACTTCATTTCAGTGTGGTGTGAAAGTTTCCAAACAGAAAATGCATTCATAACTTCCCCTTCAGTGTTGTCAGTGTCCATAAAAATCAGTCTCCATTGACTGTCAAAGAAATGACTCCAACATGACATGAGCCTTTGTACCCAGGAGTTATCAGCTGTGGGAAAATAATTTTGAACATACAGTCCGAGATAACGTAAAGAGCTCGCTGTGAATCAGGGTTAATACCTCCAGTAGCTCATTTAACAAGCTGCATTCCCACATTATATGACAAGCTGTAGAATAAATGGACTTTTCTAATACAACAAAGCAATCACAAGAAAGTGGCTAATGCAAGACCAACTGTGAGAAGAGAGCCCCCAGAGAGATTATGGGGTTGAAGCATATTTATTTTACTGATAAAATTGAATAAAATAAACAAGCAATGTATTATTAAAAAAAAAGAACAAATGTTCTTCATTGTTTAACAGCTGTACAACTGCTCCGTCTCTGTCACTATCCACTGCATCTTATCAGCTGGCCTTTACGATTGTACTGCCACCTTTATCTTCGGTGGGAGTGACAGTGTTTGTGTGTGTGTATGGTGACAGGAGATCAGCATACAATAGACTTAAATATAGCCCACAAAATAGCCCACAGTCTGGTCTAAGTACAGAACTAAGACTATACCATTCATTCCTTTCTTTAAATAACCAAATTATATTAAATGTTACGGTGGATATGACACATAGCAACACAACATAATATTACACAACAGGTTTTCACCAATTTCATCAATGGAGATGTAGCAACATTATGAATATGTGAAACACAAAAAGCGCAAGTGAATTTATGATTATATCTTGTAGTTCATGCAACATGTACATGTCACAACCTATTTGTCCGTGTTTGTACCTGATGTTTCTCTGCTCTTCCTGTGCCAGCAATCTCATCTGATAAGCAGCTCAAATAGTACAGACATTGAACCAAAAGATGTGGCGCTCAGCAGCGGCAGCAGCAGCGTACGTTATTCAGACTTTAACTGACAGGAAGTGAGCCTTGTTTCCTTGACTAAAATGTCATTACTCAGTGGCTGCGCAAGTGTGCGTTCCGTTTGTCGTCTGTATTTTTAGTGGCCGCTGGATTATTGACCTATTAAGACGATCTTAAGCAAACCGAGGGTTGTAGTTTCAGAGCAGAGGACCTGTCACATGAAAAAAAAAAGAAAAAAAAAACACTCCCTCACAAAGATTCCACACAGTGCTATGAATACTCAAACAAGGCTGGGACACATGCGCTACAGGCTCCTCTGTCAGGAATTTTCCACTCCACAGACATACAGCATATATTTACATATTCTTCTCACAGCATTTTGATGGTCAGGAGGTTGTCAGGCAATCCTGTAACTGTATAACATTAGTGGAGTGGTGAGTAATTTCAGTCTTAGGGAAAGAGACCTGTGTGACACGAATGAGCAAACATTAGCATAGTATCTGAGCGCAGTTAGAGATTATCCTCATTTATCAAAAAGGGTCATTGTAGTGTCTCCTGCTTTGCGTTTTTGTGCTGGCTTAAAAAAAAAAAAAAAAAAAAAAAAAAGAGCGTCGGCTTTAATTCAACAAATACAACTAAACATTACAAACCACAGCTAAAAATCACACCTGCACAGACAATGGAATGATTAATAATCCTCACCTTCGCTCTTTCCTCCTCTGTGTTTGTTTGTCTGGAGTGTTAGATTCAAGAGAGACACCAAAGAGTGATCAGGTTTCAGCCTCTCAACTACTGTCTCCCCGCTGTAAGATTCCTTAGCCTACTGACAATGCCTCATAAAAAAAACAGTCTGTACATTGTCTCCTCAATTAAGAAATTACAGATTAAAACCAGACAAACGTGTAAATAACCATGTTATCATAGATAAAAAGAAAAACGCCAATTCTGCCAACTTCAGATGTTGACTGTTCAACAGGAAGACAGCTGCGAATAAATTTGCAATCCTGGCGGAGCTACAGTTCTAACTTTTCCAGGAAATAACTCATACAATATTCATACTGAACGAATATTTGAAATATGTTAAACTACTAAAAAAAATCACATCACAGATACAAGCTATATTCAACATCAACCTAGTTTCATCCATCCATCATCTGTAACCACTTGTCCTCATCAGGGTCGTGGTGGGGCTGGAGCCTACCCCAGCTGGCAACTTAAGGCGAGAGGCAGGGTACACCCTGGACAAGTCGCCATAGAGACATTCACACTCACATTCACACCTACCGGCAATTTAGAGACAAGTGCGTGTGTTTGGGAGGAAGCCGGAGTACCCGAAGAGAGAACCCACGCAGACACAGAGAGGCCCCTGACTAGGTTTGCACCAAGAACCTTCCTGCTTTGAGGCCACAGTGTTAACCCCTGCAGCGTGGTGCCGTCCTTTTGTCATTCAGTTTGACTTAAATGCACTGAATTATATGCTACATATTTCTGTAAGTATACTTCCTTAACAACACCAGTTCACACAAAATATAATATATAAGGCTTGCATTTTACTGACTACATACTGAACATTTTGTCTGCACTCACACGTTTTTTTTTCTCACTGAGCGCACAGGTGACGTCAATTAAGAGCTCAGCTAATTAGGCTGGACACTGGGACTGAGCCCTAATCAGACTTATCACTGCTTGAACAAATTACAATATTAAACACTGCTAATGCTCTGAAAGGGACCATTCCATACACTGACTTATTTTACTTTCACTCAGTTCTAATTCTGAATGTGGGAATAAACTTATCTTAATTATTATTACTAATCTCAAACGAGGAAAGACAGACAGAAAAAAAAAAAAAAAGAAAAACATTGGATGCAGGTTTTTTCCTGGAGCTTGTCAACCAGTTTTCACATTTGCATTGCCAACACCACCCTGCCTATGCACCACACACCTTTATTGTGTGTTTGTCGTGTGAGTCTGTCTGTTGAGGGGAGGGAAAGAGTCCCTCATCAGAAAACTGGTTTTGCAAACACCCTGAAGTTTTGCCATGTTTACATCAGAGAAACCTCCACAGCGTGTGAAAGGCCATAACTGGAATGACAGGTAAATGAGATGCAGCTGTCACATGAGCAGGAATTGAGTTCTGGGTCCTCGGTGACGCTATAATCGAGGGACTTCACCTCAAGCTGTCTGCCCTTAATCGTCAGAGTAGCACTTAAGTGACTGAAGAACACATTAGCAAAGTGTATTTATGGAGTCTGTTAAACAAGTCAAAACAAAGAGTTACTCAGATTGCCTGTAATTCAGCTCACAGAAGAATTAACTCATGTTTTGCAAGTGACCTTTACTGTGTTACTTCAAAAATGACAGCGCCAATGACGTGTGTTACACAATCCTCGCCGACCGTTAAGGCTTTGAGAAGATAGGACGCATGTTTCGACATGGCAAAAGGCAGATTACACCCTGCGTATTCATATCACTACAGTATTCTTCAGGGCCAAGGTCAGCATGTGTGCCTGCAAATGCAAGCTAGATTTTTGGTCTAACTGAGTCACAGATTTCAAAGATATACTGTGATGCAGGAAACAAGACAGGGGGGGTCACAGTGGAGTGAGTGGCTGTGCAGAAGCCATCATCTGGACAACAGACGCCACAGCCTCCTAGTCAGCACTGCTTCAATGACTCACCCAGACCCTGCTGAGTCAAGTGGAGTGACTCTTGATGCTGAAACTCATAAAGTCACGTTAAGATAGGGGCCTACGGACAGAAAAACAAGCTTGTGGGCTGCAGGTTTTTTTTTAACTTAAGTCAAAAAAAAAAAAAAAAAGAAGAAGAAGCTGACCAAGTGTGCACACACAGCTTGCAGCAAACTCTCGCAGCTGGATATCACCTGCAAAGTGCACCAATCTTAATATGTTATCAGTGTATCATAACAACATGAGTGCAGCTTACAGCCAGCACAGTGAGTGAGGCACATTTCATCGGCTTTAGCCAGCATGCCGGTGTGACAGCTGCAGGGAAAACACGCCGCACTTGAGTAAAGTTAGTCTAAACACCACATGGCGTTAAAAAAGGGTGAGATTTAGTAAACGTGATGTTGCATATCTGAGAGAGAAGGACAGAGACAGAGAGGAGAGGAGAGGAGAGGAGAGGAGAGGAGAGGAGAGGAGAGGAGAGGGGGGCATGATCAAATTTGAACTGGAGTAAACCCACACCGTCAGTTAGTTACCTAGCAACATGGCAGCACGGTAATGACAAATTGATGGCTTGCAATGCTCATCACATCACACATACCTGGACCTGATGCACGCCGGTGATGCACCTCTGGGCTGCTTTGAGCACACTCCAGCACTCAAATCAAAGTCTTCTTATAATTCTGGGTTTTTTTTTGTTGTTGTTGTTGTTGTTGGTGGTGGTGGTGTTTTTTTTTTTAGGGTGGTGGGGGGGTCACCACTTTCACCGCTTTCCTTCAGCACGAAGCAGAGATGAGGTCTGATGCCATAAAGTCAGCTACTGGTTTCCTCTCTCAAACGTCGCCGTTTGTCTGGCTCTTCAAGCAGGAGGAGGAAGGGTAGAGAAACATCACCAGGCTCGCTTCTGCACACACATATCTTCATTTACGTGACATCAACCGCCGTTTGTGCGCTTGTTTACAAAATCTGCCCACATCGCTGCGCTCGGACTCGAAACCACCACGCGTCGGATTTCCTCAATCGACACACCAAAAAGGCCAAAGTAGCTACGATAACGTCAAAATGTCCTTGAATATCCCGAGCTCCCCCCCCCCCCACCTCCTTCTCTCTTCTCCGGTAGGGTAGGTAGGAGTTGACGGTTGGGCTCGTCCTCGTCCCGCCGCTCCTCCTCGTCGCTCTCAGACCCGCAGCAGCTGCTGCTGTCGCCTCCGTCCAGAGAACCGGGAAGAGCGAAGAGCAAGCGGATGAGGAGCAGCACTCACCATCGCCATCATAAGTTGTCACTCCTCGAGTCTGAACCGCTGCAAGACTTCACAGTCCGTTCAGGCACGACACGGAATACAATCAAGGTAACCCGTGTACAACCACGTTTCCGGTGCGAGTTTCAAAATAAAAGCTTCAAAAGTAGAAACGCGTGATCCGCCCGTACACGTAAGACTATCCCTACACTATAGCTACATATATCGTTTTTAGTGAAGAAATGAAACAAATACATATAGTTTAAATACCCTACACGGCAGCGCAAAGACTATTTTGTGTTTTATTCTGGAGGATTATTCGTCTAACTTCCGGTATTTCTCTCGACTTCCGCCAACTTGACGACGCTCAGACTCTATTCAGCTGTTTTGGTGGCAGAGCGCCCCCTGCTGGTAAAGACAGCGTGTGGTCTAAACTGGTATCACAAGTAGTAGTCACGTATCTCAGCAGCGGTTTTATTACAGGATGTAAACTTAGAAAGAGTTTCGTGTTACATTCATGCACGCTCACTGTGGTGTTATAGTATTTTACTTTGTTTAACTACTTTAATATCTTTAAAATATTCAGGCACAACTGCTTTGATCATCTGCATGTGTTGACATCGTCTAGCCTAACACGTTAAAGAAAGTTATATGATTGGATGGAGAATGTTTTTTTTTTTTGGTTTTTTTTCTTCATTTGGGGTGGAGACCTCAAGCTGTTACTGTAAATACTGCATGTGCATACAACATCAAAATGCTTCTTGTGGCGTCTCTGAAGCATGTGTGAAGCAATAGTTACCCTTTTTTTCTTACAGCCAAAAAAGGCAAAAACTAGGCCGCCACTATACCTCGAATGAAATGAAGCGAGCCTGCTGACTAGTTTCACTTCCTTTGCAATGTGAGGAAATTATATTCTCTGTCTGCTTTGATGTCAACTTACAGTTTAAACTTTTTACATACAATAATATTCTTGTGAACCAAAAAATTTAAGACTTTTACAGAGATTTCTGTTACAAAAACCTCACAATCATATGATACATACATAAAATTGATTTCTTAATAATACACCAGGTAGATCATTACTAGAGAGTATTTTACATGGTCCACATGGTAAGAATGACAAAGCCATAGTTGTACTGTAACAAAATGAGGGTCACTTTTAATGTGAGAACTAAAGATAAAGTTCAAGTAATTAGAAACCCCCCCCCCCATCCGTAATATCATAGATGTCATCACAGGTCATCAGAGAGATTGTCTTTATCCTGTGACCTACTTAGTTTCCTGGGTTACTAATTTTGGTCAGTGTCAAGGGAGAGAACGGGAGGAATTACATCACAGTCCATTTTATGCATTTCCATATCAAAAAAATGTTGCAAAACCAGTTTGTTTTCTAGAAACTACACTGGAAGTTCTCCTTCCGCAAGAGTTTGGCATTGCTTGCAGTGATGGACACCTGCAAATAACATAAATATCAAAGATTAATTAAGGTTATTGTATTCAATTCAACAACAGAGTCTTGTGTAGTAGAAAAACAGTGTCTTGATGTAACATGTGGTGTGAATGATAAATAAATAAATCCACCAACCTACTACACATTCGGGTGAAGTGGTAATTATTAATCCGTTATTTAACTCAGTCATGCTCTTGTTATTGTGGAAAGGAGGGTTTGTATTATTACTCCATCCAAAAAGTCTCTTTTAATTATAAAACACGTCTCCCAAAAGACTTCAAAAATTAGCTCCACAGTTTTCACAGATAATGGAGGCTGCAGTCAGTTTGGGTTCACAATGGAGGCAATACTTTCCAACAGTGACCAGTTTGCATCGCAACACATCACAAGAAATGCCACTAACAACAGCAACATAATACATTTTCCATTGCCAGAAAGTAAATCCATTCACTGCAGTCAAATACACCTTTTTCACAGAAGACATTTTGACATGCTACAGTAGGAAAAGCACAGTAAATAATGAAAATAATGATGTATTGGCTCACAGTCGCACTGTTATGTTTTAGTGGAATAGCTGAAGAGAAGGGAGCCATCACTAATGCTATTAGAAACACCAGTGCTTCAGACAACCATCATCCATTACCACTGTAATCACCAGCATCACCACATGGGCAAATAACTTTCTACACCACATTTCAGGTGTAGTGTCTGCAGCATGCAACATATTCTGGCCTGACACATGGGAATATTTATGCTGACTCTATTATCTTGACATACACAGCAACACCCTCATATCATTTACAGTGAAGTACATATACAGTATCCAGAGTATAGTAATGAGTAGAATACAGTAAATGCAGCAAAAGTACAGTGTCCAGAGACTTTAACTGTTATATGTACATTACAGACAAGTAATATACAGGGCTACACTGTGACTGGGACAGCTGTAGCATATAATATTTGACACTGACAATACAAGTTTCTATCATCCATCATCATGTATTCATCCATGTACGTTCATGTAAACAAATAATTTGGGGAATGTGAATATCAAGGTAATGTAAAAAGAAGGGTTTCTTCACACCTGATGATAGTTTGTTGAGAGGAGGACGTTGCCATTGTTCCGTAGAATGCCAAAGGGTCTCTGAATGGTCAACAGCATAGACAGCTCATCTGAACCAAAGACATCATGGGATTGATAGTAGACAGCTAACAACCAACTATGCTATATTTTCAATATGGAAAATGGATAAATAATCACAGAAGACATTCAGTGTTATTTGATTTGACTAGCTGTAAATGCTGAATATACTAAATAAATGTTATATGCCTTGAAAGGGTTTTTAAAAACTGTCTCCATTTATTTATCTGTTTAAAGTTTATTATTTCCAATGATTAGATTAGATCACATTATTTTGTAGTCCAACAAATATGAGCTTTTAACAGCAGCC
Source organism: Protonibea diacanthus (assembly GCA_028641955.1). Lineage (NCBI taxonomy): Eukaryota > Metazoa > Chordata > Actinopteri > Sciaenidae > Protonibea > Protonibea diacanthus. Next base: position 17,952,356 of record CM053985.1, on the reverse strand, counting down.
ATTGTGACATGAAATAGCAGGTCTAGGTCAAACAGTCAGGGTGCTGCTGTGGTGTAGCCAGGCTATCGCCAGACTATATCACAAGTGAGATATATGTCTTTCGGATCGGAACGATCGCGCAAGGCAGCATGGGATTTCCCAGGCTAGCTGTGGTGCATGCTGGTTTACTGAAACTGGTTCTGCTGCATTAAATGGGGTGCAACCTTAATTAGTATTATTGGCAACACCTGTGTTTACCTTACTACAGTATGTCATGTCAAAACGACTGTCGTGAAAAGGGTCTATTGGTTTGTAATTTGTATTCACTATTCAGTAATCTAACATAACTTGTATTTATTTATTTATTTTTCATATATTCTTATATATTTATTTGACTTATCTTTTCTTTTTTTTTTCTTTATGTATTTCTTACCTGGTTGTCTGTATGTATCAGAATGTTTGCGGACTGTGCTGTAGTTTCTTTTGTGTATTGGTTATTTTGTTGCTTCAGAGGAAACAATAAATAATAATCACACAAATAATTTTTAAAAAGTAACCACAATAACCACATAACACAGTCACGCAGGTAGAGACATTAAAGACATTTATAACTTTAAAAATCGCCACTACAAAACGTTTTCCTACTTTGCTCGAGTTGTAATTACCGAACAGATACACGGTGGCAGCAGAGAGTCAACATAGACCTGCTCTTCCGGCCACGAAGAAGAAAAAGAACAACTGCTCTACTGATTGGTTGGCTGCTGACGGAAACGTAGAAGAAGACAAGCCTGAACGTAAACATGAACCTAGCAGCATGACCGTGAACTAGACGATAACACGATGTAAGCATGATTCCATCATGGATCAAAGTTTTTGATGAATGAATTATTATTCCTCTGTTAGCTGACACACACTGTGATATATTGCCGCCAGTGACTTTGTAGTTTTATTCACCGCGTTACCAGAAATCGGCTAAATGTCCCGACTTGTCCCGTTTATCTGCTGCATGTATGGCCCGTCATGTCGGGTCACATGGAGAGGTCTTCGCAGCATCTTTCCACTGCTAACACCGCTCCCACCCGGGCTGCCACGCGTTTTGGCAGCCGGTAAAAAGGACCTGGTTGACCTCCCTGTCCTGAACGAGGACGAGCTGCAGGAGCAGTTTGTGAGAGGATCTGGACCAGGAGGACAAGCCACCAACAAAACCAGCAACTGTGTGGTGCTCAAGCACATCCCCAGTGGGATTGTTGTGAAGGTTAATCTTGTTTTTGAATTAATCTGTGTGAATCTGTCTAATAGATATATGGTGAATGAATGACCCAGAATGAGAGTTAGTGTTTTTTTTTGTTGTTGTTGTTGTTGTTTTTTTTTTACTTTCTGAGTTGACAGGTCAGTCCACCTCAAGCCCCATGTAGAAGCTGTTTTTGAACATATTGTGTATCTATCCACAGATACCTCGTTTGATGTTTAAATTTAAGGACTTGTCCATGTTAACTTAAAAGTAGAGTTCACAGTTCATTGAAGTCCTTTCACTGTCCAGAAAAATTGGAAATGGTGATTTCTGAAAGTTTCAAACAGCCTAAATGGACCTTGAAATGGGATTTTTGTTATGTGCTTTACTAACCATGTTGATCTCTTCTACCTGTTTCCCTGCAGTGCCATCAAACCAGATCTGTGGATATAAATCGAAAGCGCGCTCGAGACATCATGAGAGAGAAACTCGATGTTCTGTATAAAGGAGAACTCAGCAAAATTGTTCTAAAGAAGAAAGAGGCTGAGCTGAGGAAACACGAGAAGAGGAAGAAAGCAAATGATAATCTGGAGAGAAAAAGACAGTTTAAAGAAGCACTGGCTGCAGAATCTAAACCTGGAAGTGACACTGTTTAAAGTGTGTGTGTCTGTGGTGTAACAAATGAAGGCATGAATACTGGAATGGTCCTGTATTTAATGCCTGGAATGAGTGATATAGCATCTTTCATGCAAAATCATATAATACAAGATGGAGGAGGTTTTGAAAAAAAATAAAATATAGTCTGAAATATTGATGTGTAGTGTGTCTTTCGATTCTTGAAGGGGTGTTCTTCAAAAAAAAAAACATTCATAAAGGTATGTGCTTTAGATAAAAGCTGCAGTATGAAACATTTACCTATAGGTGTGATTTGACTTGAAATACATATTTCTTTAATTTTAGCTTGAAGTTGTTAGTGTTCAGAAAAACAAGTCAATTCACTTCTGCTGCAGTACTGATGTTGCGGCTTATGAGTACTTTAACATTAGCTGCAGTTTACACTAGACTTTTGCAAAAGTGCTTAAACCTCTTAATGAAGGCTTGACCTCCCTTGCTGCCCTCCAATCTATTATCCTGTCAGTTGTTTTTAATTGAGGCCAAAGACTTTCATAGTATGGAATAAAATAATGAAAATAAAATAACCATGCCATGCTCTTGTGCCAGCTATATGTTTATAGGACCAAATCCAGAGTGTAGTCCCCAATTGGCTCTGATTGGAAAATTATGGTTAAAAATTATACATATTACTGTAAATTGCTTCTTTGTTTTTTTTTTTTTTTTGTAATTATCTGGGCTTGGGTTATGGCATGGTTATGGTAAACTTCTAAATGAATCCTACATTAAAAGTTTCTTTCTGTTCAGACTTCTGTTCTGTTTTATATACAAGAACACCTCCTGTACACATACACAGATAAAACAAGATTCAAGAGATTTGTTGTCATTTGCAAGTAAAAAATCATGGCTTATACAGCAGTGAAATTTTTATTTTGCCATCTCCCTTTACACACAACAATAATAAGAAAACAAAATACACAACACAATAATAGAAAAATAAGAGTAAAATTAAAAAAAAAAAAAAAAAAACATATTAAATATAGTTTAAAGTGCAGAGCAGTAAAAAGTGGACACCCGAGTTAAAAGCTGAAAAATAAGGTGCACTAACAGCTAAAATGACATTACTTTAGAGTGTGATTGAATGAGTCTGGGGGAGGGTGGTCAGTTAATTACCACAGCAGCACTGATAACTCGATAATTTCGTAGCATAACACAACATAACAATAGGAAACACCAGATGTTTGCACAGGCTCTTGAACCTAAACCTCTGGAATAGATGTTCTTAAATGAGGCCTATGGAATAAAATAAACAACCAACAAACCATATAAGATAGACCATATAGACCATTAATTAAAAAAATATGATATATTGGTGTAACTTGATTATTTTTTTTATTCATCATAAATCATTATCTGTGCTTAGGTTAGGACATTTAAAACTGAATCATGCTTTTAAAGTTTCTTTCTCCAATGTATTTTATATACAAAAAAAATATTGATTTCTTTGGCGAACAATATAATGTAATGAAAGGATAATAATTATTGTGATAACCGTAATTTAATTCAGATAATCCCATCAGTTTTTTAAAGATGGACCTGTATGTGGCGGACCTGGCTGTGTGGCCAATGAGAGAACTCCTTTCATACTCCCGCCCCGCCTATTTGAATGAAACAGCCAATGAGAGGCGCCGGCAGGTTTTTAAATCCACCACGCTGTCACAATGGACTGATGTTAGTCGTTGCGGAGGCACTGAACTAACCACAGTGGACACAGAGGGCAAAGTTAACAGACTCCCGGTGCTCTTTGGATTTTATTGTGGATATTGACATGGCAAAAGGTAAACATGCTCGTGTTTTTCGTCGCTTTAGTAACTGCTGCATGTCACACAAGCTACAGTAGCAAGTTAATGTGTAACTCAAGCTAACGGCTAATGCTACCGAGCGTAAATAGAGGAGCAGCTCAGGCTAAATAAGCTCAGTGTGTACAAATAAAACTCGGCGGTAATGGTCATATTCTGTATACTGTTTATGAGAGAAATAAACAGCAGCGCTTACGTTTGTTTATTATTTATTTCCATGTTTATAAAGGGAAGAAAAATGTGCTGAGAAGAACCGAGGACACTGTTGAACATAAAGTCACCTCACGCAAAGAGACAAAGGAAAACAAGCCAGCAACAGATAAGGTATGTTTGTTTTGTTGTCGTTTACTTTTATGTTCGCCAAACTAACGTAGGAAACCACACAGTGTGTGTTAACACACCCTTCAGGAGGCAACAATATTGCCACAGAGAGAGTCTCTCCTCAGCCTGGCGTCGTAGCAACCAAACTCAGCCACACTACAGGAGGTTTAAACTTGTGTAGAAAGGTTCAACACACATGTACTCTGGCTATTGCTTCAGGGCAGGGTGTGAAAAGGGGGTGACCACAAAAAGGCTTTGCAAAGTGTGAAAATTGCATGACAGACGGATACTTTATTTTATACACTGAGGGAAATTCAAGCATACAGTAGCAGCATGAGACACCGTAAACACACAGTAAGCATGCATTAAAATTAACCTATACTAAAGAAACATATGTTAAAGTTAACCTAGTGCTAAGAAATTAAACCTGTGCTAAGAGGAAATGAAACATGTGCAGAGAGATAAAAATTTGTGCCAAGATCTTTACAATTTAAAAACAAGTTTTGAACAAGCTTTGAACAAGTTTTTTTCTATAATGAGTATTAGTAAAACATAACATAACATAACATACAACCTCGTTTCCAAAACACTATATGATGATGTGCAAAACTGAAACCACTTTTCAGTCGGAGGCTCCTTCCTCTCCACTGTAAAACAGAGTGCTACATGACGTCCTTCCTGCCCACTGCCATTGTAATGTATATGTGCAAGGAGAGGAGACTCATTCTGTGACAGTATTTGGATTATGGACATAATAGATAACATGGTACACTGATGCGTTCTGCAGAAAGCTATTGTACAGAGTTGCATGTATATTTTTATTTTGTATATTTAACATGGATAGCGCTACATTTTCTTCCCTTTTAAACATTTTAAATTCTTTTTCTACTGTAGCCACCTTAAACTTATCTATGTCAGGCCATTTATATATATATATATATATATATATATTATGTATATATGTATGTATGTATATGTATATGTATATGTATATATATATATATATATATATATATATATATATATACATATATATATATATATATATGTCTGCTATATATATATGTATATATGTATGTATGTATGTATGTATGTATATATCATATATATATATGTATATATATGTATATATATGTATATATATATATATATATATATATATATATATATATATATATATATATATATATATATATGTATATGTATATATATAAAAAATATAATATATAAGACTTGAATTTCCCTTCGGGGATCAATAAAGTACTCTATGTATTTATCTATAATTGAAAACAACACAAAGACAACTCATCAAATGTTGGAACAGGAGACATTTATTGTTTTTTTGGAAAATGATATGCCTTTTTTCAATAACACGTTTCAAAGTTGGTATAAGTGGCAACAAAAAAGCTCTTGTTTTGGAAATGGGGGTTTTATTTAAAGATACTGAACGTTGAGCAGATTATTGTTGATCAGCAGCTTCAGCACAAAAGAATCAGTTGGGCTGATATTTTATAAATACATGTTGAACTCTATTGCTGAGAGCCAAATATTTGATTGTAAATGGTCAATGGGCAGGGATAATAACCTTCTTCCTCAATGGCTTCCATGTATTGGTGTGCCAGCATTACTGCACAGGAAAAACTTTGTCAAGGTCACAAAGAAGTTGTTTGGACCACAAACAATAAAATACACTATATTATTAAGTGACTACAACATCACAACTAAAACTGGTCTCTTGAGCTCAAATTGGACTGCATGTGGCACATAAATTACAGCAAGACACTCCTCCATCTAGTTCAGGATGTACAGTAGACCTGTACACTAACGTCGTACATAGCTGATTTTCAGTGCAGTATAAGCTCTTGGGGAAATGAGGATGTCGCCCACATAGAAACCACTTTTTGTTTTTTATTTGGCACAGTTTGAGTGCTGAACATCCTGTTTTATTAGTATACTAACTAACAATTTACAACACATATTCAAACGGTCTCAGATGGTGCTGTTACCATGGAGAGATGTTTACCGCTCGATTGGAGTTAGCAGACAGGCGGTGAAGTCTTCATCGACTATCAGTCATTTACTGTGTTTCTGTGTGTTGGATCCAAAAAGCGTGATACAAAAGAGCATCCAGTGAACATGTGCAATGTGAATATAGATTTGGAGCATCTTGGATTCACATGCATGTTGTGACTGAAGTGGAGTGGGGAGCAGGAAAAATACATTAAATACAGTCATAGCAGCTACATGGTTCTAAACACACAGCCTCAAATATGATGTCTTATTTATTGAATATTTGCATATTAATTAGCCTGTATATAGTACAGATTTTTCCCATTTTTTTCACCAGTGTAAATACTTTTTGCAGGATTGTACGTAGGTACGTCCAGTTTTTCCAGAGCAAACCTAGATCCCCTCTGGCGACAGTTCAAGGCATACTTTGATCCAAGAAGAAATAGATCTGATATCTAAATCCTGGCATGTCAAAGCCAAAAAGGTGATACCTAATTAACTTTTAAAATGTGGTTGATTGACTAATCTGATATCCCTGTGTTACTATGGTTGAGAAGATCCGTGTACTACAAAAAAACTGCATGTGAATGGTAGCTGTGTTCTCTGACCTTCACTATCTTATGACACAACTTAACTCTCTAATTTAAGGCCAAATGTTTGAGCAGCTGTCACTTTCATTCTTTGTTGTTTTTCTTCCTTTATTTTAGAAGCGTACCTAATGAAATCAAACCTGAGGTTGTGAGTCAAAGAGCAGAAGCCTGAAGTAAACCTTCAGTGCAGGATGAAAAAACAGCCACTGACCAAGTTGGCAAAAAAGAGTCCCTGGCAACACAGATGCCAGATCTGTGTAGGCCAGCAAAGTTTCAGCGCCCAAAGTCGGAGTAGAGACTAGTGCAGAGCTGGAGCAAGAAAGTGAGTGCAGAGAGCAAACTTTGTCAGCGTCGTCAAAGAAACAACCGATAAGTTGCACAATTGTAATCTCTAATAATTTCTTTAATGTCTCTCCTTTCAGAACAGAATAAAACTCCTCCAAAACAGAAAGGTCACAGACCCCTATTATCCAATCAGGCGAACAACAGAAAAACTAAGGCAGAGTTAAAGGTCTGTATGAAAAATGCTTCCACACATTTTTGTCTGAGAGTGTCTATAATGATTATGCAGCAGTACTATAACAGACTTTAAATACGTGTGGTATCAACAGAGTGAAGAGTGCAGACACATTGATGGCGTGATAAAGCAGCATTGAAGAAGGAATGCGGGTGCTGGGCTGTGGCTGTGGCTCCAGGTGATAGAGCAGGCTATAGAGTCAAGTCCTTGGGCAAGATACTGAACCTGAAATTGCTCCTGTTGGAGCCTGTGTGCTGAGATGAGCTTAATATCACTGTGAGCACTTTGGATGGAAGCACTGTGCATTCCTGAGTGAGCTGTTGCTTAGAGAGCGGGCTCTGCCATCAGTATATGAATGTGTCTGTGTATGAACAGGTGAATGTTACACAAGTGTTATAAAACCTACAACTACTTCACTAAATGCTTCTAAATCCTATCCTATAGTCCTTTTTAAATGACTGGTAGATGAAAAGTGCTGTATAAATCCAACAGTTGTCAACTACCCTTCAAAATCATGTATACTTCTATATGTAGGCCGACCATCAGTGGTCTAAGCATGACCTCTCTGTAGTTTAACTAGTCATTGACAAAATCACTAACCACGTAATATATTAAAGTAGAACAGTTGTTCCTGCTCATTTCTAAACCGGCGCTCTGTTTATTCTGAATGCTGACAGGTCAGAGCACATAGAAGGAAAGGAAGAGGGGGTGATGGCTGTCAAGGGCTTCAAAGGGGACAGTTTGTCGTAGAGTACCATGAGATCTACTGGAACTGGCTGGGGCTAAAAAGAGAGAGGCCAATGCGCTCAGGATCCCCAAACAGGCTGTTACATGTACTACTTCAGTATCAGATAAAACATACTGAAGTAAGTCCAAATGTCTCACTTTGTGCGTTGATGTAGAGTACCTGTGTTGAGTTTCAGTTCCGATAGTTTATTTGTTCAAATATTACAGTGTGGATGCCACAAAGGAAACAAGCCGTCTCGGACGACTGATCAACCACAGTAAAAATGGTAACTGCCAGACCAGGCTTCACCATCGCGGCACCCCTCATCCTGATCTTGGTGGCATCCCGAGACGCCGAAGTGACGGAGCTGCTGTGTATGACTACGGTGATAGAATTAAAGCTTCAGTCTTAGCTCACCCTTGGCTTAAATACTGAATCCACACAAACACAAAGTGATATTTCAGATTAAGATTTGTGCTCTCTGCTGTCCTTTTCATCCTCATGTAAAAGATGCTATAGATGAGCCCGTCCTCAACAATATTTTATAAGTATAAAAGATGTTTTTTTTTTTTTGTTTAAATGGAGGATAAAACCGCCTCCCACGAAAAATTATATTTTTGCAACAGTTTTTATCACGCTTTTATTTTTTTTAGCTAACTGTAGCAGATTGATGCAAGTTTGAAGAGTGGATAAGTAGTGTTTCCTTTTGTAATGAATATATTGACAATTGAATTTCACTATTGTAAATTATTGCCTGTGCTGTACATTGAAAAATAAAACACTGTTGGATTTTTTCAGTTGTAGCTGTAGCTCTGTGTGCTGTTCATCCAATTTAAAAATATCAATAAAGAAGATTTTGGTATAGAATTTAAACAGTGATTATGACTCAAATTAAACCCCTCAGGCCTCAGTACTCACGTCGCGAGTGATGCTGTAATTTGTGTGCAATGTATGACCTCAAAACCTGTAACATCAATGTGATAACATAATTTTAAATATTAAACCCCAGAAGAAAAACACAAATGCAACACAAACATTCAAAATATAATAACATTTTATTCTTTTTAAATTCTGGGGTGGGACCCTTTTCCCTTCATTTGATAGCAAACAGTTGGGTGATAGAAAATGTGTTTAAGATACCGGACCAACACGGCCCACGTGAAGACCTAATTTGATTTACACACACACAAAAAAAAAGCCTATAAATAGCAGGTGAATGCATTCAGCATAATTTCAACAGTTGGTACATATCTTTCCAGTTTCATTTGATATCTTCACCGACTTTCCATCATATGCTTTTCTATTATAGCAACTCTATTCTATAAACCGTCTTTAGAGGTTAAAATTACCAGTACAAAAAATAACAGTGCTTGTTAGATTGACAAATACACATTGTACAAAATAATCAGTATAAAAGTGGTTAACTGATGAGAAAAGCAGAATCCTGTTTGTCTCCTCAAGTAGTCACTTCTTATTAAAGCTTTTCCTATTTTATGAATGAAAACCTGCAAACAGAAAAAGTCAGAGTTAGTTTAACATGGTTCATTTCTGGGCTGAAAACATGAGAAAACAACTGGTGAAACTCCACCACTGTGAGAAAGCAACACTTGAGTCATGGCAGACGTAATTACTGACAGCAGCAGTTTGCAGACCGCATGCTGATTCCAACCTCTCTCTCTCTCTCTCTCTCTCTCTCTCTCTCTCTCTGTCTGTCTCTGTCTGTCTGTCTTTCTCTCATTCATTTAGCACTGAAACATCACTCGGCATCGGCCTAGATTCATTTTAGTCACAGAGTATATCATTAGGAGACAGGAAACAGGCTGTGAACAATCTCCCAGCTAACACTTCAACATCATGTGGTGCGCTGCTGAAAATTTTCCTTGAAATCTCGCCATCCAGTGTACAGCTAAATAGTGTCAGGTAAAATAAACATTTTAATATTTGCAGCCTATACTCACAGATTTTTCCTATAGTTTGTCTTCTCCTCTTTTGGCCAGTTATCGTGGCTGGGCTGTTCTCCGGTGTCTCAGATCCACTTCCACCATGGGTGGATTTCAGCCTGTAGCAGAATCCACTGCCGAAGAAAGTAGAGGCATTATGGTCAATGAATAATATTTTATGAAAGCATTAATGATCCATCAGAAATCGGTTTGAAGCCAGTCATGGGAATGAATTGATCTCTTCCCTCCGTCAAAGCTAGAATCACTTATCAAAGAAATGAAATATGACAGAACAAATCATTTCTACTCTACTCTCTACAATCTCTGCTGATGTTGTTGTTTATGTCAGTATTCAGCAGTTGATTCATGTCTGTGATTACACAGAAACACCCTGTGTGATCTCGTGTGTAGTAACAGTAGATGTTGGACACTGGATAATCAATGTTAGATGTATGTAATATTAATATTGTCAGTCGCGTTCAGTGATTCTGGGCCTGAAATCTGATTTCTCATTTACCTTTTTGTTGGTTGGAAATATTTCGAAAGGCCTCAGTAGGAGCAGTTCATGCAGATCTTGTGACTGCATAGAAAACAGTTACAAAATGCTCAGAGGAACCCTTCCTTCTTCCTCCCATGTACATGCAGCACACACTCTAGCAGGTGGCGACTGGGCACCTTTAACATTTTTATGTTTCTATTTAGTGGGTACAGAAAAAGCATGTACCTGCCTTATTTTACTTGTTATTTTTAAAGATATTTTTGGCCTTTTTTGTATAGAGACAGCTGAAGTGACAGGAATGTAGTGAGAGACTGGGATTGACATGCAACAAGGCCCAGGTCAGTTTGGACCCTGAGCCACTGTAGTGAGACTGAGCCTTTGTACATGGGGCGGATGCTCTACCTGACTGAGCTACCCAACACCATCTGTCTTATTTTTAATCTCACTCATTTAGGATGTAATGCTCAGCTTCATCTATCTGTGTTCACACAAAAGGAAATAAAATGTCAGGACATTTTGGGACAATGTTCTCATTCTTATTGATTTTATATAAAATCTCAAAACCATTCAGACCAAGAATTTCATGGTTTGAGTAAAAAAGCATTAACTACACCTAAACAATCTATTACGGTACTACACAACAACCTGCAACAGAAACTGTTGCCCTGCAGATATTGTCTTTGAGAGGAGCTGATTTAGAGTATATATGGTCATTTCACAGAAAGTTAAGGATCATCTTAATCGTATATTAATCATTAGATCATTTTATCAATGTCAGAAATGTTGATCGCCCAGGAGAGCGTCTGTCAAATGTCTTGTTTATCCACAACCCAAAGAGAATATTCACATTTCTGAAATTGGAAGGATTTTTTCTTATAGAAACGATGTCGAATATCAAAATAGTCGATAACTAATCCAGTGTCGACTAATTGTTGCAGCTTACACTCTTGTGAGGTGTTCTAATTCTCTGTCCTAATGGAGGTGGGCATATTTTAATATAATGCACTTTTTAAAAGAGGTCACATGACTTGAGGCTCTTGTACCTCTTGTACAGCTGCAGCTCCTCCTGGGCCACCACTGTTAGCATAGGCCTGGACCTCTCTATATAGAATCCCTTAAACTCCTGACAGTAATCAATCCTGATCTGCAATTCACCATAATACAGTTGAAATCTACAATTACAAAGTCAGATGTACACAATGCAGTGACTAATATAATATTTTCAGAAACTCCACGTATACACGCCAGACCTCACCAGATGCATCAAACTACTCTTTAAATTATCACTAGCCTAACTCCTCAGCAAGTATATTTGATGATAGTTCAGCAACTAGGTGCCTGTTTGTCAACACCTTTCCTATATACCACTTTAACAAATCCTGTAATTGCAATATACATGTATCAGCCAGGCATACTCACCATAGCAGCAGCAATCCTCTACCAAACTCCATGACAGAAACACCTAAAAACTACCGCTAGAAAGTCTTTCCGCCTCCAGCTACGACTTGAAACACTCTTTCTTTCCTCTTCTTTTGTCTTCTTGGTTACCTAATGCGGTAAAGTGTTGAACCCAACTTCCAGACAACAGCAGCGCCCCCATCACTCGTCCGCCAATGGCGTGCCTCTGTGGGCAGCAGAGGAGGGCAAAGTATCCTAGCGACAGGTGAGTACGAAGATCATGTACGAGTCAAGATGAGTCCCTGAGCGCTGTCCATCAGGTCAACACGACGGGACGTCTTTAATGTGAGCAATAGCTCTCGGTTTTGACATGTGAGGAGCAGGTGAAAGCACGTGATTTAATGTTTTCATTTTCTGTTTTCTGATCTATTGTTTATTTTTTTAAAAATACAACTTTGTTTACTTAATTTTTCAAACATTTGTGCTGTTAGAAGATAAATCTAGTTTAAGTTAGAATTTTCTTGTGTAGTTACAAAAAGAAAATGATCTATGAGAAGGTAATATATATATATATATATATATATATATATATATATATATATATATATATATATATATCATACAAATGAGTATACAACAATAAAGACACAAAACATCCTTTCATTAAAGGTTGTGTGGTTACTTGTGTGAAAAAGAAAATGATCTATGAGAAGGTAATCTATGAGAAATAATGAATATATATATATATATATATATATATGAGTATACAACAATAAAGACACAAAACATCCTTTCATTAAAGGTTCAGTGTGTAGCTTTTAGGTTGATCTACTGGCAGAAATCAAATATAATATACATAACTATGTTTCAGTAATATATAAACACATTATAAAAATAATTGTTATGTTTTTATTACCTTAGAATTTGCCTTTTATATCTACATATGCCGTGGGTCGCCTTACACGGCATCCACCATCTGCATGTGATGCAGAGGAAGAAGAAGTTGCTGGTTCTGGTTAACTGTGTTGTGTTTTGTTTGAAGTTTGAGAAGTTCAAATCAAATCAGGAAAGGTCGTGATCGGTCCGGGATAATAGCAAAAGACATCTGCATCTGCAAAAAATGGCCCCAAGGTTTAAAGAAGCAGATGAATCCTCTCAGTGTAAAAAAAAAAAATTGATAATGACACAATAATAACATTCAAAAGATGAAAAATAAAACTTTATTACTTTATAATGAACAAGCATGATTTTTCAGATGCATGACACATTTTTACAGTACTCGTTTTCTTGTTGGAATAGGTTTCTTCTGGTGGTTTTTCACCAGCATGATTGTACTAGTTTAACCAACAGTGTGGTGCTAGACTTTACTTTGCTGATCTCATAGTGTCTCTTGGTGGGAAAACACTGCGCCTTGGAAACAGACTCAGAAATATTTTATCACCAAAACATAAATTACATAAGAGACTGCTTAAGAACTTAAAAGTGCTCAACTTAATTCATACTCAGGAGAATACTCCAGTATTACCAGCGCTACTTGTCAAACTGGTAAGCAAATTCTGCACACTATGTAGCGCAGTAACACCATTTTGGCAACTGGACCAAGCAATGTAGTGAGAAACTTGGGTGCAAAGCTATTTGACATTACAGCAGCATCACAGCTAATAAAGCACAGCTTATTATGGAGCCTAAGAACTCATAAATACACTTGAGAGTGCCCAAATTTGGCCATTTGTCTCACATTTTAAATACTAAGTTAGCCAAAAAGCTACCAAAATTGTAAAAGCAGTCACCAGTAATGACAACAGTTGTTCATTCATCACAGATTCAAGTTTAAGTAATGTAGCCTTTAAACCAATTTTTTTGTAAATATATCCATTGACAAACTGTGTTGGGAGAAATAAAATCTTAAGTCATCCTTCACACGAAGGAAACAAGTCTTCTGATTGGCAACAACGTGGGGTCGTCTACAATCAGACCGGCTGCTACCATCGGCATTATGGCAGTGAAGATCCTGTCCAGAGATGAAAATGGAAGTGGTGACATGATGAGATGGAGACAGGAGGAAATATAAACAGGACAGTGAAGTGCAAAGTTAAACCTTAGCATATGAAGAAACTATGTGAAGTTCATGTTACTCACAGGCGTCTAATTCCTGATTCAGGCTGATCAGTAGAGCTGGAGCATGTTGGAGGAGATGAAGTACAAAACACTGAGCTGACATCCTCAAACTCCTCAAACTCGTCACTGAGGGATATGGAACAGTTAACTGTTAACGTTTAGGTTAATGTTATGCACAACTGAGATTAGTTAAATCTTATATTTTGGAAACAAAACATACCTTTTGTAATACGCCAGCTCTTCCTGTAGCACAAACACTTGAGCCTTGAGTTCATTCCTCTCCTGCAGGACGTCCCGCAGCTCCTGCAGGGTGAAGCGCGGTTTGTCCGACTCTTCCTCCAGGCTGTCTGCCTCCTCCTCTGGCTCTCCATCAGTTGACACCTTCTGTAGTCAAAACAACAAAGTCAGCATTTCTTCCTGCACAGCATGGACACAGTTTGAAGGTAGACTGATTTGGTTCAACTACCTAAAATAGTAAAGGTACACCGGTGGGTTTATGGCCACTAGGGATGTTGCAGGGTAATGTTTTTTAGGCAGGACGCTGGGTTGCTTAGTTACTGTGCAGATTCATCAAGCCACATATGTACTGCAGTTTAAGTTATAAATATATCTGTCAACCTCAGAGTGGTGGTGGCTATTTATATAAACAGATCACAGAAACCTATCATCAAATAAAGCAATGTGACAATAAAAGAGGAGAAGAAACACACTAAAAAAAGGCTTTTGCAAATGTTTTATGGGGCAAGAAATGTGCTCCTGTGTGCCTGTTTGTTAGGACACACCAGCACGATACTGTTTAATATAAACAGTCTATTAGTGTGCCTCTGCAGGGGAGAGTTAAGCAGGTGTTACCAGAAACAATGCTGCAGTCTCCTCCTTATCATCATCCTCTTCCACATTTTCTCCGTTTGATGACCTTGGGAGAGGGGAAGGACACTTGTCACGCTCAAAGCAGTTTGCCAGGAAGTCAGGGTCTCCTCCACACTCCACCCACACTGACTTTGGTTTGCTGGTGGAGTTGGATGGTGCTGCTACTGGCGAGGACTGGATTGGTGACACAAAACATCAGCTCAGACACTAGAAAACCTGCAAGTTCACTTAGTGAACTATGGCAAAAACATCACTTTGTTGAACCTTCTTTTTCTTACCGTTATCTGTGGTGGCGTATGTGGTATTCCAGATGTGCTAAGAGAGGTTTCTTCTATGTTAATGACCTCTCTCTCCAGTTCATACCCCCGGAGCTCCTTTCTCAGCCTGGTGACCTCTGTCTGCAGAGCCCCCAGCTCCTGCTGATGTACCTGTGCTGCAGCTTCCAGTTCAGCCCTCTGCTGGATCAGCGCCTTGCCCTGAGCCTCCGTAACTCCTATCCTGTGGCGAAGGTCCTGATTGATTCGTATCAGCCGATGCTGCTGCATCTGGAGCTACAGTTGAGGAAATGTATTTTATAACCTCATGTAAACAGTATGTCAGGATCCAGTGTATGTGCTGCACACCATCTACATCCTCACCGCCTCGACATCCTCGTTTTTTAGTGTCAGCTCGTGGTCTTTAGCTCGGATTTCATCCCTTTGCTTATCCACTAAGTCTTGCAGCTTCTTCATCACCTGCCTCTCCTTCTCTGAGAGTCCTGTGAGGATCATAAAAAAAGAAACAATGTTCATGCTTGAATGCAACTTTTTTACATGTCAACAGAAAAAAAACAGAGATAGATAAAGATTTAATTAATTTTTTACTTAATTTCAAGTTGATTTCAAGTTGCTGTATAAAAAAGAAGCCAAACTACTGGGTGACTAGACTAGTATTGGTCTTCAAAACAAACCTGGTCTCTTTAAGACATGCCAAGGCTGAAATTAAAGCATCTGTTACACCGTGAATGTATTTTTCTGGATAAATGTCAGTGTCAGTGAGCAGACTAATCATGTCACGTAGTGTCCATTCATCTGGCTGTTTTATAAGCAGTGTGTGTGTGTGTGTGTGTGTGTGTGTGCTGTGGCCCCTGACAGTAAGTATAGCTGCAGCCACCATGAAAGTCTCACACAAGAGCGGTATTTTGGCCTGCTTCAAAAATAGTCTCCTTTACAAGCTCCTCACTGCCTCTCTACACGGCCTTCTCTTTCATGTCAACATGCATGCGTGCAGCGTATACTGTACAATCTCACGTGACCGCATAGGGTAAATATGTGTAACGTACAGCAGATGGTTAATCAGTTAACACAGATCTGCAGTGTGCACATATGGAACAGATAATAAGGTCTGAACTGGAACTCTCAGCCAAGACCAAGATACCATGCAAACACAACAAGCAAGTTTAGACCAAGAGTTTAGACATCTACAGACAACCAACCATGCTGTGTTGTCATTTATAGCAGTTATTTGTTCAATGACATTGGTGCATGTTCCTGTGATCGCTTTAATGCCTGACTGAAGATCAAATGCCTGCTAAGGACAAGTTGAAACTGATACAGATCAAGTATGACACAAGACACGAGACCAGGGATGCTGTGACACTAAAAGCTGAGTTTGCACCCTGTTCTTCACCCTGTTCACCCTGACACTTAAATTTACTGTAGCCAACAACGGCATCGATACCAATATCTAGTTGGATTAATGCGTATCAGATCAGTGAGATTCTCTCATCGTATCATTTGAAAATGAAACTTTACAGCAGGTATGGTAGCTGAAGAACTCCCATAACTATTCTCGTTGAGAGCCACTGCTGCAGACAACCCACCTTCCTGTTTCTGCAGGTCTTCCTCTGTGACGGGGGACTCTTTGAGTGGGAGGCTCACTAACAGCTTCTTGTTCTCTGCCTGAAGTTGAGCGATTTGAGAGAGCAGGTCCTGGATTTCTCCTCTCCACACATCCTCCACCAGCTCCAACTCCTGAGAGACGAGAGAGAAAACACCACCACAGTTTAGTGTCAACAGCAGGTCGCTTCAGATTTTGCTGCCTAATCATACATTATTTATTATTTGAGTTTCCTGAAGATGTGCTGTAAATGAAACATGTAGGAATGAAACGTAAAGGAATGAACTGCTCTCTAATCGTTATTATAGCATAGTAATATATAAAGTAGTACTGTATTGTAGGATAGTTTACTACACTACACTGCAACATACTAATCCAGTGACATGACCCACTTCACTTCCCTTAATGATTAACAATGATAAAAGAAGCAAGGATCTAAGTTGAATTTTAGTGAAATAAAGGTCAGCGACACATCAATAAATAAACTCTTGTTTGTTCATTTTCCCTGGTCATTAATGCCCCACCTGCAGTGGTTTTATGCTCCACAGTTTGAGAACTGCACTAATCAATATCATACAGGATATATAATTTATCTCAAATAGTGCTAAATATATTAATTTATAAAATCACTTATAGTTGATTTACATTTATTCTAACATTATAAATTTCTGTTATTTTCACTGTTGGTCGGACAAGAAGAATCATTTTAAAGGTCCAATGTGTCAATTTTAGTGTGCTTTAGTTATAGAATATGACAGAAATAAAATAATAATAACAACACAATAGCATAATAACAATGACAGTTCAAAGAATGGATGGTGTATGGCTCTATGCAAAACTTTAAGCCTTAATATAATCTGAATGGGTGAGTTAAAGACATTCAGACTCAGCACTGTTGTCATGAATGGTGAAATTAGCTATAGAGACCAAAACTGTTTTTTGAACCAGGCTGTAAACATGTTTATTCCTGCTGTGAAGTTGGACATTTTAACATGGGGGCTTATGGAGATTGACTCACTTCTGGAACCAGCCTCAAGTGAACCGCCATATTTCTACAGCAGCCCAGAACAGACAGTCTTTTGTGATCTTATATGAGTTGAGGTGAGGTGTATTCAGTTTGCTGTTAATCTGCAACCTCACGGCTAGATGCCACTGAATCTTAGACACTTTAAGACCTTTAAAATGTCAAAACTAATGTTGAAAATGAGTTTGACAAACTTTAAAGGTGACAACACATGCATACAGTGTCAGGCAGGTAAACACAGACAGGTAAACACAGACCTTTTGGTGCTTCCTCTCCTGCTTGTACCTGTCGCTCCTCTCCTGTCTCAGCCTATCCAACTCCCTCCGCAGCTCCTCGGCCTCCTGTCTGGCTGCTCCGCGGCTCACCAGGGCCTCCAGCAGCTCCAGCACCCGCACCACTTTGGGCACCACACCGACCAGAGACTCGCAGCCGTACCTGTCGATGATCCGCTCAAACTCCTGTCCGAGCACCGCCGCTATGTCGTACACATCCACGGCGGTCAGCTCCGCCGCGGGTCTGTCCAGCGCCGACATAACGGAGGTTTCCATGTGTGTCCTCTGCTTTAATGACACGTCCGACATTCAACATATCTCTCTGTCCTCTGACACACCGAGCAGACTCACATTTATTGTGGGGAAACCAGTTTTAAAGAAGCGTGTGTGGACACGGAGAAAGTCACTTTGTTGACAGTTTAAACTCGACCTGAGCGGTTGTGTTACTTAAACGCTGCGTTCATGATCCTCTCGAAAACTCGGACATGCCACTTTTAGCGTATGTCCATATATAAATAATAAAAGCTGGTAGTAGCACATCAGTGCTTTATATTACCCTAGAGTGACTGACAAAGAACGAGAATATATTACTTGAACATGGTTCTGTTTTGTGAATGTCACACCAGCGTAATATTCATATTTACAATCGTTCCTGAAGGCAGCAGCCCGATCCACGTTGACCCCAAAGCCCTACTGCGCATGTCATGATATTAGTAGGTATTACCTTCTACAGTAGAAGCCATTCAAAAATGTTAGCCGTCCTCCAGCCAACTCTTTTTTTCCCTTTCTCTTCCAAACTTTATTGAAAGAACAAACAAACAAACAAAGAATTCAGTCATACTAGTTCACATTGTACAATAGGAACATAGCACCAGCATAGTTACATGATAGTATAATAAGGATCAAAAGGGAAAAGCATGAAAATAAAAAAACAAAAATAAAACCTGGATATGACAGACTTTGTAATCTTACATATAAATAAAGTTATAGTTATAACTGTTGTGACAGGTTATTTGTTGAAAATATCTGCATGAATATTCATTATAGATAGACATTTCTTATTAGTAATTAACTTAAGAGACTTAAAATAATAATCAACTTCAATCAAAAATAGCTTAAATGATGGTGATGAATCTTGAAATTTACATTTATGGATGTGAAATTTCCCTAATAAAATATAGACATTGACAATAATACATAGTTTCTTTTCTTTCTGTTCAAAATGTTATAATGTTTTTAGTTCTCAAGTTCTTTGCAAAATGTACTACTATATGGGCAACCATAAAATACATGGGTTACATTTTCAGGTTTGGTTTTACAAAAGGTACATTTGTTATCGATGTCAAGGAATTTTGATATATATGCCTTATGGCAGTGATTCTCAACCGGGGGTCCGCGGACCACTAGGGTAATTACAAGGTGTCCGTGAAAATAAAATATCTTTAAAAATAAATAATTTTAAAAAATAACAAATATCCTATGACATTTATAGAAATGACATTATTTTTATTCAAGTGACTGAGTATATATAAAAATATTTGCAGGAATCTGATGTGGTAAAACTCATTAGCTTGCAAGGTTCAGGTTAGCGCTCAAAATTAAGCTGTTACAAACAAACGAAGCGGATGATAAGCACAGTTACACAAAGAAGAAGAAGAAGAAGAAGAAGAAGAAGAAGAAGAAGAAGAAGAAGAAGAAGAAGAAGAAGAAGAAGAATCCTTTAAAAGAATTCCAAGCTGTCCTGTGAGCTCAGATCTTTATATTATGAAGCTCCAGGATGAGATCAGGTCATATTTAGGCAGAAATCACCTTTTATTAACTGCATTTGGCGTTCAATCAATTTTTGGCAGGCGAAGATGCCTTCAATCAATTTTTAGCAGGTGAAAATACCAATTTTGTGTTGCAATGGTCCTTTAAAAGAATTCCAAGCTGTCCTGTGAGCTCAGATCTTTATATTATGAAGCTCTAGAGTGAGATCAAGTCATATTTAGGCAGAAATCACCTTTCATTAACTGCATTTGGCCTTCAATCAATTTTTGGCAGGCGAAAATGCCTTCAATCAATTTTTGGCAGGTGAAAATGGCCATTTTGAGTTTCAATGGTCCTTTAACAGAATTCCAAGCTGTCCTGTGAGCTCAGATCTTTATATTATGAAACTCCAGGATGAGATCAAATTAAATTTAGACAGAAATCACCTTTCATTAACTGTATTTGGCCTTCAATCAATTTTTGGCAGGTGAAAATGCCTTCAATCAATTTTTGGCAGGCGAAAATGGCCATTTTGAGTTTCAATGGTCCTTTAAAAGAATTCCAACCTGTCCTGTGAGCTCAGATCTTTATATTATGAAGCTCGAGAATGAGATCAAGTCATATTTAGGCAGAAATCACCTTTCATTAACTGCATTTGGCCTTTAATCAATTTTTGGCAGGTGAAAATGCCTTCAATCAATTTTTGGCAGGTGAAAATGGCCATTTTGAGTTTCAATGGTCCTTTAAAAGAATTCCAAGCTGTCCTTTGAGGTCAGATCTTCATGTTATGAAGCTCAGAACACATTTCCATGACAACATTTGGTGATTTTCACAGCGCCTCGAAGTGGGGATAGAAACAAACACTCTTTCGAGATGATGTCCAGCTCGGACAATATTGACCGTACGGTATAGTCAACTCCATTGATTTTTTGGCCGATTTTCAGGCAAAAGCATTGGGCTTTCATATACTATGTCAGAGCTGTCCTAAACTTCTTGTGGTTATTAAGGCCAATATTATGCAAATTTCAGCTGCATAACAATTAATTAGGGGGTGGGGCAAATTACTCTATAGCGCCCCCTTGAACTTTTCTTTGAGGCAGCCCCGCCGCAGTTTTGGACAGAGTTATGAAACCTCAGCCAAATTGTAGAACATGGCAAGACCTACAAAAAAGTCTCTTGGAGCAATGGGCTAAAATTAACAGGAAGCGAGATATTTAAGAATGAAAATCACCATTTTTGGTGTTTTGGGCTGGTTTAGAATTACATAATTATTATATTATATTATTACTTAAGTATATATTATATTCATTGAGATTTCATACTTAAAATAAAAAATCTGATTTATTACATTCATATTTCTGAAAGCTACTATATAAAAGTTCTGTTTTGTTCCTATATCTATATCTGTTTTGATTGACCCTGAGGGGGCAGTCCTCCCCTCAGGGTAGGAGGGGAGGACTCCTACCTTATGGGTATATGTTATGCAGTATTTTACTGTATTTTATCGTAGTTACACATAACTTAACACATAATTAGCAGAGCTCACAATATGCCAGCAGAGTGAAAATGGTTGGTGTTACATCTTGCATTTTTAATATAGAGGGGAGTCAGATTGTGACAGAAAAAAGGAGGTAAGTTATATTCGTTGAATTAACCCTGATTTAAACAGCGAGAGAGAGAGCTATGCTGGCTCATTCAATAAGCTGTAAATAGAACAGATTATACTTTTTACTTTACTATGTTTACAGCAAGAATCACAGTTAGTATCAGAAGTATTTATTAGCACAGGTTTAATTTCTGAACATGTTAAATGTTAAAGTACATGTGCAATTCTTATTTGCATCTATTACCAATAAAAATGTACCAATTTATTGACATTTATTGGTAGGAATATAAAAACATATAAGACTTTAATGATCCCACACCAGTGAAATGTATTTGTTACAGCAGCTCACAATACACATGGATACGTGGATAAGAAAATATAAAATGAGATATACTTGAAATAGAAAAAATGAAATAGCAAATAAAATAAAGTTATATACACTATATAAACCTTTCAGGTAGATGTGATCCAATACAACTCCATACAACGCCATAAATTTGACTTATAATTTTTGTTTACTGTTACTATTGTTGTGTTTGTAGTTTGTAGTAGTTACAGACTGCATTATATTGAAAAGTGTTTCTTTTTGGCCAAACCACAGCCATAATATTAGAAACGCTTTTTGATATAATGCACTCTGGTGCAACAACAACACCGACTAAGACCTTAATAGTAAGCAATCTGTGGGTGTCTGTGTATATATCTAACACGAACATATAAAGAATATGTGTGGTTTGTGTTTTTATGTTGAATACATTTTTTCGTAAGCCCAGAACCAGATGAAGCCAACACAATGGGACATTAAATCAAACATTTATTGTTCATTTGTTTGACATTTACACTTCTTACATGGAGAAACCACCATTATCTTTACTAAAATATATTAAGAGATCTGAGTGTATAAAGACATTTCATACAGAGGAAAGACAGAACATAAAAAGATGCATTTTAAGACCCTGTAAGAAAAGCCCAGAGGCATAGAGGACTTGAACACCTTCATATTGTACATTAAACTGACCCTAAATCATCATATTCAGCCTAAAAGAAGCGTTTGATAATTAAGGACGCCTACATCCGTTATTTGTGCACAAGCATTAAGTCTATTTGCTAACTAAAGTCTAGGTGTTCCTCTAATAAAGGGACATTCAAGAGATGAGTGGAGATATAAATTATACTTGATGAGAGTTGCACACTCCTATACAGACTGTATGTCTTTACAGTACAGTACATTTCAAGGCCTCTGAGACAATCGTGTACTGTTGAGAAAGAAAGCTATTTTGCACATAAGAGGAACACAGTCCATCATGAAGGCAAAGCCAGAGGTATGTAAAACATTTGCAGTAACGTGGATGCCAATGATGTGATTCACCCCCCCCCCCCCCAGTTTCCTTCACCGTCCACCACAACATAAATATAGTGTATATTAAGAAAAATGTGATGTGCTCTGTAACAAAACGTTCAAAATAGTGTGCAAAAAGGTTGTCCAGAGAAAACTAGTAACATAGAAGTAGAAGATATGCTGTCGATTTGTGATCATCATCAAGGTTTATTTTCTAAAAGCAGCAGTAATGCTTGAATCGGTTAAAAATCTGGGGATGCAAAAAAAAAAACACACAGCCTAAAAGTAGTATGCCATTAACCTTTTTTTTGCTCTTGTTGCCAAAAACCAGCACAAAAAGTGTTTTATCTTTTAAAAAAAGGAGGGGTAAAGACAGCATATCCATCATAGGCAACAAGGGTAAAAAAAAAACAAAGGGTACTGGTCCATTTTGGCAAGAAAGAAAAACAAAAAAAAAAAAAAAAGAAGAAAGAAATGAGGAAAGTAACTGTGAGGATGAGGCAGAGGATTGTCAGCATGCAACTTGAAAAGGAACCATATGTTCACAAAAAGGCCATCTTTCTCTGGTCAATCCAACCATCCATTAGTGGAGCAGTTTCCTCTTTCTGCTCAGGCATTACTTAAACTGTAACATACAGAAGTAAAGAAATGGATTAAAGATTTACCAACAAACAGAACCTTATTTTCAGCTTTTTATTCACAGCCCTTACCGTGGTTTTAGGTGGTAAGTTGGGTTTCTGGGCCAATGCAGGTTTCTTCATGAGGGCAGGCTTGGTGGGTTTTGGTGACATGGTGCCAGGATGGACCAGCGAGGAGGTTTCACCATTCCCCTCAGAAATCTGATCAAGAGGAACTCCGGCTAACTCGTAGTGTTTCTTCCTCAGCTCGCCCAAACGCAGACGCTCGTTCTCCAAGTGAGATTCTAATTCAAGCACCTTCACCTGAAGGGGCGGCAAATAAACAAGCGGTTATCTATGGTCGAAACTGTTGATTTTTTTTCCTTCTTTGAATTTATTGATGTTAAAAGATATTAATTTTAACATCTAGCTGGCAGGTTTAGATAAGATTACAGATCCCAGCAACACACGCTGCAAATCCTAACAGGAATAAGACATCACCTGTGTTTTAGATGATGCCTAGAGATTTTAATTCATTAAATGAATGTTGTCAGTATCTGACAAAGTATCAAAAGTAGTCCCATGACTTACCTGTGACTCCATTTCTTCTTTTCTCAACTTGATAAGGGACATCCCAGAGAAGTCCATGGTATCTGTGCATTAATAAAACATACAGATGCTGACCAGAATCTACAATGATGAAGTACAGATTAAATTGTACTCCTTTACCTTTATCCTCCAGGTGCTCCTGACCCGTTCTCGTTGAGGCCACCACATTAGCTGCCATTTCATTCACATGCCGAGAAGCCTGCTGGAGAATTGGCAGCTTCTTACTGTTGCGGTCTGCCTTGACCTGAGTGCAGAGGAGAGCGCTTGAGTGAAACCAGATCACACTTAAACTCATTCAGAGAAACCAATTACACAGTAAATGTGCTACTAAGAGGTGAAAAAAGGAGAAAGGAAAACAATTTGCTTGATAATTAAATGCAACATGGTACATCTGCTCTCTCGTGTGATAGCATATTGAACTCCCACCTTAGAGAAGCGGAGAATAGTGTGTATTTTATTCACACTTTGGCAAATAGCGTGATAAAATGTGTCTCGACTATCTCGGAAATTAGATTATTACCTTTGAGGCAGCAACCAGCTGTGCCGTACTAGCAGCGATCTCGTGGGAGCACACAATCAACTCTTCGTATTTGCCCGTGTGCAGCACCACCTTATCAGCAGACTCCCTGCGAGGAAATAGGAAAGGTAAAGCTACAACTCCACTTCAGTCCGCTTAACTGGAAACGGTACAGTACTGTGCAACTGCTAATGGCTGAGTCATTTCAACACTATAACATTTTAACATCAATAAATGATCAGTAGGTCTGTTTTGAGTAGGATTATAGTAAACCATTAAGGCCAGGGATAGACGTCTGTGAAGCCTCAGCTGTTAAGCTGTTGTCAGGCAACCTAAAACTCTGGCAGCTACAGTAATCTTTTTGATGTAATGCCACATGGACAAAAAAATTCATCTGAACTTAATCGATAATGTCTATGTGTGAAGTGTTGACAGCCAGATCCTTTGTAGACTGACAGTAAGAATCACAATTAATTTAATTAAAAATGCTACATGAAATATGTTTGATGATGTAAGAATATAAGCTGTAATATCCCGTATAACTTACACCATCTCTGTGGCTCCCCATCCCACAGCCTTGGCGGCAGAGATGAGTCCCTCAGTCCAGCGGGAGTTTTTGGCGTAGAACTCCTTAATGGTGGCTGCGCCCTAAACATGCAAGAAAATAGTTAGTCCTGTTAGTTGTTTTTTTTTTCCTGAATGGAGCAGAGCTTGATCTCTGGAGCTGGTTTGATCTCAGAAACGAAAGCCAAGCTGCCAGCTTTGGATTCAAAATTAGAAAAAATGTGACTCACCCTCCCACTCTCGACAATCTCCTTCTGCAGGTCTGTGGATGCTATGATCAGCATGCGGATGGCCTACGAAAGAGCGGACGATGACAGGAGAAGACCAAGAAATGAAAAACATGTTGTTTATTAGAAATATGAGTAAGGTGACACACATCAAACTACAGTACCTTCATCAGGTCTGTGCAGCTGAAGAGGATTCTGCAAAAAAGCAAAATAGTAGAGCGTTAAAACTGAATTTACGGGGTGATTTATAGGTCATGGCTTCACTTCAGTTAAGCAAAGAAAAGAGTAACATCAAGGATGACAGGCGACAAAGACAGAGGACTCTGATTTTAATTAAACTTTGACGGATGACACATCTAATTACGAGTTGGTGTTTAACTAATTTAGATAAATTAAGTCCCAAAAAAGAAACAAACCTTTCGTTGACCTCCAGTTTTATTCCAGTTGTGTCCTTTCGTGCCTGATTCATCATTTCCTAAATACAGAGCCATAAATGACATTTATTAGTTGCGATGGACACACAGTAGGTGAATTCATCAGGCAATAATAGCACATATTAAAATGAGCTTCACACCACTTACATCAATCCTGCGGACTGCTTCCTCTATAGCCGCTGATGTTGCAGCCATTTCCTTATCGACCAGATCTCCCAGCTCATCCTGACGAATGTCCATGCCTTTCGGCCGCAGCTCCTGGATATAACAAGAAGGAAAATTATTAGTAATGATAAAGAATAAAGTGTTAACACATCTTGATGCAAAAAAAATGAGAAAACACTGATGCATTTACACTGTTTATAATTCAGTAGGTGGTTTTATGTGCTTCCTATGATGTCTTCTTTTTGTAGAGAGAAAGCTAAAATAGTTTGTAATATACATCTAAAATTCAACACCCACTGACACCGATTCAATCTAAAACATTTCGGCAATTTATTTTAGGTCTCCTTGGAAGCAAAGCATTGTACAATTGAGAGTTCATCTCTCAATAATGAGAGTGTTGGACTGTTGACAAATGTTTACGTCACTGACCCAGAAAACATTAGTGGTAGGAAAAAATGCTGAATGGATAGTATAATGCAGCATCTGTCTCTTTGTTTGCAGCTAACCTACATTAGATTACTGCACACTGTGCAGACTCTGCAGTAATGCCAAATAAAAGAGGATGAAGTCTTCATATGTTGTGACTGATGTTTCTCATGATGCAGTAGATGAAGAAAACATATTGTTTGTGATCATATTTTTAATATTTTAACTTTTTTTTTTGCAGTGCAAAGAAAAGTTAAATTCACTGTTATTCATAATACTCATATAGTAAAGTCAGTAAAGTCCCTGGTTAGTGTGTCTCACCTGGCCCAAGTGAAGGATCTTTTGAACGACAACGCGAATGGAGGCCGGGTCTGCCCTCTGGAGGGTTGTCTTGGACTTCAGGTCCTTGAGGAACTGCAAACTCTGAGTGGCACATCCTCTGCAGTTCTCCGTCAGTCCTGCAGGGTGTAAAAGGGCAGTGATCAGCCACAATGCTACATGCTTTTTACACTTAAACACTTAAAACTCACCCTTCAAATGCTGCTTGAAGGATTTGAAGGGTGAGTTTGAAACCAAAATTTAAAATATGAGGTGTAGCTTTACATTTGAAAGCTTTTCCTGGGCATTAACTACTAGTATAACTGGTGTAATGCCGAGGAAGTAATCTGAGCTCTTCCTTACGGTCTGCATGGTCGGTGGGTGCCATGTGTGCAGTGGCGCTGCCATTGATGATTGTATCCGCAGCCAAGTGGGAGAACTGGGTCAGAGCCCTCAGCAGAGCTCCAGCATCTGGTTACAAGAGGAAACAGTAAGAGAGCAGTTAGCCACATTAACAGACATGGCAAACCAGCCACAGACTGTCATGAAGATCAGGCAGGATCATGTTGAATCAGAAGCAGAGCGAACTTACCCCCCATGTTACTCAGATAATCAGCATGGCCCTTTTTCACTTTGTCTATGGAGCCTAGTGTGGCCTCTGCCCGGCTTACAAGGTAATCTGTGTTTGGATGACAAACAGAGGATTGGAAAAAAAAAAAACAATCTGTTTGTAACACTCACTGCTATAAGCAGAGTAGGGGGTCTGACCTGGAGAGCTGGTGCAGCGTATATGGAGGGGATCGTCCAGTTTAGCTACAGCATCTTGGATGATGTTCTCAGCCTCTGTGACGGTACCCTGCAGCAGAGCAAACTGCTCCTCCAGAAGCTTCTGCTTCAGCTGCTCCTCCTGACTCGACTACATGCACACACACACACACACACACACACACACACATAAATACACAGTGTTATATTGACATAAACAGAAACTAGACTGTTGATTTTTGTAGTAGAACATCTCATGCAACACATCTGTACTTAGCCATCTTTGAAACTGTATTATTGGTTGCAGTAGACGTTCCTGAGTCCAGATGAAGATTTGCACATTTCTCCACATACAGTAAAATCATCTGTACATGCAAAATTATTGGAGAAAATAACTACTGGCCAAGTTCCTATACAATATAACTGTATATGTATGTGGGATGAGATGTTTTTATGCCTACAGTATACAGCTATCCTGTGCATTTTCATATTTATGTGCTGCACAGAGTGCAGCCTGATGAATCAGTGGGGACTAAAATACACTACAGCACACTTTTGCTGCAGTATTTTGCCTCATCAGTGTCTTTTCTTCATGTGGTCGCCATAGTATAGCCAACCCTTGAGACAATCTTTGACAGACAGGCAGGTCTCGTCAACCAGCTCGAACGCCATTATTTGGCACAGCAAGTTTTCTAAATATCAAAAACGGATTGATTAGATGGATCAATATTAGTCTGACTTGCACAACAATGATGACTAAACTGGAAAAGAGATTGAAAGAAATATTGTGGGTATTATCTTTGGCTTGCTATTCAAATATTGCCATTAATGCAAACATATACAAATATACACAATCACCCATAGGATATGTCCAGTAAGAGTCAGTGTTTTAAATTTTCAGATTTCTGCATGATGGTAATGTGATACCCTCATGAGCCTGCATGCTTTTTGTTAAGAGGACAGACCTAAAATACTGCTGAACACGACTAAACGTATTGAATGCAGGCTGCTGTTCACACTGCTGAGCTCGGCTCGACTGTCCTGACTGACCTTCTCCTGCAGTTTGCCCTGCAGCTCTCCGAGCTCCCTGCTGTTCCTCTCTCGCTCCTGCTGGAGTGACGACTGCTGCACCTGCGCAGCCTGCCGCAGAGAAGACAACTCCGCCTCCTTCTCGCTCACGGATCGCATCAGACGCTCCTTCTCTGCCTGCAGAGCTGTCATTGAGCTGTTCACTTGCTCCGACGACTGGCAAAAAGAGGGAAAGAGAGAGAGATGAAACAGAGGAGGCAGATGGCTCCGAGTGTCAGACAGAAAGTCCATCCGGAAATGTGTGACATGCCTCAAGCCTCCAAACACAGTCGAAATACTGAATGATGTATGAATTAGCTTGGCATCATCAAAAATGCGTAAACAGTTGCTGCTGTTTACGCACACTCACCTTTTCACTGCTCTGCAGCGTCGCCTTGATGCGCATCACTTCTGCCATCTTCTCCTCCAGCTCTCTCCTCAGTTTCTCCATTTCAAACTTCTGCTCCTCCAGCTACGACAACAAAATGTTATTCATCTGCACAAGCACTGCTACCTTGGAGATCTCCATCAGAAAACGTCAGACCACCAACCTTCATGTCAGCTTCCTGCTTTATTCGATCAACCTCAAACGACAGCTGCTGTTTGGTCCTCTCCACCTCTTCCTGGGTCTGCTGGGTGGCTGACAGCATCTTCACGGTGTCTGCACTCTGTCAGCACATTAACGCACTTAATGTCATCACAGCACAACAAGGTGCCGACATCTAATTTAAAACAAACATGTCTGGACCGGTCTGCAGTCTGTCTGTACCTTCCGAAGTAGTTCAGCATGGCTGGCCACCAGCTCTGTGTGCTTCTCCTTCAGCTTATTGTACCTCTGCTCGGTGGCCTGCGATCTTTCTGCACAGCGAAGAGAGATGACAGCGTTATCAACACAGTTTGTCCGTGTATATGAATGAGAGTTGACTTTATGTCTTACTTTCTGCTTCGATGAAGGTGGACTGCAAGCTCTCGTGTTCTGCGTTACGGCGACGCGTAGCCTCCAGCTCCATTCGCAGTTGTTCATTTTCCACAAGAGCACGTTGTTTCTGTGCGCGCTGTTCTTCTAGTTCTGCCTCCAAACTGTTGATTTGGGACTTCAGCTGTGTGATGTAGCGCTGAGCCTTAAGGAGGGGGGGGGGTGGGGGGAAGAAAGATCTGCACTTTAGCAACTTTTGTCCAATATTCAGTGTTATTTCACAAGATGCATTGACAAAGACTAGGCTGGATTTGTATCTGTGACGTCAAAGCTCATTCAGAGGTTACTTGCCACATTCCACATGTCAAGAGCAGCATTTGCATCCACCCAGCACATGACCCAGATTCCTTTGCACAGAGATAATAATGCCCTCTACTGTCACACCTCGTCTATGCAAGGTCCGAAAACCTAAACAGCAAGTGATCCAGTCCCAACAGTCCTTACCTCTGCTTTGACTCTCTCCAGCTCTGCTCTCAACAACTCCAGGTCCCGCTTCAGGCTCTCAATCTGGAGATCCCTGCCGGACAGAAAACACACAGTCATAGTGTGCTGGCACAGATATCAAGTTGAAACCAAAGAGTCTGTACTGACAATCACAGCTTACAGTGAAAAACAGCCCGTCTCACCTGTCATCGAAGCCTCCATTGGGAGGTCCAAACGCCTGATCAAATATATCCAGTTGCTGAGTAAAATAAAAACACAACATCATGGTCCTGTTGTACAAATACTTGTGTGAGCGGGTTCATACAGTACACGTGCATCTGTGACTTAAGTGCCTTACCTGTGGCTGTGCCTGCATGCTGGATGTGGAGACGTCGCTGACCTCGATGAGTGGCTCGGGCTCGTCGTCATCATCGTCTTGTTGCTCAGGCTCCTCCTCGTCAGCCATGACCACCACTGGCTTCACGTGCTTGGCCAGTGAGGCTGCATGCAGAAAGTTTGGTGGGGACTGACAAGGAGACACTTTGATTATTTTCAACAGAACAGATTTATAGCTGACAATAACAGTATTAAAGCAACATTGTGTAACATTTCTGCCATGAAACAAGAGATTTTAAATCATTTTGATGCTACACTGACATGTAATCAGGTGAATGCTGTGTAACTTTGTATGTTAACACTTTAAGGCACACGCCACCAACTATTTCACTGATTTTTGGTAAAACAGGATCATGTTTTATGGAAACAATGTTTTCTACTTTCACTCTGATGTCCTCTCGTCTCAGTTACCCATAATGTTATCTGATAGATAGGCAGTAAACGGCTGCAAACTGGAGCTGCTGTTAGCTCAGTTTGTTAGCTGGGCAGTGGGGGGAGTGTTAGTGCATGTGCCACTGGAGTTCAGACCACCAGAAAGGAGAGGTTTTCAGGGCCGGTGCATGGGGGAATACTGACAGGGAGCAGAGCTGGTGTTGTGCCAGAACCGGAGCTGGGCAAGCAGGCAATGTTACATATAGGTAACCTGGCTCAGCAGCCTTTATGAACAAAAGCCATAAAGACTGAAGGGGACATCGACGGAGGAAGCTAAAAAGAGAAAAGGAGAGAGTGGACGAGCAAGAAGCCGCCAGACTAAACTAAATCTGGGACTGACTTTTTGTCATTGGCGAGAGCTCCATGAAAGAAAAGACAAACACTGAGCTGGGTTTCTTGCTGTTGGACTAGCAAGTAACATTATCTGGCTACTATGTCTTGGGCTGTTGCACTTGCTTTAGCTTGCTAGTTTTTTAACATAAGTAAGATAATCCAAACAACAAATACACATGCACAGCTGTCCATATTTAAGACAGTGGGATGAATCATTTCTACAGTGTTTCTTTAAGCTGATGGTGACATCAAGATGGCAGCTGTGACTCAGCACTGAAGTCATCCCGACTCTCCCCTTCCCTGTGTGCTCTTACATCAGGCAGTTTGGGGATCTGGATCAGTCTCTTGAAGTACAGCATGTCTCTGGCTCTATTGAAGAAGGTCTTAAGGCTGTGGGACAAAGGACAACAAGTTACTCTAATAATCATCTCAGACTGAAGCGTTAGATAAAATGAAACTATGTAATCTGTATATCTGACACGCCCCCAACTCTCTGAACTCGGTGTTAAAGTCATAAACGCGTAAGCGGCGGTGACACCAGCTAACATAACCACAAAGGTTGGGGGGATGGGAAGCAGCGATTTGCATCGGTTCAAAGTGCTGTGGGGACTGGGTGAGGCCGGATTATGTTGCACACTTCCTTTGGTAAAAAAAAAAGAAAAAAAAAAAAGATTTGAACTCATTCATTCGTAGCCTGAAGCCGTGGATGACCTACCTGTGGAACTGGTCATGGAAACGATCACGATGTCCTTGTAAGGTGTCAGCAGGGAGACCTGAAATCCAGTTTTTATTATTAGACATCATAATCTCAAGGCAATAGCTTGAATTATTACCTTAATTTACTTGATTTTACCCCAGAATTTACAGGCTTCGCTAAATGATATTAATTGTTCTTACAGGCATGCAGCTTGAATAGCAGTTTGACGGTGAAGTGGTAGAGGTGACTACAGTCCTGGATAACTTGGATGAGCGGGGCCAGCCGACACTGGCCTGATGTGAGAGTGGAGATGGCGATGGATGTGTTGAGCTGTCGGATCACTGCGGAGGGATTAAAACAGAAGAATACGGTACATAAATAAATAATTCAGACTGCAACTTTATGGGAATTTTTGTAGGTACATTTCTGTAGCAGCCCTTTAGATACTGGCCAGAATCACCCTGATGAAGGACATCATTGACTGAATAAAGTGCAGACTCCTCCACTGAGTCAGTTACTGTTGCAGACTTTCTCTTGTTACCCGAGAGGCTGTTGGGGTGAGTTAGCAGCGGTACACGCTTTCTGCAACTTGCAGTAATAGGTAAGGAGATTTTGTGCCTTCAGTGGCTCCATGTACATATCTAAAGGGTACAAGTACACTTCTTTCACAGTACAGCAGCAAAATTTGTTTGCTGTTGACACGTGATCCCGGGCCTCCACCCTGCAGACCTGGGAGGAGCATACCACTGCAGTTAAACCAGAGGAAATCAACTTAATGCCCTCTAATTGCAGGCATTTCCTCACAAGTCCAAAGCAATTTAGGCAAAAAAGGTGAAGATGAGATAGGATAAGTGAAGATTACTTTCTTAGATGGGCTACAGTCTGTGTGAAAACAGGCAGGAAAGGAGTCGCACACAATAACTCTTTCTTTAAAGAGCTCTTTGTACATAAATAGATAATGTCAGCAGGCTGCGGCCCTTTACTGTAGCTCAAGTTTCTCTTTCTTGGAAGAGTAGGATGGGGGAAAGGTGGGAGGAGTTTTTTTTTTTTTTTTTCACCTGTCTCGGCCAGCCTCAGCTCTGTGTCCAAGTAATCGAACACCTCCACTGTGAGCTGGAACCTGCAGGAGAGAAGTTGATACCTTCGTTAGACAGAAAAGAGGCCCCACTCAGAAACAATGACGAGGAGACCCTGTGAAATTAAACGAGCAGCAGGGCTCTGTGGATTTGGGTGGCAGCTGCTGTGTTAATGAATGATGATGATGATTGGGAGTTAAGGTTAAACAAGATACTTTAAAAAGTCACTTTCAACAGTATTTGGAGACTCACACGTTGTTAATGTCTGTTCCTGCAGTGCGCTCCAGGACTTCATCTGTGACCTCCAGGTTCGGTGGGATTTCTGGACGCTGCAGAGGTACATTTTTGGAGATTTAGTGCCTATTCCCTTGGTAACATACCGTGTGGTGTAACATATGATAGAGGATGTTTTCACCTTCACATGAAACTCCATTTTTGTGCACAGCAGCTTGGTATATAGAGCCACCAGCTGTCCGTATTTGTCATGGAGGTTGGCCTGGACACCACAGGAGCAGACGAGGAAGAGAGCACAAATAATAAAAATAAGTTTAAGCTTTCTTGAGATTATATCAGACTTCACAGGAAACTCAGTCAACCACAAATATTTCTACCGCATTTTTCTGATGCAAAGACTCACCCATAGTTTTCCAATTTCAACTAAAGAGCTGTGATGTCGCATGCAGTCTTGCAGAACCTGTGAAGGTGACAGCTTGAATAAACATCTCCGGTGACATTCATCAGTCAAATCCTATTAAACTCACGTTTGAACACTTTTCTGAGAACGCGGTGTCAAAAAAATGTCTTGATTTTAGCAGGCCTATGGCCAAATTTAGATAAATATAAACCATAGTCTTGTGGGACAAACCTTTGCCATTTATAGATTCAAAGTGAACTCATTTAGCTTTTAATAAAACATGGAGCCAATATTTTTACATTTTTTGAGCCTTTATTTGATAGTAGCAGCTGAAAGTGGGCAGAGAAAGGTGGGGGGTGACATGCAGCAAAGAGCGACAGGTTGGAAACGAGCCCAGGCCACTGCAGTAAGGACTGACCATCTGCACATAGGGTGCAAAATCTACCAGGTGAGCCAGCAGATCGCCCCAAGAAAGCCAATATTAAAGAAAATTGTTTTAACGCAGTTTCATGTTCTCCACTGTGTAATAGACAGACGTAGGCAGAAAGAGAACGGTGCCTTACATTGCGGTGACCGTCCCGCAGGACTTTGTGCAGTACGTGGCAAAACTTCCAGCTGAGGATGGAGCTGCTGTGCAGAGGGAAGCCCAGAGCGTAGGACCAGAAGGTGTAGGCTCCCTTCTCCCTGTGAGTCCCCAGGATGATTCCTGTTGTGTTGTTAAAGAAGCATCATCTGTCACAGGACTGCTGGCTACACATCTCTCACACTGTCACTGTCAATGATAGCCAGGCTTCATGAAAGTTAAATGTTTAAAAAAAAATCCCAGGTTATGTACAAGCAGTACGTAAGATGTGTTTCTCTATTGTTCTACATATCTGAATTATGACTGCTGGCTTAATTCAACCCCAAAATTTTGGTCAAACAGGAAATACATGAAATTACAGAACAAAATGTTCCTAAAATGCTGTTTCACTGTGACTCAACAAAGGATACGTCGTGCATGTTTCTCCTTCACAGGCGTCTCAGTGGAGTTGATGGCTTTGCTGATGCTGCTCAGCTGGGTGGAGAGGAGAGGAGAGGAGAGGAGAGGAGAGGAGAGGAGAGGAGTTAATCTTAGATCTTGGGTCTCCACCTACATGACTAGCAATACACGTAACCAGAAACACATTAATCAGGTTAAATATAGAACAGGAGTCAAATAAACGATAACAGGCAGCACTACAATGACAGGAATGAATCAGAGAAACAATGACTGTGCAATGTGTACACACTGTGTTGACTTTCAGCTCTCTCCTTGTGGTTAGCCTCATTTTAACCGACTGAAAACAGCCAGCAATTCAGGACGAACTGGCAGCCAGACTTCTTGTAACTTGTGGTTACCTTTATGTCTTTGTCATATATGTCACAAACTGTCTATCGATAGATAGAATCTTTAATTATCCTGCTGGTAATGAGTGTCACCAGAACCACAGGACGCAGCGAGCTGATCAGCAACCTGTCCAGCAGGTAAGACAAGTGTCACAGGAAAGGAGAGACGGAGAAACACAAACAGTCTCTGGATCTCCACACTTTTGGATGTGAGTCCCCGTGGACTTTAAAGGTGTTTCAATGAACCTCAGGTTCAGTACAGTACACCAAAACCACAAAGCAACATGATGACTGCCCGGTATGGTCAAGTTACACCAGAGTGCTCTTCTAATATTCAATACCATTATAGCTTAGAGACTGGGGAGGCTATTCTTCGATTAGGAGGGCTCTGCTACTTTTTAGTAAAGCAGTGAGTTTAACTCCATGGTTGCTGTCTTGTTACTGACCGTGCACTGTAAAGTGTATCTTATATATTTCATAAATTATTTCCCAAGACCAACTGATCTAGAAATCAGCAAAAGGCGTGGATCGTCGGCGGACCTGGGGCGGGCTGAATGACGCCTGGGTGCTCAAATAAGCCATCTGTAATGGCATCCACCTGTCAGTCCTAGTGGCCACACTGTTAATTATGCATAACTTTAAGCCTGAATATAAATTTGAATAGGTGAGTTCATTGTACTGGACTGTAAACGTGTTTATTTCTGCTGCGAAGTTCTGCAGTTTGACATGGAGGCAGCTTATGGACATTGACTCATTCTGCCACGGAGGTGGTGCCGCTTTGGGTACACCCTCATTCAGAAGAATGCAAATTATTCTTACAGTATCTTGATAGTCATATCACAATGGAACAAATACCAGCTACTTTGTTCAGGGCTGTGTTGTACTCCAAAGATCCAAAGATGGAGAAAAATCTATACAGCAGACTATATGATGTGACTTAGAAAATAAGTAAGAACTCATTTATTTTTACATGGATTGGCTAAAATTCTTTAAATATCTATATTTCATATGTCTTTCTCCTCCTTCCTGTCTTTTAAATTTGAATTCTATCCATTTAATTGACACTTAAAGTTGAAGTTTAAGTCTGACTGTACAGCAGAAGGATGTGAGATACAATCAAACA
Organism: Protonibea diacanthus; assembly: GCA_028641955.1. Taxonomy (NCBI): domain Eukaryota; kingdom Metazoa; phylum Chordata; class Actinopteri; family Sciaenidae; genus Protonibea; species Protonibea diacanthus. The sequence goes on along the minus strand of CM053985.1, from coordinate 17,916,649 downwards.
TCCTTGACCATGATGTTTCCTTTTGGGATCCTACAACAGAGATTTGCATCACTGACTCATGAACACATAACGATTACATAATGATCAAAGCTGCAAGCGCGACAGCACAATTACCCCTGAGCTACTACCATGCCACCCATGGCTAAATCAGGCTTAAAAAGGCTGTGTTGCGCGCCTCCGCCTTGGGTCAAAATTCAGTGCTGTGTTTTGTGTGAGGGAAGTGTACTGGGAAAAAAAAAAAAAAAATCAACAACTGCGTCCTGCCAGACTGGCTTGTCTTTGTGAAAACCTGCAGGAAAAAACAGCTGGGTGTGTATTATTCACACATTATTATTAGAATTAGGCCAAACTGCTTTGGGGATTGTGTCAAGTTGCCAATTTGCAGCAAAAAAAAAAAAAAAACTAGAAAGAAATGTAAATGCATATCTCCTTGTGTGTCCTTTTAACACATCTGTTGAGGTCCACACTATCTGTATGAGCCAGCTTCACTATCATAGTATTACATAAGAGACTAATCCAACATCCAGTTCATGCATTAAAGCAGCCACCTCTTCAATTTCAGCCTCTATTTTATAACCGTCGTTCCCATCCTGCATCAAAAGGCTCCTTAAACCCGAGTGAAACCACCGTATGTAGCAGAAGTTGGGCATAAATGACAGCACAAGACCCGGGTCTTGGCCTGAAGCACAGACTTAGACGACCATGTCAAATCTTTGTTTGAAACGTAATCACATATCAGTAGAAGAGGCCCCCTAATCCCACAAAACCCCATAAAAGCCTCTTTAATAGATTACAAAAACTGGGAGTCACCACCTCAACCCACACACAACCACTAAAACATACATGGTTAACACAACAAAGCACAGAGGGGCTACTGTGGCGTCTCAGAGTGAGAGAGAGGGGTGTACTGGTTAATGGGAGACTCCCCCGCCCCCCCGGGCGCCCTGCTTCTGACGCAAATTAACTGCTAGTCCCTCGTTTACACAGGGCAAGTGCAGTGGACTAGCATGGAGGCCTGTGTGACAATGAGGGGTTTGTTTGGGGAGGAAGGCCGACAGCTGGGGTAGAAGATTGGGTTGGATGGGGGCCGCGCTCTGGCACACAGAGCTTGGCACTGAGGCCTCAACAGATGGCCGCTGAGCAGCGAGGCTGCGGGGAGACTCTCATAGTACATTCAGAATGGCTGTCAGTCAGAGAGAAGCGAGAGAGCGAGGAAGAGGGACAGAAGGGAGGAGGACATCGAACGCGGGATAAGAACCAAATACGAGGTAGAGTTTACCGTGTGCTGCGTTACAGCAGATTTTAATGTCACCTGTAGGAGCACTCCAGTGTACATACCCTTACATGCCCTTGCTCAAGGCTACTGCGGGCACTGGCTGCATGGGGATCAAACTACAGTAGCAACACTTCAATTATGAGTAGGCCTGCAACTAACAATCATTTTAATAATTGATTAACCTACCAGTTATCAGAAAACAATGAAGATTATAATGTCTTAAAGGTCAAGGTGACTTGTTTGTGTCTCGTCTGGCTTAATCAACTCATTGTGACAACTCTAACTACCAGTAATGGCTTGCACATGTAAAGATATGCTTCTGCACATGACACAAAGCATACCACTGTTAGGCCTCACATCAACCTACACACAGGTCACACACAGTTTCTTAATGCCATGGTCCGATGAAATCCAAACTTTTTGCTCACAGGGTAACACTGCTCCACACATGCTGACACTGTGGACTGTGTGGCTGCCCGACAAATTAGTGCCTCATCTGGTTTGAGTGTCCGCGACCAGCAGAGAGGAGAAATGAGAGGGAGGGAAAGCCTGGCCTAATCCCTGAGGCCTGCCACAGCCAGCTAGCATTACTGTAGCCATACACTCACTCTACAGTCTACACCCGGCTCGCTGCGTTAATACCTCCAACCTTGCGGGCGTCCCTGCTTACCTTGTCATCTTGCTTGCTTTTCAGCAGCGTGTCCATGTGCTTGGACATCCTGACGTGGCACAGCGTGCGACTTTAACGAAGTCAAAGCATCAACGCTACACCTGAGTTGCTCCTCACTGGACATAATGCCCCGAAGTGAGAGCACTTATTGCAGGTCCTTATCAGCTTAATTCAACAGACTGCTGCTGGGGATCTGGCTAACAAGGTCACACTGCCAGCTCTCAACCATTAGCCAAGGTTAGCTACATGTAGCACTAATATGAATGTAAAGGAAAATCACCTTGGTCAGTGTATTAAATCAGTGAAGTTATAATCCCTCAGATTTACAGTCTACTTCCCTCTTAATGCTAAAAAAATGTGGCATGAAAGTAAGAATATAAATCATATCCATCGCCAGGTTCATCACAGACCAAAACAGAAAGAAAACATGGCTACAGCTTTAGAAATTAGATAGATATTTTGTTAGAAAAGCTGATTTTTCACAGGATATGTTCTCACTAAAGGGATTAAAGTTAAAGTTTTGGAAACAAGAGCGAATAAATCAAGAGAACCAATGAATGTCTGCACAGATAGAGGTCACATCTTATTATTGAGTTATGTCCGACTAAATTATGAACACAAAAGATAAACTGTTCTCTGGAAACTGCAGTTTTTGTGAAAATTATCAGAGCCGGTTAGTTATCTCGTGATTCCCATGAAGCTGATGATTATGAACACTGGCTGTTTGGACAAGGGCATAAAACATGATACATGTTGATTACATTGTGTTTATCTATTTTCAGTGGAAATACAGGCATATTATGGGCATCATAAGCACATGTTTTGTAAATAAGGCATGAGAATTACATGTGCGCTTTGTCTGGTTGTATTCCTCCCGTCACTTCATTAACATTTTTGTTAGCGCGTGAAACAATCATAACAACAAAGTGCTTTTAATTTTCTCTCTACTCCCACTCACGGTAGCAGTGTTTACCCTCTGGTCCTCCCATCCCCCTTCCCTCTCTCACGGGCACTCACTCAGGCAACGGGGAGTGAGGAAAAGCAAACACTACACACACACACACACACAGGACACTGTGTGAAACATTTCACCTTGGTACCGAGGTCAACATAAAGAGGAGGTGCAGAAGAGGAGTTTGAGAGTCAGTGTACCGGATGAATCAGCACTACTGAGGATATCTATGACGAGGGAAATGTGCAGGCTCCCTCCTACACACGGCAGCCTTTTCAACAGAACAGGTTACAGTTGTCTTGATGATCCAGTTGTAGTGACATGTTAAGTAGGAGACGGTGAAGGGAATAAAGTTTCTGGAAAAAAAATGTCAAGCCAATCAGGAGTCAGGATTCATCTACACACTGGCGACTTTATTTGCATGTTGCCCAGTGGATCCTTCCAGCTACATTATACCGGTCGTGTTAACAAGGACACACGTTCAAAGCAGTAAATCTAACAAGTGCCACTTCTTTCTGAATATGCTTTAAACACTTGTCTTTCACACACAATGTGCCATGCTGCATGTGCGCACAGCGTGTGACTAGCGAGGCAACAAATCCTAGATTTGAAGTCAGAAACTGTGTCTGCTTGTTGCCATTTCCTGTTGTACTCAACAAATATGCTGCAATGTTAAACGTGAATCCAGGGCTACAAATGCGCAGCAACTGTTGCAATATTACATGTAATTTATTGTAGTTATTTTAGGTGTTGGAAGGAGCACAGAGGACGGATAAAAACCACTCAGTTCCACCTCTTTCCTTGTGCTTTAAAAACAAATAAAACACTGACAGGGGAATATACGCCCAACACAAGAAGAAAGCTCAGCCCACTTTAGATAACAAAATACTGAGCGTGCTGCAAGTTTCACAGTTTGTTTAGTTACTCAACCTCATTTGAGTCTTGTGTTTCCACAGACTCAGGTGTGTGCTTCAAACAGCAGCTCCTTGAACCTGCCAGGTTTGTCTTTAAAAGCACCTAGTCAACAATCCACAGAGAGTATGTTACTCGTGTATGATGTTGTGAAGGTCATGCTTTCCTTTTGCAGATGAGTGCGGTGACACTAAGCACCTGTTTTCTTTTTCCTTGTTTGACAAGAGCTACATCCAACATAGAGAAAGAAATGAGTGGAGGGGAGGAAAGAAAGGTAGCCAAACAGGAAGGACTAGATCAGCATGTTACCACTGGGCAGACTTAAGCAAGGAATGAATGTTGTGTCTACACGGAGCACTGGATTTCACTTAAATTGCTCTTATTTTTGTAGAAGCCAAGCTCATGCCTGATATTTTATTGTGAAATAAGCAATAAAAACAATCAATATAGCAGTAAGTAAAGCTTGCAGTGGTATATAATGATAAACGCTTCTTCTTCCCTCTGGGATACACACACACTGCATCCTGCTAGAGGCTTTAATTGTGTGTATTTTACGCAGACATTCAGTTCCCAAGTGTTAATTGGAGATGTGGCCTATGCGGTACACTGTGCCAACCGCACAGACACACGCATCTACGGTCACGGCAGGCCTGAATTAAACGCAGGTTTTGTCATCTCACAGAGATGTTTCCATGTTTTTGTTTTTTTTTTACCTGCTGCTTGTCAAAATGCTCCCTCTCCGCTCCGAGATTGGCCTCAGTCCGCCTGGTTTTCACCCGTGTGGGCACCTGTCTTATGCTGTTCATCCTCTAGTTTTGAACAATGACGGTTTCGGTCAGTAAAAAAAATTAACCTGTCCTCTTCTCTCCAGGAAAAAAAAAAAAAAAAAAAGACGTCCAAGCGGCAGCAAATCAAATGTTTCTCCTTCTTCTTCTCCTTCTTCTTCTTCTTCTATCTAGACTCCAGGCTGTGTGTGTGAGAGGGGACATCCCCAAGCGGCGGCTTCATGACTGGTGATGCATCGCGGCTGAAGGAGGAAGAGCGACTGAGTGTGTTTTGCCTGGCTCGCATCGAGAGGACGGATCCTCCCACAAGGTGGAGGAAATCATCATCATCATCATGTCACGTCTTTTTTTTTTTTTTTTTTTTTTTAAACCGCCGACATCCTCCTCCCACACGCATGTCATGTTTCTTTTTCCAGTTACATTTAATCACAGCTCAGGTATGACGATAATCATTTCCCTGTGATTAACTCATATACGTTTTTTATTTATTTATATATATATATTCGCTCATTTCTCCCTCTGCGGTACGCAGTGACGTCACTTCAGTGAAATGAGGATTTTTTCAGTTTTTGTTTTTTTTTTTCATTTTAATCCTGAGATTGCATTTATTTATTTATTTATTACAAGCATTTTACATCTTTTTTTATGAGCCAGACTATTAAAGGTCCCGTGTGTCAGATTTAGCGGGCTCTATTTACAAAAATGTACTCTGATTTCATCAATGTATAAACACCTGAAATTAAGATTTTTTATCTTTTTGTGGCCTTAAAATGAGATTTTTTATATCTACAGATGTTGCAAGTCCACTTTCGTGGAGTCCGCCAAGTTTCTACAGGAGTCCAGAAGGGACAAACGAAACACGGGGTCTATAATAATAATAATAACTTTATTTGTTTAGGACTTATAAGGTATTAGACTCTCTCTGACTACTCCTTCTACTACTACTCACTTTTTTTTTTCTCCATTTTTAGTCCTGAGATTGCATCTGTATTCACAGGCAGCGATGACATAAACCAGGAAATGAAGCTCAGATTCAAATCAGATGATGTGTCTACATTTAGACTGCTGAGACAAATATGAGACAGGCCATTAAAGGTCCACTGCGTAACATTTAAGAGGGCTCTATTTACTGAATGTATGGCAGAAACTATGTTTTTGTTAGTGTGTAATCACCTGAAAATAATAACCATTTTGTTTTTGTCACCTTAGAATGAGACTTTATATCTACAGACGTTGCAGGTCCACCATGTTTCTACTGTAGCCCAGAACAGACAGACCAAACACTGACTTTAGATGTGGTGTTTTGTGGTTGCTGTAGTTTTTCTTTCATGCTAGGTAAGGAGAGGGTGATGCAAAGAGGCTGCAATCCTATCATTTAAATACAATATATGTAAGTCCTTTACTAACATATTTATAGAAGGGTGGCCAGGTGTTTACATTTAAATCTGTGTTTTAGATGACGTCAGGCATGGTTAGAAATATAATAAACAGTGCTAATATTAGTGCAGATAGACAAGCCATGCAAACAATGCTAATAAGTCCTTGAAGATCAAATTAACAATGTTCAAAATGCCATTGTGGTCGTTTAGAATAACTATTTGGGTGTGACAGAAACAGAGAGAAAGCCTCCAGGGACTACAAACTCCAATGTCCTGTAAACATTCGTGATCAATTCACTTTGGGTTACTTCATCTGTGACTGTTTATTTCAACTTTATCTGAAGACTTTCCACTCACATTACTTAACTTATGTGCTTTGTTAAGTAACCCGCCCCTTACATTTTTCTTTAATGTGTTGTGTCGTACCATGAAGCGTTGTCTCTAATACTTTGCCAAGCTTTACTTGGCATGGCTGATGAGCCATATGACCTGAAGTATGTGGACTAACCTGTTTTTATCTGTCTCACCCACTGCTTCCTCCGTTTTTCACCTTTCCACAACTTCAGCTAAAACGTTTCAAACTATCAAGATACAAAGTTAATTTTAAAACTTTTAATAAGTAATAAGAATTAAAATGACCTTTTAACTATTTTTTCTTCCTGCTGATCATGTTTAGTCAGGCTACAGCCTACCAGTGTTTCAGCCCCCCACCTTGTTTGCCATCAGAAAACACTTTGTGCATTTCACTTCAAGGTTGTAATACTGGAATTTCATGTTTGTTGCGCCGGGTGGAGCAGCGACCATGATGTTTTGTTCCCAGGTATGCAGGTGAAGGAAACACAAGTGCAGATGGGACAACAGGAGAAGAGGGAACAAAAGGACGTGTTTGCCCTGCAGGCCGAACTGGCTCTTTCACATTTTTTGCCACACACTGCTTCTGCACTGTAACATGCACACACACACACTCTCAGCTAATCTCAGAGAGACAGCACTCACATGTGAAAAGATGGTGACTGATATAGTGACCTTATGACTAATAAGACATGTGACAAGTGCACAGCTTCTTCACTCTCCTACATACTGTAGTAGGTCTGTATTAGTGACATTAAGAGGTACTACTACAGTCTTTGCATACTGTACACTAAATTTAACATTACACTTCCTCTCCTCTTAAGTAATTTCTTATTAAAATTGGCACCACTGCAAAATTTGATTTGATATCACACGGTCTTCAAAACATCAGCAGTTTCACGTGCTATCCACTAGACAGCAGCAGAGATCCACAAACAAAAGGTGAGTGTGAGCTGACCGATTTCAGCCTCTGATTATCATGTTTCTAATGAGAATAACTTCATTGATGTGATAGGTAGGCTTTGACCTAGTAATGTCACCACCTCACCTCACCTCAACTCACCACCTATCCTAAGAAGCTCCACCCTTTTCCCTCCAAACCACCGGCTCATTAGGAGGTAATATACATGAGTAACACTCAGTATCTCAGGCTTGATGCATGTGTACAGTGAACAGGCTATACCGTATGCATCCTATAACATAGTCATATTTATACCTGCACTATATTTATATATCCAGTTCATATTTACATACTCTGCACTTCTGGTTAAATGCTAAACTGCATTTCATTGTATAAGTATTGTTACTTTGTGCAGTGACAATAAAGTTGAATCCAATCTAATCTAATTAAATGTGGCCTTATTTCAATTCTTATAAACATTTTTAAAGACTTTTGTTCATCAGTGTACCCTTAAACAAGCCACTGTCCAGACCCTGTATGTTAAATAAGCTGTTTTAAAGGTATGGCTTGTGTTTGTCCTCATGTAATGTAACTCATAACATTAGGTGATTGTATTATGTAACACATTTATATATGTAAAGTTATCTGGAAAGGTGTTAGGAGTTGATACGCCCTAAAGCACTGATTGTGGAGCCAGTCTTCACTTCAAAGCCTTTTATTGATCAGTGTACTTTTTTTATTTTACTACAGGCACTTTAAACAACCTGCTGTCCAAACCCCTGTATGTTAAACAAGCTGTTTTAGAAATGCAATATAACACATGTCGTTCACATATTTCCACATATATATATGTGTGTGTCTCTATGTGTGTAGATGGAAAGTGTTGCTCGTTGAGTTCCCCTGCAGTTCCCCGAAGTAGCATTGACTGTGGAGCCACTTGTGAATTGCTGAGTGCTGCATCGTTTTAGGGAAAATAACTTAAACTATAAGTTATTTGGGAAGTTTCGTATGACTTGTACTAACTGGTCTTTAGACTTGTCTTTTTAAGATTGGCATAGCAATGCTGTTTTTCCTGTACTCTCCTTGATTTTTTTATGTATTTGTATTACACACAGTTAATAAGTGGATGGGCTGTAGAAATGTTGTTTTTCGTTTTCTCTTTTGTAATCTGCCCCCGGTTTCTAAACCTGTATTTTTCTTAGTACTAAACAGACAGCGTGGTGTAATGTTGTTGCCTGTTTCCCTTTTACTCCCTGTTATGGTGTGCCAGTTTAACTTTAGGCTGATCTACTTCTGTGGCCGTGAGGATAAAGATAGACTTTAATGATTGCACACTGGGGAAATCCACCTGTATTCACTTGTCCACACAAAGCTGAAAAGAAATTACTCATAAATAAGAAATATCTAGAAGAAAATCATGGTGGGAGTTGTAATCTGTTGCTAAAGGATCTGTTTAAGGCCGCCACAGTTTCATGCAGGAGATGAGAGGAGTTTTTCGCGATGTGTTTAGGAGATAGCCTCTGTGTGATTGTGGTGGTGGTTAGGTATACTTGTAACACTCAGGTAAACCCTGTATAAATCTGATTTCCACAGAATCTGAGGTTGTTTTGTTTTGTTGCAGAGTTTTATCATTTTCTTTGGCATGAACACTCAGCGTTTGTTTGAGGTTGTTGTGCTTCACGTCTCCTTCACTTTCATCACAGCAGGCCACCCTCAGCACTGTAAGCGAAACTTAAGAGTTGTACACAGTTTTTCACGGTTGTAACTCTCGTAACAGAAAGTTTTTCACACATTTTCAGTGTCCTAAAATAGATTTTAAAAAAACATGTGGTGGGGTGTCGATTAGCTCAGTCAGTAGAGCAGCCGCACCATGTACAAAGGCTCAGCAGCGGCCCAGGGTTTGAGTCTGACCTGCGGCCCTTTGCTGCATGTCATTCCCCATCTCTCTCTCTCTCCACACATTCCTGTCACTCTTCAGCTGTCTCTGTCAAACATTTAAAACAAACAAACAAACAAACAAACCATCACTGTGGTGTCATGTGGTGTAATGCATCTACTTCATTTTCACTTGAATAAGAGAAGCCAAAAATAGGAGTTTTTCTGACAAGTAAACAAGCGTTGTGACTGAAACATTAAACAAACGTGTTAGACAGACAGAGCCTGTACAGACTGAGCTACGTTCTTTCTTGAAGTAAGGATGCTTATACTTGTCTTAAACTAGATTTTGTCTTTTTTTTTAATGACTAATGTTCAATAAATTGTCCATACGGAGTCAAAATCCAAGTCTCTGCATTATTCTGTAGGACTGTTTGAACTTTAAATCCAACTTTGAAGCCCACTAGCCTCGCTATTTCACAGCCTGAGTAGCAACGACAAGCAAGGTGTGAATTACTGAAACACAGTTCAAAAAAAAAAAAAAAAGTGGGGAAAAAGTGAAGTAAAACTGAAAAAAATTACAGATCTGAGAAAAAACAAGTCTAAGAAAGTGCATTTTAAAAAGAGACATTTAAAAGAGGGAACAGAGCTGGTGAATTTACAAGCATTATAAATGCAGTGGCAACTTATAGATGCACTAACACGTCGCTCTGTAATACTTTAAGACTTTGGATAAAAGCGTCCGCTAAATGACTAAATCACACCACTGATGGTAACATTAGTCATTGGCACTGTTGGTGCTAATGTACCAAATTACTCAACCTAACCCTAACAGATGATACACCACTGTTCTATGCCCTCATTTTTCTGAAGATTTCACCAAATAACATATCAAACTCATGTTAAAACTACTATTAATTTCCATTCTTTATCAACAATTGATACAAATTCAAAAACTCTCTCTTTATATATATATATATATATATATATATATATATATATATATATATATATGCGTATATCACGTCACAAATAAAAGGAGCCAAGAATCCGATATGTAAACAAGGGTTGTGACTGAAACATAAACATTAAAAAAAAAAAAAAAAAAAAAAAAAAAGATGTTAGCTACATGCCTGTAGTATGAGCTAAGTTCTTTCTCGAGAAATAAAGCTGCTTTTTCTTTCTTATGTTACCTCCTACCGCAATGTAAGAGGTTCCTCATTTGGGCGATTGGACTTTATTCAAATCGATTGTTTTTAATTGAAGAAGATTAATGCAGTAAGACAAAGAGATAGAATATAAGGATATAAAAATAATATTATAGTAATTATGTAATAATATTCAGTATCTGTTTACGTAGCTATCTAATTCTGTACATTCAAATGGAAAGCAGAAGCCACAGACTTCTATTAATGCCAAACCACACACACACACACACACACACAAAAAAACCTTTTAAAGAAAGCTGACAACCCTCAAGACATCATTTCTTTGATCTGCAGCCAGCAGGGCAGCACATAACTCAACATGCACTGCAACTTCAGTGGGGAGCTGTTGATCAGTGTGCTCCCTCCACTGCTGTTAACAGAGTTTCTTTTTGGGATCCTTGGAAATGGTTTGGCTCTCTGGGTTTTCTGCTTCCACCTGAGACCTGAAGAGCAGCACGTTGTTACTCTTCAACCTGGCGATGGCTGATTTTCTGCTCAACGTGGCTTTGCCTTTCGGTACTTACTACTACATCTCAGCGATCAAGTGGGCGTTTGGAGGCGCTCTCTACCAACCTCTGCCTCTTCTTGTTGGCGATGAATCGTACTGGAAGCGCTTCTTCTTGATGGCTATTGCTCTGGACAGGTACATGCGTGTGGTGCATCCCCATCATGCCATCAACACTTTGAGTGTCTCCAAAGCCATGTGTGGTTCACTTGGACTGTGGTTGATCACCATCTCAATGACGGTCATATCATCCCTTTTGGACCACAGCAACACATCCTACTGCGAGCTTCATGGTCAACACTGACCCCAGAGAAAATCTGACCTGCTGGATTTGTATTTGTCTTTTCCTTCGTATGTACCAATGCTTGACGATTATCTACTGCACGGCCGTGTTATCAGGCAGCTGAGAGGGAGACAGTTGGCTCAGCATGCAAGATTAAGAAGGCTCTGTGCTTCATGACAGTAAGTGGCGACACTCTTCGTCTTATGCTTCCTCGAGCACCATCAACGCAATTGCTGGTTGGATAAAGACCAGAACAGTAGCCAGCACCCACCCTACAGCTGATGTCTGCCCTTCCTGGAAAACATGACTTCCGCTTTACATCACCATTAGCCTGACCTATCTCAACAGCATGCTGGATCCTGTGGTCTACTACTTCTCCAGCCCACTGCAGCTAAGAACATCTGCAGGAGAAACTCTTCCATCTACTTTAAGCAGATACTATTGAAAACACAGAGAAAACTGAAACAGGCTCCCAGTCCATCAGCCAGCTGTGATCACAAGAGGCTAAGATCTGTGCTTATTAAAATTGTTTGTAAGTGCTGCAGCCAACAGTATATCATATTTACTTCTACAGTAGTTATTATAAAAAGAAGCTATATTTTATATTTTGCCTTTGCAAAACTGTATATTTTACACTCTCTATATAATGACTGCGCTTTTTAATTACGTTTTTACAAAGCTGGGACTATATGTGTAATATCTATAAGATACAGTTTATACAGACAAAAAAAAAACCATCTCAACTCTTAACACAGCATGACACACAATGTCTCATACCTTTCTCATATCGGGTGATGTGACCATAAAGATGCAGAGTCATGTGAATAAGATGAATGTTTTTCCTTTCTCAATTCAATGTCTTTGCTGCTGGAACAAGTAATAAAGTTTTTATGTTCAACACAGAGCTGTGGCGTGTTTATTTATTTAGTTAGTTTAGTATTTAGTTATTTCACTTGACTTCCAGGTAACAGAAGCGCATCTGATCCCTTCTACATACTGAGTACAAGAAAGGAGCATAAATCAAATAAATATTATATCAAATTTTCTATTTTTAATATAGTTTTCTAATTGTATATAACATTTTTTGTATAGATGTTTAGCACAACTTCTTAACATATTTTTATATATTTATTTTCTATGCAAATGTTTAATTCCCCTGCACAAATTTTAATTCCTCTGTAGATATCTAAATTTAGATCTATCTCAGTTACACAACACAGTCAGTGAGAATACACATGGATGCTTGCTTGATGTGGCCTCATTAAAAATAATTTATAGTTTTGCCTAAGTGGAGCACAACCCCTTGATTAGCGTTTATAAACTGCCGCGACAACACAGCTGTTTGTAGTGACTTAAACATCCGATATAGCTCCTGATGTTTCCCTCTCAGCTTAACATTTTCTCAAGTATCGCTCATTATGCTGTTGCTATGGTTTTTCCAGGAAATGTAGTTCATGCTACAACCATCACAACCACAATTTAGTCGTTTACAAGAAATAGAATATGAAGCGAAGCAGCACCACTTTTAAAAAAAAAGTCACATGAATCTAAAGTGAAGGTGGGTTCGATGTACTTCTAAGTAACTTTTTCATAAGTAACCACCACTTAATTGGATGCCAAGCAGGAAGTGCTGTGCAGTGTACAGGGGGTGTGGTTTATCCAACTCCCACGTCAACTCCTAAACCCTTTTGTAGCCTGCCACTACTGGAAGGTTAACCGCATGAGTCAACCATGTCATGATGAACATATATATATTTTTGGTAGCTGACAGTTTAGTACTGTGGTGACTGAGGTCATATAAGGCATCTCCAGTCTCCAGACAACGCTGAAGTGAAATGTATTTAAAAGGTGTTTGATCAATTGTCAGACTCTGAGCATCGCCATTTATGGACAACCGGCACATACAGACCCAGGCAGAATGAAGCAACTTCATGACAAGCAGCGGATAAATCCAAGCTTCAATAAAGCTTGACATCTGTACGTTCTCTCCACCGACTGAGCTGATCATTGTTGAATAAATGTTTCCACAACAGTCACAGTGTGTAAAAGTTCAGTATAAGTTGCTACTTCCTCAAAGAAATATGTGTATGTGCATGACTGCAAAAGCAACCTCACCATGAGAGGGAGAGAGAGAGAGAGAGAGAGAGAGAGAGAGAGAGAGAGACAAGCTCTGTTATCAGGGTGAAAATACTAATAAACCTCAATTCAGAAAATGGGAGCTTAATATGAAAGAGCACAGCTTACAAAGGTTATACATCTCAATTTATTTGTGTGTTTTCACCAAAACATGAAAAAACTGGCCAAGCCTCCTGAGAAATACAAAAGGCAAAGCAGTGTGAACACTTTTGAGTATACTTTAAGTTATTTTACACAAACTGATATTTGTTATCCCATCAATTCATGAAAAGCAGTTATGTTAATATACACATAAACAAGCCAGGAGGAAATAAGATAAAAGTAGACAATAATCAGCTGTTTCTACTGGAATTATTGTAAGTAATTATTCCAAATATTGCAAGAACAATTGGAAGATAAGTGTTAGTGCAAATGTTGCATCTCAGCTGAGACAGACCAAGTAAGAATACATATACAGCTGCAGAAATAGTGTCAGTTCATCCGAAAGTCCATTTTGCATGTTGAGAAACTCCTAAAAGCAAATTAAAAATTTTGCACTTGTGTAAGAGATCGGTAATCAAAATCACAGTAAATATGGTACATGGTAAATGATAATCTGCAGACTAATCTGCGTCCAAGATATGATCTTCAGTTACCTTCAGGCAGCTCGGTGAAGGTGAGCCATTTGTCAGAGTTTTGCCTCTTTGATGCTCTCTGTGTTTCATGTATTCATGAAGCGAGTGATCAGCATCGTCCTGACTGAAATGTAGAATAAAAACAATCTGATATAGAAAAGGTCAAATGCATCACGTTTTTTTTTTTGTGGAAGAGATGAATGATAGAGATTAAAGACAAATCAGAACTATCGTATTTCAAGACCTTTATAACCCCCAAAAGATCATCTATAATTTCACAGAAAATTAAATCTCACTGGACAAAACAAAACATCAGTTTAAGAGGCAGTTTCAAAGTAACCCGGGCTGTGCTATCAGGGAATAAATCCAACAAAATTCAGTTGAATATAAAGTCTTTAAAGAGCACATCTACAAGCAGCATAGTCCACATGGTCTACATAACAGATGCTGTACGCATGCAAAATCCAAGTTCAGGAAATGTAAGGTAGACCACACGGAGTCTGATGTGGTCGTGGCGTGAGCAGCAAATCTTAAAGATTGTGCCTTTAAATGTTTCAATCAAAAGCATCGCTCCACACTGAACGGATGAATACGCGGGTTATTGTTTTAGCAGCAGAGTTTTCACAGATGAAAGGAGTCAACACTCAAAGAGCAAGCACAAAAAATTGACAAAAGAAAAAAGAACTAGAATTTCTTTTTTTCTTTTAAAACAGGAAATGTGGGGGACTTCTTGATGTGTCAGCGATGATGTGGTGTGATAAAACTGTTCCCAGGAGCACAGACGTCTTGCACTGACTCATTTTTTACATTTTCTGAATAAGAATGCATAATGCAACGTGTAGTAATTCCTCTTAATTCTCGTCACTTCTCACAAATCTCTGTATCTATCTATCCTTTTAATTTTGTTCTTAAAGTACTTGTGATCGACGAAACAACCGCAAGCGCCTGAACCCCCAAGTCTAACTCCCATTTACATATGTATTCATAACATTTGTTGTCTAAACTGACACTGTTTTAATGAGAAAATATGGACATATAAATTTGTACAGCCACACTTTCGAATTTCAAACATTTTGCCACAATAAAATAAATAAAATTTTAAATAATTTCTTCAACAATAACATAATCTTATAGAGTTTGACACATCTGTGACATCCACTGTCCACCCACAAAATCATTGATCATATTTTGGATATGATGTTTACACTGTGCACTTTTGAAGTGATGAGTGGAGGACAAACTACATTTACATTTAGTCATTTAGCTGACGCTTTTATCCAAAGCGAGGGAAACGATCAAGACACAGTGCAACAAGGACATGTTAGAGGAGCAATAATAACTACTCGAGAAGGGGGATAAATTCAGCATGTCCAGTTGTTGGTAGTGAAAGGAGAGGAGGTCCTCTCTGAAGAACTGGGTCTTCAGGGGTTTAGAGAGGGACTCGCCTGCTCTGGTAGGAACTGGCAGGACGTTACACGAACGGGGGAACGGCAGACGAGAAAAGTTGGGTGTACGGGTGGCTTTGTTAAATGGAGGAGTGCAACAGTCGTGAGATAACATATGCCTGTATAAGGTCATTCAAGTTAACAGGAAATGCAGAACCGAGAACTACTTTGTAGACAAGCATTGGTGAATTGAGTTTAAAAGTTTAAAAGTGAGTTTATGATTGCCTTAACACTTGATCCCTGCACCGCCTTTGACTTCTGCATTCTGCCATCAGTTATGCAACATGAGAATGACAAGAGATATTTCATGTCTCTTTAACTTCTCTGTCCAAAGCTTCAAACACATGTACACCTGTATCATTTAAAAACAAATACGCACCCCACCTCAAACTTACCAGTTCTGGCTGATCAGGTAGTCCACCAAGTCTTTCACCTGGTTAGGTTGGCCGTTTGACACAACGAGTTGCTTCAGATGCTTGAAGTGTTTGGTCTTCAGCACTTTCTGGTGGTGTCCATTTTCATTGATGAACGTTAATACAGTATCCCTGACCTGAGGAATCATGACGTCGTAATGTTAAGTAATAATGTAATAATATACTATAATATAACTAATATACTCAAAATGAAAAACAAAATAAACAGGCAATAATGACAACAGTGATGTTTCGTGCACCTGATATTATTTGTTATGGCAACACTGCTGAGCCTGACTCTGATATCGTCACACCATCAGTTATGCTCAGTTTTGTTTTCACAGCTTTACTGATAATCAGATACCATCGATGTAAAAAAGACATACACACCCCAGTCTGAATAGAAAGAGCCGAGAGAACTGCAGTTCAAGTCTAAGCACTGTATATAGTTGAAGTGGAAAGTCATATTTAACCTGTGAGGGAACGCCTGCCAGTTCCCCGGTGTTCATAAGCTCCTCCACTTGCTCAAGGACAGCGACTGGGTTACAGACAGACAGAAAGCCCTGGAAACAGCAAAAAGACAGCGATGGTCATCACAATGTGATTGTAGTTGGAGCAAAAAAAAAAGGTACCAATCATCTCATCATCTCTCACCTGGATCTGCTGAGCCTTTTTATTGGCACAGGGGATGAGTAGGAGAGTCCCAAGGGCAAAGGCCGGCAGATTGAACTGTGCAAAGCGATTAGCGATTCCTATCAGGTCCAGATTCAACAGGAAAGGGCACCTTGAGAAGAAGAATAAGTGGAAATTAGACTTAAGGTGAAGTAAATATAATTCATTGTTCAGGACAGCAATGCCTTTTTACAGTCATAAATAAATGCAAACGTTGGGTAACTTAAAACTAAGTGCTTGAAACAGATGAACTCTTCCCTTAAAATCCCTATTTTTGATTGAAGACCCTTCAAGACTTTAAATATTTTGAAGTTTAAACTAAAATCTATGTATGGAATATTTTATCTCCTAGTGCTAGCAGTCTGTGAAAGCTCTACATAACCCCGGCATGCAGAACAGTTGATGTTAAATGGTTGAAAATGAGTACATCGTACTTGAGAAGGAGAAAAAAGGTCTTGTAGAGTGTTGCCTGTTGATCAGGACTCAGAGGAACAGAAGCTGTCACCAAGAAAACAGAGAAACATTCAGGTGGCATAGTACAAACATCATAAAAATATGAAATAACTTCAGGCATTTGTTGCTAGCAATCACCATCTTCCCATTATTTAACATGCCTTACTTTCTACGAGCTAAGCAAAACTCTTGCAACAGAGTTTCAAATTCTTGGTGGATTTACAGTATTTCTTCATTTTCTGCATGTTAATTCAAGGAGAGGAAGACGTTTTACACAGATTTACACTGATAGCCTGTACGAGTGGAAGAGAAACAATCAAATATTGTGTGTCATATGCCACTTTCTGGCCTTCAGGTATATAAAACGATGATGAGTAATGTTCAAGCTGATGAGCTGGTCAAACAGCAGATATTTTAACTTTGTCATAGCAGGAAAAACATGTGGACTTCATGACAGGTTTGATGTCCCACTAACAATGCAAGTGAACCAACAGCAGGACCTCCCTCAAGAGGAATGCAGCAGACATTAACCTGTGAGTTTCCTGCTATGACTGGTCAAAATGGCTGCCATGCAACCAGTTTGTCAACATCCTTTAGTCTGCCAAACTAACTCTAACGAACTCTAATGATAATTATAAGCTTAGTACCTGAGACAAAAGGTGCCAGTATCATACTCCTCCAAGTTCTGGAGAAACTAGAAATCTGGAAGGAAAATAAAGCACACCAAAGCAAATGAACTGATAGCAGTATGGTTGGTATAACATCTTTATGAGTGGAGTATCCGGTGGGTTAGTGCTTCACACAATAACTCTGCATCCACCCCCATTAGAAACAAAAGCACAAACTGAGGAAGCGCCATCTCGTCATCTCGCAATGAGGAAACACCAGAGGCAGATTAAAAATGAATAAAATAAATGAAAAATAAGTAAAAGTAAAGCATAAAAAAAACATACAGACGACTAAAAATAATAAAGGTTAAGATATATAAATAGACATAAAAATAATAACCAAATAAACACATAAAAGTGAAAATGGTGTAACAGATTAAAATATATAAACAGAAAAATGTATAAATACAGTTCAAGTAAAAGCCAGATTAAAACAAGTCTTGGGTTTGCTCTCAAAAATATGAATATTATCTGCTGCCCTCAGGTTTCCAGGGAAGCTGTTTCACACAGTGAGTTGGTATTTAGTGGTAAATGTAGCCTCACCATGGGTTTTCGCTTTGTCTCTTTTGTTTTCGACTTCTCTGAAAACCTGAGAGTCCACAAGGGGTTCATAGATTAAAGTATTATAATATTATAATTATATAATTTATAATTAAGTAAATCCCATAAACGGGTCGTTAAGAGATTGATAAACCAGTAAAACAATCTTTAAAATCGATTCTGTGATTCTTTGATTTTGACCACAACCCCCCCCCCCGCGGACATCTCACTTCCTGTTATGTTATCGCTACTGTCGTAGTAAATAGATGAATGAAACTGGCCGACTATCTGACTCACGTAGTTTCTTACGATATTTTGTCCTAATACAGATAGTTATCATATACAATTTGCTATTACATTTTATCATCATACCTCTACTTTTTTTATTTCTAAAACATGTGATGGACAATATTCACTGCGTTCAAGGGAGTTTTATATCTTATCGGCACCAAATGTTTGTACTAAGCTAGGGAAGAGGGTGTATAGATACTCAGCACCCTCTGACTGGACTGTCCGAATGCTTTAAAATCTTAAAATGAAAGACCAAGAGACCGATTTCATATTGTCTGTGTGTCTTGTGTCTATTTCGGTTTGACTTGTTTTTAGTTTCTGCTGCTGTCTGTCTTGGCCAGGACTCTTGAAAAAGAGATTTTTGATCTCAATGGGACCTTTCCTGGTTAAATAAAGAATTAATAATAAAATAAATTAAAACATTATTAGCATTTATTTAAATAAAAGCACTGAATTATTACATTACCTCCCACAAAGCAGGGACAGCCACAACTGCCTCTAGCACCCTCTGGAGGTGGCTGATCTGAGGGGGGGAAAAAAAAACACGCATGCAAGTTTTATTTAAAACAACATTGTGTAACTTTTCTGCTCTTGTTGATGTTACACTGACGTAATCATGGTGTTTCTGTCATTTCCACTTTATACTGTATGTAACACTTTACGGCACTTTAAGTCACTGAGAGCTCAGAGCACTGGGAGAGTGTTAGTGCTTGTATGACAGGTGTTTTGGACCACCGGAAAGAGGAGGTTATCAGGCCCAGGCTCAGGGGAGTGCTGACAGGGAGCAGAGCTGATGCTGAGCTAGAACCAGAGGTGGGCATGTGGACAATGTAACCACGCTCAGCAGCCTCTGCTGACATATTGACAGAGGCGAAACGACCAAAGAGGACATCGACTAGAGAATCGACCATGGATGGTGTTTGGATTGTAAATCTGTCTTTGGTACTTTAGTAAATAGTGGAGATCAGATCTTTTTAAACATGTGGTATTGATAATCTCGCTAGATTTTGATCATCAGTAATGTAATCATAACAAATACAACTGTCCATACTCACTGCTCAATGGCAGAAATAAGTGTTTTTTAGAAAGAGAATATAACCAGTTGAAATTCAGGCTAAGCGTGTTTTTTCCGAGAGACTAAGAGATTTTTCCGGTGCGTGTCTCCTCACCAAGTTGAAGCCCAGCAGCTTCTGAAGGAGACTGTTCCACAACTGAGGGTCGTAAACTTGATACTCCAAGCAGAGGTCTGCCACCAACCGCACTGCCTGAAAGGACAAAGTGTGCTTCAGTTTTCCCAATGTGCAGTTGAAGTGAAGTGAATTTAAAATAAAGTAACAAGCTATAGTTTTTTAATGTTTTCAGTTAGAAAGTACCTGTGGCTCATGGCTGTGGTTCTTCCACAGCCCTTTAACCAAGCCCTCTTTGGGACTATTCAGGAAAGACTGCACCGTGTAAGGGATGTTTAATGCCTCCAGTTGAGACACAAAGATGTAACACTTCAGGTAATATCTACAGGGGAATATAAAACAGATAAATTACCTTTGCAATAAATATTTTCATCACTATTATTAAACAGATGTCCAGGCTTCTTACTGAATTTTGGTCCTGGGGATCTGCAGCTGAGCCTCCAAAGTGTCCGCATCAGCGAGGCGGACGAGACAAAGCAGCGCTCGAGTTCGATGGCAGAAGGTCAGACGAGGCCCAGAAGTGCTGAGAGGCTGCAGGGGGGAGTCCAAAAACAGACATCAGCCACTTTTCTCTGGACACTTTGGTCAATTTTGACTCCATTTATTTTCTTACTGACCCATGTTTCAGCAGATAGGATAGGGTTTAGAAGACGGACAGCATCGTCCATGGGGCAGGACTGCAGCATGTACACCAGCCTGAAAAGTAAAGCATACATCTTTTGGTGTTTCAACCCTTGGCCAGACAAGTTTCATAATATGCTATACACTAAATACCAACTGATAATGCAAACTTACTTCCTAGCAACACTGTGCCCATTAAACGCAACAACTTTTAAAGTTGTAAATAAGAAACAGAGCGCTTCCTTTTTTTAAAAAAATTGAATTTAAAATAAATAATGCCTCTACCTCATTAAGTCTGGGTCCTCCTCGATGTTGCTGACACATTCATAATTACAAATATCCTTTATTTATAAAAGAAAAAAATGCACTCAGTATCCAGAATTTGACAATGTAGACAGACTAACAGAAGAAGAGAAACAGTGAATAGTAACTAAAAATAAAAGGTAAGCTCAGAGTAACAAACCTTGGTAACAGCAGGGCCGGTTTTGCAGATCCATTTTTCCAACAACATGTTACGGATTTTTAAGAGATCCACATTATTGATGGTGGCTATCTCCTTAACCACGGCATGTATGTCTGCTCAGAGGCAAATAGAAATGATAAAAACACTGCCAAGCAAAATGGATGGATGTAGCAGCCATCTTTAGCACATCAAATGCTAAAGATAAGAATTGGTTTCTGTGTCAAAGCCTGCTCACCAGGATAAGTTTGACTTCCTGTGTCTCTGTAGTGCTGCTCCACACTGCTGTGCTCATACAGAGCCACTATGAGCCTGGCTGGAAGCCCAGTCAGTTTCAGATGCTCCGGGCTGTTCAGATGGCTGGTTATCAACGTGTTCTCAGTAGCTGAGCGCTGAAACTGCAGCTTCAGCTTGGACAAAAAGGTCTCTCCTCTGGCCCGTGCTGCCTCCTGCTCAGGATTTGAGGGGGGAATAAATTAAAACCAAACAGTTTATGATAAAACTAACCAGATAAAAATGTTACTGACCTCAAGGTTTGGATCTTTGAGCCAGGCATCCCCAAGAGCCAAACAGAACCTGAGTGACTGCGTCTTCTCGTAGCCTGTAGAGAGCAGAAAACAACTCAGTGCATGCATACAAACACAGAAGCAGCGTATTGTCAGTGTCTAATCTGCAGGTCAGACCTGGTGGCAGCTCCTGGGTGATCTTGTGGGCTGTGGCGGCGGCCCACTCTGAGCTCTGGATGCACTGGATGTACTTCATCATGGTCTTGGCCACCTTGAACGTCTCCTTATTGTAGCCATGACCCTGACCCTTTTTCCTCTGCTCTAACAGTAAAGGCTTCATCTTCTTCTCAAACACATGGTTCGCTGCTGACATGTATAACTTGTCGAGACTCACCTGGACAGAGACAGGATGAATAACAGAAAAATTTTACGGATCCATCAATGATCTTTGCGATTGTACAGAGCAGAAGCTGCTGTTTTGATTAGCGTGCTTTACCTTCATCAGTTTGCTAATCAGAAGAAGTGTCGGGAAAGTCTCCTCACTGAGCTCAGGAGCTACACACAAAGATATTTTAGTTTAATCTTAACACATCTCATAAACTCTAAATAACAATAAATTGAAATCCAATAAGTTTCATCCACCACCAACTTGAGGAAATCAGCTACAGTGTCTAAAAATATTAATATTAATATCACTTAAATCTAACTACAGTGGCTAACTCACAGATAATCTTCCAGTAATGTTTGGTCTGCATAAGCAGGTGAAAGGGCAGTCGGGTGTTGGACAGCGGGTTTGGCAGCAGGCTGTTTTCTAGAAGATACGTGTTCTCCACGTCTGAGGCAGGAGACACTCGCTTGTAGGACTTCAGATGCTGAAGGAGGCCCATTGCCTGCAGATTAAAAGACTTTGGTTGCTGCACAACACATTTTGAAAACAAGCAAGTATTTAATTTTAAGTGTGCCTATGTAGTTATTTTTTACCTGACTAATAGAAAAACTTGTCACATTCTCATCCGCGGCCTGTATGATCTTCAGCACTACTTCGATCCGCTCGTAGTTGTAAGGGCTGAGCTGTATGAGAAAACAATTTTAAAAGTTGAAAGGTGAAAAGCCAAACTTAAACTCATTTCTGTGGTGTAGTTCACTTGTTGTCTTGAATCTGCTTGCTAGTAGAGAGCCAAACCAAGGCCTCTGTGGACCACTGTCATTTAAAAGCTAGAATTTAAGAGCATGGATAGCTTTCTGATTTATTCTTATATTATCACACTTGTGTTGTATGTTTTTCTTAATTCAACTGTCTAGGCTCTAAGTGAAACTGAAACAACCTCATAATTTCATTCATGAAAAAAGGGCTGAACAAACATTAACTGAGTCCTCGTGCTCTTGAGAAGATCACCATCTTCTGTTTTGTCCCTCTTCTTACACAAACCTTGAATATGGCAGCGCATAGACTTTCTGTGAGTTCACTGGTGCTGTGTAAAATCGGGATAATCTGCAGGACTCGCTCCAGTGCGTATGCATGACACAAAGGCTGCATCTCTTCCTGGCCTGTGCCCAGGCCGCCTGCACCTTCCTCGTCCTCTTGGAGCAGCAGTAAAGTGGTAATGTATTGGTTGATCACACCGTCACGGTCCAGGCCGAAGGTGCTGCAGATGGAAGCAGAGGGTGACTTTTAGTACAGGTAGGAGAAGACTGCGGTGGACAGTGAAACAGAAGCGTTCGACACTATAAATGAGCAGCTGACCTGCAGTACTGAAGAATAATGTCTGGAGTGATCTTCCTGTTTTTCACCAGATCAGGGATCAGACTACTCTTCATCTCAGGCCGCTGACGGAACACCGGCTGGATCGATATCTGTAGCAGAAGCAGGGTGAGACGTCAAGTCAAGAAAAGTCTAATGTGAATATAAATATGAAGCTAGTTTTCATCCACAAACCTCCAATTTGCCAAGCTTGATGCCCCACTCAGCATCAGTGATGACGGAGAGAAACTTCTCTTGTTCCTCTGCCTCGTGGTACAAGCAGCACAGATTGGCTCCGACACTGGCCACAGCCTGAAATAATCAAGAGGCAGACGGTGATAACATGAACGGATATGTGCAATCATGTACATGCTCTTCTTTTACAACCAACAAATTGCTTAATGTTTTGCCATGGCTGATTGCAAAATAGTCATTAAAGCAGGTACTGTATACACAGTTTAAGAGCTCTTTGAGTATTTGGGTACAAAATACCTCTCATGGGAGTATTAGTCAGGCAGGAGGAGAAAGATGGTCCAAAAGAACTGACATCTCTTTAATTCATTTAATTTAATTTAATTTAATTTAAAAAGTACATAAGTACAGTGATCACATTGCCTACCAGGATTTTGTCATAGTTTTGCCAGGTGTTGTCAATAACCTTCCACAGTATTTTAAAGACTTCTGCTTTTGACAAGAGCGTACAAAGCGCGATAGCCAAATCGCAATCGACAACCCTCCAGTTGAAGACCTGCAGCGGACAGAAAACAGAGATACGTTTATTTAAAAATGTACTAAAATGTATTTAAATGTGGCACGAGTGTGACATCAGACTCACCTTGTTCAAAAGAGCCACAGCAACAGCATTCAGAGACGAAGTAGTCGTCTTATGAAGATCATTCATGCATATATTGTACTTCTTAAGCTCTTGGGTGTCATAAAGCTGAAAGAAGAGTTTACAGTGACGTTTTCAGTGCAAACATTACAGATTATATTATCTCACTGGCTAGTCAGCTGGCTTAAGTAGCATTGATAACACCACTGGAATATGTTGCAGCAGTACCTGTACGCTGAGCTTTATGTCCATAACATTAGAGGTGACATGTTGCAGGCAGCTGCCGTACGAGTTCACCATCACTCTGAGTGCCAGCTCCAGCTGACTGCACTCCTGTAACATCTGTAACATGTTGGACAGAGGACCCAAGAGGGGCTGCAGGTAGTTTGAACCTGCACGTGGGTCAGGCGAGACACAAAGTAAGCCTTCAAAATTATAACTTCAAGAGAAAAAAAGAAAAGATATATACATACCATCTTCAAATGAGCAATGTGACAGACAGGAGCAGTCCAGTGGGTACAATTTGGTATCTGTCAAAGTGGGAATAAATTAGTATAAAGCTGCTATAAACGGCTTAAGGTGATGAAATCCTAAATAGACATTAATTGGATGATTAATTTGAGCATCTTACCCCGAGAAATAGGCAGCAAGCAGTTGGTAATTTCATATTGTATCGGGAGCACAGACACTGGGTCCAGAACAATGCAATCTTCATTAAAAACATCCTGAAAACTCCACTGAGAATATGGATCTTTTTCTGCCTCCAAGGTCAAATCCTGTGACATTACACAATGTAAAAACAAAATGTAATGACTTCACAGCTTTGTAAAGGGGAGACGTTCATCAATTTCAACTTATATTCTTGCTTTTTTCCTCTACTGGATTGGTGCAAAGTCCCAGTTATAAATAATGTATATATTATTATATCCAAGTCCTCCATTTTATCCGGTAGATTCCTAGTTAATAATTTATAAAACACGATGGCTGATTTAAATGTCTGCTCGAAATTTAAATTTCACATCGAGCACAAACCAGAGCAGAATAAAGTAAATGAAAAAGACAAGATGATATGCTGACCTTGGCTATAAAGCCGTAGTTGTCTGATAGTTGACACTGATGATAGACGTCCATAGCTATCCGTGTGCACTTGCAAAGCTCCAGACAGTCCAGGAGCAGATCTGTAACATGTTATCATGATGATCAACCTTAGGCCAGCTCAGAGCTCAGATGTTTTCACTCTCTGTTGCCCCAAAAGAATTGTGTAATTATCACTGACTCATGTTTACACATGTTCTTTACCTGAGTGGCACAACGTGATGGCCTGGCAGGCCAGATGGTGGATGACTGCTGGCAAATCTGTGTCATCAGGAAGCACCATGGGCACGTCAGCCTCCAGCATCTGGCATAACGTCTTGGCAGCAGTGAACAACACCTTCCCTGTGCTGATGTTACAGTGGTGTTCATACAGCTCACTGAAGACATGAAGGAAAGAAAACAAATGAGATTCTCCATACACCTCATTGATCAGGGCCAGTTTTCCCATACACACGGCACAGCATCCACACGTGCAAACCTGAGGATCTTGAGGGCCTTGTCCACCTTTCCCACTCGCAGAGCTCGCAGGGCCAAGTCAGACCAGAGCTCCTGTTCGGTGCGCTGCAGCTGCCTTCCTAGACGACGTAAGCCAGCTTCTGTGGAGATAGTCTTGGTCTTGCCATCGGGATCGTTAGCCACGACTGGAGTTGTTGTGGCTTTCCCCTTAGACGAACGGTGGCCACGTGTGTTTTCATAGGCTGTGATGTGATGCTCTTGGATCTGTTTTCTGATGTTTGGATCTTCATAGTTGGAGGGTGTGAAGAAAACATCAAAGTCCTCCTGAAGAAACAAACAGAGATGTTTGTTTGTTTTAAAAAATGATGAAATAGCTTCATCAAGAAACTTTAAAACATTTTTAAAATCAAAGTCACCTGCAGGTGGGCGATGGCCTTGAACATGATGAGGTTGTTTTCGCACTCCATGCTTTTAAATGCATCATCTACAAAGGACATGAAGGACACGGTGTCGCTGTTTGATGTTCAGGTGCACATTTATAACACTGTCCTTAATCTTTGTCTGTATGCTGCGTTTCTAATTTGTCACTCTGCTGTTCAAGTTTCATAGTTCTGTCAAATAAATACTTACGTTTTTGAATTACATGCAGGTATTTCAGAGCCTCTACCATCACCTGAGCAATGACCATCTGATGTTTCTTGTGCTATTGAAGACAAGCCAAGAGAAAGATGAGATACACAAAATACCAGTATATATATAACAATAATGTCCAGATCTTAAGGTGAAGTTTCATGCATGATCTACTTTGGCATGTTTGTGATGTTTTAGCTGTGTCGGCATCATAAATGTAAGCATTTAAATATGCAATCACAGTGGCCAGTGAGAGAGAAAATCCTGGTATATAAGATCGAATATATGCCAGCTGCAGCAGAGATGGAGTGTTAAATCAATCTTACAATCTTACAATGCAACAACATATTCCTTCCTGAAAATTCAGCCTTGAAATATCATAACCACCTCATCAGATATGTGGTCTTTGTCCTGCAGCTGCAGCTTAGCCCAGGATGTGAGACGTTCGATCACACACTCTGCCTCTGCAGAGGACAGCTTCTTCAGGACGGCCATGCATTCCTCGGTCTGAAAGCAGCATGTCAATATGTTATGGATACATAAAAAGAAATTTAGTGAGTTGATATTTCCATGGAGATGAGCGTACCTTGGCTTGGCCGATCAGCTGGATGAGATACAAGTAGTTTATCTGTGAGGTTGGAAGTTTGTATGCTTCAGCTAATGTCAGGGAATCTTCTAAAGACATCGGCAAGTCTTGCTTCAGGATGTATCCAATCAGTGTCTGGGGAAGATATACAGTATATAACACTAACGCTTATAGGCAGGCACAGCAGAGATCATATGTCACATATTTAACCAAATTCAAAATACCATAACTTGAGTGTGGTTAGAGAGGTTGAAGTTGCGGATCCCGTAGCCCCTCAGCAGTTTCCTGATCTCCATCAGATGGTAGCTCTCCTTTAACAGCTCCTGTCTGAGGGAATATCATTTAAGATTTAAGAGAAAATTATATAGAAACTGCAAATATTACCACATTTTTAAATAGTATGAACGTGAATCAGGGTGAGGACAGAGTAAACATACTTTGGTCCATCCATCTCCAGGTACTGCTGGACCAGTTTTTCTATCACATTACTCCAGGGCACTACAGCTTTCTGCATGATCTCCAACACAGCATCCACCATCAGCTGGCAGGAAACACAATGAGGTGAGATTTAGAAGCTTTACTATTTTTGAACAGCTTTTCTGCTGCTGTTATGGCTGGTTTTCATTGGAATATTTGCACTTAGAAAACTTGTAAACTTGTGAACTGTGAACCTACGTCAGTGTCAGTCATGCAGTGTAGCACAGCCACTGCTTTGGCTTCCCATTCTGTGAAAAGCGTTGTTGTCTGAGAGCTGCAGCGCTCCAGCAGGTCCTAG
Organism: Protonibea diacanthus; assembly: GCA_028641955.1. NCBI lineage: Eukaryota > Metazoa > Chordata > Actinopteri > Sciaenidae > Protonibea > Protonibea diacanthus. Next base: position 17,889,431 of record CM053985.1, on the reverse strand, counting down.
TGAGGATCGGATTGAGAAACACTTGTTATTGCGCATTTTAGAAAATGAAATGTTTGCCCCAGGGCTTGGCAGTGGTGAAGTTTTACCTTGATATACTGTAGAAGCAGCTCATCAAAAGGAATGTCGTGTTCTTCAGTGTACGGCAGTATACAGCTCTCCACTGTGGCTGCGATCAGCTCTGGAGCTGGCACTTTGTCCAGCATGAAGAATGCGACGCTCCGTACACTTCCCTTTGAAAGTGACAAGAAAGATAAATTATTAAGATAGGAGTAACATTGCAAAACCCACTCAAAATGTAAGAGGAGTGAAGACCACTCATAATGTCATATCATACAGTATATGGTGGACGAATGACAAGGCAGCATGACTATCTTACAATGTAATAAAATTCAAAGCAACAACACCACAATGTACTTAGAAGTATGTCATTTTCATAATGAAAGAACATCCACATATACATATATAAGCATAACCTGAGTCTATACATGTTTTTGCACACTTTGGGTCACTAATAAGAGACAAACCTTCTCAAAGACTGAAAGAGAAAGTCTGCAGTTGTATTTCCGGTGGAGGTCCAGGAGCTGACGGAGATTGGACACCAGGGACTTGAGGTTCTCTATCTCTTTTGCACCATAATTATCATCCTTAAGAAAAGATTTGAATAAATCACACATCTCATAATGTCACAATGATTACGTTACAATTCACATCCACTGGTAGATCGTGATTCATGAGGGCACAAAAATAAGTAACTTACAGATTTCATCCATTTCCAAAGAGAGGGCAGTCCAAGCACTGCCAGGTCCAACCCGTTCTGAGGCCAAGCACCCTGGAACAACACAATACATTTGAAATCATTGGTTTAACTACTGTGACTGATACTTTTAGTGTCTTAAACAACTTGTTGTTTCAACTTAAGTTGCTTTTTTTAGTTTGCAAAACTTTCCCCAAGTCATCAAAATCATATTTTTCTTTACCTTCTCTGTTAACTCCAGATTCCTTGCCCTCTGCTCCAGCCATCTCGCCAGGATTTTCTATGGGCACATAAAGATAGAACATTTACTACTGGTAACAAAACACCATATAGAAAGGATGACACAGTTTTTTAGACTTGAGAAAATACCTGTCCTGTTGGGAGCACTTTCCTCACAAAAGGAACAAACACTGTCCTAAACCAGGGACAGAGTTCTTGGGACAGCAGGTCCTCTGGGACAGCACTGAGCACAGCTTCAAGCTTGTTCTCATCAAACTCTTCTGCAATCTGTCCCTATCACAAAACACAGCAGTACACACAATCACAACGAAAGTAAAAAGTATAAAAGTGTATTGACATACGACAAGTAGTGGCCTGGTGAGTGCATGAAGCTGTTCTTTACCTCATATCTGAGCCAAAGTAGCTGTGCACCCTTCATGTCTCCTTCTCTTAGGTGGGTAACAATATCTCCCAAATTGTCATTGCTGTTCAGAAACTCAATCCAGGCGATGCCACTATGGATAACAGAATAACATACTGAATATCACATCTTCATGTACAAAATGAAGAAACAGTATGGAACCTTTACTGCACAACACAGGAGACCACCAAGACTTTAACTTTACTTGAAATTCTCTGGGCCGTGCAGGCTGCAGAATGTTGCCAGTCTGGCCAAAGCCTCTTGGATCTGTAAGCAGGAGTATCGCGTGGCAGCGTGGTTTAGCATCTTCTCCGCTGTCTCAAAGGTCGGCCATGGAGCCTTGAGGCAGTATTCCACCACATACTGCTCATCCTAGGCGAAAAGAAGGAGAAGACGGAGTCAACAACATAAGATTAAACTAAAAGCGCTTTAAAAACAGCGCTGCTACACTTACTGTTATCTTCATCAGGTTGGTCTTGGCCTCCTCCACAAGTTCAGACCACACATCCTGTCCATAAGAGCCCACCGATGCAGAGGCCAGCTGCTCCAGCACAAAGTCAAGCTTCACCTTGTAAACAAGCTGAACAAAAATAGGACTGTTTATACCCCCAAACTGGTTCATAAATAATAATTAATATAAATAGCAAACATCTTTTATTCCATTGTCCACTGATGCCAAAGGACAAAAAAAAGGTAAGTACAGTCACATCAATTTTACTTTTCTTTATAAGACAAATAGAGACAGACAGAGAGACAGACTCTTGCCTCTAAATCCAGCTCAAAGGCGATTGCAAACTTTTCAGCCTCTTCAAACATGTGTTTGTGAAGAAGTCTGCTAAGTCTGAGAAACAGAGAAAAGTCAAATTATACAGACATCACACAGACTACACAAACTATAATTATGCAAAAAAAATATTCAAATAAAATCATGTACCTGTTCTCAGGCAAAGCCTCTGTGAAGCATCTGACAACAAGAGAAGATATAGGCTCTCCTCGACTGCTCGATGAAGAGGAGGAAGAAGAAAAACAAACAGTTCATATTTAAAAATGATGCAACACAAATATAGCCTGAACATTACAGTAATCATACAAAACATATCCTACCTTTCTGGATTCTCACAAATCCCCTCAACTAAATAAATCGTATCCTGAAATCAGAGGAGAAATGTGCAGCAATATTAACATCTAGAAATAAAACATGTAAAATCTATTTAGTGATTTAATAAGTGTTGATTGTTTACCATGTTTATTTTTGTCTGGACAAGACAGGAGACTGAGGAGACATCCAGAGAGTAGCAGACAGTCATGGAGGGCAGAGAACGAATCTGCAGTGAGTTGATCTGAAAAATTTAAATCACGTAGAGTTCAGAAATGACTTGAGATAATCACATATTATATATTTTTTAAAAGGAGTCGTACTGCTACCTGACTGTTGTCTTGCTTTGTGAGTGTAATCATCTTCATGCTGCCCTTGTCTTGGCTGCGATACACACAAATAAAATTACATTTTCAACTTGAGTTTATGCAAATTTACAGCCACAGTATGTTATAAAACCTTGATACTTACACCACCATGGAGGCAGAGCCGCATTCAGTGGTGAGTTCAAAGTCATGAATGGCAAGATCCGGCCAACAGTGAATCATAACGAGGAAATGTAAGTCCCAAAGACTCAGGGTATCCTGACACAGAAGAAAACCATATGTAAACCTCAAATATTTTGGATTAATCTGCATGCGTTGGTCAAAAAAATTACAGGCGATACCAATGAACTCACCTCAGTGTCAAGAATATACAAGAGATTTTCCACCACCACCATCTTCCTCACACCTTTCAAGTAAACATACAAGAATATGTTACTACTCTCACACAATCTATGTAGCTTTGCTCTACATGGAAAAAAAAGGAGCTTACCTGAAATCAAGGCATTGTTGACAGAGTGAGCAAGGCGCATCTTGGCCTGATGAGGGTCCATCATCCAGTGAGTCACGACGTTTTCTTTATCTCCCTGTGAACACAGTGTTGTGACAAATAACATCATGAAATACATTGTTTTATGTTCTTTAAGTATGCTTTCAGTCACATGAACCAATGTAGGAGGTAAATAAATCAATAAAACTTTTCTCACAGACACTGACCCCGATCATTAAATGGATTTCATGGCCCAGATTGAACATCACTGCTGTATTGCAGCCCTCATCGTGATAATCCATGGTGGAGCAGAAGTCTATCTTGATGAGAGACTGGAGCTAAGGTGAGGAAAAGTGTTATTATTTTTCTGCTCTTCAAAAACTATTTTGCTCCAGCATGAACAGAACATCGCCCTAACTTACCTCTTTCAAAGCTCCACCATCCATTTTTTCAATGGCTGTCATGACAAAAGAAGAATGTATGTTTAATTTGGTCAAAGAAATGACTCCAACAAAACTCTGAGTCCATCACACATGATGTTTTGATACCTGTCTCGATCTTTGCCAATGCAAGGTTTGTAATGTGGAAAAAACCATCCTTCACCAGAAGGAACACATGGTACATCCCTGTCAACAAAAAAAAAAAAACATAATTAAACACCTATAGAATACATTCCTTCATGTTTCCAGAATACAATACATCTTGCTTACCTAAGGATGCCTTGTCCTCCTCTATGATTAGATAGCGGTATGTTTTTTTGTCTCCACTGGATGGTTTCTCTACCAATGCCTACAAAGTCAGAAAATGACACAAGATATTAATGCACATAACACACAATGTAACTCAAATTCATTTAAGAAACACACGTCAAGTGCTGTAGGTGAAATCAGACAAAGCTAGATACAGAGTGATCACATATGATGTAATCCTACACTAGAAAACACTATAACAGAAAAACACTCATACCCTGGTGAGGAGGATTCTCTTGTGTGGAACATAGATCAAATGAAGGTTTCCATTTCTTTCACAGACTACCAGAAACTGTCCATCCAGGCATACGTCGATGGCATCCACATCAGTTTCTGAAAAATGAGTCTTGGTATTAATGCACAGCTGTTCAGAATCAGAGCAAAGCTTGTTTCGCGTCGCTCTCAATGCACATACACAGATATAGCTATAAACAAGGAGTTCGGCAGGTAAACATAAATATAAGACTACTATGTACACATAAAAAACAAAACAATAAAAATTTGTAGACAGAATGAGATGCTGAATTAAAACTGGGTTTGTAAAGCAGGTTGAATTATGTATATGAGGCAGGTGGATATGACAGATATACACAGTATGCACAGCATGAGTAGATTGCGTATGAGTGATGATATTTAAATGTTTAAAGAACAAAAACTGAGTGTAAACAGTTGGAATAAATCATTTATAATTTACAAATACTGTTACTTATTACTGTATTAATGAGAAAGACATAATCTTCGGCGTGTGATTGAACATTTACAGCATATTGAAACTGATTTTATTTGGACAAAGCGGTGTCTATACTGCTAATACTATCATATCTCATAGTCGGTGAACATAAGACGAAGGCGTGAATGTAAACTGAAGTTGTATACCAAAGTGGAGAAGCAGCAGGATGGTCTGGTAGCTCTGATCAAACAGGATCACTGTCTTGTCTGCGACAACAATGCTCCAGTTTGAACCACTGGAGGAGGAGAGACGTGGATCTGTCTGCACCTGCAAGAAGCAGCATCCCCATCCAATCACTGTTGTCATGACCAATGCTACTAATGTTGCTCCTGGGGGGCCCATAATTGTTGGCTACGCCCCTGGATGAAGTGTACAGTATATAAATGGAGTAATAGGGACAGTAAGACTCATTACCTCATTGGCGGTGGAGATTTTGACCAGTGTGTCCACCTGATACAAGCCGCTGCCACTTTCCTCCCTCGACACACTGCCGAGGCGGACAGTGTTTGTATCCTCGTTGGTGAGAAGTTCAACGTCGCTCCACATCGCCATTTTAGTGGGGCTAATAAAGTATGAAAGACATGTGATCTTTTACTATCATCTAAATATGATTAAATATGGCTTGATTGTTGGCTTGATTTCTTAACGACACATTAGCCAGGCTAGGTTGCGTGTTAACTTGTGAAAACGCTAATGCTAGTAACAGTTATTCCGTTGAGAGTCATAAGACCGACAATGAACTGCTGGTGTCTATTGTAAAATGGCAAACTGGCAGATTATAATCTGTTTACAGTTTATAGTAACTCACCACTGTGCTGAAATAATCAGACAACACACAGAGTCGACATAACTGCGCAGCGTTAGCTTTAGATTTGGCGGGTTGCAGTAGGTTGACCGGGTACACTCTGGGGCAACTTTTCCCTCGGTTCCACCTTCCAGACACAACGTCCCTCTCAGGGTACGTGGAAATCGTGCCTCTTTTGTCAGGATTATCACAGGTAAACCCCTAAAACAGAGCGTACTTTAATATTGTCCATCTACGATTCAAATCTAACCATTTGATTTAAGAAACTAGTTTGAGCTGTACGGTGCCTGAGAGCAAATGTTGCCTGACAGACAAACAACAGGGTAAAATACATATAACACTGACACAGAGAGGCGGAGCACAGCAGGAATGTCCGGTGAGCCTTTTTCGGGTTGCCAGGTTGAGGCCCCCTGGTCTCACATATTTACGAACAGCAGTGTTTTAAAGGTTGACCCGGGCGCTTTTTGCGTTCATTCTTCTTTAATATACGCGTTTATATTTACAGAATTATCATCAATTGGAGTAATTAACACTAGATTTTACAGTGTGGTAAATAAGAAAATCATACCAGCGCAATCCCTCTTACTCCGCTTTATCAAACTTTGCACCCACAGAGGTAAATTTAAATATCTCGCATTACTCGTAACTACATCAAGTTGATGTGGCTTCGTTACCTTTTATGTATTCTACATATTTGCCTTTTCCTGATACTTGTTTGGTCTGTTAGATTTGGGTTCAACAACTCTTTTTGGAATTTGTCTGACCGTAGGGGGATTGAATAGGTAAAACCTGGCAACCCTAGAATAAATCAGCTAAGCTAGACAAGGGCTGTGCTAGCTGCAGCTAAGCTACCTCTCCGTGTGCACAGTCAACAAAACGGACGTGTTACGTACACAGTGTGCTCGAGGATTATGTCGGTAAGTGCCATTATGTAACGATAATCAAGACACACACGAATGCAGCGACGTCTAAGTAACGTTATTACAAGTTTACGGTTGTATTTAGAAATCATTTTTCGTAAAGATGGCGGTTATCGTTAGTTAGCCTAGCGACCTGGCTAACGCTAAAATAGCTCTCCGATGGAGGGATGAATGGCGAGCGGAGCAGGGCTGAGTTAATACAGATAGCACACCATAGCATGCAATGCTGGCTTGTTATTTTCACTGTAGCTTCCTTCACAATCTGGGTATAAATTATGCTCGAAAAAGCATTGTCATGACCCACCGGATGTCGTATTTCAAATTAAGAGAAGGGACACGAAGTGTAAACATCAGTAGATAGATAGATATGTATAGAACAGTATGAATAGAATAAACTATAAGGAGGCAGAACATATGGTTCTACCTATAAAAAATATACATATTGACTCTTGTGCAATAATTTGTGCAAATGTGCATCGTGAAAAACTTAAATAGGGATAGTGCAATTTTGCATCCATTGTTATGTCCATCAATCAAATCAGCTGTTACACAATGGGTCTCTTCTCTCTCAGTAGCAGGTATTTAGCATTGTGATGGCCTGTGAGATGGATTTTTTTTTTTTAAATCTCTTTTTAGGTAGTGCTATTGATAGCACATTTTGAAAATGCTACTTTTAGTCTCTATGGATGGTAAGCAGTGACCCATAAACTTAAGTAAATCAAATATCAAACTCTTGACCGGATACTGTTGATTAAATAAGCACCCAAGGGATGCCACATATATAGCACAGGATGCGCAGTGAATTAGCATCACAAGGCTAAGCAGGATACATCAAAAGCATGGGGCGCAAATTGAAGAAAAGTATATATGGGCTGTATAGCAGTGGAGGCTGTCCTGACTAAAATCATGTTAAAATGTGCTTTTAAATAAATTCATTGGAGTTGGTGGATTCCCAAGTTGTAACCATAGACTCAGCATTGATTAGTATTTAGTATTGGTGAAGCAAATGGATATTATCAGAGTAATCCTTTAAAATCCATTGATAAATGTTCATAATATCTTACTGTGACCCAAATCAGTGTCCTATATTTGCCTTTAAAATGGATTTGACGCCAAGAGACAGACATTTAGCTAACACTGTGAATTAAACAGTGATACACAAGTACAACATTGCATTTATAAAGCTAATGAGCACATGGTAAAAGAAACAATTAACTGATCACCTCGATTAGAGCTGGTGCACTTTGATACTTGTCTAAACAACCTATTACCAACCTATATTTGGCACTAGTCACATCTATTTTTCTATTTAAAGACCCATTTGGGATACAGTAACATTATTAAGTTGGTGTGCACTTGGCATAGTGCAGGGCATCATTGTCAGTGTGTGTCCCATTTACAGGGGTGAGATCAAGCAAATGATACCAGGAATAAGCCTGCACTGTGGTTCTTTAACATCATTGTATTACTCCGTTATATTTCAGAGTTCTCTAATGGGTTGTGGGCTGATGTTAAGAAATAGTTCACACCGCCTTTGGGAGTGCATACAACTAGGACAACAGTGCTTGATCATAGTGAACCACACTTATTTCCTGCTGGGCTTTTTTTCTTGTGTTTGTTTCTTTCAGGCGAGTGACAACGACTCTGTTGACTTGACCAGAGCAGGTTCCCCAGTTCATCACAGAAAAAAACACAACATGGAGTCATCCAGATCTCCCAGAAGCTCCAAGCACCATCATTCACGTTCAAGGTCACGCTCCAGGGACAGAAAACGTTAGTATTCAGTAACAGTACTCACACAGCACTGAATGTGCCAGAAGAATCAGTTTAGGGTGATGGTATGAAATGTGTTGTTAGTGTGTATTCATGAGGTGGAGAAAACAGTCACCCACTTACTTGGACACAAAAATAAATTTGTAAGGTCGCTTTGCAAACATGTAGTTACATTAGCATGTGGCAGTATAACATATAACTACAATTACTGGACAAAGTCTACACTCTCGTGTTCTTTTTCAATAGTGCAGATTGTGCATAGAAAGGGTTCAGTTCCCTGACAGAAAATCTACTCCACTAACTGCATAAACAAACCTATATACAGTCGCTTTTCTTCACATGTGGTCCCATGTTTTGTGTTTGCTCAAAAGGTGAAATGAAATTTGAAATGCTTATTTGTCAGCACTCTTCTCTCTGCTGTTTCCAGGAGACAGAAAATACAGACGGAGTCGCAGCAGGAGCAAAGAGGTAATTAATAATTTCATTTCTATGACACATAGAAACACATTTTGATGTGATTTTTGAGTTGTGTTATATTCCTTGTTAGTTATAGGTCAAGGTGAGTATGTTTTATTAGATAAGTTACAGTAAGTTCAGAACAAAAGACATAGATGGAGATGGCCATACTCACATGGGGAGGGTCTTTTTTTTTTTTTTTTAAACCCTCCCTATGTTGACATGTCTCAAAGGAAACTTTCATCCTTGGATATCTGTCATTATTTGTAACCATAATAAATGGTGAAAAGTAGATTTTTTTTTTCCTTTTTTTGTTAAAAGCTGTGTGTAGATCACATGATAACATTTCTACAATAAATCATACTCAGCGTGCTAATGCACGAAGAGACTGAACAGAAGACCCTGCTGACATAGCAAAATAATATGCCTACTACTGGGACAGGTAACTATCTGCCATTCAAACTCTACTTGTTTCACACTGTTAGTAGAACAAATGGAATTAACTCTTGCATCTCTTTCAGCTAGGGATGGGCATAATTTAACTAATTATTCTTTCAATGAACCCAAACAGAATCTCCTGGCGTTTTTTGGTGATTTTTGTCACATCACATGGCAAAAAGAACAAAAAAACAATGTAGAAATGCATCATTTTAATTTGGAAGTGTTATCATTGTGTGTTGTGTGATTTGGATGACGTAAGTACAGAGGCTGTTAAAAAGTAAGTTTGATGCCCATCCCTACTTCCACCTTTCAGTGGGTTCAAGTTCAAAGCATTTAGGTAACACTGAGCTGACAAACTACATTTTTTTCCCCTGAGAATCACATTTTAAGGTTTGCATGCACACTATTAGAAGATTTGAGGAGTCCAAACATGATTAATTCCTATAATTATCCCAGAAATACCCACACTTGCAATCATATTCACAGAATGGCATTCTGTATATGTTATGTAAGTGGATTTGAAATTACAAAATGACAAGGTGTTTTTTTTTTTTTTTTTTTCAACTTGTCAAAATTTAATTACATACCTTCTGCTGTACGCCATGGTACTAACTCTTTTTGTTGCACTATTTTCCTGAAAGAGACAACTTCTTCTTAAAACAGGCACGAAAGAGAGACTCTCAGAAGTCATCCAAATCACACAGAAAAACAGACGAGCAGCAAGAGCCAGAGAGACTTTCAGCAGAGAACGGAGAGGAGCGGTCCAGACGCAAAGACAGGAAGTCGTCCAAGGGCCGGAGCTTGTCTAGGTCACACTCACGAGAGAGGTTGGTCCAGTCAATATACTGCATAACCCCTCGATCCCACTGGGGACGGGTCTATGGTGTTGTGCATTGGTCTGTATTGGTCTGGCAGGGTTTCTCCTGCCAGACTTTGTTCAGCTTTGTTCATCATGTGCTTCTATCATGAGTAAATAGGTAGTTAAATAGTTTGCCTTTAGTCTATTTTTAGGATTCTGCAAAGGGTGTCACACTCGGCTAGCTCAATCTGTTATGTGCTGTTTGATGTGGTTTGTTGCGGTGTCCATCAAAACTAGAACAGCCACGTAGCGCTTCTGGTGGAAGCGCAAACATTGCCTAGAACGGCCATGACGCAACCATGCCCGATGGGATTGAGCCGTTACGAAATATATTCAGAAAGACTGAAACCACTGAGCATTTTAATATCTATTCTAAATATCTATCAAGGATTAAAATTATAGTTTCACTTTAATTCACGTCAGTAATTTCTTTGATTCGTGTCACTGGGATATTATTGCTTTCAGGCGGCATCACAGCAGAAGCAGGGACAAACGGCGGTCACGATCGCGCAGCCGGGACAGGAAGAAGAAGGCTAGGTCACGCTCAGGTTCAAGGACCAAACACCGTCATCATAGCAGAAGTCGCAGTAAGAGCAGGTGGGACGAATTGAAATGTCTGTATTTGTTGTCTTTTTGAACTGTTGTCCCACATGACTTCCATCCTAACTATATGTTTTATTGAATTCTTTTTGTTTTTTTCCACCAGGGAACGAAAGAAAAGGAGTGAGAAAGTGCGCAGAAAGAGTCGAAGCAGGTCTGTTAATCCACCTGCCTTCCGGGGCCGAAACACAGCTATGGATGCACAAGAGGCCCTGGCCAGAAGGCAAGGCAACAGTTTACAGGGCATTTACAATACAGATGGTTGGTCATAACTGTTCTGGCCAATGTTAGTGGCTCTTATTGCATCTGCGTAATTGCAGCTACAAAGCCTTTTTTTCTTATTTTACAGACATTGTCAACTTTTACTCCTCTATTACAGCCTGTTATTGTAAGAAGATGATACAGCTAGCAGTCAAGCATACATTAGTTAGCTGTAATCTGACTTCTTATCTATGTTGCGCTTGCCAGAGAGCATTAGAGGAAACATATTGATAGGAAGACAAGGAAATATAATGTGATAGGTGTGGTGCACTGGTGGCCGAGGTGTCTAAGACACTGACCATGTAATTTCACCATCCACATTTTTTTTTTTTTAGTCTGGCCGGGGACCTTTGTTGCATGTTGCCCCTCCTTTCTCTCCCCTCACCTCCTTTCAAATCTTCACTGTCCCCTGTTAAATAAAGCCAAATATGCCTATAGTATACTAATGTAAAGTCTGGCTGCTGTGATTTTGTTTTTTTGCTTTCAAGTCATAGTATCACTTTTAGGTAGCAGCTGTGAACACAATATGCTATTAAACCACACAGGTAACATTATTTTCACTCTTTCTTCCCAGGCTGGAGAGAGCCAAGAAACTACAGGAGCAGAAAGAGAAGGAAATGTTTGAGAAACAGCAGCAGCAACAGCAGGAGATAGCCGCAGGTGAGAGGCGCTTATTGTGTTTAAAAAGCGTGATCATTTCAGTCAGGATTCAGTTACATACTCATATTGGTCGGTGTGTTTTTTTTTTGTTTCCAGTGGCTGCCCCCATCGCTGCAGCAGCCGCTGCCGCAGCAGCAGCTGCCACAAACCCTGGACTCAATGTGGCAGCCCTCCTGGCCTCTGGGACGCAGGTCACGCCTCAGATCGCTATGGCAGCACAGATGGCAGCCCTTCAAGCAAAAACACTGGCAGAGACTGGTATTGCTGTGCCTAGCTACTATAACCCATCGTCTGTAAACCCCATGAAGTTCGCAGAGCAGGAGAAGAAGAGGAAAATGCTATGGCAGGGAAAGAAAGATGGGGTAAGATTGGATTTTGCTTTATTTATCCTCTTAAAAAAATATGTTCTAGCTTTGGTGTACAGTATTTGTTTAGATTTATGATTACAAGATGTTTATGGTTTTTGTTTTTCATTTTTAAGGACAAGTCCCAGACAGCTGAGTTGTGGGAGAAGCTCAACTTTGGAAACAAGGACCAAAATGTAAAATTTCGCAAACTGATGGGTATTAAAGTAAGTCTAACTATGGTATTTTACTTGGATGCTTCAGTTAAATCTTGACTCGACCGCCGTTACATTTAATCTGCTGTCTTCACAGGGAGATGATGAAGCTGCCGAAGCTTCCAAACCAATTAACGATGAAGGCATGAAGACTCTTCAGAAGCAGGAGGAGATGTTTAGGAACCTTGACGTTCAGTATGAGATGGCTCGGTCTCAGACACACACCCAGAGGGGAATGGGCCTCGGCTTCTCCTCCTCGTTCTCGCGTGGAATGGATTCTATTTAGTGCCAAACGCTGGCCGTCTTTGCCACTCATCTGATCGTATAGGACCACCAATTCATCGCCAGCTCTCCAGCTTGCATGGATGTTGCTCTGATTCTGTAATTTATTTATAGACAAACATCTCACCTATTGGAACATTACAGTGTAAATAGCCAGATGCTGAGTTTGTCTCAGCGTTTAATAATCTGTACATCTTTGCAAAAGGATGCATCAGTCTGACTGGTCGATACTGGTTCAAATTAGACATTTGTTTGAACAATGTGGTAGCTTTTTTTTATTTTTAAACTCAAATATATATTGATATGTGATTGTTTGAACATAAACTGAATATAACGTGGTTCAAGTGAACACTGTTTACATCCATTTAGTGAAAGGCGTCTGAAGTCAATTTAACATAATCAGTTTAATCCGTCAGTTTAATTTCTCCTCATTCGTTTGGGGAGGAAAACAAAACAGTGGGTTGTAGTACATATTGTCTTCAGTTTTGCCGCAGATTAAAATGTGCTTTGAGAGGAGTAATCACATAACTCAAATGTTCTTGAAATAAATTAGTTTTGTGTTGAATAAGGTTTTAATCTTAATTTGTATTTTATGTGATATCTGTGTGGGTCATTACATTTTATTCCAAATAGAGTTGGTGTTGTAGCTAGAGCTCGGCGTTGACTCAGTGAAATTAACATCAAAATAATATTTTTCCAATATCAATTTATATTTGCAATGTAACAAATGAAGCCAAAATTATACAGGATGAAATTGATGTTGAATTTAATTGTGTTTAACTGTTATACGTCAGCAAATGTCATTTATTTTGTGCGTTTTAAACAATTTACTTGCAGTAAATTTTGTAAAACATGATTGTTTGGTTCCACTGAAGTTTCACAATTCAATTGTCACCATGCCCTAGTTATTGAAGGACAACTTCACATACAAAAATACAAATATATATCAGGAGACCGGCAGTTCAATTAAATTGCAGGGGTTTCCTGTTGATGCCTATATGAAAATTCTCATTTACATATAAGACTGGAGTACAGCACATGAGCCACCCCAGTGATGAGGTTGTGGTTGGCAAATTCCAGGATAAGGAGCAGGATTGGATACTCGCTGTGTCTCTTCTCCAGGGTGGACTCTTCACTTAAGCCCATCCAGTGAAGCAGCAGAGTTTGCATGGCTTCTGGGAACAGCTCTGCGGCTAGTTCCTCTGCAGGTGGCAAGTCACTTATTCGCTCAATATGATGAACTTTAAAGCCCTCAACTTTCTGGCTAATGCTGCTGTTGGCTGCATGAAACTGCTGGCCAAGCCAACGTCCGATACAACTGAGCAGGGGACTTGAATACACACAGCCCCAGTCTTTGGCCTTTAGTAGGGATAGCACAGTTTCTGTCACATCCTTTTCTCCCAGGTTCCCATTTATGTACCGATCGATGTTCTCCAAAAGCATCAAGATCATCTCCAGTTCTGTGTAGCTTTGAGTCTCAGAGGAGAGTTTGTCATCCAAGCTGTGCAGTTTCTGTCTCACTGTGGTTATTATTTGGTTTTGCTCAGTTTGCAAACTCTGCTTGGGAAAAGAACAATAATCATGATCTGCTGATGTATCACCACTGTTAACATCCACCAACTCTCGCTGAGGTTGTGGCATTTCATTCCTTGAGTCTGTACCACACGAGCCGCTGGATGGTGCAAAGTCGAGCTGCACGCTGAGGTTGTAACTCATCTTCAGAGGACTGTCATTTATCTGTGATTTCCAAACATCCTTCAAAGGAAAGAATAATATATGAAGATGTACTGGGGTATTTATAGATCAAAACAAATGTATCTTAATGTGAGCTGTACTTTACCTGGAAGTTCTCTAGTATAGCAAGCTGCTCTTGCTTACTGTACATTTCAAAGGCTACTCGAAAAAGTCCTTGAACGCTGTAGAACCAGAGGCTGTTATTTATAGTAGGCACTTTCAACCCATGAAACCTGAATGCTGCAACCAGAGGACATCATTGTCAAGTGTTAGTCAGTGTTTTGTCTCATTATAGTATGTTCTATCTTTTTTTTTTTTTTTTACCTGAGGAAAAATTTATTTTGGTTGCCAGTCCTTTCTTGGCAAACTTGGCGTGATGTCTCGGATGGTTCTCTGTACGGATGTCTGTGTTGGAGAAGAGATCAGCTCCTAAATAGAGAGGAACCACCGGACTCTGAAATAGATACAGAGATCATATGGATACATTATAAGAGCCTACATCCATGGATGATACATAACAGCCACCTCCTCATAATGTCTCATATGTAGCATCTAATAGTGGATTGAAACCCTCTTGTTTCACCCTCACCTTCCTAGAGTGATTATACACTAATAAAACATAGTTTTGCACATTATATTCAATTTCTGCCTTATTCTGTAAATAGAGCCCCCTTAAATCAGACACACCGGACCTTTAATGAACATTTTATATTAAAAAAAAAGAAGCTTAGGTAAACATTATTCATGTAAAAGACACAATATTACATTTATTCTGTGGTAGGTAAATGTTTTATATGTTTAATATTATTTGTAATATGCACTTAAAAAGTATGCGAATGACGCTTTCTGATTGGTCCCTACTGAAAGGCGCTGGTGTCAGGAATTATGGGAAATGTATTCCTAAATACAAATCTTCGTTAAAGCTGCAAGAGCAAAAACAAACTTGAGTCTGCAGTGATGTAAGCATTAATATTTAACACTCACCTCATTGGGACACTCTGTCAGCCTGAACGACGTCAGGTTCACCAGGTAAATAAAGCGGATTTTACGTGAGCCGCCGTCCCACTGGGGTAAAGTTAGATGTATAGTTGAGCAACCTGACATTGCTAGAAGCTTCTCAGTTACTTCTCAGCTGTACTCACTCCACAGTTATGTCTTGTACTGGAGGAAGAGCGTTGACATTATAAAGAAAGACGTGATAATTTACCAGAATACTTTAAACGAAAGCAAAGGAGTCAGACGGCTACGACAAATCAAGCTAGCTGAGCGTGAACGAACAGAAACATTACGTGTGTCGGTGTGAACGTATCGTTCAATTTGAACGAATCTTTTACATGACTCAGAAGTAATGAGTAGTCTCAGAGAGTGATTCGTTCGTTTTCATTCGTTCGCGGTTCGTTCATACGGATCGGTCTTTCGTTCATTTGTCACGTTTACATCGCCCACAAGAGGGCTACAACACTGCACTAGTGAATGAACGAAATGACAAAAAAGATTAGTTCAATTTACCGTCCGAGAGTAAGTGATCCGATTCAGCAAAAAGACTCTAACTTCCCAATACTATTACGACCCAGTATTTTAGCCCTCAAAATAGTCTTACAGACCAAAGAAAGAGCTGCATTTAGAAGTGTCTCCAGACTCCAGACACATAGGTCAGAGCATATGTGTCTTTGTCTTATCGCTTGTTTAATAGTATATAGTCTGAACAGATATTTAAAACCCCCCAGGACTATTCTCGCCCTTTTATGTCACCTATAAAACAAAATAGTGGGCTTACAAAACCCACAGTAACTTCTCCCGCCCCAAAACATTCCGATCACGTGACACAATGAGGACAAATGAAAACGCAGAGCAGCTGCTTTGACCTCTGACCTCACGTCCTGTAACCGCAGAGCTTGAGTAAAAATGGCTGAGGTTGATTTCGGGGATAGTGAGCTCTTTCAGCAGCTCGATGACTCCGCACCGGCCGTCCCGACGCACATACGCTTCACAGATGATGAGGAAGACCAAGAGGAGACGAGCCAGCTCCGGAGCAGGCTGGAGGAGTGCGATGATTACATCCAGAGACTCACTGAGGAGAATATCCTTGTCGCAGGCGCTGACTAGCATTGTGGATGTAGCTCTAGCTAGCACAGTGAGCCTCCTGTCTGCAAACAAAACAGAAAACACACACCCTCAATATGTCTTGTTTTTGTACCCTGCCTTGTCTGTCTCCTTAACTCGTAGATCACATAAAGATTTGAGGAGAAAACTCAACATCTTGACATGGCCGAGGTAATTAAACGCGACGTTAGCTCACACTGGATCATGCGCAATTCAAATTAATCGAAACTGTAAGTAACCAAAGCTGGTTTTCCTCTGACTTTACAGCGGCATCACAGTCGAAGATCTCAATTTTGACGGACCAGTACTGCAGATCCTTTATGCAAACAACATTATTTCAAAGTAAGCGGTCCTTTCCTCATGAAATCATCTTTAAGTACAGCTGCTCACTTGTGGTTTGCATACTTGGTATTGTCAGGTGAGCTTATGTTTATGTTAGCAGATACACATTTTGGATCTGTACCTACATTAATAGACCATATATTTAATTTCTAGCATATTATAGAGCCCCTTAAATATTCAACACTGGATCTTTTCACAATAACAAATGTATAGGAAAAGGCACAAAATTGTGTTTCTTCATTTACAAAGTTAATATTAACCCTAACCCTTCAGTTGTAAGTAAACTCTGTCCACTCTATACACAAGCACAAAATAAATACTCAAATGTCTGCCGACTAAATGCAATATCCATTGATTTTAGTTTCTCAGTCTCTAAACTTTTCCAACGTGAACTGGCTGCACATCCTCCGTTAATACGTCCCATCCACTAATCTGTCATCAGTAGCCTAATCCTGTGGCCAAATTGAATAATAAAAGCTTTATTGCACCTAGATATACAACACAGAGAACTCTACCTATTATATAAGCACCTGTTTGGCCAAGTCCATTATTGATTATTTGGTCGGTTGTCTTCAGATGTGAATATTTTCTATTGCATATTCTCATAAATAGCCTACAATTACATGGATGCAGTCAGAGTCCTTGTTACATAATCTGTTTATCGATTTAATATGGACTTTCATTTTGTAGTAATGGAAACTGGATTTTTTGTTTCTTTTTCATGACAAAATTAAATGGAAACAGCGCGCTGATTTAAATAGATTTAAATTTGAAACATTTTCTAATTTAAATTTCAGAATAGGAAATAGATTGAGACAAAGGTACACAGATAAAAAGATAAAATGAAAATAAAGCACAAGCTGATTAAGCTTGCTGTGTGTGCACAGCACCGCTAAATTACTTCTGAACCACTATATTGTGGTGAATGATCAATAATAAATGTCCCCCATTCAGGCAGTGTCGTCAAGAAATTGAAGATTCCATCTCCAATGTGATTTTGAAGCACCACAAACCAAGCAATGAAACAAAAAAATCTACCTGTCACATAAAACCTCAGGTATTTACCAAGAAGAGATTTTGTGATTATTGTCTTTAATGAATTTATGACCTGGCTTAAAAACGCAAACATGTTCTACTATCTGAAGAATTCAGCTTTCGCGATGGCCGAAGATCTGCAGAAGTCTGCTTCCAGTAGTGTAAGAACAACAGCAGAAGCCTTTAAGGTGAGGTAGTTTGCACATTGTACAATGTTTTGGCACATAGAAACCTAAATATATTGCTATATTAACACACCATAAATTGTTTTCTTGTTTTCCTGTCTTAGGTGGTTGGAAGCGTCTTATATTTCCAAACTTTCAGTCTCGATAAACTTGGACAGCCTCTGGTGAATGAAAACCCCCAGATGACCGAGGGATGGGTCGTTCCAAAGTATCTTTAAGATGGATGAATTGACACGCCGCCGTCAAAATCGACAGTCTAGTCTGTCGGTTTATCTGTTTTGAATGTGCTATACACTGTTTTGTCCTGGGATAAGAATTTTTGTTCAGGGACAGGTGTCCTGATTTTAAAGACTTTGTTGATTTCCTGAATTGTTGCAAAGCTATCTCCAGGTTTTCAACCATGTCATTGGCACAGATGGACAGGAAATAGAAATGAAAGATAAAAGGTATGTTTGGGATTATTGATGAAGCTTTATTTAGTTCCCATTGTCCGTTTATGGTTTGCCTTGTTCCTGTTCCTGTATGGTGTATAGCTAAATAATGAGTCTATCACTGATCTGTTCATTGTAGACCCAAATCTATGTGTTTCAACTGTGGTTCGAGCGGGCATCAGATGAGAGACTGTCCAAAGGTAAGAACAAATCAACATAACCTTGTTATGAGCCCAAGTTAAACGCGAGAAGAGTCCTAAAATCTACATTTATACATTGTGATCCTTCTAGCCTAAAGACATGGCTGCAATTAATGAGAGAAGAAAGGAGTTTAATCAGAGCAACAACCAGGCCATGCAGGGTAACCAGCGATACCATGCTGACGAAGTGGAGGAGCGGTTTGCTAAATACAAGCCTGGCGTCCTGAGGCATGGTTTATGCACAACAGACAAACATCATTTAATCACATGCAATATCTGTTTCACCACGGTAAAGGTAATCTTTAATATGTTTAATGTGTTGTGCTTTTAAACAGTGAAGAATTGTTGACAGCTCTGGGAATTGATGGCAACACCCTCCCTCCTCTGATTTATCGTATGAGGCAGCTGGGCTACCCACCAGGTTGGCTAAAAGAGGCAGAGATGGAAAACTCTGGCTTAACGATGTATGATGGAAATGGTATGTTTAAAATTAAATTAAAACCACTGATTTTTCTTTGAGCAATGTAGTGTAAAATATATATTTGCTGAATCTGTGTTTTTGTGTTTCCCAGTTTCAAATGATGGTAATCTAACAGACAATACCAATTCGCAAAACATCTCTTACGATGTTTCCAAACTGGTAGATTTCCCAGGCTTCAATGTACCTGCACCGCACAAAATGAAAGATGTAAGCCCGACAAAATAATCTTTTCGCATGTTGAAATCCCAGTTATATTTTCTTGTATGTATACCTTTTTAAACTTGCTCAAAGGTCAGAAATGTTCTGTAAATATGTGTGTGTATGTGTATGAATGTATGCATCATAATGGCAGCACACTTTGAGTGTGTTTCAGTCACAGGTCACGGTTGCACATCTCACTTTTTCTCACTTTTTGTCTGACCTCCAGGAATTCATGCAGTATGGTTCGATTCCAATGCAGACCAGTCACATGAAGCAAAACTATGCAGCCTATCTGTCCAACAACTTCCCCATGGTAATTAAAGTCCCTCAAGTGGTTGGGTATCATCCTGTCTATCATCTAGTCCACTTCCTGCTTCCCTTAACAACTTCCTATCTCACACAATAACAAAGAAAACACCTTGAGCACTCTCTATCAGATTTGTATTAATTTTCCACAATGGAACCCCCATTTAAAATGAAAAACAGAAGCTGTTGTGTTACTATGATGCATCCATAACAATCACTGAAGGATTGTAATAACCCCATAATAAATATTGCCATGATTTATTTAGCATTCAACAAACATTAACTTTTTATTATGCAATCTAATAATTGAAGTGTAACTAAACCCTGAAACCACTTTTTTCATGATGAAACTAGTGTATATGGATATTAAGTCGTGTTGTTGCTCGATTCAGGTTCAAATTTTGACCGTTTAGTATTTGAATTCCATATATTGTGCTATAAATATGCATAGCTACCTCCCTCTACTGGTTAAAACCGAAATATTACAATTTAAATTTCTTATTGGCTGATGTGGCAGGTGATATATGGTGGCAGCTTTCGTCACCAACCACCCCCGGCTCTCCATCCCCTCTGATAAAACCAGCGTCTCTTGACTCTGTTGCTTGCTATATAGGCATACCTTAATGCAGCTACCACTACTCTAAAGTTGATAGCTGTCAGCGAACACAATACAGCACACGTCCCACACAGCAGCTACTTGTGGCTGTTAAGTCAGAGCTAGCGACACAGAGAGCTGAGCTAACGATGCAACTCAAGTACCACAAAGCCATGAATCTACTTAAAGTAGCTGTCAAAGCTGCAGCGGACTCCAGTGCAGGCACGGATAGCCTGACGGCAGATGCTCATAGCTGATGGCAGAGAAGAAATCCTCTGAATTCAAACCACTGTCACATGCAGCAAATTCCCATTCACCATAAACCCTTCTAGACAACCAGTCATACTAATCAAAGTGCATAGTCATATCTGTCTTTCCAGCTTCTGGATTTATACTTTTGCGTTTTGGGCAGAGCCCTTAAATACTTGTCATTCTTGTTGCCGACAGCCTGGTGCCACCTGCAACAAGAGACGACATGAATCTGACTCATCTCCACAGCTAAGGAAGAAGACAAGGTCCAGTCCTGATAGGAACTCTGATAGGAGCTCAGACATGGATATTGAATCGGGTAACTGTTCATTTTATTCACTTTTTTTTCACACATCGTTATGCATTTTAAATGTGCAGAGTTATACCCTTGATTCAGCTGTCTCTTTCTTTGGCTGACTGTATTCATGTCTTCTCTCAGACCCAGGCACACCTTATCAATGCGCAGGTGACTTCCAGTTTCAACCTCCGCTGCCTCCTGGCTCGCCTTGCTTCAGTTCACCTCCTCCTTTACCCCACGGCACTCCTCCTGCTACACCCACTCCCCCACCTCTCCCTAAAGGTACACCTCCTCCCACACCCACCAACGGCTCTCCAGCTCTGCGAGGGCGTAACTGGGTAGCTGATGAGGCGGTTGAGGGAACAGAGGATGACCTGACGCTGGAGGAACTGGAGGAGCAGCAGAGGCTGATTTGGGCAGCTTTAGAAAATGCTGACACTGCCACCAACAGTGACTGTGAGACGCCTGCACTGGGAACACCTGCACCAGGAACACCTGCGCCCAGTTCACCAAGTGTGTCCACACCTGCCCATGTAGACACAGAACCCGAAGAGGTTGAAGAAGCGATGGACACAACAAAACCTGCGGACACTTGTCAAAGCAGTGAAAATAAAAAGGAACCTGGGATTCAAGAGATTTGCTCTCAAGCATCTGAACCAATGAAAGTTGAGGATGACAGTCCGCAGAGTCCTGAACCAGTCAAAACCCAAAACGACAGCCCTACGAGTCCCGGTCCAGTCAAAGCCCAAGATGACAGCCCTCAGAGTCCTGGTCCAATCAAAGCCCAAGATGACAGCCCTCAGAGTCCTGATCCAATCAAATGTCAGGAAGACAATCCACAGAGCCCTGTGGAGAAGATAACAGCTGTTCCTCATAGGAGCAACTTTGCAGCTGGCATCGTTCCTTTTGAAGACACACCAGAATTCACTGAAGTTGCTGAAGCCACAGGGACGTACCTGAAGATCAGAGACTTGCTGAAAAGTTCCCCTCGAAATTTGGCCAAGAAAAAATAAAAAATCTCCATCTTGATTTGGAACATTGATTATTTTTAAAATTAGATTATTTTCATTTTCATGACCATCCTGGCAGCCATGTTTTTTAGCCATTTTATTATTTTTATACCAAGATGAATGTCTATGCTGTATATATACATTTGATCTGTAATGATACAATGAGGAGGGACATTGAGGGATGCTGCAACAGCAATGATTTGTAGGTTTTCACCAATTAGTCTAATTTTTTTTTGGTGGACTAAAGTTACTCATGCATTTTGTTTTATTGTAAAATTTGTAAAAGGTAATTTCCTGGCCTGTATTATTTTAATAGCATTGTGTGTCTACATGGCTTTTTCTATTTTTGTCCCACTTGAATTGTTCTAAAATCTTGAACATGCTTGTATTTGCTTCAGTGTTATTTTTTTATTTATGCTGACAGCACAGATGGCCAAATATGTGTGCTAACAGTTTATAGTTGTTTGTTAACTATCTTCAAGCAACAAGAAACAACAAGCTGACCCTTACCATAATCAGTTCACTTTCATGCTGCACATGAAATGGCATATAATTGAATCTCTGCACTACAACGATCTGCCTTTTGTTCCAATTACATCAGAAAGCTTGGTCTACATTGTTTCTTTATTGTACCTTTATTTGTTCTTTATTGTATCAAACAGATTCATATCACAGCTGAAATAAACTTCTTTCTTCCTTTCAAACTAACTTACTAGCAAAAAAAAGGCATCATAAAATGTTCAAATACAGATTTACAGCAACTTTAAAGAAGCAATATGCATAACAATATGGCTATAGTGTCAGTCAGTCGTAAAAACTGGAGCATTGGAAAAACACACCATCCGGCCACTTCATTAGGTACAATACAATCCAATGTGACCTAATACAACAACTCTCCTAGAAATTCAGCTTTAATTAAGTAGTTAACTTAAATGGTGTTAAGCTGGATTGCATTATTTTTTAAAAATATTTTATTGAACTATTCATATATTTCCCATACACAAATAAGATAATAAAAAATAATTAATAATAAAATATGTAGTTGCGTTTCCCACAAAACATTTCACATATGATATACATCAAAACACAAGATGATGTGAGAAGGCCATAAAAGTTGTGAGTTGTTGTACTAGATCAGATTGGATTGTACAAGTGTACCTAAAATAAAGTGGCCAGTCTGTGTATTTTTCTAAACGTTTTACAGATGCAAGTGAGAATACAGCAAAATTATTGTGTACAGATATATCACATATTGTAGCTGAAATAAAGTTTGTTCTCCCTTTTAAACTAATTTAATAGCAAAAAAAAAAAAAAAGACAATAGGGTAAAAATACTAGACTCTAATTTGGAGCATTGGAAATGTACACTGATCGAACACTTCATGTTTACTATGAAGGTTGCAGTGGTGTTAAACTGGACTTTATCTATCTAATATTTTTGCCACATACTCAAATTATAAGCTTTGTAAAAGTGGAATTTATGGTAGTGTTATAATATTGGATCGCATTGGATTGTACAATTGCACCTAATAAGGTGGCCGGTCGGTGTATATTTCTAATTATCTTACAGATGCTATTGAGAATAGAGCATAATTATTGCACACAGTTTAAAAGTTAAAGAAAACTTCCCAACCTTTCCCTCTCAAAAAAGCATATTTTACACTTGGCCCAAACCAAAGAACAACTGCATAACACCTCTCTACTTGTACTTTCTTCTTTGGCACAGATTATATTCTTGATCAATAACGGTCTTTTTGGACAATATTATAACATTTAAACTGCTCCAAAGCACAGGCCAGAAAAGCATGAGCCTTATTTATCTTAATGTGACTCCCTTTAACCATGGGAGTTTGGGGTTTTGAAGTTGTTTCGCCTCTCTCAGACGCGAGGCAGTGTCCCATCTTTACCGAACATATCATCTTTGGTCGGCACCTTCCGTTGACGTTCCTCTCGGCCGTTGGACACACCGCTCGTGCGCTGGGCTGTGCCTGCCTGTGTCGGTCTGATCCGAGCGGCAGCAGCAGCAGTAGTAGTCGTCGTGGTGGTGGTTTTTTCCCCTCAAAGAAGACGTAGGCTGTACAGAGACATATCAGGTCAGTATTAGCTACGTGTTCCCGTAAACTTGCTCATTCGTGTGCTGCCGATAAACCAGAACACTGGACGAAAAGGCGAAAGTTTTACAGGTGGTGTAAGACGTTAGTTGAATGTGTTAGTTTAGCCAGCCAGCTAGCTAACCAACCCTTCTCCTGGTCCTAACCACCGGTTATCGCTCGGGCCTCGCTGCTAACGTTACTTAGCCGCTTAATCAGGTCTGTTCTTATCATGATGAACAGACTGGGATTCATCTAAGCCTGAGAGGTGACAGCACAGTCACCCAGCTGCTGATTACAACAACATTATACGACAAACTATCATTTCAGGTGGGCTAATCTGTAACAATTTTGTTGTGCTGACTCTCTCAACTTGTAGCAGCAGTGTGCCCTGCTGGAGCTCCGGTGACATTGCGGAGACTTTTGGACTTGTGGAATTTGCTTTGGCTCGGACACAGTGTTGTTATTCGGGTGTTTGAGCATGTGGACACCGGTGTAACTCATCATAAACGCGGTATAGTCTCGCCAGAGAGGTAGTTAGGATAAGCTAGTGAGGCAAGTTAGCTTGACATGTTTCATTTTTTTACAGGCTTGCCAGATGTGCCACCTCATCGACAGCTCTCAATCCCGTTAGCTACTGATAGAGGTGACAGACAGGGGCGAGGTAGGCCAGACCTCTGGATAACTTTGAACTTGCACAGTCACACTGTGTAATATAATAATCTGTCAGTGAGACAGCTGTGGTGACTCTGAATTAGACAGGTATGTGGCTTAAAGGTGTGACTTAGGCTTTTATAATGAAGCCTTTCAGGCAGTTTAACTTGTTTGGACTTAAGATTTATAAAGGCTGTGACACTTGAAACTCTTGACAGCCTTCTATTTGTATTTCTAATAGTCTTTGAGCTTTTCAACATGCAATTTAGAGTCTGAAAATGTGTGTATAGGTTGGTCACCTGTCAGAAATATTGTCTTTTGTGCATACATGTGTCATATTATGTATGACTGTACATTTAAACCCTAGCTGTTATACTTGGTCTGGATTTTGCATTGCAGCCACAGTGGAAACTTTGACTACCCTACCATATATTTTTATTATTTCAAGTCATAGTTATGTCTTGGCACAGTTGTAAGTGCCAGGATCTACTTAGGACAGACCACTGTTGATACAATGGCTGTAGAGAGCGAGGGTTGGTTAACTTGAAAACAGGTGATGCAGGATTCTTTCTGGCTCTTATTCTGTGCTTATGTCCTGTTAGTGCTTTTTCTACACCTTCCTCTGTCGGTGTTAGCAGAGGCCTGCATAATCATCCCAGCAGATGTTTCCTCAAAAAGGAAGAAGCAGAGCTCGCCTTGTCCTTGTGATGACAAACACAAAAAGAGTGTAGGAGTGTGATTACATCAGTGAATACACACTTGTGAATACATGAAGTCATACTTTTCTTTTGGTGTGAATTAGTTGTGAGTTTACTCTATCAGGCATCCGAATCTCATAAACAACGTCCTGCTTTGCTCTCGTGTGTGTGAAGCAGAAATTGAGCGGGATGTCTGGGCAGCTAAGGCTGGACTCGCTGTGAAACATCCCAAAAAAGCCTGTTTGCACCTCGAGAGGTGGAATGAAAAAAAAAACACTGGATACTGTAACCAATGATGCTCTCCCATCATTTAGTAAATACTTGGGAGGCTGAAACAGATGAAATGGTTTCTGCTGTCATTACAAAACATGCAAGCGGATTCAGCTAACGTCTGTATCAAAAGCGGTTTTGCACTCCTGTAGTCAGCAAGATACACTCTTCTAAAGTGTGCACTGACAATCAGCGTGTTCCCTATAGCAGTGCTATGAAGATATTCATCTGCAGATTGAATTTTTGTTACTCTTTTTCCAACATTCACAATGATTGAGGTCCATACTCACTTCATATCTATTGCTTGGAAAGACTTTTAGCCCTTAAACGTCCGTCATTCCCAACAGGGAAGCTGATTATGTGAATGTAGCCATTTTGAGAAGTAGAGTAAATTTCAGTTCTGTTTTACAGGCTGACGTCCACCCATTTCTTTCTGGTTATTTCCATCTCTCAGTGCATCAGCATGTTAATTCCCTGAAACTTTAGCAAGACATTGATGTTTGGCTTTCTTCCTAGCTACAGATTAGAGGAGAGGGGAGTCAGTGGCAAAAGATTAACGTTACTGCAGCGGGACATTCTCCAGACTAAGTGGATCATTTTCAGCTGACTGCTTCAGCTCACCGATCAGAGCTGAAACAGCCCCTGTTAACGCTCACAAGGCAGTCATAGTAAAGCCTGGTGGTGCTCTACTAAGACATCTAAATGCAAATGATTTTTAGAGACTTTTGTTGTCATAGTCCACAGGATCATGAGTCAGTCAGTCTTTTCTTTTCTGAAGATTTAGGAAGTCACGTATGGGCTCTTTTTTAAATTAATTTCAACCATGCAGTCTTCAGCCACTGAGAGTCTCTCTTTCTTTGGCCTCCTCCTGACCTGAGGGCATTAATCACTATCATTCAAAGACACGGCGCGAGAAAACTGGAGCACATTTGAACTAGGTCGCTGCTTTCTGATGGCCACTCTTTATTCTCCGCTGAGAAATATCTGTGACCGGGTGTCTGAACCTACAGACTGTAGCTTTTAGGCCCTTTCAGGCATGAAAGGTATGTTTGTGAAACTCTGTCATGTCATGTGTCTTGGCTGTCTTAATACTTAGAACAGTTGACTCACATTTTAAAGGTTTATTTCAGTGTAGAGACTTTGAAGGTCCAAAATGTGTGGGGGCCACTACAGAATATGGCAGAAAACTATGTTTAATCACCTAAAAATAAGAATCTGTGATTTTGTTACCTTTAAATGAGCTTTTAAGATGTACAGATGCCACGGGTCCTCTTTCACAGAGTCTGCCATGTTGGACCGAATGTTCAACAGTAGCCTTGCTTGTTTCTCCTTGCTATAGGTGTGTCACAATGCCACATTATCATGCCATATGATCAAAGGGACTAGGCAGTTTCTGTGGTGCAGTAAAATGATAAACAGAGATGATCTGCTGCTGGTGGTGGTCTTGCTTCTACAGTAATCCTGTTTATTAAAAAGCTGCCAACCAGATTTACATGATTTAATATGCCAGAATGATAGATTGAGTGAGCGACTGATTGTCTGCAGTACTGTGTGTATTGTGGTCAAGGTCACAGATGATCCGTTATTCACAAGTTCATGATGGCAACAACATGGACTGCATATCGGCTGGCCTTTGACGGGGTATTTTTAGGTCTTAACCGTGACGTGTTGTGTCCTGAGGAGCTTGTTGTCATAACAGAAACATTACATGCCTCCATTAACAGAGCACCAAGTCAATGAACATGCCTAAAAGGCATATCTGTACTTAGTATTTATGAGTTCTGAGTTATAAGTAAAATTAGTCCTGTCAGTGGAACACACAGCAGAATCAGAGGCAGGAAAAGTCAACAAACAGCGCATTTGTCTAAATGATTAATTAACCTAATTAAAGGTCCAGTAGGTAAGATTCAGGGACCTCTATTTACAGAGTATAGCAGACTTTTCATCAGTGTATAATCACCTGGAAATACCTTTTACCTTTTAGAATGAGCCTTTTATATCTACAGACACGAGGGGTCTGCTTCCATAGAGTCTGCCATGTTGGGGTGCCATGTTTCTACAGTAGCCCAGAACGGACAAACTAAACACTGACTCTAGGTTGAGCTTTCATTGTGTCTGCATGTTTCATGGCCAACATAGTTTCTCCTTCATGCTAAGAAGGAAAGGTTAAGGCACCCTATCTACCTGTCTACACACAATTAACCTTCTCTTGTACTTCTAGTTATTAATTCAAATGTAATTGAGTCGAGTAATGTTTTTTTTATATTCCTCTCTCCAAACAGGGTCCTTTTTATGGGCAGCATTTTTTTCTCCCTCCTCCCTTTTCCTGTTTTTTTTGTTTTTATTTATTTTTTATTTTCTTTTTGTTAATTGATTTTTGGTGCGGAGAGAACAACTTCGCCATCACAGAGCTGCAACCAGTTGTTTTCATGGTCTGGGGTCAGTCTGTACCCACTGACGGACACAAGCTTTGTGGGTCTGAGAAGAGATCACAGGTGGAAACATGAGCACAGCCAAACCCAGTGGGATCAAAGTGCCCAGCAAGATAGCTAAGCCCGCTGGGACAGCAGCCCCAAAGACCAATGCCAGCGCAGGTAAGAGTCATCCCACGTGCAGCTGCTTCAAAATGCTCATGCTCACTTCTCTGGCAGACCTGTTGAACATGGTGTCTAGTCAAAGAGTTTTCTATAAGTTCATATATTAACAAACAAGGTGGTCAGTTTCATTGGATGGATAGAGCTGACAAAATAACTTTAGATAAAGTAGCTTTGGTATTTTGCAAACACACGCCAGTTTTCTAGGTTGTACTAGATCTCAACTAATTGGAAAGCACAGTAAATATCCTAATAAATAGTGGTGTTGAGAACCTCTTTTTTATGCTCAGCTAAATATGTAACCAGAGAGTGCCAAACAAACCAAGGTCAGCTGGTTAATTGGGTTTTTGACATTTCAGATATTTGCTTCTCTATAAAGCTTTTTTTTCTAGTTAGTTCAATTCTGTTTTCAGCCTCACTTTGGGTTGCATGTTTGTATGAAATGTGCTTTATAAATAAACAAACAGCTTTTCAAATATTTAGTCATGTGTGGAAGTCATGTAAGCTAGTTCACATTCAAGCAGATGAAAGATTAAACTATCAAAGTATAATTTTCATTTACATTGAAGCATTTGGCCGACACTTTTATCCAAATCGACTTACAAAAAGGGGAAACAAAACAAAACAAAAAAACCATCACAAGATAATCTGGGCATTGAATCAAATCGCATGTTTTGTACAGCATTTTTTGTCAATTACTCAGTCTTTAAAAATCTCTGTTCATTCCTCTCTGCTTATTTTTCAGCAGGAGCTAAAGCTTCTGCGGCAGACAAATCAGCTGCAAGTGCCAGCGGAGGAGATGCCCAGAGTGCTGGGGAGAACTTCCAGATTGGGGAGCGAGTATGGGTGAATGGGAATAAGCCAGGCTTCATACAGTTTTTGGGAGAGACACAGTTTGCCCCAGGACAGTGGGCAGGAATTGTTTTAGATGAGCCAATTGGGAAGAATGATGGGTCAGTGGCGGGGGTGCGCTATTTCCAGTGTGAAGCTCTGCGTGGAAT
Source organism: Protonibea diacanthus (assembly GCA_028641955.1). Taxonomy (NCBI): domain Eukaryota; kingdom Metazoa; phylum Chordata; class Actinopteri; family Sciaenidae; genus Protonibea; species Protonibea diacanthus. The sequence goes on along the minus strand of CM053985.1, from coordinate 17,860,557 downwards.
ATTTACCCGCCCGTCCAAGTTGTCCCACACAGAAGGGGAGGCTAATGGAACTCAGACAGCACCACCATCTCGTGCTGCATCACCCACTCCTTCAGTCGGTAGTGTGGCTTCGCACACACCCACCACAAAATCAACCTTACCCTCAACTACCCCAGCAGCCAAGAAAGCCTCCTCCACTACACCGGCTACAACAGCTACACCATCATCCAACCTTGCACGCACAAACAGTGAATCTGTCTCCAACCTCTCAGAGACTGGATCCGTCAAGAAGGGGGAGAGGGAACTGAAGATGGGTGACCGTGTGCTGGTAAAGTTTGTTTGTTGTTATCTAAAAGAAAATTGGAAATTTCAGCATAGTGACAGAACTCTTTTTGCATAGCAAATTAGCAATTTAGTCACCATCAATGTGCAGCTCTGGTGGGTTGATTGTGTCATGATAAGCACCGTTCATCCTGCCTAAGCGGGCTGCATGCTTCTTGCGGTGGGCTCGGTGCGCCCACCCACAACCCTCCACAATCACACAATTGCGGCCAGTGTGTGGACCGAGTACGTGCCGCATGAAATTTGAAACATACATGTCTGAAGCAGTTAACGTGCCTCCTTGTTGAAGATTGGCCCAATAATCAGATAACCAACAGACATAAGACATAAAAGCAAGTAGAAAACGACACTCAGCCATTATAAAAGTTATAACTAATAACTGTCATGTTTGACTTTTCCTGCTTAGATAAATATACTCCCCATGACCAAATTTAGAATCATTTGAATAAAAGAAAGAAAAAAATCATGTTTCACATGTTGACAGTTGGCCTCATTCTGCTCAAAGCTGGTTTGTTTCTGTTGCTTTGATGGAATTATCTCATTCAGGGTTTATTACCAGGAAAAGCTGATTACTCTTAGGCCTCTCTTATCTGTCGAGGAGATTAAATGGTGGCTAATGTCTGTTGTTTTCTTCTCAGGTTGGTGGTACAAAGGCAGGAGTGGTACGTTTCCTTGGAGAAACCGATTTTGCCAAAGGCGAGTGGTGTGGTGTGGAATTGGATGAACCCTTAGGAAAGAATGACGGAGCAGTGGCAGGCACAAGGTACAAACCCAAAAGATCCGTAAAGAACTGAAATAAAAGCTGTTATACCTTCTAACCATCTGTTTATTATGACTTCTACAATCATGACTGTATTCCTTTATCTGTCCCCAGATATTTTCAGTGCCAACCCAAGTATGGCTTGTTTGCCCCAGTGCACAAAGTCACACGCATTGGCTTCCCTTCCACCACGCCAGCCAAAGCAAAAACAACAGTTCGGAAAGTAGTGGCCACCCCATCAGGGCTAAAGCGAAGCCCGAGTGCTTCCTCAATCAGTACCATGAGCTCTGTGGCATCCTCTGTCAGCGCCAAGCCCAGCCGCACAGGCCTGGTGAGACAAGGAAACACTCACCTACAACAAAATAACAAAACCTGTTTTTTTTTTTTAAAGCTGTGTTTTCTCATCAGACTGACCATGTTTGTATTCTGTCTATCCACAGCTAACAGAGACATCATCACGGTATAATCGTAAGATTTCAGGCACCACAGCCCTGCAGGAGGCGCTGAAGGAGAAGCAGCAGCACATAGAGCAGCTAATGGCTGAGAGGGACATGGAGAGAGCTGAGGTTGCCAAAGCCACTGGCCATGTCGGAGAGATGGAACAAGAAATTACCCTGCTCAGAGACGATCAGGAGCAGGTCAGCTCACCCAGCGGTTTAGTAATAACTCTTTGAATGAACCTGTTGAGCATCAATCAATCAATCAATCAAACTTTGTTTGTATAGCACTTTTCATACAAAATATGTAACACAAAGAGCTTCACACAATAAAACCCTGACACCCCCCACTCACCCCAATCCTCCACCCCACCCCATTATAAACAAAGCACTATACAAACTGATTGACCATAAATCTCTTAGTCTGTCTTTATTGCTTCATCATCTATGTACATTTTTAATGTCAACCTTTCTCTTGAAGATGGAGGCTAAGATGGACCAGTTACGTGCCTTGGTAGAAGCTGCAGACAAAGACAAAGTCGAGCTGCTGAATCAGCTGGAGGAGGAGCGTAGGTAAGGATTCGCAGACTGCTCAAACACTGATGTGCTGTGAGAAAATGGCAGCTAAGATCATATTGCTGTTATACTATCACAGCCTAAAAGTCATGAGGAACGATCTGTGCCCAAATTAGCTTATCCTTTCTCCTGATCAGTATAGTTGAAGGTCAGTCTCCAACAAAAAAAAAGCTCCAGCATGATCATTTTTCTCTGTTGAATAGGAAGGTGGAGGACCTTCAGTTCCGTGTAGAGGAAGCTTGTATTACCAAAGGAGACCTGGAGGTAAATACATGACACCGATCCACACCGTTAAAAAATGAATACATTTTATTGAAAAAACAAAACATATTATTTACATTATTAAACCAGACTGCAAATGAAATATTTCTATTTTTATTGAATGAAAAGTGGTAGACATGTTTAATTCAGCGCTGATTTAACGTCAAAGTTTGGACATTAACTCAGAAGCAGCATATCTATATATCCACGACAAGAAAGTGATTTAAATGTTTTGTTTACATCAGGGTGTCTTCTTGGAAGAGGTTAGCTGGTATTCCTTGTCACAGTTTTAGTCCTGTCAGAGCATTTGCATTATCTCTAGCTCATGTTAGGAGCAGAAAGCAACCACTATGCAGGCACGTTTGCATGGACAGTTTGATACTGCCCTCATCTTGCATTAGATGATGGTCTATCAAATGCACCCAGTGGTGCAGGAAGGCTCTGGCTTTGATGACTATGGCCAAACTGTGGTCTGTGGCCTTGTTAATATGCATATTAATACTGTTATACTAGTTATGATTAATGTGAAGAGATAAATTATATATCCACTCAAAGATTTTGCATTTAGCTTTGTCCTTCACATCATATTTTATAGTCATTTAATACTTTTTTCTCAAGTGAGTCATGTTCTCATCCCAAGTAATGATTGAGTATTGGGGTCCACTGGTATCTGTGTTCGTATCTGATCAAAGGATTTGTTATTTATTCCACAGTGCTACACAGGGGACCATCTCAATTACTCCGAAGGCATCCAAGCTCAAAATAGATGTTTAAAAATGAGGGCTACAGGGTTAGAATACCCCCTTATCTTCTTCTTAAATGTGTATACTAACATTTTATGACTTACTCACAGCTGTGGATACATTGAAAACTTGCATGCAGCTTGAAATACACCGACAAAAAAAAAAAAAAAAAAACTCTCCGAAGAGGCCAAACTCAAAAAATGCTTTGACTTCAAGCTGTTGAAGGTGTACTAATGTTTTGCTATAACCCTCAGTGCCTCCCTGTTCAGTGATGTGACGTTACTGCTTCTTTTTCCTCCTCGTCCTCGTCTTTCATGTTTGGCCCAGTGCTCAGCATGGAACCACTGGAGTTGTCCCCTTGTCATTCCACTGCCCAGTCACAGACCTGAATCCCACCAACAATGAACAGTGGTCGCATACACAGTCTTAGTCTACTTTTGTTCAAGTCACCCAGAAAATGTCCAGTGAGCCCTAAAATGTATTTGTTAGCTTCAGAATCACATCCTTTATGCCTGATTCATTACCTTTGAATGTGGAATATCAGTTAGTGGTGTAAAACCTGGGATAGGCTGCTGGCATAACATTTAAAACTGCTGTTACTCCCCTTTTTTTTAAATGAAACTGGTAACGTAAGACTAGAAGATAGCAGACAAACAAATTTGTGCCTGGAAATGCTTCATTAAGCTGCCATAAAACTGTTATTCATAAGGACACCAAGAAGTCAAATGGGAATCCTTTCCTTGAGCCTGATATGCTTCTTTTACTGATTGATTTCTGTTGAGTTGGTCACAAATCCTGCACATGGTGGTCTGATAACTGGTGGTTTCTTATACAATACAGTGTGGGCAATGGCCATATAACCAAAGAGAGAAAGCAGTGTGGGTTTAGTAATACAAAATCGCGAGATGTAATGTGCGTTTAGCTGGAAATAAACGCAGAAAAATCTCTACAAAGTGACTTTTTATTGTTAGGTTAATGTTCTACAACATTAGATATCCTCCGCCTGATATAATAAATTGACTTCATCTTCCAGAATTAAGCATAAAGGTCAGGAAATAACCATCACTGCTTTCTCTCCATGATGTGGTGAAGTAACTTTTACTTGCTGGCTTGACACACATTATCAAAATTTCTATGTATCATAACAATCAATGTGCTTTGTTCACCAGGTGTCAATTTTGCATGATTACCTCTCAACTACCTCCATCAATATACTCATCCTGCACCTCCATAACACACGCCCACCTCTTCTGCTGCTCGTCTTTCCCACCATTCTTTCACAAAATTCCCTGTGTGCAGCTGTTTATGGCACAGCCTGAAAGTTCTGCATGGGGTGTTTTTTTTTGTTTTTTGTTTCCCATTTCCACTCATCCACCACTCCCCACCTCCACCCTAAAACCCTTTCCCCAGTCCTCATACACACACACATACAGACAGACACATACACCCACAGCACATCACTATTATCATTGTCCAAACCTCCCCCTCCATCCTCTCTCCTGTCTCCCTCCCTCTCTGTCTGCGTTGGGCTGGCATGTGATGGTGGCACTGGTGTGTTCTCTTCCTCTCCCCCTTGTTTACTAACAGACGCAGACCAGACTGGAGCATGCCCACATTAAGGAGCTTGAACAGAGCCTGCTCTTTGAAAAGACCAAAGCTGAGAAACTCCAAAGAGAGTTAGAAGACACTAGGGTAATGAACTCTGCTCTGCAGTGTGCTACGTTGGAAACGAGGGCCTGGGCCGGGGATAGTGGCCAAAAGATTTGCAAGGGGTACAGAGAGGAGCTGAGTAGTAACCCGGAGCTTTGCTTTGTATGGGCTTGTGGTGAATGCATTTATCGGGCTTCACGCAAGGAAAATAATACTCCAATTAATTAATAAACTAATGCATATACTAGGTCTATTTAAATGCTCAAATCAGTCCATCCTGCATAAAGTTAGATTTGAAAATTTAGGAACTATTTTGTGGCCTTAGCTACTGATTCATTTTTCCATTTTTTTTTGAAATATTCATTTTCCTCACATTTAAATTGATTTTACTTTTCATTGAAAAGTATAAATTTCTGTTATAACCTTTCGATAAATAACCACATGCAACTATCAGCTGTCCTGAGTGACGGCTCTTTTACTTTTTTTTCCATTAAGTTACCCAACCTGAACTCACTCTTGCTTTACTAGTATCACTGCTTAACCAGACAGACAAACTTCTCCCCACCCGGCTAATCATTTTCTCAGTTATCCTATGTTCTACTCCCTCCAGTCCTTCCCAGCATCCATTTGTCCTGCTTATTTGGTGTCCCTGCGTTTTGCTAGTCTAAAACCCGCTCCACCTCCCAGACTATGCATCCTTGTGTTGCCCGAGGATATTTTAGTCATGAGGGATGTCAGGAGAAATGTAGTTCTGTAGGTTTGTGAGCATGAGGGTCGTAGTTTCTACAGGCTCTCTATCGACAGAAAAGCAAATGGTGATTTTGATTAAATAATTCACCTTAAACAAGCTATTAAATCTTAATTTGAAGGGTGTTTGAGAACATTAGAATAAATATTTGGAACATAGCTCAATCAGTGCTCCCTGAAAGTTTTTCTAGTTCATACCTCTCCTAAGTCATGACATCAGAAACAGCATTAATTCAATGAGTTAGTTAGTTAAATGGATGGTGGAAAATGTCTACACACTGCTATAAGCTCCATACATGCTTTCAGTGTTCACTTCCATTATTTGGACCATACCCCTAATAGCCATAAGAGGTCAGTATAACACCTTGTTTTGGGGATCAATGGTTTTTATACCCTCTTCATTAAGCAAGCAAAGAGTTTGTCACAAACCATTATTAAGTTTTTTGAAGTCTTTGTTATCTATCATCATTAAAGTATTTAATTTGTTTAGTAACCGTATATTAGGATTAAGTCCCTAACACACTTTTGTTAGAACACAGTGGTTCAGTATGTCAGATTAGGACATATTTTTACATGTGAGATTTCTGCTTTTAAAGGTCGCTACTGTTTCGGAACGGTCCCGTATTATGGAGCTTGAGAGGGACCTTTCACTGCGAACACGAGAGGTAGCTGACCTGCAGCTGCGTCTTGGGACCCAGCAGGGCTCTGAAGATGCAAATTCAACTCTTTCTCCCCTCCTGGAAGAGATAAACTCTCTGAGGGATCAGTTGGCAGCCCAAGAAGCTAAGCAGCAAGAAGAGCTGGTGAAATACAAGGAGACGCTAGAAGCTAAAGAAAAGAGCCACACCGAGGCAATTGCTCAGCACCAGGCTACATCTGTGAAGCTCTCTGGTGACAATGAGCAGATGCAGATGCGCTTAAGTCAGGCTGAGAAAGAGAATGCTGAAATTATTGAGCTCTGGCGTTCAAAATTGGAGTCTGCCATTGCGTCTCATCAGCAAGCCATGGAGGAGCTGAAGGTGTCCTTCAGCAAAGGTGCAGGTGCCCAGACAGAAGAACTCATAGAAACCAAAAGTGCACTAGAGAGGCTGAAGTTGGAGCACAAGTTGGCTGTAGAGGAAGCTGAAGCCAAACATGAAGCTGACATCAGAGTTTGGACTCAGGAGACGCAGGCACTGAAAGCACAGATGTTGTCATTGACTGAGGACAAAGAACAACTGGAGGAATCACTACGGTCCAGCGTTGAAAAAACAGAGGAGCAGCACCTTGTGGAGATGGAGGATGTTCTTGGAAAGCTTCATGCTGCTGAAATTAGGGTTAAAGAGCTTGAGGAGAATGAAGCAATACTGGCCCAAGACAAGGACAGAGAAACCAAAGAGCAGATGGCCGAAATGGTGGCTCTCCGCAGCCAAGTAGCACAAGGTAACCAGGAGCTTGTAACCCTGAAGAGTCAGTTAGAGGTGGTTCAGAGCCAAGGAAACAACCAGGAGGCCAAGGTGGGATTTTATTCAGCTTCAGTACATTTAAATACACAATTTTCAGTCCGTTTTAGCGAAGTGGTGTCTTCTGTTAGGTTAGTGTGATATCAGTCATTGTGTTGTGTTTGACATTTCTTTTCTGTTTGTTTTTGCCCGTTTGTCCACTGTATTTTTTACTTGACGTGCTGTAGGTTAGTGAATTGAGCTCTGAGTTGGAGGGCAAACAGCAGGAAGTCCTCTCTTTACAGCAGAGTCTGACCACTGCACAGCAGGAAAAGGACACCTTGAACCAGGAGCTTGGAGACTTGGTGAGTCTGTATGTATATACAATGACTGAATTTGCGTAAGGATGGAAGTCACTGATCCTTTTCATGTTAAGTGACCTTTTGTGATGACTAAGTAATTGTTTGTAAATTATCTTAGTCATGTTTTTGGCATTTCCCTATCCTAATTTCTTATTACTCAACAACTGATATCTATAGCCCGTTTATCTTCAAGGAGCTAAAATCAGCTAAAATATTTGCTCAACTGTTGTATCAGTTGGTCATATGCCAAAGATAATTCAGATGTATAAACCACAGAAATCCTAAACGAAAGTCCTGAAATGCTGATTTATAAATTTATCAATTGCAGAAAAATCATACACAATTGTTGAATAAAAAATTTCCCCACAGAAACAAAAGTTGGCTGAAAGCACAGATGAGCAGACAAAATCAGCAAAAACTATGCAAGGTAAATGATAAGCAATTTTTTACTGGTCAGTTAGTTAAATATTTTTACCCATCGTCTGCTTCGGAGGATCGAAAATGTAATATCTTTCTTTTTGCAGAAACACTCGAGAAGCTCAGTAAGAAGGAAGAGCAGTGCACATCGCTGACCTCAGAATCAGAGTCTCTAAGAAGTCAGCTTGCTGGTAAGAATATTGTAACTGCATTCTTTTATATTAAATTATTTGTAAGTAGTATGTGTTATTACTGTACTGTACTTTGTTCCCTTTCATACTGAATAATAAACTTAAAAATCTATGAACAAACGCGGCATGTCTTTGCTCAGGGCTGGAGAGGAAGCTGAACGCTGCAGATGAAAAGCTTGAGCAGCTTTCAAAAGACAAAAACAAGCTGGAAAATGATATTTCAGAGATGATGAAGGCATCTGGTGATAGTTCAGTACAGCTGACCAAAATGAATGAAGACCTCATCCAGAAAGAAAGGTACCACACTTTAATGTTACTTTTTAATTACTTCACTTAAAACAATTTATTTTTAGTTATCTAACCTGTCACCGAACATTCTCCTCAAACGTTTTTCCTCACGCAGGAGGCTTGAGGAGTTACAGAGTCAACTAGCCGAGGAGAAGGAGAAGGTGGCACACTCGAATGAACAACTTCAGCAGGAACAGTCCCGCAAAGAGCAGGAGCTGAAAGAGACCAGAGAGGCACATCAGTCTCAAATTAGTAACCTTGAGGAGAAGATTGCTAACTTGGTTCGTACTGGAGGCAGTCACAAAGATTGTTTGAGCAATATGTTGGATATTTCAAGACTTAGACATTGGACATTAAAACTTGTCACACTTAAGTGCATCAGATGCAGCTTCAAGGAGAAAATGCCCTAATGTGATTTAGTTATGACTTTTCTCGTCCCCTGTTTTCTAGGGGAAGACTGTTAAACAGGGTGAGACCCAGGTTGAGGAACTGAAGGCCTCTCAAGAGAAAGCCTCCACTCAGGCCTCTGAGCTCCATGTGAAGGAACTCGAGGTGCTGCATAGTGAGGTCAACAAGTTGAAGCAGGACCTCTCTTCCTCCAAGGACAAAACCCAGGAGCTGGAGAAGTTGGTGTCTGAGCTACAGCCATACAAGGAACAGGCTCAGGTAAGCACCAACCGTTGTTTAATCAACACGTTTTATGTTTGTTGAAGGTTATTATGCATACAAATGTTTTGATTGTGAAAAGTTACCAGGAAAAATGTGATGTTTGTGCACCAAGCTCATTTAATATTGGTGATTAATGTGTATTATCATTTTCACCATCATACACATTATTAGTGATAAGTTGTTCATTCCTCCCCAACATTAAAGGCTAATAACCCTCCTTGTTCATATCCATCTTAGCTCTGTTATGGATTATTCCATGGGCTATATGCTTACGGGGGTACGCCTGATGAAAATTATATTTAATGTATTGTAACACCATTTATGGTGATTGGAAAAGTTAGGGCTGCTAAGTGGATATTTATGCACTCAGTAAGATCAAGTTAAATCATTATTTATGGATTTAAAATTAGTGATAACTGCTTTTTTTTTATGTACCCCTGCTAGCATTGTTTATTAGCGTGATATTTCATTTAAGTAGAACATTTTCACTTTCTAAGTTTTTTGTGTGCATTTCTACATGATAGAAAGGATTTTTGTTTCATTAAGTTTTATATATTTAAAAATAATTGAAACAATAATACAGCCACTTTATTTAAATATTATATATTATTTTGGCATCAATGTAATTAATACATTTGTTTAAAGTAAATAAGGCCTGAAGTGAAAATGTTCTGCCTTTTTATATTTTTTAAAAATCATTGTGGTGTAAGCTGTGGTGTGATCTTTTCCCATTTTTAATGCTTCTGCAGCTTAACCTTTCCAATTGCGTATTACTTATGACCATATCTGCTTTGGTTTATTTTTTGGATTCATCTTACTTTTCCCTTTTGTATATATATTCCCCTCCTTTTTTTCTTTCAACTTTATTTTCCCAGCGTCTTTCTGCTGAGCTTGACACCTCCAAGCATGATGTTGAACATTTGTCCAAAAAAGTGGAAAAGCAGAGTCTAGATCTGGAAAATATGTGTAAGGAAAGTAAGGATGTTCAAGCTCAGAAAGACAAACTGGAGAAACAGCTTTCAGACGTGCAGGCTAAGCTCTCTGCTGTGGAGATCGGTCACCAGGAGCTTTCAAAGCAGAATGAAGAACTGCTAATAACCAGCAATACGCTTTCAAAAAATCAAGAGGAACTACTCGCCAAAAACAAGCGCTCAGATGAAGAAAGGATATCGTTGAACAAGGAGCTGGAGAAACTCAAAGATCTTCTTCAGGAAGCACAGACTGAAAACAAAAGTCTGAAGCATGCTGAAGGTGAACACCAGGCCCAAACTGAAGAACTTCAAAGACAAAATGCAGAGAAGAATGACTTGCTCTTAAAGCATCAGCAGGACATCGAGCAAATCGATGCTAAAAAGAAGCAACTATTGGAAGATTATGAAAATGTCTGCAAAGAGAGGAACCGGCTTGAAGATGACCTCAATGAAAGCAGGTCAAAGCTCACATGTGAGAAGGACAATCTCATTTTGGAGAGAGATTCGGCTAGAAATGCCAAAAAATCTCTCGATGCGAAGAATGCTGAACTGCAGGCAAAACTTAAATCTTTGAACTTGGAAAAAGAAGATCTCACGATGAAGAATACCCAGCTGCAGACCCTCACGGAAACACTAACAAAAGAGAAGGTGGAGATGTCTTCTGAAATCAGTGCTGCTGTGCTCGATAAAAAGACCCTTGAGACAATGAAGGAGGATCTCCAGAACAAGCTCAGTGTTACAAAGAAGGACTTGGAGAGCTCTGTCCGGGAATGTGAAGAACTTAAAGCCTCAAAAATGAGCCTGGCCCAGATGCTGGAAGAGTTCAAGACAAGCAGTCAGGTGACCGATTCTGAGAGGCTTCACCTTCTGCAGGAGAAAGAAGACTTACTTACGATCCAAAGAAAAGTCTGTAATGAGAAGGAAGAGCTCCTCAGAGAGATAGAAGAGTTAAAGGAGAAGCTTCAAGCCTCAACAGAACAACTGTCTCAGTCTAACGACAAGTTAAAAGAAGCGTTATCGTCCTTTGAGCAAGAGAAGCAAGCATTTCGCCTGCAGACGTCTGAAACAGAGATGTCTCTACATGCGATACGAAAAGAAAAGATGAGCCTGGATTCAGCGCTCGAGCAGCAGAAAATGGATTATGAGCGTTTGGCAGGGGAGAAAGGCGAGTTAGAAGAGAAGTACACAAAAGCTATGTCTGAGAAAAATGCTCTGTCTCTTGAGCGTGATAAGTTAGCTAGTGATATCCGAACAACTAAGGAGCAGTTAGAAAGTTCCTCTAGAGATAATTCTGTTGTTATTCAAGAGAGGTCTAACTTAACAAAAATGCTAGACGAAGCCAAACGTCAAAAAGACGAGATTGAAGCAGAGAAGACGTCTTTGAAACAAGAAAAAGTTGACCTACAAAATGAGCTGCAGAAACATAAATCTGATATTGAAATTCTTGAAAAGGGCAAAACTGAACTTATTCAAGAGCACAATAAGCTAAAGACAGATTTTGAGAATGCTAATTCAGAATCTATTCAACAGATTGATAACCTTACAAAAGATTGTAAGCGTCTGCAGTCGCTGCAGACTGAGGCTGACAAAAAGGTGCAGTCCCTGGAGAAAGAGAAGCAGGGACTGCTTCAGGAGATCCAGGAGTTAAAAAGTCAAACTGAATCAATGTCAGAGGCCAAGCAACTTCTTGAGACCAAGCTACAGGCTGAATCCAGTGAACGGAATAAAGTGATATCTGACAAGGATGGTCTTTCCAAACAAATTGAGCAATTGCAGAAAAAGTTGTCCGAAGCTACACAAGAAAACAAAGAGATTTCCTCTAACCTTAAGAATATCGATGAGCAAAACAAGTCTTCTCTGGTAGATATGGAAGCTCTGAAAACACAACTGAAGCAGCAAGAGCAAGAAACTAGTCGGTTGTCAGAAAATAAAGAGCAGCTGTCATCTAAGCTTGAAGAGATGAGCAAACAGGTGACCCTCCTGACCACAGAGAAGGAGAACCTTCTAGCTGGACAGCGTAAATTGGAGCAGGACTTTTCATCCCTCCACACAAGCCAAGAAAAGTGGCTCGCCGAACGGTCAAAACTCCTCGAAGAGGCCGAGAAGTTGCGTGCTAGCCAGAAACAACTAGAGGTAGATGTAAAAGGCCTACAAGCTGAGAAAGACCTTTTGGAAAAGCAATACAAGAACGCTGTTGAGGAGGTTTCAGCGTCTGCCTCTGCAAAAGAAGAGATTTCCTCCAGCATTTCAAATCTAACAGCTCAGAAGGAAGTCCTGCAGGCGGAGAAGGATGACGCTACCCAGCAAGTCATGCAGCTCCAGTCCCAACTAAAAAATGCCATTTCTAAGCAGCTTGAGGTATTCCTCCTCTAGTAGTTACCACCGTCGCACAAACCCTTAGAGTGGCTGGGGCTATGTCACCTACTCACTGCATGCTTTGCTGGTTTGTTCCCCTTTTCCCTTTCCCCTTTTATTTTCGTGTCTAACTTTCATCTTCCACTTACTAACTGCTGTAAATTACCCTTAGCTCCCAGCCTTTTCCTGTGGGCTTATAACGTGATCTAACATGAGGTGAAATTCTTCTGGGTTACATTATTATGTAGGTCTAAGGTGATCTTCATCACGCTTACCATCTGATGATGGTGATCGTATAATTGACGTCAATAGACTTTTTATTGTTTTTAGAGATTATAGCCCCAATTAGTGTGGGTAATGGGTTTTTCGTATCCGTTCTGAGGCCACAGGTTGTAGAGTGTTTACTTATAGTAAAGTATACTAATTGTTTTCTTCTTAAGTGTAAGATTAATGTTGGTAAGTCTCAACTTTAATGTACTTGAAAATTGCAATGAATTGAGATTTGGATAACTGATTCAGTAATTCAGATGGCAGACTTATTAAGCATGCAATTAATTTATTAAATAATATTAAAATCAGATCATCGGTTGAATTCAAACTATGAATCTTCACATAATCTGCAAATATCTTATTATAGTTGGTGTTTAGTTGAGGGCATTATGTCAGTGTCAACCAATCATTTGGTGCTCTCGATTTGAAGCCGTTGTTCATAACAAATATCCTGCTCGTGCACCATTTAGGCTGCAGAGGCCTCTGGCAAGTCTGCTGAGGCCCTCGAACAGCTGACAAAAGAGAAAGCCAGTTTGATGCAGGAGAAGAACGAAGCCCGATCATTGCTGGAGGAGCTCCAGAGCTCCAAGCAAGAGCTGGAGGCCCAGGTAAGAGAGGAAATGCTTATGTAAGTTTTCACTGGAGACTCTTCTCATAAAGAAATGTCTTGTAGTTGGAACCATAAATATATTTATTGTTTTCAGCTTAAGAAATCAAGGGAAGAGAACTCCAAGTACCAAGAAGATCTGAATGTATCCAAAGAGCAGCTTTGCACAGAGACTCAGAAGACTAAGCAGCTGTGCAAGGAGATGTGAGTATAGTCTTAATTTTGGCTACGGTGTATAATAATAATACCTTTATTTTCATATGGTTTTCACAACATATTTTTTGTATGTTGTCTACATGAACTTCTTAATCATTTGAATATTCGTATTTATTCAGCGAGGAGCTGAAAGAAGCAGATTGTGTGAAGACACAGTCCCTGCAGATGCTGCAAGATGAGAACAGCAAGCTGACTCAGGAGCTTGATAGCAATCACAAAGGCCAGGATGATCTTGTGAAGGTGCAACACTTTAAAAACTTCCATAAAGCATCCGAACATTTGTGTTTCAGCAACTAATCAGCTGTTGTTGTTGTTTTTTTGTTTTTTTCTAGCTCAAGAATGAGCACTCCAAACTCAAAAAGCAGTTGAAGGAGTTTAAGCAAAGGTAAGATAATACACTGTCATCCCGTGGCGTGTGCTCTTCGTCAGATCTCTGCAAATGAAGCAATATTTTAAAGCCTCTTTCCTAAATAAGCAGAAATCCTTTCACCTGTGAATCATGCTGTTGTTTTCCCTCAAAGCCTGCCAAATAATGCCATCAGGTACTTCACCGATTATATCATCTGGTATCAGTCATCGTCATGTAAAAAAATATCTTAACCACTCGCATGTAGGAAATTATTAGGAACAAGCTAGATCATGTTTCCGTTCAGTCGTAGTCCCATAAAAGGATGTGATGTCACATTTCTGATACTGATCAGCACAATGTGTGTGATACTACTGTGTGAAAATGGTGAAGAAAAATAACTAATGAGTTTTCAAACACAGTGCAGCTGTGCAGCGAGATGAATTAAGATGAAATCTGACCTGCGGTCAGCTTGGGATTGCGCCAAAACCGGAGCATGCTTGAACTTGTCCATCGTACATGCTTTAATAAAAGCGAACAGGAAACTGAGCCAATATTTGTAGAGCAACAATATAATGTGAGGCAAAGCACAACACATTCAGTACATTATTTAAAAAGTAATTTAACCTACAGCCTCATTTCACCTGCTCAACTCTTCCATGTGTGCTCTCACTGCTGGTTTTCCATGTTTAGGGATTTTTTTTGTCTGTTTTTCCAGTGTGTTCAGAATCTCAACTTTATTTCCACAGTCCGCACAAAAATATATCAAATATTTTAACCAACCACACAAGAGAAGAAATGATTCTTACTTTTCTTTTCTGCATGTCTCCCCAAATTTGTAAAATGTCTGTAGTGGTCTGTGGTAAACCGGGGCTGATCGTGTATCTCTGATATTTAACTGATATTGTGCATATGATAGTGAGAGCACCTTGAAGGAGCAGTTCGAAAAGGAGAAGGCCACCCTCCAACAGTCCATCCATGAATCTAGTGCCTTAATTTCAGAAAAGGACCAGCAGGCGGAAAACCTGAGGAGCGAGGTGAGTTTGCACACAATGACCGAGTTTTCAGAACAGCATTTCAGAACAGATTTTGTGAGTGTGCACGGAAAGATGCAGAAGTTGGTAAACAGACAAAAAAAAAAAAAAAAAAAATGTATCTTACAGGAACATTTCTTACAGTGCAGATTAACAGGATGCCACTTCTAGGTCAGTTTTCATTTTGTGTGTGCATATGATCGTGCAATCTTGATAACCGGAAAGTACAACTTTGAACATCATGAGAAAGTGAGCCCTGATGTTGGCACTGCCCTAGTTGATGCGATTACATACCGTATTTTCCGGACTATAAGCCGCTACTTTTTTCCCACGCTTTGAACCATGCGGCTTATACAAAGATGCGGCTTTTCTATGGATTTTTCTTCCGCTCTAGCAGGAAGTGCAAAAACGAGACAGGCAGCGGAAGTCAGTGCAAAGAAGAACACGCCAGTTTTTATTCTTAGCACATGCAACCCAACACACACAACAGCAAAATAGTATTTTCAGGCCCTCACCCCCTCATCATGGAAAACACACAAAGAAATTCCTATGATCAGTCCCTCCAGTTTTGTGGATTACCGCGTAATAAGCAATATGCCGCATATTTATGCCACACGCCATTTTCACACACCACGCAGTCCGCCCGGGGGATTCAACTCGGCGGGTCAGGGACGGCCGCACGGTGCGGGAGGATCCCCTCGCGGGACCTCTCCCCGTCACTGGGCGCATTTGCTCCGCGGCGGTGCGCTGCGACCGGCTCCGGGTCGGCTTGGAAAGGCTCGGGGGCTTTACAGCGCCCCTCCGCCCGGACCTCTCCGCTTCCCGGGGCCGTGGAACGAGTGCCTGCTGCGCCCTCTCCGGGGGTTCGCCGCCGGGGACGGGAATTAATCTATGGTGAGACGTTGGAGACGGCAGCGGGAAGAACTGATTCAGTGCCAAAAGACAAGAAAGGCTTTCAGAGGACAGAGGTCTGTTTTAAAAGCAGGTGGCCTGAACTTTCTGTGTAAATATCTTATTTCTCAACCTGGATATCGGCGGCTTATAGTCCGATGCGGCTTATATGTGACAAAATGTATATATATATTAAATTCTAGTGGGTGCGGCTTATATTGAGGTGCCCTCTATAGTCCGGAAAATACGGTAATATCTTTCACAGTGCTGTTGCACGGTGTACTCTCAGGTCTTGATTTGTGCTCACATTGAATTTGTGTTTTTCGCAGTTGAGTGTGCTGCGTGGGGAAAGTGCCTCAGTTAAGACACTGCAGGATACGATTCAGGCCTTGGAGCGTGACAAGACTAATCTACAGGAGCGTGTTCAGAGACTAGAGAAGGACCTGGCTGCAGGGCCTGACGCCATCAACATGTCCTCAGGTAAGAGTGGGTTTAACTCGTGACCACAGCTAAGTCACTCTGACATCAGAAAGAAAACAAGATTACCTAAACAATTCTGTGTTTCAGGTGATGCAGTTTTGGACCAACTGAGGGAGGATAAAGAGACTGCAGAGAGTCAGGTGTGTATATCCAGACTAATACTAATCACAGGCTGTCTTAGGTTGATTTTTGCCATTCATACATTCAGTGTAAAGATGCTTCCCTGCCCTGGCCCATTAAAATGTTCTGGTTTGGCAATACCGTGATCTCATTTTCATTTTCATCATATTTGGGGCAGTCGTACGGAAACAGCCTTGCTGAATGCTGCTTGTGAAATGACTGTGCTGCTTACTCAGACATTTACTAACAAATAAACCTACTGATGTAGCAGTAGACTCTGAATTTTACTCGTGTAGCTGTTCCAGTATAATGTTTTTTGCAGAGGTGAATTGGTTTGAAGTGACCTTAAAAATCGAGCTTCTGACATCATGATCGATGATTGACAGGACTCATGAATGATCACAGAAATTCATCATCACAACCTCCAGCCTCTGTTTAATCTAAAATGTTATACTGTATTATCTCCGTCAGTGATGATTTAAGTGTGTTGTCTGGCAGGAAGTGGGTCCTAATTTGAATCTCAATTTTTTTTTTTCTTTCTCTTTCTTAAATCCCAACTCCTCCTTCTCTGCCCTGTCTCTGATGTTGGCAATGCTACACCACCATCAGGCAGCGGTTTGTTAATGTTTTTCATCAGCTTCACTTGTGCATGTTTGTCTGTCACTGTCACTGTGGTTCTTATGTTTTTGTCCAGTGTGTCACGTTATAGTTTGTGTGTCGAGGCTACAAATTGTCTTCCAAAGAAGAAATTAGTTTGATTCATTAGGCACTCTCATAAAACTTGAAACAAAATGACTAATGTCACAGCACACATCAGGCCTGTTAAAAATTACTTTTCCTCGGTAAGACACTCATTCAAACTGGGTGTTTTCCTGACTCTTTGTGACTCATTCCAAGCTTCAATTTTTCTTTGACTTACAACTCACAGTGGTGACTCACCATCGTTGTCAAGATTAGATCAATTATTTGTGGGGAAAGGGAAACGTTTTGGCACATAGTACAATGAATAAACTTCACAGGGTCAGTTTTTAGAATACTGTGTAAGAAAATGTGTCGATCAGCAGCACTGATGCTACTGTTGTGTCACTCCTTTTACAGATTGAGTTCTTGAATTCGGTCATCGTTGACCTTCAGAGAAAGAACGAGGAACTCAAGGACAAACTGGAGAAGATGGCAGCTGCTGCTCTCAATGGGAATAATCCAAGTGAGCTGGATAACTATGATAGGTAAGTCCTCTAAAATGTCACCAGCTGTGCGGCAGTACAACTTAAATTTTGTACAGTCAGTTACACACCGAGGTGCTTTCTTCTTCTCTGCAGCCATGACAAGGAACCCGTGAAGAAAAAGCCTCCCCCGAGGCTCTTCTGTGACATCTGTGACTGCTTCGACCTCCACGACACAGAGGACTGTCCCACACAAATGCAGATGCCCGACTCCCCTCCACACACCACCTACCACGGCAGTAAGGGCGAAGAGCGTCCGTACTGCGACATCTGTGAGGTCTTTGGCCACTGGACTGACTCCTGTAACGACGACCAGACCTTTTGAAGCCTATATATCACCCTCGTTCGCACAATCACTATATTTGCACATCGCGTTAGATTATGCGGTGCTTTTGGGGTTTAGGTTTTTATGTGTGCGTTTTCGTGTGCTTGTTTTTGCCAAGCGTCTTTGTTGTCCACGCCAGTCCTTAAGCGCTCTTACAGGAGAAAGGTCTCCTCCTCTTTCCAAAAATTCAGATATCCATTAAAATAATAAACAGCAGTTAATAATTTGTATTTGTAAATGACTTTGGAGGAAAAATGTTTGATATCTCGGGTGTGTGAGTGAGAGGATACTGTAGGTGGATGTGTCTTTGTGCGAGGAAGCGACTGTCTTCTTCAGATCATTAATTTATCAATATCCTAACATTGTTTGCACAGCTTGTTGGGGGATTACAAAGATAATATACTATCATAAACGGTGTTTATTTGAAACTGTAAATTACTTGAGTGAAAAAAAAGTCGGTTTTTGCAAAAATTGGTGAGCTATAGTTTATTTTTTTATGCCTGGAAATACTACGTACTCTTTAAAGGTTTGATAGTATGTGTGTAATTTTGTGAGGGGGGAATCGCGGGGAGAGATTTGTGGAGCGGTGAAACCAATTGCTGTCTGGCTTTAATAGAAACTTTTTTTATGCTCTTCATGGAGGAACTGCAGTGCGATTGGTTTAGAAACTTAAAACACATTTAGTGTGACTCCTCAGTTCCACTCAAAGGGCCTCCCCAAAAAAGTTTCTTTGCAATCAAAAGATCATTTCTGTATGAAAGACTTAGGCAATTCTTTAAAAAATGTTTTGAATATCTGTATAAAAAAATAAATGAAATTTATGTATGAATTAAAAATCATCTCTGTGTTGATTGTTCAGTTGAAAGCGGCACATCGATCAGCCATAACGCCACTGGACCTCCGATGACGTGCTGTGGTATCTGGGAGCAAGACGTTCACAGCACATACTGTCAGTTCTGAGGTGGTGCCTCCGTGGATCAGACTTGTTTGTCTATCACAACCTAAGAGGTTCATTGGATTGAGATCTGGGGAATGTGGAGGCCAGGTCAACACCTTGAACTCGTATTATCCTGCCGAAAGAGGCCGCTGCCACCAGAGAGTACTGTTTCCATTAGAGGATGTACATGTAGGTGGTACTTCTCAGAGTTGCTGCCTAATATAACCCACCCACTGATAGGTGTCATGATAACGAGGTCCTTCAATGCCAAGACTCATTTTAAACACTATTATTTCAGGTGTTAAACCAAATTGCCATAAATCAGCTGAAACAGTAGCCTTCAGGGCCCCTAAAGATTCCTCCACTGCCCATTCAGAAAATCAAGCAAAGCTGACATTAATTCATAATGAAGAAGAACAGATGAAACACAAAGTATGAAGCATTAAACACATACATTTAGTTTGACACTACTTGTCTGCACATTTTTGATTGCATCATCTTGAGCTGGGTTTAGTCCCATAAGTAAATGTATCTCTATTTTATGTGCAGAATATTAACTTTTTATTATTAACTGGAGTATGTAGCATGCATCAAACATCAAGGTTTCAAATGGGACCGTAGCCAGGTCAAGTATTTGCTGAAACTTTCTGTCAAGTTGGATTAAACAAATATCCTTCAGACTGTTTGTGGCCAAAGATCGCTTTTTGTTGGCTTTATTTTTATTTACATCACATGCAAAGTGAAATGAAAGTCTAAAGTCTAGAGGTAAATGCTTAGTGCTTAAAGCAGGGAAAGATTTTTACAGTGGATTTAGAAGCACATATTTTAGCTGGAACGTTGTGCAAATAGCATCACTTGATGTAGCTTTTTAGGAGGGCAATAACTGCAGCCCACGTCAAACTAATAAGAAATTTAATACATGTTTGTCTGCTAGGTAGGCTGTAACACTCAATAACACTTTACAATAAGGGTACTTACATTATGTAATACTGGTTAAGTCTGAAGTGAAGCTAAGCGTCAAAACTAACCCAGGCAGGATTGTATGGAAAAAGAATGTAACAAAGTAATTCCCAGCTGCTAAAACAGGCTGTTTGCTTTAGGAGTTTTGGCGTGGGAGCAGAAGAGCTTCAGCCGCAGACTCCCATTTCTCCAGCTCCACACTGAACTCCACCGTCACTGGTACCAGTTGGACAGGCTCAGAGTTGTCTATGGGGACATCCACCTCGCATTCCTTCCTTCCCTTTCTTTCGCCTGCAGGGGACAATATCAAACAGGATTGGTGAAAAGAAGAGTTGGCTGGCTAATGGGACACTGAATGCTTCTTACACTTTATAGTGTGCAACTTTAAATCTTTATCTTAATCTCTGCATCAGTTTTACAGCTGTTAAAAGTTAAATGTAACATCCTTGTGAAGCTGATGCACTCCTCTGTTTACCGCTGCCTTTTCTGCTCTCTTCCTTCTTCTTCTTGTCCTCTTTGATTTTCTTCCTCAGATCCTAGAGATGAGTGAAAAATATTTTCCACGTCAAATAAATTGTTTTGGGCAACTTGAAATTATTTTGGCTGTAATCATAAATCCTGTATCAGTGTTTCTCAATTTCAGTTTTGACCCAAGCTGTTTCTTAAAAATTCCAGTGAAATAAAGATACTGATTAAATGAAAAAAAAAAGGTAAGCCAAAGACAGCTAAAATGCGGAGTCTAAAGGTAAAGTAAAGAGCAAAGAGGTCAAAAAACTGTGGCTCCACTCCATGACACTGACCTGACGGCCTGTTTTACGTCAACCACGCACACGCACACTCCTCCGCATTAAAGGTTACATGTGTGATTTTTTTAAACCTACAAACATCCACACATTTTTAAGCGAAATGAATGAAGTACTAACTTATTAATATGAACTGTTCACCTGTAAATAATTTTAATAACTTCTTTTTTTAATCAAAATTCAAAAGTTTGGCAGATGTAGCCTTTGCTGGAGAGAATAGCACAGCAGAACAAAACAGATGAGAACAATAAAATCGGAGGATGAAAATACTGCACAGTCTTTCGACAGTGACACATTTTTTTGTTGTTGTTGTTTTGGCCTGGTGCTCCAGCACGCTGGTTTTGAAATGAAGCAATTTCAGCTTTAACTTGAGTGTGTTTCCATCAACATCAGATGAACATGTGGGAGTCAACAACGGGACAAAATCTAGGAGACACAGAAATCACCAGCACAGCTCTTCTGATGTGGATGTAAACATCCTAAAATAAAACATGATTGTTGGCTATCTAGCCTCACTGTCACTGTTTCAGATCATATCCAATGAGCTGGAGCACAGAGCCAAAACAGCCAAAAATATGTCACTGTCCAAATAACGGACTGCACTGTACAGTACATTCACAGAAAACCTTCAGTTGAAGTAAATAACTTATTAATATGAACTGTTCACCTGTAAATAATATAAATAACCTATTTTTAAAAAAATCAAAATTAACAACAATCTTTTTTCACATATCAACTTAAATTATTATTCAAATACTTGTCAACAAGAAATAGCATTTAGGCTCCTATACAGGTGTTTTGTTTTAATATTTGTAGATGTTGAAAGTCCAAAGAGTAGTTTTCAATTAATTCTGAGTAAACCTTACACCTCTCGACACTCAATGTGAAATTTGCAATCCATCCGTCCATTGTCATGGTTTTGGGTTTCTTGTTCTGTGTTTTATTTTGTTATTCTCCTCGTGTCTGTCTGACTTTACTTCATGCCTCGTGTTCCCATCAGTTTTGATTACCTTCTCTTGTATGTTCAGTCACCTCAGGAAGTCTGTATCTGTTTCCCAGTCCTTTGTTCTGTCTTTGCTCTCCTTCTAGTCTTTCTCAGTTTTTCCCCTGACATGCTTTCCTCAATTTCTTTCCATCTCACCCGGTGTTGCACCAACAAATTTGAAATTTAGGTCATACAACTCTGAATCTTTTGGATTTTTACTCCTAGAAACTACAATTTAGTTGAAATGTTAAGCTTATATTTTGCTATTTGAGTCTTCTCGTACAATCCCTTGTCTCAAAACTTCAATCAGACTTGTGTGGTTCCTCTTTCTAACTTGCCTTTTCAGGCGATTGTGGAGCTTCCTCGGCATGCAGCGCTCCAAAGTCACAGAGAACATCAACCTTTTGACCTCTCCTGGTCAGGCTTTGCAGGGGAACGTGGACAGAGCCAAGGAGTCTTCTGATGGCGGCGTCATGGACCAGCTCTGGTGCCGATTTCTTCTTTTTGTCTTTGGACTTGCCTTTAGTGGAACCTGATTTGACTGGAATCTGAGGAAGAAAGCAAAGATGAAATGAAACATGAAATGATCATGTTTAGATGCAGTCTGATTTTTATCTGCTAAAACAAACTTTTGACACCTAAACGGAGCTGATCTGACGTTCTCTGACTGTTTATATTGGAACAATCCTCGCTTGTTATATAACCTGTGACTCTCACATCCGATTAAGGGTGAAACAGCACATTACATTTGAAACAACAAAGGTTTCTGCACGTTATTGGCCACAGTTAATTTAAACTTTTATTAATGTACCATGTTACAGTGACAGAAATGTTGCTGAAGCAATAATCTCAATGGTGTCAGGAAGCCTCATTGTCTGTACCTTTTCCTCCTCTATCTGAAGATTAAGTCCTAGATTGAGGAATCTCTTAAAGCCTCCTAGATTCCTAACAATGTGTGTTTGTGTGTCACTGAAATCCATACACTCTGACCACGTCAGCTTCGCCGTGCTGTGTCTTGACACTGTAGAAAAATCAGAAAAATACACAAGTGAAAGCTTGGCACACGCTGGGTACTGCATGTACAAAAACATCTAAACAAACCAGGCTTTAGCAAGTCAGAGACACATCGTTGAGGAAAAGTGTAAATACACTACTCACAAAAAGTTAGGGATATTCAACTTTCAGGTCAAGATAAATTTACCTGTAAAGGTTATAGTGCATTTTAGGTGCATTCTGAAATTTCATCCAAAAGCTGAATATCCCTAACTATTTGTGCGTAGTGTATATTAACAACAGCAACAACCACAGACTGACTCTAAGTATTTGATACATGATAATGATTGATAAATGAGTTTCGGGGAGTGTACTCTCCACTGCCCGCTCTGTATTTATCATCTGCATAAATTCCGCAGTAATCAATGAATAAAAGTTCATCCCAATTATTCAGGATATGGTACTAAATTAAATAAATCCAAACATCACTGGCATTACATCCAAACTCATTTATACCGCTGCAATGACCGGTATTTGCTGTGCAGTAATCCATGCTCCTGTAAGCCTGACCACTGCGCAGGTCAAATGAGAAAGGTGTACCTTGTGCAATATCATGGCAGGTTCCCTCAGGACACACCATCGAGTCACGTGTGTCTAATTTGGACGTTTCTTTTTCACAGTTTCTGTTTGATTGTAAGTCAGCATCACTGAAGCCGTCTTCTGTCACATGTGCGGTGGCAGATGTGCCCAATTTAGACTCGCTGTCGAGCTTCTGTGAGGAAAAGATGGTACAAAATGTTTATTTTGCTTTTACTTTGGACATGTTTCAACATCTGAAGTCCATTTTTCACATTCCAAAGTGCATACAAACACAAAATGACTCATTCATGGCTGTGTGCAATGTGCAAATATCAAACAGATCCTAAACTGTTTGTGTTGTGGGCAAAGAAAATTCAATCTAATCTACAATAACACAATTGCTTTCAAGGGTTCAATGCAATTTTTTTCATGTGGCAAATTACAGCTTAAGTTTTTGTTTAACTTCTGTTAAACAGGAAAGGTCCCGATGAGATTAAAAATCTCTTCTTCAGGGGAGTCTTGGGCAAGACAGACAGCAGCACAAATAGATTAAAACAGACAGTGTTACAACACACATCTACTCCTACGTAACTCCCACGATTATGTCGCCTGGTCTTTTTGCTTCCCTTGCTGACTGCAGCTTTGGATTTTGCCTCTTTACAGCCGGTATGGACAAGAGTAACAACTGGGAGCAACAGCTGACTCTTGAAATGTACCTATGGGCATGTGATATTGTTTTAACATAAACCTAAACTTCTAGATTTTGCGAAATAAATTTTCAAACATGAATTATTATTGTAAGGAGAGATGGGGGAAAGAATTACATAATAAAATATCCAATTAACAATGGGAGAATCTGCTGGTGGGTCACTTTTAGAGCTGCCTAAAGATAAAATGGATGTACTTGAAAAATCGTGCAGCATATTCTTGAGACACAGAATGTGTGTGACGCTCTATTTAGTTGACAGGAAATGACCTGAAATAATGACATGACGTAGTAGCAAAAAATCCACCTACAACACTAAAATCATCAGGGAGATCCACGAGACGGAAAGACTGACCTTCTTACTGAGACTGAAGAAAGATTCATAGATTATAAAATGGTCAAAATGGAGAAATATTTGTCAGTTTAAGAACTGAGGGGGCTGTTTTTGTCGCCACTGCTTAAGTGTTTAAATGTCATTTGTCAAGGCTGTATAAACCCCTCTAACCATAATCCTGAACCTGAAGATGTATATTTGAAAACTAAAATTAAGCCAAAAACCTGTTTGCTTTGACTTCACTTATCACATGTGACATTCTGGACAGGGTTAAACTGAGAGGCTGAAAAGTGTGGAAAGGATACGTTACCGGGTTATCAGGTGTTTGATGACTGAAGAAGTCATATGTGATGAAATATCTGTAGGTGACATCAGGGAAGTCAGACTTAGTGCAGTTATCTGCACTCAACGGGTCTGGGATTCCCCTCATCCTTCCTATGCTTACTGTGGCTGATGCCCGGTCCAGTGTCAGATCTGTGAAAGAAAACAATCGTGATATTACAAACTTGATGTCGATGAAATGACAGAGCTGCACATTCCTCAGCCTCACCACTCATCTTGGCTAAGCCCCTAAAGCGGTGTCTTTCATCGGGGGAGATTTGTTTAGTGTCCAAGTAAGAGAGTTGTGGGAGACTGTCCACAGTGAAGCCCGGATAGCAGGATGCAAGAGTGAAGGGGTTTCCCTCCAGCACCAGTGTCCTGAGGCAGGGGAGCGTGGTCAAGGCGTTTACCAGAGCCTGCTGGTCCTGAAACTCGCAGTCACCCAAATCCAGAGACAACAGCTGTGGCCTGAGGTCAGAGACAGTCAAATAAATCTTGTAACATAGATAGGAAAACTGAAATACATAAAGCTGCTTTAGTATGGGTTATGATCCAAAAATGCTCCCATAATCTAACTATCTTTTTTACAGGTAAATGTGCAAGCTAAAAACAGAGTTTTGCCTACATACTTGGAAGGAGATGGCGAGGCATGGGAGAGTATTTATTGGGTTGCAATCTGCAACTTCACTGCTGGGTGCCCCTAAATCCTACACTGGACATTTAACATGACATGTATAGAAATCCTGAGTTCATGTCCATCCAAGTGGCCTTTCCTAGCCTACCATCCATCCATTTTCTGTAACTGCTTATCCCTCTTTTATCAGGGTTGCTGACTTAGGCCAAAAGATAGATTACACCCTGGACAAGTCGCCAGTTCATCACAGGTTTGACACACAGAGAGAATGAACCATTCCTAAGGCCAGTGTAGAGTCACCAATGAACCTATTAAGTGCATGTCTTAGCCAGAGTACCCAGAGAGCACCCACGCAGACATGCAAACTTCAATCGAGGTTCGAACCATGAGCCTTTTTGATGTGAGGTGACAGTGCTAACCACTGCAAAAGTAAAATGCAAGAGTACAATGTAAAAGTGTTGTCTCAGAGTTTTCTCTACTTTACCAGGAAGAAATTCTGAAACCTCAAATTTATTTATTTATTTTTACTTTCATTTTTTTTACTTTGGGAAACTCCATAAGTGTACCTAGATATATACATTTCTGTTGAATTGATGAGAAGCTTAATAAATGTCCTCAACTTCCACAGTGGCTCACTAATATGATAACCAATTTAGATTTAGTGTGGTGACTCTATGTCTACAATATAAGTCTTTTGCATGTAACTTTGTAATCAGCTGGTTTTGGTTTACCTCTTCAAAAACCACACTGTGTGTGTGTGTGTGTGTGTGTGTGTGTGTGTGTGAACTAACCAGTGTTTTCCTGTAAATTGAAAGACGTCTCCATGAGAACCGAGACTGTTTGAGCCAAGACCAAGGTGTTGCAGGCGAGGATGGGGGCAGCTGGTAAGACTGTTAAGGGCAGATAACCGGTTGGCACGAAGCTCCAAAATCTTTAAAAGAAACACATTCAATATCAAACAGTTATTGAGCAAGACATTGTGATGCACCACCACAAATACAGATACAGACATACATATAGGAAAGACCTGAACAAATGAGTGTATGATCTTGATCTTATCAAACAAAGTCATGCTTTGTGGGATGGAATAAAATGCAAAGCAGGCTGATCTTGTATGAAGATGGCAAGAGGAAGAGATCAGAGTGTTTTTGAGAGAAGGCAGAATACTTTTGTTGGTATTTCCTTCATTTGTCACCCCTCTGTAGCTCTGATGTGATGGAAAATATGTCACTCTACTACAATTCAATTGTGAGTCACTCTTGAGAGGGAAAGGCAGAAGAAACCATAATATGATAAGCAGCAGCTGTGACTCTGACCTTCAAAGTGCTGGGAAGGTTTTGTGCAGGGATTTCTGTGATTTCGTTGGACATGAGCACTAATTCCTCCAGCTTTGTGAACTTTAACAAGCCCTCATCGATGACTGACACCTGAACACAACACAGACAAAACATCCATAAAACATTACATGTAAAAGTAATAATATTTGACTTAATTTGTGTTCAAACAGACCTTAAGGTAAATTAATCAATGAAAATAAAACTATTTATCATTGAGAGCTCTCTTTTTTTGTCGATTTTGGAATTTTATCACTCTAATTAATTTCAGGATCACAGAAAAATAAACTTCCTGGCCTTCTATAGCAGATTTTTGGATTTAGGGACAACCTAACAAGCTTTGGAGTTATAAATATGTTTGAATATGTTTAAATATGTTTTGTTGCGTGGATATATAGGAAAGCCTTCCAGCATTCACCATGGTAACATGTCTTGTTTTCTTCTTAAGTCTCTTCACTATTCCTCCAGTTTATCTGTGGTTATTTCAGTCAGTAAGAATACAGGTACTTTCCTCTAAGAGGACAATAAAAGACCAGAAAACAGTGGAAGACTGGAAATATTAAAATGCTAACTTCAAGCTTGCCATGAGCTTTTGGGGACATCAGTTTGGGGCCTGCATGATCAAGTGAGAACCACTTAAATCAAACTTAAAATACAATATTTAGGTTTAGATGCACTCACACGTTTGTCGACAATACGAAGTGTAGTAAAGTAATTGTGAATGAAGCGATCACTCAGACGTTTAGGTGTGAGCGCAGCCAGCTTTCTCAGATCCGGAGCTTGAGGGCTCCATGATGGATCAGACTTCCATGGAGAGTGAGGGCACCTCAGCATATACAGGCGTTCGTCTCTGTCCTCTATATCTTCTCCCTCTGCACACTTTTTTTTGTTGAGAAAATCGGTTCATCAGTATCTTGTAAGAGAAACAAGCTGCTAAATAGACAATATTTTAAGATAATCTAGAAAACAGTGCAATCAATTTACAGCTGAAACAAAACAAACTAACAAAAAAAAAAAAAAACAAACTCACCCAGCTGGCAGGTCTACAAGGATAGTCATTCAGACACAGACTGCGGATCTGCTTCTGTAACACCGCAGAAAGTGTCTTTGAGCTCATGTCTGTCAACAGTAATTACTGAAGAAGAGCAGTTTCAGCATGCAAAGTGTGCTCAGTTTTTCAGGAAAAAGGCCTCTGGTGTTTGTTTACAAAGGCTTGTCAGTTGCCTGGCAACAGCAGGGTTCACTCCACACACTGCATTGTGTTTTGACCCATGTCTGCATACGTTCAAAACATTCAAAGGTTCTGCTGTGAAAAGACGGCAGCCCTCACAGCAAATCCCACCTGGTTTCATACCCACCTCTTTTCCTACATTGTGATGTATTTCCAAGCTTTATTTTGATAGAGACAGCTGAAGAGTGACAGGAAATGTGGGGAGAGAGAGATGGGGAGTGACATGCGGGAAAGGGCCACAGGTCAGGACCCTGGAACCCTGG
This sequence comes from Protonibea diacanthus, assembly GCA_028641955.1. NCBI lineage: Eukaryota > Metazoa > Chordata > Actinopteri > Sciaenidae > Protonibea > Protonibea diacanthus. The sequence goes on along the minus strand of CM053985.1, from coordinate 17,832,796 downwards.
CAGATGCAGCTGACTGAGCTAAGCGCCGGCCCATGATGTAACAATATTGACTAAAATTAATTATACTAGAGGTGGTGGGCTTAAACAGCTCCTTCAGCAGCAGAGTGTAATCACCATGTAAGAAGGAACACTACCACAGGTCCTTCATTCCAACACCAGCATGACTTCATGACTTTTTAAATATATTTCTTACTTGTGAATATTTTATTACCAACCTTGTGCACATGAGCTGCTGTGCTGTGAATTTTCCTGCATGGTGTGGGATCATTAAAGTCCATCTTATCTTATCTTAGGAGCTATACTGTATCATATTCACACGCATTCACACACCGATGGTTCACATGTGTACCACCGATGATCTGATCAGCGGGCAATCTGCTATTCATTGGCCACATACAGCACAGTTTGATCTCAAGTAGGCTGGATCAGTTGTAGTCATAACGTTTGAGTCACATTTACTTTGGAAATTAACATCCATCCATCCATCCATTATCTGTGTATCCAAACAGAATAGAAAGAATAGAATAGATACTTTACAGCCACACACATAAAGGGCTCTTAGGTTTGGTACCTTGCGGGAGGTGAACTGGCACCCCTCCAGCTATGAGTTCAATACCAGTCCATACTTTGCCACCCTCCGGTTCCCAAGCCAAATCCCTACAGACTGAGCTGCTGCTGCTGCTGCCCCAGTTCAGGTCGCCAGTTCCTCAGAGGAGACGCGGAGACAACCATTCACACTCACATTCACACCCATGGGCAATTTATCATCAATCAACCTATTCCAAGCGCATGTCTTTGGACGGTGGGATGAAGGAGGAGTACCCGAAGAGAACTCCACGCAGAAAGATGTGTTGAACCAGGAACTGGACAATGCTGACCCCTGCACCACCATTGGTAATCAAAAATAATATAGTATTTTATTTCTTTGTGATTCAAACAACTTGTTGCAACCTATAAATAATTTTCCATTCTTGTGTAGTAATGCTGGCATCACCACACAGCAGAGGTTAAGGTATCTGTTTACAAATCAAAAGTTTTGGCGGTGCCTCAGCAATAGGTTTCCACCTAGATTTGTAAAATATCAGTCTGACAGTGATTATCTTGTTCTGAAGCTGTTATATTAATATTTTGCACAATGTTTAATATCTTTAAATATGATTTGTTACAAACTCATCAAGTGTCCTAGATCTAATCTTTTACCATGTTTGCTTCTTCTTACTTTAGCATGCTAGTATCTTCTGATTATCACAAAACACAACGGAAACTGAGGAGAAAGTATTTAGTTTTGCTCATATTTGGTCATATGATGAAGAGCTGGAAAAATGGAAACTTGACGATGGTGCCATCGTCAAAGATAACAGGTCATGTTGAATGTCACTATTTCAATCTGTACCAAATTTGACGGCAATCCATCTAATTTTGTTGAGTGATCTCACCACAGATAATCTCACTGATACATTAATTTACATATTTCACGTAGAATAAAAAACTACATATACATATAAGGAGCTAACATCCTGTGGCATGCTATCCACAGTAAAAGAGATAGGACTCGTAGGAAATCTATTATCAAATATGACTCAGCTCAATAGTGTTGCTCAATAATGTCGTCACAGGTCCACGGCAAAAGGACTGCAGATCACAGGTGACAAACATGATGATGGACAAAACTATTTTAATCCCTAAACAATAGTGCTGCATTAAACCAGGCTGCACCCATGAGTCTCTATAACGCCGCTAAATATGTCTCTCACATGCCCGTTAAATGTTATACTCTCTTAAGGTTCGATGGGGCCACATTACTAGAATACCTTTGTGATTTGTGGTTGTCTGGATTTAAGATTATGTGTCAAAATCGTCAAAAAGCAGCACAGTTTTTCTGGGCTTCTTTTCTACATTTAACTGATAGACATCAAATGTCACAGAAAATTCCACATTAAACCGCTGTGGTGAACACTGCCCTACAAACATTTACTAAGATTTTTCTGCAAGATAATACAGACGATAAACGTCATCAAACGAATGGTGGCATGCAACAAAAAAAAGTTTCGAGACTATATAAGCACGAGGTGTGCCAGTTTAGGGGCATTAACTCGACGGCGAGAAGACAATTACAACATGTCTCTTGGTAAAGGTAAGCCGTTTAAATTATGATAGTTAAACAATAGAGAGTGGACATTGTGGTTGATCCTATGCAGACTTCAAGCTTCTGGATGACTTTCTATGCAGATGACAACATTGCATTTTTGTGTATTTTGTCTAACTCTCTGCAGAACTCCTGCTTTCCTGCATTGTGATAATGCACATCTCCTCCATGATTTCACTACCCATTGAGCATCCCATAAACCATGTGTTGGCTATGAAATTGTCGTTGTGCAATCTGAAGATGGCAGAAGAGGATTATGTAAGTAAACACATCAGACTAAATTGCATATAAAGTGACTCACTTGCTTTTACAAACTTTTCATATATTTGCAGTTTTATTTAATTTAAGATGTGATCAGTGGTAAAATGTAACACAGCATAAAACTCTTACAAAGTCAACTTGTCTCCTCCTCAAGCTTTTGAGGCCTTTATCTAAAGTTAGGACAGCTTACATTTTCTGAGCTCCATCACTGACTTTGTCAAACCTTACTTGCTCTCTAGCTCAAATATATGTTCGGTGACGGTGGACCAAAACACAACGAATTGTCGCCCCTGGAGGGAATAACCAGGCCTGTAGGGAACAACACCGAAGAAAATCAGTCCTCCATGTGTGCAATCATCAGCTACCTTGACAACCATGTACCAGAAATCATCAACAGTCTCATGGACAAGCACAATGGAGACCTCATCACAAACATTTGTGCCTTTAACACTCAGTTAAAAGCAATAAGTCAAAACAACACCTGTACCCCGAAGAGCAACTTCACAACCTATGACGATTACACTAAGAAAGTAGCTGGCTACCGGATGATCCACTTTGCAAGAGATTGGGTGGAGCAGTACTTCAATACAACTGCTGCACGTTTCTGAAAACACTTTGGATGACTTACTTATGCACCTGTTTATTTATCTATCTATTTATCCATTTATTTATTTATTTATTGATATGTTATTTAAGATTTTCTATATTTATTTATATTTCTCAGTATTTATTTCATTTATACTTATGTTTTATGCTGCTCTATTGTGACTGGATTACTTTTAAAAACATAAATTGACAATAATAAAATATTTCATTCAAACCACTGGCATTTATTATTATTACTGCTAAATGATTTGATTACAAGGAGACAATTATAGGGTTCTTCATCCTCATATAATATGTGTATAACCCATCATTTGACAGGGCACTTCAAGGCAGGAAACAGTCCTTTGAAATGATGCTGAATTGTTTTCACACATTTATTTATTTTCTATTAAAAACAGAAATTTACATGAATAATCACGAAAGACAAAACCAGAGAATGGATGACGTACGAATGACTTTTAAAGATTTAATCGGGCATGTCACAGAATGAGTGGGTAGGTAAAACCCGGAAAATAAAACTAAATCCTAAACCTACAGGACTTTTTCGGTGGCGGCCCGCACTAAGCGCGGTGGTGGAAATTATTATTATGTTGATCTTTATCTGAGGAGTCCTAATAAAAGTGATCCTCGAAAGATGGAGCAAAGAAACAAGCACACCAGAGAACCTGCTGCAGATCAAAGTTTCCTGTCGTCATGGATTACCGATCTGGTAAGCATCTTGAAGTGCGGTTCCCGCTGTGTCTATTTTTAAACCTCCAGTCTCTTGTATTTCTGCGGGTTGAGCAACACTGAAACTCTCTTGTGGTCACAGCATGCCTGTGTATGTACATGTGTGTGTGTGTTTAACTGTGGTTCAAATCCAATGCGTCTTCACTGTTCTTTAATATCACTGTTGTTAGTTCTGATCATCCTGAGCCTGGTGTTTGCACCAGCAGCCTGCGGACCTGTTAGAAAAGACATCCAGAAGACCATCCAGCTGATGCGTGACGACATAGGGTCCACTCTGCAAGATCTCGTAAGTTTTTTGGTGTTGAAATAAATCTATTTAACAACCTAAAGAAGCGTACTGAAATTAGATTGCTTTGATTGACGTTAAAGTGGGAATACTCTCTCTCTCACTACTTTTTTTTTGGGTTGAAATACAATAATAAGTTGATTAGTTTAAGGGTCTAGTCTGTTTATAGACCTGAATATTGGCTATTTAATGCTTTAATGGGGCCTTAAGAGTTGAATTAATTCATTCATGCAAAATCACTTGAATGAAATATTATAATGCCATAATAAATAACACACTCTTGCATTCATTTAGTAGCTGAAGGTAGTGTATGCTGCTGAAAGTGTTAAAAGTAGGCTTAAAGTTCTCATTATGCAGAGTGATTATAGTTATTGGATGTGTGGAGCCAGATTCACTTGTAGTAATACATCAAGTTTTATAAACATGTTGCGCAATCTGAGTCTCCAAACTACAAGTTCATATCACTGAACAGGCGTGGGTGACTCCTGTTCTGTTCCATAAAATGGAAGTACTTTTTCACTTGAGTACAGTACTTAGTTACTAATACTCTAAGGGTTTACTGGACATCTCCTGACCACATTCATCTGTCTGTTTCTCAGCAGGATGTAGATGGACTGCTTCCCAACATCTCCTGTCTCTCCCTGAATTACACGGAGCTGGTGGATCTGGAGCAGGAGCCCTTCACCGCTCACAATCTATCCTCCTTCTGCTGCCAAATGCAGAAGATGTCATCTGAAGAAGGGACTCAGGAGCTGTCGTCTCAGCTGCTTCAGCTCTGCCAGTACACTCAGGATTTGGAGCAGAGGCTGATCAACCAGATAACCCATCGGGACTGCAACATACCCCACTTTGAGCAGAACATGGACAATTATATCTATGTCAGGTGTCTGCTGCAGCTTTTGGACCGGAAGCTCAGCAGAGCACGGTTTTAATTTCACTGCCTATATGAATTTATTTATTTAAATTATTTTTAAAAAAATGTATTGAATGAATGAATTGAATGATAAACTATCAGAAGCCAATCTAATGATCAAGTAATATTTATTCAAAACAAAATGTTATTTATTGAAAGTAAAGTAATAAGACGTCATGATTTTTATTTCTGTTGCTTTTATTGTGATTCTGAATCATTTAAGGCATCTTAAAACTTGTTGCATGATGACATTTAGGAACAAAGAAACACACTCAGATGCAGCATAAGAAAACATGTTTACTTCTTAAAACGAAATACTTGGGGGGAACCAACTTGGGCAGATCCAATCTGCAATCATATACAACATCTGATACAAACCCCCCTTACAGAAACAGCAAAAAAAAAAATCCAACTTACAACTTACATTAGTTGGTACGACTAACATTTTTTTAAAAAAATCGTAGGATGAGAGGAAAAAAAACAATCACCACACATATGTCAAGCTGCAGTGAAAGTGATGAAAATAATTTCTTCTCCCATTAAAAAGATGTTTGCAACCAACAATAAAAAGACTGTCTGCACACAAAAAGCTGCACATTCATGAAATAAGAACAACCAGTGATGCTTTTTGCCTTCGTAAATGTCAGAGTAAACTTGTTCTGCAGAAAAGAAAGTTAAAAAAAAAAAAAAAAAAAAGTGAATGTCTGCCTGAGAAGTGAGAACCACAAATAAAAAAAAAAGACTAATCAGTCTGCAGAGGTCAGGAATACTTTATTTGACCTTAAGGCAGATGTTAGTCAGACATGCCGACTGAATCTTCACAGGTTGACCAGTGACAGAAAACACACTGAACAGACAGATAAACTACTCTGGTATGGCTTTTGATCTGTATCTTTGAACATAAGACTGATTTACTGCTGTTGACATTATAAATTAGTGTAACTATGAGTAGAAGTGATGTAATCTGTACCCTCACAGACACCACGCTGTCCGACTTGATTTGTTCATATCTGAATGGAAAATTATTACGCTGACGAGCGCAGCCCTGAGTTACCAATCAGCTAAATCTAACACTGTACATGTCAGTGTAGTATATCATGTATCAAGTATTACCTGTACTGATATTTTAGTTATGCTCCCTATGGGAGCTTGCTGTGACCTGCCCAGTAGGAACCCATGTATGTAACATACCGTCTCTAAGATGACTGCGATCTCATTCAATTTGCAGTTGAGCTCGATAAAAATGGGCAGAGCAAGCAAAGCATGAAGACAGACGTTCAGCATCGATGGAAAACCACCAAGGTTAACTGGCAAAGTAACATTCACCTGAGTAAATGAGTGATGGAAAGGACAATAAAGCTCTCATCTTGTACTAAGCACGGACTAGACACACGAGTCTCATTTCTGGGAGGTTCAGACCTCAAAAAAAACAAACAAACAAAACAACAACATTTACTACACTGTCAGCTAATCCTAAAAAAATCCCACATTCATCTTCTCTCCTTGTGAAAAAAAGCAACATATCCATACATTTATACATTGGAGAGAGAAGACATATATGAACAATCACTCAATATTTCCCTTTTTTAAACACAACGTTGTGTTTTACATTATAAAAGTGATTTAAATATAAATATACTGTTGTTCAAAAAAAAAGCAAACCACGAGTACCACCTTCCAATAAAGTATTTAGAAGATCTCCACCTACAGCAGGTGAAATATAAAACAATAAAGGCCGTTTATTTGTGCACAGCTGTTATAAACGTAATGTCAAAAGGTGTGTGTCATTCCCAAGAGTCAAAGTACTACAGGACAAACATGAGTATGAATATGAAAAGTAAAAGTGAGCCAGATCTAGCTTGCATTCATCATTTCATTTATTTTTTTTCAGGGAAGTTGTGGATCTGTGGAAGACGTGGCGACCTTGCTGAACGCCTCTGAAACGTAAACTAGTGATTTGTCATTCTGAGTGCTGTTAAAAGGTTCATGTGACGTCCCCGAGTCGTGTCACCTCCTCTGAGAGCATGGCTACACATCCGTGTGCGTGACCGCCTTTAGGGCTTCTACGGACAGCTGGGATGGATTGCTAAGAATGGACGTGGTTGTGCTCAACTGGCGAAGGGTGTTCAGCACCACTGAAAAACAAACAAACAAAAAAAAAAACACAATTCAGTAACCATGACTGGACTGTAGAACGCAGCATTTGGAATCTGTGTCATTTTGGGGAAGTACAACAAAACGTTATCAAGTTTTCCGGGTCACTGTGGGCAAATTTGTCATTTCCTTTTCTGACTGCGGAATTAAACACATTTGTGTGTCATGCTGAGGATAATGACTCAGGGGAATTTCGAATTGTTTTCCAACTGATGATTTGACCTCAGGATAAGTTTACCATTAATCATTGATTATCTGTCAGAGATTCATTACCTTTGAAGTGGCAGCTCCAAGAGTAATGGACTAGAAAGATGGAGTTTTTATTTATTTATTTTTTCAGCCGTGCGGGCTTGACCTCCTGAAGCTGAGACTGTGACTGTGAAAGATAGAAATCTTTTGGCGTCACCAAGTGTAATCGCTAAAGTCTGGCTGAGTTTGGAACACATTTTTTAAAAAATATTTGGTTTTAACCAAGTGGGAAGTAAAAATAATGAATGTTAATGCATGTTACTAACTAAACTTCTTCCCTGGATTTTCTGTGCTCTCTTGTCCAGCAGGTTCTCATAGTTCGTGGCTGCTGCTGTGGTCCTGCAGGACATCCACTACATATATTATTACTGTCATTATTGTTACCATATCTCCATTACAGTTTATAGTTAGTTAATGATTTGCTGCTGCTGTGCACCTGTGTCTCTATCTCTCTCTCCACCCGCCCTTCTCTCTTTCTATCTGCCCCTCTCTATCTTTAACTCAACCGGTTGCGGTGGATGACCGTGCACCAATGAGCTTGGGCGTACCCGAGGTTTCTGCCTGCTAAAAGGAAGTTTTTCCTCGCCACCGTCACCACGTGCTTGCTCATGGAGGAACTGATGGGTCTCTATAAAGAGTACGGTCTAGACCTGCTCTGTATGATGAAGTGTCATGAGATAGCTTTTGTTATGATATGGCACTATATACATAAAATTGAACTGAATTGAAAAAAAAAAAAGTATTGGAAAGCATTATCATAATTCAGTGAGATGGGAGCTCGAGTGATGTCATGTTCATATTCAAGACTGAGATGTTTCCTGTCATGTCATGGTTGCTCAAAAGCAAAAAAAAAAAAGAAGAAGAAGAAAAAAAGCGGATTATCAAAGCAGAGATGTTGACAGATAGGAAGTAGAAAATCATGAGTAACTGAATTATTGTGTCACATCACATGCTGGAAGGAAGTCCCCTCTGGGTTACTCGAAAACTAACCACTAATCCTTTCTGCTGTAGCCACCGAACAGAAAAGAGAAAACAGTCTTTTACTTACTGGGTCTGAGCGCTATGAGGGAGCAGTGACGATCGAGCCATTGCATTGTGGTCTGATACAGCTCTGCTCTGCTTGTAGTTGACACCATCCCATTGAATGACTCAAAGAGAGGCTTAATGATGATGCTGAACTAGAAAGAATGACGGTCAAGGATCAATCTTACTACAGAGTGGGTCAAGCTCAGTTCATAGGGACCGTGGCAGGTTCAAGTCCAGGATGGACTGGTAGCTGGAGAGGTGCCGGTTCACCTCCTCAGCACTACCTAGGTGTAACATACTGAACCCTTAACTGCTCCCTGGCTGCTCCCTCCACCATCTCTCCACATGCTTTTTGTGTGTGTGGTTGTATTTCAGGCCTACATGTGTAAAATGTCTCCATTAAAGGATCAATAAAGCTAATCTTTTTCTTCTCGCGTTGAGATGTGCTCACTTTACAGTAAGCATATTCTGGCACTTCTGGTTATCAGTGTTACTGCCACGGTGCTCTCTCAGCGATTACCCACACATCTCTACACTATCTTTACACTTGTTCTGTTTATGCACGAACAGGTCTCTCAACTTTAGTAACCACAATCTGATAGTTTTACCGGTCTGTGTTAGTCACACTAACTAGCCTAGCTATAGCAATGGCTTCTCTCTCTCCTCTCTCCTCTCCTGCCTGGTGTGCTACATGTTTAGATACTCCTCGTCCTCCTTCAGCGATAACAGTACTTGTAATAAATGTAGTTGATTTGTAGCTCAGTGATTTAGAAACAATTTTCTGATGTTAAATTCAGACAAAACTGAAGTTCTTGTAATTGGACAGATACCTCAGAAACTCTCTTTCTAGAGACTTGGTTACTTTAGATGGGATCACTCTGGCCTCCAGCTCCACCGGAAAGAATCTTGGAGTTGTTTTTGATCAGGATTTGTCCTTTAATGTCTACATAAAACAAATTTCGAGGACTGCATTCTTGCACTTATGTAACATTGCCAAAATCAGACGTGTCTCAAGCGGATGCAGAACAACTAGTCCACGCATTTGTTACTTGTAGGCTGGACTATTGTAACTCTTTGTTATCAGGCTGCTCCAATAAGTCTCTGAGGACTCTGGAGCTAATTCAGAATGCTGCCACACGTGTTCTGACAGGAACCAAGATCAGAGATCACATCTCTCCCATTTTGGCTTCCTTGCACTGGCTACCTGTTCAGTCTAGAATAGAATTTAAAATTCTCCTCCTTACATACAAAGCTCTTCATGGCCAGGCACCATCATATCTAAAAGAGCTCATGGTACCTTACTACCCCTCTAGACCACTGCGCTCTCAGGATGCTGGGTTCCTTGTGGTTCCTATAGTTTCCAAAAGTAGACTGGGAGCCAGAGCTTTCAGCTATCAAGCTCACTGTTATTGATTGTCTCTGTCTCTCTATTTGTCTCTCATACATGTCTGACTAATGAATGTTACTAACTAAACTTCTTCCCCTGAGTTTCTGCGCTCTCTCGTCCAGCAGGTTCTCATGGACCGTGGCTGCTGCTCTGGTCCTGCATGACGACCATTACATATATTATTACTGTCATTATTGCTACCATATCTCCATTACAGTTTATAGTTAGTTAATAATTTGCTGCTGCTGTGCACCTGTGTCACCGCTACTATCATTTTATCATTCATTGTAATTGTATAATACGTCTCTGATTTTGTTTATTTTAGGACAACGTGGATGTGTTGCTTGGCAACAGTGCAGTCACCGTGCAGTCAAGTCAAATAAATGATTAAATAAACAGACAGATCATAAATCGTAATCTGTTGTCAGTTATTACTGTTAACAAATAAATGGTGCTTGTAGAACTGTTGTATAAAAGAGATCACACACTTGAGGTTGTGCTGTTACACTGAATATGAGCGCGGCTGTAGCCGTATGAAGATAATCTGTTAATAATTAGGAGATAATTTGTTTAAATTAGTTAGAGATGGATTTTCATTTGGTTTTGTTGATATTTACTGATGTGGTTTTTACCCAGTTTGTCTCTTTCTGTTTTGCGACATTTCATCAGTCTGATCTAAACAGCAAACATTTCAAAGGATACGATCCAGAATTTCCAGTTTTGAAGCGTCCGGTTTTTTACATATTCATTGAACTTCTCTTGCATGTGGTCGAAGCGATGCCGCCTGATGGGCACCCCGGTTGCAGGCAGCTGTTCCTGGCACAAGCTGTGGTTATGCCGTGACGGAGGGACAAAAAAACAAAAAAAAGTTGAGAGTTAATGAGTAAGTAAGTGTCTGTGCATAAGAGGTGTGGGATGCACATACAGCGTTCAGACATACTTGATGGAAGCGTTGAGCTCCTCTATCTCCTCACGTAGTCTCTTGACCTCTTCCTGCATCTGCTGCCTCTCCTGCTGGAGCTTCCCAATGTGCTCCACTGTCTTCTGCAATGTGACTGCGTTGCTGATCTAAATGCACAAAGTGAATGAATGTGGTGAGAAAGTAGAAACCAATGCGAAGCAATTTCTATGCACAAACACTGTGATTACAAAATAGTAATGTCTTGTTATGTTATGAAGACACACAGGTACACAGGCTTACATTTGATTGTGACTTTAGAGTGGGAACGAGGTTGCAGAGGGTTTTAAAGCCGATGTTTATGTTCGATCGTCTCTTTTGCTCAGCAGATATGTATGTTGTCCTCCGGCTCTGCCACACAAAAGCATTGGGAATATCACACAGAGGCTCACTGAGAGTGAAAGCTACTGATGTTACAAACAGGGTTATACATTTGTCTGGGCAAGGATAGAATAAGGATATGCTCACAAAAACAGAGCAATCCCAATAGCAAACCAGTTATTTAAGAAACATAGACACAAACCTGACTTTGTTCATTTTTTATTAGAGGTGTACTGCTGCTGCTGATCAGTGACTGGGGACTAGGAACTTGATCTAACCCACATGGTGATCCTTGACCTGATCCTGGCTGACTGTGAGCTGAAAACAACAAACAAACTTTAGAAACAGTAGCAGGGTTTGGAGTAATAATGTGCTTTTCTGCGTAGCGTGAACTCTCACCAACACTAGAGGACGCTTTCTGATGTTTGCGACTGGAAGAGTAAGACTTTTCTTTGGGGACAATCGGCTGGGGAGATTTCTGTGTCTGAGACACAACGTGAAATCCTGGAGGCTAAAATACAAGATAATACAAATAGAAATAAAGACGTACAAGCCCAAAAACACACAACAATAAAATGTTAAGTCTAAATGTTGGCAGTTCTGTAAGTTCTAATGGAAACTAAATAATTGTGGCATAAGAAGAAAATTAAACAATGAAGAAGACACTGACAGAGCTGAAAACATACCCCGAGGTGAGAAGGAGTGATAACCATGCCGGTATTAGGGACCACGTCTGCTTTCAGAGGTGTTGGTGTGACAATCACAGCATTAGCGTGACCTTGGAAAGGGGCTGAAAAGATAAACATTGACATTAAAGCACTGCAGTGTTAGTTTTATGTGCACTTATAAGTGAATAACCATAAATGAGTAGCCATTTTTAACATAACTCTTGACAGGTTTTATCTTTTTGAGCTGGTTTCGGGTCAAAAATAGTTCAAATCATGAAAGTGAAGTTTACAAAGCTAAGCAGCAGGGGGCAACACAGGGTCCTAGAGTGGTTCTGATGTTGTCCATAGGTGGTAATGCCCACCCACACTTCCTGTCAGCTCTCCTATAGAGGCTTAACACTACATTGAAGCTAATATGTCTTTTTATATTAACAGTTTAGGTCCAAAATCCTGAAAAATGTCTTTAAATCATGGAGATTATCATGCAGAACAAAGTTACATTTTCTAAATTTATCAAAATAACAATGCAGTTCCATTTTAAATCTGCCTGACAGTTTTACCTTCCATGCTTGACAAAAGATATCACCAGTGGCAGAAGCTACAATGACTCAGATACGCATACAAAATCTTACTGTTAATCAGGGTGGCTGAATTAGAGAGACTTGAGCGCTACCTTGTGGTAATTAAGTTAAAATGATCAGACCAACAAATGTTAAATGCACATTTTCTCTTTCTTCAATATCTTAACCATGAGATCAGAAACAACGACAGACCTGTGAGGATGAGGTGGGGAGAGGAGAGGGTGTTAGCAGGAGCAATCCTTTGCACGGGGCGGTTTTTGTTGGCACTGGATGACTGAAAGGGGCGAGGCAGTGCAAAAGGTTGAGGGTGCTGGACAGAAGTGGGAGGCAATGAAGCCAAGGGTTGGAGTTGCGTTGGAGGAGGCGGAGGTTGTGTGGATATGGAGCCGTGGCTGAAGGTTGTGGCTGATTCGCTGCGCGTGACGGTAGAGGAGGCTGTGTGTGTGATCACAGATGGCGCTCCAGTTTCATCCAGCGCTGAGGTGTTGTTCAATGGCGAGGGAACCATGGGTGCCCCTGAGGCCATGTCCTGACCTGAGAGGCACTGTGCCAGAGGATCATGATGGGAAGATAATGTCTGAGAAACTGAGGAAGCGACTACTGCTTGATCACTGGGTGCTACCTGCCCAGGAAACAGAGGCATGTAGTTCTGTACATAGGTGGCATCACCACCGCTGTCGCCACCAGTTTGACTGGTTTCACTGACCATGGAAGAGGAGATGGGTAGGGGGCCAGGAGGGGAGATGTTGTTGGTAGTGAGTTGCATTGAAGGCATTAACTGGGTCTGGCAAGGAATGGCAAAGGAAAAGGGAACAAACACACTTAGTCTTTTCATCTAGTGCAATATGATACAGACGAACTGCAGTTCTATGCAGGTTCATATTAGCTGCAGCAAATAAAAGTGTTCTTTTTTTTAGGTCCCTACAGTGGCTTCCTGCAAACTGACTAACAATTTTAACAAGAGATTAAGATTTAAGATTTTACTTGTTTAAAAACATGCCCATAACTACACTAACATGCTCCTAAAACATGTCTTTGGCATGGATCTTTTTTGTACCTACAAACCAGATAAAGACCTACAGTAAAGCTGCATTTATGGACCCAACATACACCCTTAAACATACTTATTACATACAACTAAAATATGGCTAAATAAATAAAATAAAAATCTTCTGGGGGAGATTCAAGCAGGACGATAGCATGAAAAAGAAGCAAAATATTTAGCCATATTTTGAGTGTTTGATTCTCAAAAGAATAAAAATTCATTGTTAGAAGTTTGAGCAGCAAATGTATGAAAAGTGCTATGCAAATAAAGTTTAGTAATATTATTATGTTACATTGATTTTCGTGTATAACTAAATTAAGACAGAAATACAATAGAAGATGTGAAAAACTAAATGTCTTTAGTCTCGGAGGAATAACACAGTCCTTGCACAATCTCTCATCGTGGTGGTGTGTGTTAGGGACTGTGCCTCGGGTCGGTGTTTTACCTGTGACTGAGAGCTGCTGCTGGGTAGAGGGGTGACAGATGGTGCAGTGAGGGAAACAGAGGGGAAGATGGGCTGACGGAGGCTGTGAAATAAGTCTGGAACAAGAGTCTCTATGTTAGGTAGAGGTTAGTAAAAACCACACTACTTTTTTTATGTTAGGCTTAAGCCAACTGCAGAGTTACAAGAATATGTGCACTTGATTACAGTAAAGTGTACAAAATTAGTGTGTGTGGGCAGTACTCCTGTAGCTATAGGTGGTGCCCTATGGCTACCTTGTAGTGGATCAAAGGAGTCCATGAAGTCTAGGTTGGGTTGTAAGGGGATGAGTCCTGGTTGGATCATGTCTGCGTTCCCTGCGTGAGCTGTGGAAGGTAAAGGGGCAGAGGTGGGGAAGACATCGAAACATTTTGACAGATACACAACATATTATTGAGATCCATCCCTAACCAGCACTAATATTAAATCGAATATTGATATTACAAATAAAATAAAATAGATAGCTGATGATTTTCTCACCGATCTCCCGTGGATTGGGCCAGGCTATGGGCTGGTGCGAGGCTAACGTAGAGAACAATGTGTCTGAAAACTCAGACATCAGAACATCCATGTCAAAGAGGGGGTCCATCTCCATAGGAGCAGGCGTTTCATTATGCTTACGAGGCACGCGACGCGCCGCAGTCTCTTCATCCTGATAAAATGAGACACGAAGCATGTCTGGAGAGACTTCCCCAAACAGCGAAAACTGCTCCTCTGGGCCCTTTGAATATTCAAAATGCAACCACCAAGCCAGTTAGTGACACACAAGCATGCAGTACAAGCATGAGTACAGCAAACATGTGATGACTACTCTCCACACATGCAATAATCTCATCTATATTTATAATCTAATCTATATTTTGTGCAAGTTACGAGCTACATTAGGTGCAAGCAGTCAAAAGGGCTTTGTTTGCATGGTCAAAGATGCAATGTGAAAATAAAAAAGTACATAAATAATGTGAGGGTGACTGGGTTAGCATGGATTAATGGTATCAGTATCAACATCTGGTTGAACAGATGCTGATAGTAGTGTTTATATTGACACTAACAGCACTTTGGCGGGTTAAGCATGATGTAGTTCTCCATACCTTAAGCAAGCTCGAGAGGTCCTCATCTTTGTGCTTCTGTAACTATAAAAGAATTAGTGAGCGCTACATTAGAAAAATGTGTTTTGTTTACATGTTCAAAGAATCAGGATACATCTAACAAAAGCCCAGCGTTCCCCTGTCAACAACTGAAATGTTTATGAGTATTTATGAATAAATTGAACAATACCCTTTTCTTAAAGTATGTTCTCCATTTGTGGTATTCTCTTATGACAATTTCAATTCTTCTTTTCCAGCATTTCCCCTCCGCGGCGATAGCCTGCAAGAAAGATGGAGATGAGAAATAAACCACGAGTCCACAAGAAACACAAAGCACAAAGAAAGGAAGTGATTAACGAAACATAAAACTAAAAGACGTCCAAGTGTTTGACAAACTGAACATAAAATGATCCCTCTTCACCTCAGCAGGACGATGTATGTCCATGTCCATATTTCCATCCAGGGGAGTCACAAAGTGACAAACGGGATTATCCCTTCTCTCCACATCTGGGAATAGAAAAACAACCTCAAAGTCACCCTCGGCAGTGGTGGTCAGAGTATGGCCTGGTATCCCTGCACCAGATATTCAGTTGTGGCAATTTAAGAACATTTGAGCAGTTGAGAAATGGCCTATAAAACAGTTCTTAATAGAAATACAAACAGGTTCAAGTACAAGTTCAAATACGTGGAGGGAATTTAAGTGGACAATAATTACTAGATTTTTCAGAGCGCCAGAAATAGTACCTAGAATGTGGCAATCACATCCCAGCTCATGCTGGAGAAACTGTGGAGCCTACACTGCCAATCACACCCATATATTCTGTTTATGTCCCAAACTAAAGACATTCTGATATTCTGAGATATTTGATGCTCTTCAAGTAATTTTCCAAAAGTACATTACACATACACAAACTGCATAAAGGTCTAAAGATCACAAAAGTGGCATTTCGCTTCACCATCCAGGATCCAGGTTGTTTACTTTGTGCCATAAAAGTGAGCAGCACACATGGTGAGGTGAGGCGACGTGAAATGTTGATCTTTTGTCTCTTATTCATCTTTTGATGTCAAACCCAAATGTTTTCAGTCTATAGCAGAAATAAAAGGAATTCGCCTCACTGCTCCAGTACTTTTGGATGGGGCTGTATGCGGACTACAGCTTCACCAAGAGGAACAACCTTCTGCGAACGGGTCATAGCTCTGCTCATAGTTCATGACATGCTTGACCCAGTGCTACTGTTAGTTCCTCTCATGAAACTGCTCATTACATGTAAACAAACTGTTTAGTAATGCAGGAAATTGCAAAAATTGGGCCAAAATTTGTCTTGAAACAATAAAAAAAAAAAAAACAGAACTTATCTATCTATCTATGTTACAACCACTGTTATGCGTACGTTGTAAGAAACAAATGTGAACTGAACTGAGAGGAAAAAATAAAACCTGGTATCCCGAACACATGCAGAAATTTAGATTCAGGATACAAAGAATATCAGATTTATGGAGGAGTCTCCAGGCTATTTCTGACCACACATTCTTGAACCAGGGCCTCGTGTCTTGGTGCATGCTGTAGCTTGATTAGAGGGGTGTTAAATTAAAGTCATCTATGGATCTCTTACATTGCATATACCAGGCTCTCCATATGGCGTTGTTGAGTCGAATCTTGTCTCTCCAGAGCAATTTTAGACCTTTGAAGTTCTTCCATTTGGGAGATACCAACTTACCACTGAAAAGACAAGACAAGAAAATGAACAGGGAATTAATTTATGAAGTCATGAGAGACATGATACATTCTATATAGTAAATATGATGACTTAATTTATACAAGTAGATGCCCAGTAACAATTTAAACCTTCAAAGTCTGCAGTGTTCTCCTTCAGAAGAAGCTTTTCGCTGATATTCTTGCTTAAACAGGATCATCAAAATGCTCTCTTTATGTTAGTTTGTTCTTATCATGAATCTATTCGGCTCAGCTTTAATAACACCAGCATGTTGTCTCAATCAGAATATTTTAAAATGTCACAATAAAAACCTGATTTTTGACACTAATACTGCTGCTTGACTTCAAGTTTTACTTGCTGTAACACTGAGCCAGCATGCATCATTCGGTAAAAGGTAAGAGAGCACTGTTTGGGGAACAGGTGTTACATATTTGATGACTATTTCACTGACAGAATGGCTTGAATTTGGCTCTGAATGCTGTTGCAGTAGGCTGCGGAACAGCATTCGGATAGTACATAATACATACACGTACAAAAAGGTAAAGGTCACCTTGACCAACACTGGCTATTGAAAAGAAAAGCAAAGCAAGCAAAACAAACAAGCAGGAATCTGTCAAGGTCAAGCTCAATAAGAACAAATCGCCGCTGTGATATGAAGACAATGAGTCCAATAAAAAGAGAGGAAACTATAAACATTTGGTGTTCTACTAAAGGAAAAACACAGACTTCAGAGGAATTCATTAGTGAGCACTGCTCTGGTTACAGGATGTGTAATTCATGATTACAGCTCAGTGACAGCACTGTAGTGCTGGACAATGTTCTAAGTCAAACAGGCAAGAATAATCGACTGAAACGTTGCAGACACACTGACCCTATAATACTCTATATCCTATAATATTTACCTGTTCACTTCGTGGATTTCAGGCAAATAAATTCGGGCTCAGATATTTTATGTTGCCCGTCAAGTCAAGTTGTTTAAAACGTATCTGACATGACAGATCCTCTTAGCAGTCGCTACAACATAAATAAACTTTGTGTATCACTTGAACGGGACAGGAGGTAGGCACAATCAAGAAAAATATAATGCTTAGCTCACAGTTTCCTTCTTTCCATCCTTCCTGTCCTGGCTTTTTTCACAGCCCATCCTTCCTGTCAAACTCTAACCTGTTCTCATTTGACTCCTTACTTTCTGTGTGAGTCCGTAGAAGTACAAAGAGCTCAATAAGCATGTGGGTCCAGCTTAGTGCAATAAAAAGAGGAGTCAGTGCTATAGGGACAAACTTTGCAGGCTCTCTTACGTACATAAATACTCAGCACTTCTCCATTTTTAAAATGAACGACAACAGCAGAACAGTGACTGGAAATAGTGTTTTCCTGAGCTATAAATAGTGAATCCAAGTCGGTACCATTTGCAAAGTCAGAGGGAATCCTCTGACCAAAGCTACAGTAACACTACAGCTGTGAACAGAGAACCACGGGCAACACGAGCCTGGCATTTCTTTTTACAACTCGCCTCCGCTATACTTTACTGCTTTTACATAAAGCTCATAAATGCATCAACATTCACTGTCCTGCTATTTATCTTTGGTTGACCTTTCAAGACGCCGAGCCACATGTTGAATTACATTGTTTAAGGATTTTTTTAAAGGAAGTGCAGCACATGACACACTTATGACATAAACAGGAAAATGAGACAACAGTCATGTTGTTCTTGCTTCTCTTAGTTTTACATAATAACAGACTAAATACCTTTTTATGCTCTTTGTCAGACTAAGAATATTTAACTTAAATATCCTTAAATTAAGTTCTTTTTTTAAGAAATCAGCTTCCTGAGTACATTTGTGTTTTTGTTTTTTGGCTCTAATTTGAGGACATTGATTAGAGGTGTGTGTTTTATTAACTAAATGATAAAACTCAAATTAAACTGGCTGATAACTTCCAGAAACACTTTAATAACTTGATAATTATGCAGGCAGCCAGAGCCACAGGAGCACATTTGGACTGACTGCTCTTTCTTTGAGAAAGAATTTGAACTAAGATTCTCAAAATAGCGATTGAGACAGATATAGATGTCACTGTCACACACTTTGATGCAGTGGTGGAGCCAGCTGATGCAAATTATGATTAAAAAAAACCAACGAATTAGCATAACACTGGCACTCACTCAGTGGTCTCATACCTTGCATTCATTCGTCCAAATTTCCCCAAATCCCCAGCTGAACAAGAACACTGTGTACTCCATGTGCCATTATGACAGTCTTATTTAAATATGACTGAACAAGTCTGACCTGTAAGTGTGCCCTTTCCTATCATCTTATGTTATGCAATGAAGGATGATGTCAGAATGATCTGATACAGTGCTGAACAGCTCATGGCAGCTTTGACAAGATGTGCTATAGTGGTTCATGGCAGAGTCTCTGGGTGCCTGTTCCCACGTTACGTTAAAACAAAGATCTTTTTTTAGCTAATAATGCCGACTAAACCAGTGATGGAATGTAAATTCACTCAAGTCCTGTTTTGAAGTACACATTTGTGGTGCGTGTCTGCTACTTTATACTTGAAATCCACTACATTTCTGATGGAGATGTACTGGTTGCTTTTTTAGAATAAAGATTTTATACACCACCTACAAATGGGGGTTGGCATGAACTGATATTAAAGCCGGAGCCTTTTTAAATATGCTGGTTAAAGACTTATAAATATTGTATTAATAGGAATTATAGATGCCAATCCCAGATTGGCAGCCCAAAGCGCTTAGAGCAAATAAAAACAAAGAAATAGACAACAATGAATTGAATCTGGCAAAATAGATGACACATGAATCCCCACATAATTATGAAATGTTAGAATCAAATGTTAGAATAAATAAAGAAAAAGAAGTTGAAGAGCAATTGTATAAAAATTAAGGACCAATTCAGCAATAAAACCAATAAAATGTTAATACAGGGGATAGAAAATATAAGAGAGGATGATCAAGACTTGCTGTGGCACCTTAAATAAAGGCCGGACTAAAAAGATATATCTTGTTTATCTTTTTTAAAGATGTCTACAGAGGTCGAGTCCCTCGGATCCACAGGCAGACTGCTCCAGAGTTGGAGTGTGTTTTTGTGGAGGTGCTCGGCACAACCAGGAGTCCAGCTGCTGAGGATCTGAGGGACCTGCCAGGTCCATACCTAATGTAGAACATCTGAACGGCAGGTTTCTATCTTGTTTCTAATATTATGGCCCTCTCATGTATGTGAACTGCTACCTTAGTAATAAGCACAGAGTGGAATTAACACTTCTATGACAGTGTCCACAAACCTGAAACATTATAAGCTTTGTAAAAGTAGTAGGGCAGCGTTGTTGTCTGTATGGGATCACACCTAATGAAGCAGCCGGTTTGTGTGACTCTATCTTCTCATCTAGACTCCCACAAGTTATCTATAGGAGTATATCGCACTATCTACGTCACATAACCGGTATCTAAGCTGGACATTTGGTTCTTATGGCCTCTCTGTGTAGATGTTTGTGTTGTGATGTTTGATTTTTGGCATGGGACCTCTTGTTTGAGGCCTAAAGATGATAAAAGTAACCATGTTAGTAGTTTTTTTTTTTCCAATACTGCACTCTCTTGGGTGGTCAAGCAGGAAGTTGCATGACTCGTGACTGCAATTTCACACCAGAGAAAGGACTCAAGTGTGTGTGTGTGTGTGTGTGTGTGTGTGTGTGCGTGTGTGTGTGTGTGTGACAGAAAGAGAGAGAGAGAGAGAGCTCAAAGTGAAAATGAGCGTCCTACCCACCGCCCCCATGTGAGGTGTTACAGGTACTTACCTGTACGCGAGAGTCATGCACTCAAACAGTTTGGTGAGTGAGGCGTCTATGGAGAGGTGAGACATGCTGGCTTTGCCGAAACGATAAGTCTGACAGGTCTGTTTGTTGACAGTGTCGAAGTCGTAGCCTTTCTTCGGGGGGTGCTCGCTGTGGGGCGAGGAAACCATGAAGTGTCCGCTGTGGATGATCTGAGACTCCAGCCCGTCTGCCCTCCTCAGCCCCAGGTGAGTCTCCTCCGTGTCGGAGTCGTCCTCCTGCTCCTGCTTTATGCACGCCGGTGGTCGACGGTACTTCTGTCGTAAAGCCATCTCTCTAGTAGCCATATCGGCAACACACCAGACAAATAGCTAACGTTAGCCAGCGAGCTAGGACAATAAAACTCCCACTTTCATGAGGCTTGCTGCCGACAGACAGCGCTGGAAGACGCGGTTGGAGCTGTCGGTTAAAGTTTGTCAACTTGGTGGCGTGCAGTCCAAGTCCCCTGTTCACTCATGTTTTAAAGCTCGCTGTTGGTGATTAGTAAAGTTGACTTGTTGTTGTCTTGTTAGATAGTTGACGTAAGAGTCGCAGCGACCAGCTGACAAAAAAACTGCTCCTCTATCCGGAGCAGGAAGTTCCTGTGTCAGGGCGCTTCTGATTGGCCGCGGTCAGAGCCCCACCCACCGGAGGACTCAAAATAAACCTGATGCGACAGGTCCAATTTTCTGTTTCCAGAGCAGTTCATTAAAACAGTTGTACTGCGTATGGATATAGATATATGGAAGTCCATTGAAAACTTAGCCTTGATTAAAAAAAATGTATGTGATAAAAAGAAAAATTGTGGAAATTTTATTTTCAGTTATTTTTTGTTTGGGGGAGGATTTACAAGCAGCTTCTGGAAGACGTCACATCAGAAATGGGTTAGGGTTAGAAATGGGGGAACAAATACAAAGTTGGTTTGAGATAAGCAAGTTATCATTAAACTTGGACAAAACTAAAATCCTGTTGTCTGGTAATTACACAATAAGTACAAGTGATGAAAAGTTATGTTCAGATAGAAAAAGTTTAAAATCTGCTGGTAATAAATCACAAATCATGTGCAAGCTCATTTTATTTCCTCCATTTTCTTGAGTTAGTTATTTCTTGACATCTCAAAGTTATTTATGTCATTATCTCGAAAGAACAAATATTATTATCCCAACATAACTGGATAATTTCCTTGAGATTTTGAAATAACATAACTTTGTTTTCTCGAGATAACGGTACAATTAATTTGAGATCTTGAGAAAGAAGGATAGTCTAGCATATAATCATTGCAGGAAACATCATTTAGTGTAGCAATTGTAATTATTTAATATACTACACCATCCTTTTGTTTATTATATATAAACAAAGTCTCGTTATCTCGAGATCTCGAGAAAATTATCCCATATACAACATTTAAGCTTTCAAATGTCAAGGACCAGCTGTCCTTCGCTCTCCCTGGCCAACACTTTCAGTTACTTCTCTAGATGTAACTGATGGTCTCTATCTTTTTGCATCAAGTAATGACCAATGGAGGGAGAAGTATTCAAGTTCATTACTTAAACAATACCACGACATGAATTTAAAAGTTTATTTAAATTCAGCAAAACAGCAAAATGCACTTTAAATGTAAGAAGGAAAATTATTTAAAAATAGTTTCCTTGAAAAATACATTTTATAGGAAGTATGTGCCAAATCTGGAGATGAGCTTCTAACTAACACACAGTTCACTACATCACTTTCGAGGTGAGGACCTGCCACTCTGCTCGGCTAAAGACGGGAAGCCCAGGATGTGACTTGCAAATGTCTCCATAGATATCACATCTGGGATTGCACACTCCAGCAGGGTATATTTTGAATCTCCACCTGGACATATGCACACGCACACACATAAAAAAATCAAAGATGTTTTTCAGCTATTATGTGAATTTCTAGGTTATGGTTTGTAAGTTTTTCTATTCCGTACCGTCAGATTCATGCTCAGAACATTCCCCTCCTGCTGCTCCTTCTTCTTCCTCTTCCTCTTCCTCTTCCTTTTCATTGAGGCCTAAAAGTCTTGTGAAACACTCTACTATCTCTTCTTCTGTCATGGGTTCTCCTGTCAAAGATAGTATCAAAAATCTGCATATGTTGGACAATGAAACATAAGAATTGTATGTAGAAAATGGAACAAAGAATCAAGATTTTTCTCAGCGATGGGGCAGTCATACAGCTAAAGTGGCAGACTAATCGTTTTCTGAATGTCCTGCGGCGTACCTCGAGTCTGTAGAAGTTCAAGCAAGTCATGTCTCCGCAGAACAGGCTGTCCCGTACTATCACTGGCACCAAGGACACGAAAAGCTTGAACCAGCTCATCGTGAGAGATGCCGAAGGCTGGTCGATGGTTGACATACAGCTTGATAAACTCCTCCAGGTTGATGTCGGTCACATATTTTCCCGTTTCAGCATACCTGCTGAACTTGACCTCGTTGAGCATATCTTCTATCTGGTAAAAAAAAAGTAAACAAAACAAATTGTAGCTAGGTCTGAGATGTAAAAACTATTTGGGGTCGAAATATGTCACTTCATTGTACCTCTTTCTCAGATGGGAAGTAGTTCAAAGCTCTCATTAGAGAGGGAACCTCTGACAAGGAGATTGTGGTCAACACTTGTTGTTTCTTCATTAAGTCAGTGCCTTGATGGGAGATTTGGCAGTAATAGAAAAACTCCTCCATATCCTAAAGACAGAAAAGAGAGAATCTATGGTTAAAATCGTATCAGAAGTGATGGTCTAAAACTCACTTAATGTTGTGGATGTGTAAAATCCCCAAATGAAATATAAATGATACAGTTTGCTGGAATAACTATACCAATACAAAACCTCAATAAAACTGAAATACTAACTTATAAGTAAAACTCAAAATATTTAACATATACATATATAATATACAGTATATGCCAAACAATTAACTCACCCGGTAGAACTTGCCATCTCTGCCTCCCTCTAAAAGACTGTAAAAGGGTACGAGGTCCTTTCCTCCCAAGGCAGCTGCTGCCTCCAATGCACTGCATTCACAACAAGACAGAGGTTACCTCCAGAAAACATAATTACACTGCTCATGCATTTCCTCTGCTGCTCGGTACTACTAAACCTTACTTGAAGCTTATCTCCCACGACAGGACACTGTAGTCAGATCTTCCTGCAGTGAAAACAAATCGGCCGTCGTAGGAGCATGCCAAAGCAGACACCCCTGTTGGATGGCAGATCAAAGCATTGGACTTGTAGGGGTTCCCATCCACAGGCAAAATCTGGAGACCCAACTGGAAATATAAAAGACTCTTAGTGATAATAACTGTGTATTTCCGATAAATGTTATTTGATAGAATACCACATACAAAGTAAAGCAGATTAAAACTTTAAAATGTCCAGTACTGACCTTGTCCTCTGTGATGTATGCCAGGTAATAGGAGTTTGTCTTGGCTTCTTTAGACATGGGTAGGAGCTCCACTTTCTTGATAGGAGAGCCATATGTTGGGCCGAGGAGAGTCTTTCTGTTTTTGTAATACACATGTATACCTTTTTCCAGTATTTGTGGTGACAACAGTTCACAAAATACACAAATAATCTGATCACTGTTTCACAGACCTACACATCTTGGTAGTGCTGTTCAAAAGCTTTATCTTGTATTGGTCAGAGGCAACAAGAAGAAACTGCTCTGCAGTGAGAGGGGGATACCAAGTCATGCACATGGGCACAGCGCTTTGCTCGATGCGCTCCGAGCTCAAGATGAGAAGATTATTCACTTCACTTTTTTCCAGGTCGTACTCCACCTATTATGCAGTCCAACATAAACACAAAGAGGTGCTGGTGCTAAACATTTGGCATAAAAAAACATTATAAATACATAACAATTCATACAAAACACACACACACTAGTCTACAGTATTACAACTTTGACAAAGTGGACCAACCAGTCGGCGGTCCATTCCAAGAGAGAGCAGTCTGGGCTGGGTGCTGTCGAGGTGAAAGCCAAAAAGGAGGTCTTTGATGGGCTTGTAGTGGGAGTGGTATCTGCCCAGATACATCCAACGAGGCAAAGAGCCATTCTTGGTCTGCAAGTGGAACACCGTCACAGCTTTTCCAACATCCTAACAGCGAACAAGGAAATGAATCATACATGTCATACTTCAAGTTATACAAATGTTAAAGCATAGAGGTATAGATTTGCCTTAATCATAGCCACAACCTATTTCCCCTCATTCCCCTCTTAACAATAGGCTAACATAATATCACAAATTCTAGTCCAGAACCGCTGTTGCCAATAAATAAGTATAAACGTTACACTTCATAATCAAAAAGGACTTGCTCACCGCAGTGGCAAGATACTTGGAGTCTGGGGAGAAAGTGATGTGATCGATGCTGTCTTTAGTGCAATGAAAACACTCCTCTGGATCACTTTGTAAGGTGCTGCCATTCAGTATGTGAACAGCTCCAGTGCCAAAGCCAACAGCCAGGTAAAATCCTGTTCAGAGACAAAAAGGTTGCTCTTTATATTGTAGAATGTATTGACAAATTTCAAATCCATCTTACAGCTGGGATTACACTGGTTATTGGCAACATAACCAGTGTTACCTCAGCAAAGAGAGTCAGTAAACGTATTGGCTCACCTTGAGGGTCAAAAGCAACACACTGAATCTGCTTCTCTGTCTTGAAGGTCTTACTGCGGATGATTAGTTTGTTGTTATAGTCCCACACTCTTAAAATACCCCCTTGACCGCCCATGGCCACAGCGGGCTGTTTGGGGTGGCAGGCCACTGCATGTAGAGGCTCACTATCTGCATGTAGCAGGATTTGAGAGGTGCCTTTCTGTGCTTTCACATGTACTAGTGTGGAAGTGACTGTGGACACAACAAAGTCCCTGCAGAAAAAGAGGTCATCTTGGGTAATTTACCATAACAGTTGACACATTGAAGACACTGAAGACATAATAGATTGTATTTTTTCTACCTGATGATTAATGGTTTTCCCCGTAGACTGCAATCCTTCAGGTATCCCTCTGTACTTTCTTTGGAAAAGGAAATGGAAACGATTGCGTCCAGATTGAAATGAGTGTACGAAGTGAGAATCTTGAATGATTCATCATAAAACCTGATATGGCCTTTAGTGTCACCAGTTACAAGATAGCTGTGATGTCAAACAAAGAGAGATTAGAGACCAATATACACAGTACATGCCACTTTTATTAAACAGTAACAATGAATATTTCTGGCACTGGCTACCTGTCAGTTACAGCGAGAGCAGTGATTGGATCTTTCTGAATGTGAAGGGCCCTCATTTGATCTTTGCCCATGGGTTGATTTGCAGCTAAGAATTTCAGCACATCCCACACCACAAGATCGCCTGCTGCAGTTGCTGTCAGGATTTGAGGCTTTGTCCAGTGAAACACAGACGGATTGGGTAACCATCCAGCCACGTTGGAGGTTTGAGCAGTGTCAGGAGAATGCTGTGAGTAAATACAGTAGCATCAGATCCAATTAAGTATTTCTGATAAGATGATTAATTCTCTGACAATTTGATACCATCTTCTACAAAATGTTTTTGACTACCTTTGCCTCCTTCAGTTTCCTGGCAAAGTACTGCAGACCTCCCTTCGCCTGAAAAAGACCAGCTGATTATTGCAATAAACATAAACATCACAGTTATATCATGTGTTTTAATTAAAAGTAACAGCAGGACTCACTGTGCTGTAAAATAACACGTGGCTTTTACTGCTGCTGAGCAGCTGAGTGCTATCTTTTGGATTAAAAATTATGTAACCCTGAAAAACAAAATCCAACATTTGAATGTTTTATCTCCTGAATGCTGTATTCATAAAGTTAAGTGACATTTAAATATCAAAAGAAGACAAAGGTTACTTACTTGAAAACCATGTTTAGGATTGAGTTGTGTAAACCACAAAGGCTTCTCTGTTTCATTTGTCCAATCCCATATACACACACACTGCGAATAGATCGTCAATAGACAGTACAATAGTAATCTTCTAAGATGTTTTTGTATTTTGTGAGCTTGGTGTTGTGAGGTTACATCAAGAAAGAGTGTAATTCTGAGATACTGAACATTTGAAAAGTTTAATTTTTTAACATAAAATGGCCCCTAAGCTTAAAAAGTTCGAAGATATTACATATAGGTATAAATATTCGACACTATCCTGTCATCAATAGAGCCTTTTTGGAGCTCTTACATTTGAAATAATAGAAAGTCATCTGGGTTGTCACACTCTTGACTTTCATTTCAGAGAAGAAGTATAAAAAAAACCTACTTGAAGGAGTCAATAAAGACCAGAAGATGCTACTTAACATAGCCACATATAAATTTGTTGTTTTTTTCCTTGGTTGTGCATTTGACAGTCTAGACTAAACAACTCTTATCACAGTCTGGATTTTTTTGTCCATTTCTAACCATGACGTCAAACTCACTTGAATTTCCTCAGCCCCAAGGGTCACCAGATGTTTTGTGTCTCTTGAAAATGCCATCGAAGTAACAAAACCCTCAGGGTGGCAATCAAAGAATGTATGCACAGGAATGCTGGAAAATGTATCATACGAGTGGTTATCAACAAAATCAAAGGTTAATACATAAAAATACATTAAGACGTATAATCAATATCTACCCAGAGTAAGAGTCCCATATGATCAATGTGCTTTTTGGCCCCTTGTCTGCTGTTGCAATCCAGCGTCTGTCTTCGCTCACACATATACATGAGATGGGGCTGCAGTGACCCTGACAAGATTATTATATTTAAATCAACACTGTTTAATTCGACACTGTAGCCTGCTAGAACTTCCTTGATCTGAAGGAGCTGATCGGGATTTTTACCTTAAGTATGTGCTGGGAGTTTGAAGTGTAATTATATATGATCCCAACATGAGCTGCAGCATAGAGGACCACCAGCTGACCTTCATCTTGCAGATTTAATGTCGGAAGAGCAGGATTCATCCCAAACACCCACTCGAGTGACTGTATGAAGAGCACATTTGCAGTATTGTTATGAAGCATTTAAAGTTCTTAGGTAGTTAAGCCCCTTATCTAAGGGAGTATGTTTTGTTTGAACATTTTTCCTTGAAACTTTCTTAGATATGTGGAAGGAATGGGAACAGGAAGTCTAACAGTAAGAGCAGGCAAAGGGGCAGAGTCTATAAAAAGGGAAGACACATTTGGGAGAGCAGCTAAGGCCATGTTCGGAGCTTGATTTGGTATGCTTCATTTTTAACATGTTTAGAAGCATGATTTTAATATTTAAACTACAGGACCATGAAATAATTTGTTAGCTATTTGTTACATCAAATGTTTTCCTCGTCGGACTTTTCATCTTTGGTAAGGGGCAAAAGCTTGTAGTGATAGTTTAAAACATCAGCCAAGAAACAGATATGCTGAAGCGGCACTGAGATATTTTAAAATAGTTTTTAGTCTCTTAACATAATATTAACATGTTGATAACGTAACAAGAAGAAACATTTAGAGAAGCCAACCACCGTTTCTCCCAGATTTATATGATTTGGTTTGCTCTTAACTTATCACTTGATTCAGCTATATTTCTATTATTTTGGGGGAGTTTTCTGCCATATTAAAGGGTGGACTATTTTTTTGTCCAGTAGTCTCTGGTTCCAGTTTGTTCTGGGTCTTGCGCATTAGGTAACACCTGCTCACATATACAAAATGACACATTGGACAAGACATGCTTACCAATGCATGTGCTCCAGTAGGAGTTGTCTTCTTTGAGAAAAGGGTGTCCCTGGTCGCAGTGTAGACTTGAGACTCCCCATTTCTCTTGAATAAATCAGCCTCTGTTTCTTCTCCCGTGCTCTCTCTGCACTCTTTCTTAGCTTCAGCATCCGACATGTTGTCTAACCGCACAGTCTCCAACAACTACACGAAGCATTTCAGCCTTGTTCTGTCGAGGTAACGTTAAGTTATAGCCAAAAAGTAACAAAAACGTTAGACTAGAACGATGTCACAATAACATTATCCTTAAAACCCTCAGAATAATATCAATTACTGATGTATATTTACCTCTTTTTGTTTGAACTTGTCTTAAATGCCTGAAATATCTCCAACGTTAGCTCCTGTGAAGCGTCTCGTTGCCTAGTTACCGCTGAGCGAAGGAAAGACGTTAAAATATAGACGTTAGGGTCATTTATTTCAAATTAAAAGCACGATTACTCATAGGTGTAATGTAATCATTTGGGTGCCGTTACTAGTTACTTTGTATGGTAACTTGTCTGAACACTCCTTTAATCGATTTTTTTTTTTTAACTTATATTACATCCTGCATATTTTGTAATGTAATTATTGAATGTTTAGCTCGTCACTTTTCTCCCAGTCACCGTGCATAATTTTGAAAGTATTTAGCATATATTAATATGCAATAAAAAGTAGCTTTTTATTGCATATTAATGCTTGCAGTTTACTCATTATCAGTTTTTGTTAATTCTTAATTTTTAATTCTCACAAATTAATTAGGTGAAAATTGTCAATTATTATGACAAATATTGGCGGACCCCCTGCAGTACCTCTGTGGACCCCCTAGGGGTCACGGACCCCTGGTTGAAGACCGTCAAATTTGACAGCATGTGAGCACTTCCGGTAGGGACACTAGTACATCCGGTCACCATGCTTTTACTTTGAAAAGTCGACACCGTGTCAAAACATCACCACTGGCAACTTAACTGTTGTTTCCCCGCAAAGCTTTTCCGGTTGCACAGGTTTGAAGTCGGCTGATTTTCTGTCTGCGTGTCGTCAACTTTTTTTTTTTTTTTTATTTAGGGCACTTTCGTTTCCTCTTTTTCACGCTTCGCTAACAAGATCTCCTCCTTGAACTCGTGTGAAGGATCATCGTCAGGAAGTCATGACGAGTTTGTGACGAAGGTAACAAAAAAAGAAAGGCACTCCGATCAGGAAGCGGCTAGTTACGATTTCACCAATTCACAGGTGAGGAGGATTTGTAATCATTTGGATATTATCCTCAGAGATATTAACTTTATAACTGCGAGACAAGCTGAATTAGTTTATACATTTAAACGAATAGGCTAGTTAGTAGCTGTCGGCTCGATGGTGGCTGACGTTAGCTGGTGGTTCTTATCTCCAATCCCCCTCAGCTGACAGTCAGCCACCGCTGAGCTCAAGCCAACACTCAAATCTCAGTGTCAGTGCTCCTTCACAAGCTTAATTTAACCCACAGACTGTAGATTGACAGTTACATGAAAGAGCTGAGAGGAGAAGAGAGACATCTGTTTGACAGCAAATCATAAAAGAAAATAAACATGATTTCAAGTATCTTAATTAATATATTTGTTATTTGGTCCAGAAAATGTTTTAAAAAATGCTCAAGTGGCTTGATGTGTAGTTTACTGTGATAGCTCAGTCCATAGGGACTTGGCTTTTGGAACCGGAGGGTTCAAGTCCAATATGGGACAATGTGTGGAAGGTGGCAGTTCATCTCCTGGGCTCCTGCCGAAGTGCCATTGAGCAAGACACCAAACCCTCCCTACTATGCTCCTCTGGGCTGGGCTGCTCATCACTCCACCATCTCTCTCCACATTTGCATGTGAACCATGTGGGTGTTAAAGTGCATGTAAAAAAAAAAAGTATCTCTTCTTCTTTTTCATAAAGGACTAAAGAAACCAGAAAATAATCAGAGAAATTTGACTGTTTTTCTTAAAAAATGGCGACTATTTAATTAATCAGAATAGTTAAAAGCGATTAATTTACAATGTTGACAATGTTTGTTTGTTTTTCTCCTCGATTTTGTCTTATGTCTATATCTGTATGTGCACCGAGAGCAAAGTACAACCAGAATCAAATTCATTCTGTGTGTGTGTGTGTGTGTGTGTGTGTGTGTGTGTGTGTGTGTGTGTATACACACACTTGGCCAATAAAAGTGATTCTGATTATGGCAAGTAATGAATTTATCAATTAATTGTTGCAGCTCTGTTCTGGGAAGGTAGCTGGCAGATTCTGGCAAAAATAACAGTTTCGTTCCCCTTAATGCCAATGGCATTTTAAAAATCGTAACAATTTGAGTGAAGAGTGTTTCTGTTATGCAGCTTTGTGTAAAGACGCCTATGGCTATGTGCCAAGTTTAGCACAACCAGGCCATGGTGAACACTAAGCTTGTGAGATTTAGGCCCTCGCAGTCACAAAAAACAACTGTGCTTCCTCTTAAAGGAATTATATCCTGTAGAGTACATACTGAAACACTTTTTTTGTCTGAAATGTTAATGGTATGTTCATGTGCAGGTGGCAGTAGTGTATGAGAAAGCTCTACAATGTGGACAGATAAGCAAAGAGGAATCAGAGTTACTCAGGAGGAGCTGCTCTGCAAGAACGCCTGTGGGTATTATGGAAACCCTGCATGGCAAGGCTTCTGCTCTAAGTGCTGGAGGGAGAGAGCACGTCCAGCTGGAGCCCAGAGACAAGACGCAAGGTAAACATGCTGCCTTTAAACACAGCTGAGCATTTTAATCTCAATAGTTTTGTGAGCTCAGGTGACCATGATATGATACAGTGGTGTTAGTGTGAAGATGGACTCTTAACACTAAAGTTATACCACGCTGACATTGTCATACATATTAATGAGTAATAGTTACTCCTAAATTCTTTGATTTGTAAAGTCAATGTGTTCCAACTAAATATGTAACTATACTGACAATGAACTGTCTTCTATCTGTCTTAACTTTTGGTTTAAACTGGGTGTAGGTTTGGTTGTTTAATGTTGTCATTTCTTGTAGGCCGAGCAATGATGGAACTCCTCTCACCTTCTCCAAATTTGAGGAGAAGAAAAGCACTGAGAAAGGTCGTCGAATTAACACAATGAGGAGACTCTTCTGGGGCAGCCCGTCACCTCCAAAGCGCCAAGGTAGTTCAGTTCAGTGTTCTCAGATCCATCAAGCCAAAAACAGAAATCTGCAAAGTGTTTGGTTGTGTTGCCTTACACTGAAAGTCCCTCTATGTGCTGCTTTAAGACATTTGGTTCAGACACTAGCTTTATTCCCTGAGAATCACAATTTCCAAGTTGTTGAAAAGGGGCAACAAAAGTTCACACGAGCTCGTAAGTACAAGAAAAACAAAAGCAAAATAGAAAAGCTGCTGCTAATTATGTGTCTCATGGTCCTACAAAGTATATAATCTTTGACTTACTGACCTGTTTGCCATTAGCTATGTATCAATAGTAGTTTATTTTCATTCATCTGTTGCTCCAAGACTGTCTTGAGGCCTCTCTCATGAGGCCATAACATTTAGATGGGAAACAAGCTTCTGCTCTGTGCAGTGATCCAATTTAGCAATCCCACTTAATGAGGCAACAGAAAACACCAGGCACATCTTCAGGACATCTTTTCTAGTAGTTTTTAAATGTAGTAAGTGTTTTTCTTCATTGTTTTATGTACAATTAGATTTTAGTGTACATATGTATGGGTAGTGTAGTGTCATAACCCAGCTTGGTTGAACTGCTGCCAGGGACTGAGCCTGGTTATCTGTAGTGCTTTGTTTGCCTCTTCTACACCTTTTGACCCACTTATTCACAATTTTACCAAATGCAGTGACTGGTCCAGCAGTGGTTCAAGAAATGGAGCCATTCTGTGCATGATATGTCAGTTTTAAAATGTGTTTCTTTATTTATTTGCCTGTAATAACTTCTACCTTTGTCCATCTAGAGTCTCCTGAAGCCTATACAAATGTGTTAAAAGCCTACCAGAGCCTTGAGCCTGGGGACTTCCCCGGTTTTCTAAAGATACTTCGGAGCTCTTCCTCCCAGCGCTTGCAGTCCCGATGTACAGCTTTCCTCAACACAATGGAGGCTTACCATGTAATTATCTGTTTTAAAGGTCACTTGTTATAACGTCCCTTTGACATGTCAGTGTACTTGTACTGATCATTGATTCTCATCATCTTTACAGGGTCTTCCGGTACAGAAGCAGTCAGATCTCGTGCAAGATTTCTACCAGTCTTTTGCCGAATATTTTAGCAGTGAGTACAGATCAGTTCAACAACTCTCGGGCTGTTTATCCTGAAAAACAGGATAATGTTAAATTAATTTTGAGCGGTTGTTTTTATTTTCAGGTTTTCCAGAAGCCCAGGTCACTCAGATAATGGAGCACGTGGAGAAGTTAATAATGACAAGGTTGCACAAATGGGTTTTCTGCCATGACAGCTGTGATGATGAACAAAAGGACCTGGCTCTCCAGAGAAGAATACGGTAACCTTAAATCACTTGTTTTGTATTTGATTGAAACCTCCCAACATTAAGCCCTAAATGAGACTGACGCCTTTACTTTGCAGATCCTTAAACTGGGTTACTCCACAGATGCTGAGCGTACCTTTTCCTGATAAAAAGACTGCCGTCACAGGCGACCCCTTTCTGCCTGCTATTACAGGTGATTCACAACTTCAGCACTGAAAGGAATAGTTTGTCTTTTTTGGGGGAATATGCTTATTCCAAAGATGCTTATACGCTTATTCTGTAAATATAAGGCAACACAACCCAACATAAAACTATTTTTGAACTATTTGTGTTTTTTTGTTTGTGTCAGTGACCTGAAGTGCTGATTTTGTTACCTTTGAACAGACTGTTTCCTGTCTAAGCTAGCCTTACATTTAATGGACAGACATGAGATGGTTTTGATCTTGCAATCTAACTCTCAAGCAAAAATAATACCCTTTTCAAGCTCATGAGAGAAATAAGCATTCACATGTTCCATTAACATCATTAGAGGTGTCACATGCTACTCTTTGACATTTTGTCCTGCCCTCTATTTCTCAACAGCCATAATTGAGATGGATGCCAAACGAGCGCCTCAAGACAAACTTGCATGTGTGTGCAAATGCAGTCAGCATGTCTTTGAAGCACTCTCCACCTCGAACAGTGAGCCCGCTAATGCTGATGACTTCCTCTCAGGCCTAATATATGTGGTGCTCAAGGCCAATCCACCTCGCCTACACTCCAACATGCAATATGTGATACGTTTTGGTCTCCCTCACAGTCTGATGGCAGGAGAAAGCGGTTACTATTTCACAAATCTGGTAAGTTTGTTGCCGCGTTACTCATCCAGCGTACACCAGAGGATGCTGTGTAAGTGTGTGTGATCACTCATGTTTTGTCCCCTGTTTTAGTCTTGTGCGGTGGCATTCATTGAAAAACTGGATGGACCGGCACTCAACCTCAGCGCAGAAGAGTTTGAGGGCTACATGTTGCGTCGGCGTACTCCCTCTGTAAGAAACAAGAAGCAGCAGGCTGCCCGCGACACACAACACCTGTTAGAAGAGCTACAAGGCAGACAGGAGAAGCTGGACCAAGGGGTAGATGCTCTCAACGTGCAGCTACAGCAGTGGGTCAAATCAATTCATTCACAACTGGATGAAGCAACAACCCAGTTTGCTCTGGTACAGAAGGAGATAATAGCTCAGGCTGAGCTCTCACAGGTTTTTTCATCCTCATCTCATGATGCATCACTGCAAGGGGATGACAAAGACCAGTCAGTGCTGGTGCTTGTGGATAAAAATGCAGGTCCAAAAGATACAGACTGTTAGCTATATTAACAAAAACGCCTAATCTGGTACTTGACTCTTTTTAATCATCAGCACTAACTCGTGTTTCAGCAGAACAAACATTCCAATACCACATTTGCACACAAGTTCCAACTGGTGAAAGCTGGGATTTGTCAGCTAGTTGAACATGAAGGAACACTTCTTGAAGGAAACTGTTTCCATTTAGTATCACAGGGCACACAGAGGTCTTTTAATTACTATGTTAAAAAATAATTTGCACTTGGGATGAAGGATGAAGGCCATTAAAAATACATTTATAGCACATATATATGCACTCAGGGTACAAAGCACTTGAGGAATACAGAGGAGCTTATCTAATATTCACTTTCTTTCTAATACCAATGTGCCTATATGTAGACAACTGTGAAACTGTAAAATATGCTACAGGAGAAGAAGCAAGATGGCAGTTGTAGACCACTACAAGTCAGAGTGTGTTTCATGTCAAAACATGTTTTTCAGAGTTGTATAACTGTACTCAACATATGCTGCCTTTACTGTTTGTACAAAAGATGAATTACCAGGTGCAAAACAATTTATAACACATTTCCATCTGCGTTTGTGCGCAGAAGGCGTTTACAACTGTTGGAAGGTTTCTTAAGAAATTAAAGGGGTTTATTTTATGATCGATGTTTGCATCCAATATTATATTAAAGTTGACTTATATGATCTAATACTATGTGCTTTTGTGTTTTTCTTAAGTACATTTTTGAGCAGACCTTTAACTGATTTTGATGTGATCTTGAATACTGAAAATCAAGTTTAAAATGTGTTTGTGTGTGTGTGTGTGTGTGTGTGTGTATTATCATTTGACAGTGGTGATTTAGTCTGAGGGGCTTTGTTGACATTTTTATATTTAATGTGGGTGTGTGTATCATGGAAAAGTAATTTTTGTTTCATTACAAAAAGGAACTTAATTAGTTAAAGAAAAAAACTTAATATAAGAGCTTGAATATACATTTAAAGACTAATAATTAATTGTTTCTTTAAAGCTCATTTAAAGAAACAATTAATTAGCACTCAGCTCTATCAGCAAAAAAATTGCACCTTTCTATCACAGTCTGTGCCATGCCCTTGCTGTCTGCTGTCACTGTCATTGTTACTATCAGTCTGTCCTCATATACCTGCATGCATGTCTTTTATTGTGGCAGGGTGATTTATGTCTTTTATACACTTCTGTGTCAGTGTTTCATAATGCATAATGCTTTAAACATTTAATATCCTTCATTTCATTGTTTGTATGTGTTATATTTTGAGCATCTGTGTTGCATGTTATCTGGCTGTATAGTATAATGGTGTGCTGAATGAGATTTTTAATGATTGTTCTGCATGCTTCTAAATGATCCGAGTAATTATAATTTCTATATCTGTTTCTAGGGTGACTTTGTAACATCTGTCCAGGGCCTACGTATAAAAATAGAGGGCTAACTCTAGTGTATTTACAGTATCTATCAATATATACACTGTCCCTGTACATTAAACAAACAAATGAATAAAGAAAATTGCTTCTTTTTTGTTTCTTTTTACATCGACCAGTTCGGGACAGTAAAACACCTACACTGCCATAAAGCTGTGAGAAAGAAGGAGAAGGTTATAGAAAATCTTCAGTTTTCTGATTCCCACCTTCAACAACCTGTTTTATATCGGCCGTGTCACATCATTTGAAACAAGTGAAATCAATTTTGAGTGGTTGTGTTTAATCAGTGACGTGTGTGCTATTTATATTTACACATTTGGATGACGTGCATTAGAGTGCAGAATGTGTTTAGAGTTTTGCTGAAAAGTGTAAGTGAGAGCTGTAAATTGTGTTACTGTAATATAATCCCCTGTAAGTGACCTGAACAGGTGTGACTCCACCTAGTTATGGAGTGGGAGGGTTTAAGGGGGGGGGCTGGATTGGAATACCGCCATTGGCTCCAAGCCGCTGCGTCATAGCGCTGCACCGGAAATAACAAAGAACCCGGATGTAGTCAATCGCGCAGCCATGAAGATGACAGGAGAAAACAGCTCTTTGAGCTCAGAAATAACAATGGAGGACGTGAAAAACCTCATTAAAAAGAAAGATGAGATTGAAGAGCAGATAAAAGCCTATTACGACGTTTTGGAAGACGTAAGACTGACACACAATCAGCCACACATCACTGCGCATGCAGCGCGAAGCTAAACATGCTAAACATGCTACATGTTTGTTTACTTTCTGTTTACAGCAAGGTGTCGGAGTTGAAGGTCCCCTGATCGACGAAGAGGGTTACCCCCGAGCTGATGTTAATTTATACCAGATCAGGACAGCGAGACACAACATTTCATGTAAGCAGCACCGAGTTTGTTGTTGTCAGTCTGTGAGAAACTTCCAGTAATGTAAACATAATGTGACAGCCTGCGTGTGTGTGTGGTATTCAGGTGATTTCTGCTGTCTATCAGCGCAGAGATGAACCTACTGAAACCAGAACTAACTAATCTGAATATTTCCCCACATACTCAAAATGTTTCTTTATTTATTTTTTGTTTTTCTGTGTAAACGCAGAACAGATGAGGTCCCATCAGTCAGTGAGATGAAAAATAACAGAGATAAGCAATAAAAGGAGGCACAGATACAGGTAGTGGACCACAAGAGGTTTAGATAGAAAGAATAAAAATGTTAAAAATCTACTTGGTTATAACAATCCTGTTTTTCCCCAGTATTTATCGCCCATCTCCTTCTGTAGTCGAAGTGTGAAAGTCATTTAAAGTTCATGTGTGTAAGAAGGGCGATGGTAGGAGCAATCCTCTCAACACAAGGTCTGAGTCAAAGGTAAACTCAGGAAATGTTTTGACCAACCAACAGTCCGAGAGATTTAATTTACAGTAATAAAAAATAGAAAAAAGCAGCAAATCATCACAATGAAGAAGCCTCACCTAGATAATGTCATTATCATTGTATCTGGTGATTAATATTGTTGATTACCTAATCATTTATAAAGGTAACGCTTTGATCGTGTCTTTCAGGCCTGCAGAACGATCACAAAGACATCATGGTGGAGATCGAAGAAGCCCTCCACAAGCTGCACGCACGAGAGAAAGCCAAGCGGCAACAGGATGAGACAGAAGCTCAGGATGAGGCGATGGAGCAGCAGGTCACTCTTCCTCCTCCCTTTGCACGGGTGGACGCTGTGACACAAGGCTCACCGGCCTGTGGAGCTGTGAGTGATGTGAACTATATTTTCAAATCTGACCGTTGTTTGAAGTGTTTTTGTTCCTGTGATTATAGTTATTGGTTGTTTCTTTCCAAAAGGGGTTGAGAGTTGGTGATGAAGTCATTGAGTTTGGTTCTGTGAACACGGCGAACTTTCAGAACCTCCAGAATATTGCTTCTGTGGTCCAACACAGTGAAGGGGTGAGATACATAATCTACTTTTTTTTGTTCAGATATAAAACTCTTTTGATTTATTAGAAACTTCTAATAATCATTATGAATTATGTGCTTTTTTCTTATAATATCTGGAGTGTAAACTGCAATGTCATGTCCTCTTATAGAAACCATTGCGTGTCACTGTGATCCGGGATGGCCAGAAAGCCCAGATGAGCCTGACACCAAAGCGATGGTCAGGCAGAGGTCTGCTGGGGTGAGTGCTACAGACATGTATTTAGATTGACGCAGATTTATCATTCAAGAGTTCTAGTAGATTAGATCACAGGAGTGAACTTCTTGTGAACGAGCAAACGTTTACCTGGTTTACTTGGTAAATGACTTACTTGGTAGACTTCTGTAGCAAATGACTGGTGATTTAAATAGCTGTCTGTTGGCATGAACAGGTATGACGTTGTTTGTAACACTCACTAGTCTGTCCTTGTTCTCTTTTTCAGATGCAACATTGTTCCAATCCATCGATGATCACCATGACATTGTGCAGAATTTCCTCTACTGAGGATACCCCTGGGTGGTTTCAAACAGACTTTGTATAAACTGCAGACATTTCCATCTGTTTATTTTTTCAATATCTTAATCAGAACATGAACTATTTCCTTCATACAAGGGCAATTTTCAGAACTGGATATTTAAGAATTCATGTTGAGTTTACTGAGAGATAGCTGAATAAACATTGCTCCCTCACTCTGATTAGAATCCTACATGTTCAAACAATTGACTATTTCCATTAGTATTAGTAGTTGGGGGTCCTTCCTCTCAGGAGTGTGGATTCACTCAGCAAATGTCATCGCAGTTGGCCTGTTTTCTCAGACTACACTGAGTGTGCAAGTGGTAATTTTGGTGTAAGAGTGTCACTGAATATTAATGGGGTTAACGGGATATTTCTGAAAATATGGAGTAGCTTGTTGAAATGTCTTGCGGTGATGTGAAGCTATAAACAGGTACTTAACTTTGCTACTATCATTAACAAAAAGATGAAGATTTATTCCACGTGTAATTAAAGATTTTATGTATTTTGAGTTGAGCTTGATAGATGTTTAATGCGCCTTCTTCACCTGTTTGAATGCTGCACACAAATCACTGTCCTCATTAAGTAAAGTCATCAACACATAATTGATTCAGAGTTTAAGAACAACTAATTGAAAAGTCGAGATAATGAGAATGGCAAAGAGCTGTGTGACAAACATCTTTTATTATAAAGAAATTTACATCATAAAAATGATCAAGGTTTTTTCTACAAAAGCAGTGAATCTATCTTAATGGCATTTCTAGAATCAGGTCACAGGTCACTGAAACTTGCTATAAATCTATACCAAACAAAAATGGTATAATATGAATATCACAAAGGGAAAATTAGCTACACTGGTGTAACCGCAGCAAAAATCATGTAGCTTGCTTGAGTTTCTTCTTTTTGGGCTTGACCATCTGTGGTAGTTGGATTTTGAAGGCGGTCCTAAAAACAAAATGAAACAACATTAATGGCATTAAAGTTAAGATGAAGAAGAAATAAGTTTTGTATTTAAGATTTCTGCTTTGAGGAAAAAAAAGAAAAAAAAAAAGAACAAAGACTCACTCGCAAGTTGTACAGATGGGGCTGAAGTTGCAGAATACTTCAAGAGAAGACAAGAGAAAGCGTCACCAGCAGTATTATAAAGATTGTTGTCATGTATGCAGGTTTCTTTTTAACTTACTTGACAGACAAACGGAGCACACATAACCAATCTCAATGAGGTTACGATGGCAGAAGCATGCAGCTCTGTAGTCCACATGTGCGGGCGGTGGCAGCACCAGCTGTGAACGCTGCTCAGAGTCAGGCAGGAACACCCACTATTGAGAAAACACCATCATGAACACAAAGGAGCCCCTTTGACAGAAATATGACAGAAATGATACTCTCAGAAATGTGGATATTTGTGCTGTACTCTCACCAGAAGGTATTGTGCCAGGGCAAGTTTATGTGGTATCTTGAGGTACAGTCCTCCAGTTATATCGCAAGCCTACAAAACAAACATCTGAAGGTTAATAAAGAACTGGGTATATAAAGGTTATATTAAATATCATCACTTTATATTGGTATTCTCAGGTTTAGCTTTTGGATGGTTGCTATCATGAGAGAGGTTGTAGTGCTGTAACAAAGCTGGAAGAGTGTACCTGCTGAAGGAGACCTGAGTCTGAGTCCAACACACAGGCATCAATCAGGATGTTCTGTTTTAAAACACAAAATTTTAATGAATCGACACGTTAAAAGGCGTAAACAGAACAGAAAACACAAGCAGGATAAATGATTTCACCTGTTTCTGGGCAGCGAAAATGACATTCATGAAGTTCATGTACTGGAGGGCGCAGTCCTCGGCTGCTTTTATCACCTATCCAGTAAAATACAGAGGCTGTGTTCAAAGTCATGGAAATTTAAAAGAAAAAAACAATCATGAAATAAGACCATTTAGAGCTTACCAGTATTCTTGATTTTAAATCCTGTCCAACTAAAGACAAAAAGGCAACGTTAATAAGTATCAAAAGGAAAAGAATATCCACTGAAAAACATTAATCCTCATGTAAAAACACACACACATATATATTACAACATATTATGTATATATTTACCTTCCAGCTCTTTAGAGACCCTGTGAATATCTGAATATTAGAAGATGAAGGAAAAGTCTCAGCTGCACTCATCACAGTGTGCACAAAGTAAACAATCCAAAACTTAGTGAGTGAGAATTAATGCTTGGCCCATGCAATATACTATCTCTGTATGCACTTCTTTATCTCTTCAGCTTCTTGCAACTCCAATGTAGTCATTCATTAATGTGACTTTATTCTTATATTAAGTCCACTACATGTCATAAATGGTAAAACTGTAAACCGTTTTATTGAAAGGATACAGCAGAGAGCTTTGGCGAGAGATCCAGCCAACAAGGTATCAGTTGAATTTCCCCGCACTTCAGCTGCAATCACATAAGACAGCAAATAAGACTTCTTTATAAACACATGAAAATTAAGCTGTAAATACAATAATTGCAAAGACAATAAAGCTGTATGTTGTTGTTATATGTTGTTTGTACTTGACTTGTACTTACTTTTTGACATAACATTCCTGATCTCTTCAGCAATGAGATTATTAGCGACCGAAAGGAGTTCATATTTTCCATCCCCGCTTGAACATGCATCATCCCCAACGCTGTCCCCGCCTCTCCAGTTCTTACTGGGATACAGGAAGTGACTGAAAGAAAGTAAGTGGAGAGATGTTCATGTAGGCAGTGACAGTCCTGGAAACTGAGAGTGGAAGAAGTACTCAGATACTTATGTAGCTTTATTTTTTATTTCTTGGTGAATATGTTCAAACCTGCACATAACGTTGTCCATTTTGTGCATCACCGCTTTATATTGGTCATGATGATGTTTACATAGTTCCAGGTTGTAGCAGGGGGATTTTGATTAATGACACAAAAGGACATCTAAGTGATGTAGCTGCACCTTGATGGTAAAACTGTGGAGACTTTTGTCCTGGTAAGATGGAAGTGTTGTGATGTCTCTGTCCTTTGGCCGGGTTAACATGTTTAAAAGTCATTTATT
The DNA here is from genome assembly GCA_028641955.1 of Protonibea diacanthus. Taxonomy (NCBI): domain Eukaryota; kingdom Metazoa; phylum Chordata; class Actinopteri; family Sciaenidae; genus Protonibea; species Protonibea diacanthus. Next base: position 17,791,808 of record CM053985.1, on the reverse strand, counting down.
CTGTCGCAACTTCAATGTGAAATGTAAATAACAGACCATTATTACTGCTTTATCTGTTAAATTTGACAGATATTTTGCCTTCATTTGCATATTTTCTGACCTACTGCAGGGACTGAGAGAGAGCCTGTGTGTGTGTGTGTTTGGTGTCCCAAGGGGCTTTATAGGAAATAAATGTGAAGATCCTGAGTCCTGGTCTGGTCCTGGAGTGATGTCTTCATTGTATGAGCAAATCTACTGCAGCTACACTTAGAACAATGTAAAAATACTAACTCCATTACTTTACTCCAGTCCTGCATTTAAATGTTTTACTTCAAAGTAAAAGTACAGAAGCATTGGGCACTGTTAATACTGGTGCTTTGAATGTGTAAGCAGCATTACAGTTTGTTGCTGGTTCAGGTGGAGATTTATGGAGGAGGAGTTTTAACACTGTTAAGTAGTATAGGCCAGGAGTACTCAACCTAGGAAAACCACCATACAAGAACCGCTTCTTGTAAGACTCACAGACAGAACCAAACCAAAGTAGTGTCAAAAAAAAGTACCTGGTTACTTTTCAGCACAGGACACTGCTCTAGCAAGTTACTCTGGTTCTGGACAGCATAGCGATGACAGCCAGCTTGTTAGTCCTGGTCAGGCCATGGAGTTCCTAACACTAGCCATGACTGCATCCAGACACTTGGACAGGTGAACTGGATGGACAGAAAGGACAGTGAGGTTGTTTCGTCTCAGCATGCATGAGTCACACAATACTGGACTTCACTTCACAGCACTTACCTCTGGCTCACGTTGAGCTTGGCTGCCCCACTCATATCGGATTTACATCCACGACGATGACCAGCAGGCTGATTTCGTCCTCTGGGGAAAAACCTAAGTGCACAACACAAGACATGCAAACTGTGAAATAAGTCACTTTTATCATCAGTATCTAAGGAAGACATACCTGATGCCATCACGGCTGCTGTTGTTGTTGTTGCTGTTAGCGTTGCTTTAGCTTCTGCTAGCTTCCATATTTGACCTCAAACTTTACACAATATTCACAAAATTAGACGATATTAAGTTACAGATATTCTGACAATGTATAGCGCTGATTAGAAAACTGTGAAAGTTAAGTGAAATTACAGACAGTTCCTCTACTCGCTACCCACCACACCAAGCACTGAAGAGGCTTTGTTTACGTCATCAGCTCATGACATGCTATTATTATTATTTTATTTTATTTACAAGTGTTACAGTACTTTGTTTATTAATTTGATAGTCATGAAACAACATTATAACTTAAAAAAAATAAAAATAATAATAAAAAACGTAAAAGTAAAAGTATTCGTTTTATTCTCATAGTGACACAATATGCACTGCTGCCCCCTAGCGTCTGTCTTCCTGTAGTGTAGTCTCTGTTTTCACTTTGCCTGACTAGACCCGATCAAGAGAAATACTCCCATCATTTATTTATGTTTAAAGGTGCAGTGTGTAAGATCTGGGGCCTTATTTTCAGAATACAGACAATGTTCATAACTATGATTTCATGCATGTATAATCACCTAAAATAAGAAACCCTTTGTTTCTTAAAATGATCCTTTGGTGGGGGGTGATGTGAGGAGATTGTAATTGCAGCCATTAACCACTAGATGCATCTATATGCCACTAGATAATCTATAAAAATGAATTTAAATTTTGCTCAAAGCCCATCTCATGTTTTATCATCAAAATCAAATAACGGATATGATATGGTGGTTGTTTGAGTTTAGCTTGGGCATAAAGACTAGCTCAATCCTGACAAGAGATCTAAATCATAAATCAGTACCACACTTGGAATGATGAACAGTTGGATTTGGTTTGTTTGAGTGGAACAAGTGTTAAGTAATACAAATGGAAGCACTCAACAAAGTACTACACCCTCATAATAATGCTGACACACAGCACATCAGACTTATAAACAATACAGTGTATATATTGACAAATTCAATTCAATTATTTTAAACCACAATATTCTGCCACAGTCCCTGTTCTCTTCAAAAACTGCAAACCCAGGCGTTAGAATAAGTCAGTTTCTGATCATCCTGAAACAAGCAACAACAAACAACGAGTGAAAGAAAACAGAATATCATTATCAAAAATCATCCTTTTTTTTTTTATTGTTTTTGGTTCAATCATCAAACAAAAATCCTTGAGGCCAAGGTGTCTGGGATTAGGTTTCGCTGGCCTTGAGTGGTCCTATATTTCAGTTTGGTAGACATCTGACTTCGTTCAGTGTTACATATGTGACCCCGCTGGACCTCAGTGACCTTGTGAATCCTCTGTTTGACACCCTTGGAGCGCCAGTGAGTTCTCAGAGGTTTGGCTGTAGGGGTTGTCTTGGCTAGCTTGGTAAAGGCCTCCCTGCCAGTGTGATCTTGTACTTGTACACGGACACGATACACTGTCGCCCATTAAACTCCTGATGTTGATGCAGCATGAAGGTGATTATAGACAAGACCATAGCAGCTGTACTGGCAGTCTTACACAAAACTTTAGAAAAGCTATTGTATACACAGGAAGCTTGGAACAAGAGCCATTTGAAATAGTACACACAAATATACCTCAATGTCTCCATACTGCAATGCACCACCTGAATCTATTGGTGAAAACATATTACAGACAGCAGTGTCTCAAACACAACACATTTACAGAACGCAAAAACTGCAAACAAAGAGCTTACGGTAGCAGCGCATGTCCATTGCATGAAACTGCCCTTGGTGGTAAAGGACGAGTACATCTCGGCATCCATCCAGTAAGATTTTAGTATTTAGAACATGATCAGTAAATAAAACAGATAATTCTGCCTTTCTTCACCTTCATTACCACATTTTACTTGAATCTGTAGTTCCTGCTGTGCCAGCAGGTGTTTACACTTTGCCTGATTAGAAGTATGATATATATATATATATATATATATATATATAGCTCCTGCCGTGTGTCATTCCCTCGTCCTGACTTTTGTTTATTTCCTGTAACTAGTTTCATTTGAGTCTGACTCGCAATTTCATGCGAGGAAGATAGTGACACGTAAGAGGTTTAATTTGATTTGTGTCCGGAGGTTTGATAAAGAGAGAGAGAGAGAGCACTTTGTCGAGAGACTATAGAGTACAACAGAGAACTAGCGCTGTTAATCAGAGAAATAAAAAGTTATTTCCTGATTATTTTCACATTCAGCAAATGTAGACACGCCCACGGCAACCCACCTATTACCTGTAATGACATGATAACCTGTGTCAGATAATGCAGCTACCAGGGGCCCCCAAACTGCAAGTTTAACTCACATTAGATTATATATCTTTAAAGAAAACTACTCTGTCTTTATTTATTAAATAAATCAGAGGATATTTTACTATTATTTGCATTTTCGACTGATAGACCGAAACCTAACAGGTTCAGAAGCGCCAGCAAAGTCACAGGTAGGTTTTACATGATCTGTTGTCGGTTACATGACATTTATTTTCATTTAGTTATTTATTGTGTATAATAGTTTTATTTTTTTAAACATTCAGTAATAAGGATACATTCTGTTCTCTTGCTGTGTGATGTATTTTTATCAGTAGAGTAAAGAGTTATACGAAGCTATGCAGGGATGTACAAAGTATACAGCAGGTAGTATGCAAAAAGTTCACAGCACGCAATCCAAAAAATGTTTAAGAGGTGTGCATTATCGATAGAGTCAGTAGGACTCATGTTGATGTACCATTTAGGGTCTACTAGGTGAAATGGTGAGAGTCGGTGTCATAGTACTGGGTCTTGTCATGCAGCCAGGATACAAAAAACTGTTCTTAAAGAGGTTTTGGTTCTGATAGACTGTAGTTCTCTGACAGAGGGGAGGATTTCAAAAAATTGTGTCCTGGGCAGTGAGGACACAATTTATATTGTATACATGGCTGGTGTATCACCTTCAGCAGTATACTGACATGTCTCTATATATCAGAGAGGAAAAGAATAGACACAAAAATAATAGAAAGAATTTTTCACCAACTCAAAATATCCTATACACATTTTTTGGCCTGTCCAATAAATCAAGGGTTTTGGGTAAATATAAAAATAATAATAATATTTTTGAGATGGTTGTGCCACAAGAACCAAAGTGTTTTCGTTGGGAGCCATACCCCAGAGATCTATATACTTTTATACTTAGGATTCCTTTGTGTATGTTCTCAATTATTACCTGTAATCTAATATATGAAGTCCTCTGTCAGATAATGTTATGTAAAATTATTAAAATGTTTAAATCAAAAGTTAAATAATAATAATGATAATAATAATAAGAAGAATAAGAATAAGAATAATAAACCCTGTCCTGTCCACCTCTTCCTGTGAACCCTGGGTTTGTCACTGTTATAATCCATGTTATTGTTCATGTTTCAACAATGCATGTTTGATTGATTGTCTAATAAAAGAAAAGGGCTTTTTGTTTAGTTTATGTTGTTTTGCTTTTAATTCTTAAATATTGCCTGCAGAATGAATGTGTATGCATACCATCTCTTTATCTTGCTCTAGGACAATAACCTGTGGAGTGACTAATCTGCCTGGATCTGTAATAAGTGGACCTTATCTACACATTGTTAAACAATACTCCATGAACTTAATTTAAACGCATGCTGATGTGCAGTGAATCATAGAAGATTACTCTATACTGTGACACATTTTAACTTAGATTTTAGATTACATCTAAATTAGTTATAAAACAGTTCAGCAGTGCATGTTCCAAGTTTATTATAATGATTCAGGTAGTCTCTAATAAGTTATCTTTATGAAACATACAATTCATAAACAAACAGACTACATACAGAACTCACACAAACATCTTGCTGAGGTCCTCTTGTCAAATAATGAGGCCCTGAGTCAAAGGTCATTGCAGCTGTTTCTGACGCTCACTGTTGTACTGGGGTCACTTTATGGATGCTTTTCCTACCCAGCTGGCTCAGAACAGGCTGGAGTCCTACCCAGTCTCAGGCACAGCTGGTTGGAGTATACAGATGATGATGGCGGTCCAGAGAAAGTGTGCAACTGTTCAGCGATCCTGCAGGGAGAGAGAGGGGCTCTGGATCAGGCCAAATTATTGATCATCACTAAAGGCTTCCAGAAAAGTGTTCACATCCCAGATGAGTTTTATATTAATGCAACTGCAAGACTGCAGGTGTGTTACTTTTAACTACATGTTTCAATAATTGCAGAGTTATAAGCCATTATTTAACAAGAAATCTTGAGCAGCATGCATTATCTGTGATATGTAATTTTAATTGTTGGTGAATTCAGATTAAGCAGGAAATACTTGATAAGTCACTGCTAAGCCAGGAAGAAGAGGACTTCCTCTGGCTTACTTCCTATTGTTGGGGCATCATAAGGTATGAACATTTTAAAAACAGCTAGTAGCAGTTTAAATAATTCACTTTTCATCTTTAATAGAAGGGACATTCAACTATTTTACTCAAGTGAAATTCACAAATGTTACAATGAGTCCACTAAAACTGGTTGCCGCGTCTTGTTGCATAACGTAATGTGAGGATAACATCCAGGTGTCATTGAAATTGTCCCATGAACTAAAAGTCATATATTTCTGCCACCACTGCTTCAAGGTTTTAAAATGTATCTCTCTTGTGGTCTGCCACTAGGAGGAGCACTACTTAATTTTCTCTGATACACACTCTAGGTGCAGAACTTGAGCCATTGCTGGCAGCCATCTACGACCTCAAAATATTTATTGTGTCCATGTGGACAAAAATCAGAGGTCTCAGTCTGCCATCCAGGCCATTACTTCCTGTTTCCTAAAATGTGTTCATGGTCAGCAAGGCTCTGAGTGTGGTGTATGGTCACTGGTCACGTGTCCAGGCTGACATCAACTGTATGGCTGATCTCTATAACATTAGCACAGAATGGAAGTACTTAATGAACCTTTGTGGCCAGATTTCTTTGGAAAACCAACTTGAGATTGTAAGGATGTTGTGTCTACTGAGGGGTGGGCAACAGCATGGAATCGTAGAACAAAATGCCTGAAGATGCGAAGTCCAGGGTGACAAATGTTCACCAGATAATTAATGGGAAAATCCAGGTACTTGTTTTACAGAGTTTCATCATGTGATATTATATGTTGATTATTTGTAAAAATATCTTATAAAATAACTTATTATTAACTAACTATTTTGTCTGTCTCAGAGGACGCAGTGCAAGAAAAAGGCTACCCATTCAACCTGCCCATTTTGGCTGGAAATGCCTACATTGGTTTAGTAGAGGCTAAGTATCTGCAGCTGTTGAGGATAACCGGTCATAGTCACTGATCATGGTCCAAAGATACCTACAGTCCTGATGCTGAGTTCTTCTGGGTAACTATTCAACTAATGCCTGGAGTTCCTGGATCAACATGGCCCAACCGCAACACGATGTGACAGACTTAAATGCACCAGACGGGCTGGTGAAGTGGCAGGGCCAGCGGAGGGTCCACAGGGTTCAATGCAGTCAGTATACACAAGAGGCCGCGGCCACTATGTCAGGGGAATATGTGTGTATGGTGCTGAGACCTGCAGTGATGGATATTGAGCAGCATCACCCTTGCCAATAAGTTTGACACAGACAGAGTATCCCATTGCTGTCTACTGCCTGGAGAAGCATCTGAGACATAAGGCATCATTGATGCTGATTAGATGTCAGATAAACTTCCCACTGTTTTAGAGGTTGTCCTGGTATTGTCATTTGGTTTGTTTTATGATTTGTGTTAATCAAATGTATATTTTTCATAAATTTCTATTATTTCAAGAAAATCTCTTGTGTGGACTCCTACTTGTTTCATTACTCTGATGTTTACCAGTCTGTTTATCAGCTTTCCATTAACACTCTGTAAGCACCTGTCAACTGAAGAGTCATTTAGTGTAATCTTCAAAGTGAATGTGCCCCTTTGGCTTTAAGAAATCTATTGTTTCCAGACGACTTTCTAGTTAATTCTGTGCAACAACCAACAGCCGAAGTGTCAGGTTAGAGCCTCCTCCACCGTTGTACACTATTTAAAAAAACACTTTGAACTAATTTTATAGCATTACAAGCTGAACAGGTTTGTACAGTCAAGTGTCATGGGAAACCTTGCTGTAATTTTCAACTGGGTAGACTACAGAAGATGTAGAAACGCTGGGGTCTGCAGTTAGAGAACAGCCATCTGCATCTTGTAATGTCACAGGTAGGAAGCTTTTATCTGATCCATTGTTTAAGTTAAATTACTTTTATCTTTATTTAGTTTTTTTTGCCTAACTATTGTTAGCATAGTTTTATTTAAATATTCAATAACATGATCCATCCTGTTCTCTTTACTGTGTGTTGTATGCCAACACTGTATAATTTTATGTCTAGAGAAAAAGCAAGTAGTTGTGCAGTGATAGAGGAATAGAGAAATGGTGAATAAAGAGATAAGGAAGATATACATGGTTGCCCATAAAGTTTGAATATTTTTGAGCTTTCTCTCTTTCCCAGTGGGCATTTTTTGGTTGAAAAGCCGCTAGTAAATATCTATGCTGACTGTGAAAAAGTTCAAATTGGTTGAAAAGTGAAAGTTTGTTTACTGCCATTTGTAGGATGTCTATCTAACGCTCACATATAAACCATTTCACCTGAAATTTTGTGTTGCAAAGTTTCTGCTTAGTGTGCAGACATTGTTATGGTGGATCATAAGTGGAATATTTCGTCAAAATTTCTCATTTGAGCCAGTATTGTAAAAAACTTTTACTTTTCAACCAATTTTAAACATAAACGTTGTTTAAACGCTTACTCAACTTAAAAACATGCATAGTTCACCATGCCGATTGCCTAAAATCCACGCCTTTTTCGACGCCATGGTCCGATTATGTATGAGAATTTTTAATTCAGCATCTAAAATACATTTTAATTGTTGTCATACCGTTAAAGTATAAATACTGGGGTATTGTAATGTGTATATTAAAATGTTGTGTCCTTACTCATGGAAAAGTCTGATAAAGCTGTAGAATACACTTTTTATTATTTTCAAATACAAATACAAAATATACAGTTCTGTGTGTGTAATGTTGTGTAGTGTGTTGTTAATATACATATATATATATATATATATATATATATATAATCTGGGTCCTTATTTTTTCTCAAATAAGTAGGTAATTAGGAGATCTAGTTATTAATCATTAAACAGGTGACAGAAAAGCAATTCATTACATTTATTGGATCTGATATTTATCATTTATGAACTTATTCTAGTAGAAAGGGCTGTTACTTTATGATAGTAACTGGGCAGACGAATGAAGTGTAGTGATTTTGGTGACACTACACTGTATCAAATTGAAGTTATTGATTAATATTCAGATTATCGATCAGTCCTTATTTTCCTCAACAAGTGCTGGTAATGTAATCTGTGGTGCAGACCAATGAAGCATGTAGTGATTTTGGTGATACTGGTACTGTATTATAGTGAAGTATTGAATACTTTTGTAACGTGGTTTTCCTCGCGTGTTGCACTCTGTAGACGGTCCTCAGCTTGCTCTCACAGCCAGCTGCAGGTAAACACTAATGTTGTTGTTGTGGTCTGGGAGGGCCTGCTTTGATGTAACATTAGGTTGTAGCTCGTTGTCTATCTTATAACTGTTGAAAATATGCTCTGTTTTGTGTTTCAACAACAAGCCACTTCAGAGCGCTGATCCCAAGTCCTGAATCTGTGAATATCTTTCCAACTTTACCGAATCATGGGGCAGCGTGCAGCGGCGTGCTGTATTTAATTTCTTTCTTCTTTTTTCTGTACTTTACTTGTTTTCTATAGGGGGCGTGGTGTTTAAATAAAACAATGTCATTAGCTGTCCTTATTAAAATTTCTAAGTGCTTAGGTTTTATAGGCGCTTTATCTGCTTTGTGTAGCAGAGTGGTTTCTTCAAGCAAATTAGTGCAATCATTATGGTTTCAGAGGAGTCATAAGGGGATTTTACAACTGTAAAATGAAACTGGCTACAGCACTTTATTGAAATTTAAGTGATATATGTGTTCAAATACAAATCACAAGTCAAGACAGGGCTAAATTTGGCTGGAATTATAAAAGATATATGGTAAAATTTCTCTCTCTCTAATCATCGGATATAAATGATGAAATGTATGCATACCATCTCTTTATCCTGTTTCAGGACAATAACCTGGAGTGACTAATCTGCATGGATCTGTAATAAGTGGACTCATCTGGCACATTGTTAAACAATACTCCATAAACTTAATTTATACCCATGCTGATGTGCAGTGAATCATAAAAGATTACCTATATTGTGACACATTTTAACTTAGATTTTAGATTATATCTAAATTAGTTATAAAACAGTTTGCTGGATCGGTTTTAAGTTTATTGTGTATTGATTCAGGTAGTTCTGACTTATCTTTTATGAAACACATAATGTTTCATAAACAAAAAACAAAACTCTATGAAAAACAATATAAAGATAGGTCTAGCTGGACTACATACAGAACTCACACTGTAAAACATCTTGGTTGAGGTCCTCTTGTCAAATAATGAGGCTCTCATGCCGTTTCATGCTGCAGCCAGCCATGACGCTCACTGTTGTACTGGGGTCACTATGGATGCTTTACCAACTCAGCTGGCCTAGAACAGGCTGGAGTCCTACCTACAGTCTCAGGCACAGCTGGTTGGAGTATACAGATACTGATGGCGGTCCAGAGAAAGTGTGCAACTGTTCAGGGATCCTGCAGGGAGAGAGAGAGGCTCTGGATCAGGCCAAATTATTGATCATCACTAAAGACTTCCAGAAAAGTGTTCACATCCCAGATGAGTTTTATATTAATGCAGCACAAGACTGCAGGTGTTACTTCTTTAACTACATGTTCCAATAATTGCAGAGGTATGTTTCATTATTTAACAGAAAATTTGAGCAGCATAAGACATCTGTGATATGTAATTTTAATTACAGTGAATTCCTAGATTACAGAGGAAGTACTTTGATGTCACCTTAAGCCAGGAAGAAGAGGACTTCCTCTGGCTTACTTCTATTGTTGTGCATCATAAGGTATGAACATTTTAAAACGGCTTAGTAACAGTTTAAACAATCTACTTCATCTTGATTAAAGGGATATCTTGAACTAATTTTACTCATGAAATTCACAAATGTTGCAATGAGTCCATTAAAACTGCTGTCATGTCTTGTTGCATAATGTGAGATGTACGATCCAGGTGTCACTGGAAATTGTCCCATGAACTAAAAGTCATGATATCTCTGTCACTGCTGCTTCATGTTTTAAAAATGTATCTCTTGGGTCTGCCAGTTTGTGGAGGAGCACTACTAATTTTTTCTGATACACTCTAGGTGCAGAACTTTGAGCGACTGCTGCGAGCCATCTACGCACCTCAAAATATTTATTGTGTCCATGTGACAAAAATCAGGGGTCTCAGTTCGCCATCCAGGCCATTACTCTGTTTCAAATGTGTTCATGGTCAGCAAGGCTCTGAGTGTGGTGTATGGTCACTGGTCACGCTGGGCCCAGCTGACTCTCAACTGGTATGGCTGATCTCTATAACATTAGCACAGAAATGAAGTACTTGATGAACCTTTGTACAGGATTTCTGAAAACCAACTTGAGATTGTGCGATGTTGGTGTCACTGAGGGGTGGTACAGGCATGGAATCAGAACAAACGCCTGAACACAAGCAGCGGAGGGTGACAAAACGTCTACTAGATAGTGCTGATGGAATATCCAGGTACTTCTTTGAGAGTTTCATTATGATATTATATGTTGGATTATTTGCACAACATCTTTAATTATTAATTAACTATTTTGTCTGTCTCAGTGGACAAGTAAGAAAAGGAGCCACCTATCTGCTAACTCCTGCCCATTTTGACTGGAAACGCCACATTGTTAAGCTAGCAGAGGCTACATCCGCGCGCAGCTGGAGTGATAACCGAATACAGTCGCTGATCGAGTGGGTCCAAAGATACCTACAGTCCTGATGAGTTCTTCTGGGCAACCATTCAACGAATGCCTGGAGTTCCTGGATCGACATGGCCCAACCGCAAATACGATGTGACAGACATACATGCAACGCACGGCTGGTGAAGTGAGGCCATGAGGGTCCACAGGGTTCAATGCAGCTGCATACACAGAGGTCAGCGGGCCACTATGTCAGGGGAATATGTGTGTATGTGCCAGAGACCTGCAGTGGATGGGTTGGTTACATCAACTCTTTTCGCTAATAAGCTTGACACAGACAGAGATCCCAATAAGGTCTACTGCCTGGAGAAGTATCTGAGAGATAAGGCACTGGCTGGATGCTGATTAGATGTTGTGATGTTCCCCAATTGTTCTAGAGGCTGTCCTGGTATCATTGTTTACTTGGTTTGTTTTATGATTTGTGTTAATCTTTAAATTCTAAATGTTTCATAAATCACTCTTGTTTTAGGAAAATCTAAAAATTCCTCTACTTGTTTCATTACCTGATGTTTTACTAATCTGTTTATCAGCTTTCTTGAATCCTCTTAAACACCTGTAAGCACCTGTCAACCGAAGAGTCAGTTTAGCGAATTCTCAAAGTGGAATGAGAAAAATAGCATTAGTTGTAGGATAGTGATCCTTTTTAAAATGTCTATGCTTTGGTTTTATAGGTTTCTATCTGGTTTCAGGTGACTGGTTTTCAAGCAAGTTAGTGCAATCATTGCGGTTTCAGAGAGTTACAAGGGATTTTACCACTGTAAATGAAACTGGCTACAGCAAATTTATTGAAATTGCGCTATATATGTTCAAATACGACTTGATGTGACAACCCAGCTGGCCTAGAACAGACTGGAGTCCTACCTACAGTCTCAGGCACAGCTGGTTGGAGTATACAGATGATGATGATGGCGGTCCAGAGAAAGTGTGTAAATCGTTCAGGATCCTGCAGGGAGAGAGAGAGGCCTGGATCAGCCAAATTATTGATCATCACTAAAGACTTCCAGAAAAGTGGTATATCATAAATGTCACCACAATTTTAGACATTTTCCTCTATGAATTTAAGTAAGTAAGAATTTGATTCATTTTGTGCTCTCAAGAAAGATTTCTCAGGAAGTGTAAAGGGAGCAGGATTTGGCATTTGCAAAATGGTTTCAGATAAAAGCAAAAAACTACTATAAGCCATGGTAAATATAGTTTCGAAAAAGTTAGGAACAATCTTTATGTCAAACCAATGAATAACAGGTCTCTAAGGGTAGTATACACTCTCTTGTGGTATGTACTTGTGCTGGAATGTATAAGTTCATGTAGTTAGAAAAATGTGTATACTGTTGCAATACAGATCAAAATGTCATAAAGATTGAATCTATGCATCATAGATGTTTCATATAATCTGATTGTGAGATCGACTCAGGCACTTCTGTGTACTTTGAGAGCAAGTTCCCAATTCTCCTTGGCCAAGCTCAATAAATATTACAGCATGAGACATCAGAGGCTCCTGAACACTTCTTCCTCCTGACCCTACCATTGACCTTTGAGTCTGTGCAATTCTCCACAACAGTTGTCACCCTTTTCAGTGCACAACACAGCTTTGTAATACTGTGCATGCATAACCAACTTGGCAAATTTATAACTACCATGATTACTTTTATGATATATATTTTTGGCTTTTTTCAGGCTTTATTTTTGATGAGACAGCTGCAGAGTGACAGGAATGAGGAGAGAGAGAGAGATAATGATATGTGGAAAGAGCTACAGTTTGGACTCCTGGGACGCTGTGTATAAGACTGTGCCTTGTACATGGGCGGATGCTCATCAACTGGAGCTAACCAACACCCTACCACGATTACTTAATCATTAATCTTGCCAGAACTTTTCATGGTAAGGCAAATTTTTGCTGATGTAACCTACATTAAATATACAAGAATAAATAGCTTTAATTAAAAATTGTATAAATGTGTTTTCTAAAAGTTGAATTGATTAATCTGGATTTTAATATATCGTAGATTTTAGATATTACTATAGCAATGATTTAATGTTGGAAAGATTAAAAAGTATGTCTATATGAATTCATGTAACGCTCTTTAAGGACTGGTCGCAGCATTCCGTGACGCTGACGCACCTGAGAGAGAGAGACTAGAGATCAAGCCCTGACAAATCAACGGAAAAAGTGGAACAGTAAAACAAACAAAACATTCAGAACTTCTTTAATAATACTTACTCTGGTCGGGAATCTAATACGGAGGCGACATTTCTCTACTGATAAAAAGTGGTGGGAAATGTTTTGTGGTGACTCGCCAGAGTGGTAGTAGTGTCGGGATTATGAACTGAATCAACTAAACCGATTACTTTCTCATTATTGAAGTGAATCAACTGGAAAACAGTTGAACAACAACTGAGTGGTATGTCATACTTTATTGGTATCTTGTTCATGATTTGGAATGTGTGATCCAATTTGATTGATTTGATTTTGATTTGATTTGATTTGATTTTGATATTGTTCTTACTTTTGTAAAACAAAAATAGAGTTAACTCTTCCAGGAAAATAGGGGATTTAAAACATGTTTTAATAATTATTAAAAAGACAGGTCGAATTGAATAAAAATAGACTGATTAAAATTGTTGAAGATGAAAATAAAGAGAGCATAATACCTTTTATAACTTACTCCTTTACCATGCTATATATAGTATTGCACCTGCAGTGGGCTTTCTTTTGTGCCTTGTGTACCATTTTTTTAATATGTTGTATAATGTGAGTAAATTGCCGCTCTGTATTTGAAGCTCTGGTGTAATCATTCTTTGCTCCCCACTCCGTAGAGCCTAGAAATGAACTGACTCAGTGACAGAGAACAATAATTTATTCTATCACTATAATTATCACTTTCATAGTTGTTTTACTCTTACACAAAGTCTTTGTCAATCTCACAGTGGTAGAGGATATTGTACTTTATTTGCTTTGCATTTATGGTATTGGATTGATAAAAACCACCAAGGTCAGGAAATACTTGACTGCAACAAGGGGAATAGCCATATTATTCTAATGATCTGCAAGCTCGAAAGTCACAGGTAGGAAGTCTTTACATGATCTGCTGTTTAAGTTGGGAAATTTTTATTTTTCACGTTTTTTTGCCTAACTATTGTTAACATAGTTTTATTTTCAAATATCACTCCCACTGTACGTTGTATGCTGAGAGGCTCTGGATCAGGCCAAATTATTGCTGATCACTGAAGAAAAGTGTTCACATCCTAGATGATGCATTATATTAATGCAGCACGAGACTGCAGGTGTGTTACTTTTAACTACAATGCTTCTGTGCACTGTATAACTATAAACCATTATTTAAACTGAACATCTTGGGAAGCATACATTACCCATGGTTTTTATGTGATTTTAATTACAGTGAATTCAGGTTACAGGAAATATCTGATAAACTCTCGTTGTCAGGAAGAAGAGGACTTCTCTGGCTTACTCTCTATTGTTGTCATGCGATATCTCTCCCACCGCTGCTTCATGTTTTAAAATGTATCTCTTTGTGGGTCTGCCAGTTTGTGGAGGAGCACTACTAATTTTCTGATATACTCTAGTAGAACTTGAGGCGACTGCTGAAGTGAGCCATCCATGCACCTCAAATATTTATTGTGTCCATGTGACAAAAAATCAGAGGTCTCAGTCTTCGCTGCCATCCAGGCCATTACTTCCTGTTTCCCAAATGTGTTCATGGTCAGCAAGGCTGTGAAGGTGGTCCAGGCTGACCTCAACTGTATGGCTGATCTCTATAACATCAGCACAGAATGGAAGTACTTGATGAACCTTTTGTACAGGGATTTCTTTGGAAAAAACCAAATTTGGAGACTGTAAGGATGTTATGTCATATTGTGGGGTGGCAACAGCATGGAATCCAGAACAAATGCCTGAAGACAGTGACAACCTAGGTGTCAAATGTTCCCAGATAAATGATGGGAAAGTCCAGTTACCAGGTACTGGCTGATGGTTCAGGTTTCATGTTTCATGTCTGAACTCCAAACCACCAACTCCAAACCCCCCCACCCCACACCCCACACACACACCCCACCTGCACTAACCGAACAGGCTCTAGCAGCCATCTGTGGAGCCTGATTTTTTAACTGTAGACCAGAAGACGTAGAACCGCCAGTTTGCAGTTAGAGAACACTCATCTGCAGCTTGTAATGTCACAGGTAGGAAGTTTTTACTCATCGTTGTTTAAGTTAAATTACTTTTTATCTTATTTAGTTTTTTTTTTTGCCTAACTATTGTTGTAGTATAGTTTTATTTAAATATTCAATAACATGATTCCATCCTGGTTACTGTGTGTATGCCAACACTGTATAATTTTTATATCTAGAGGAAAATAGCGTTAGTTGTGCAGGATAGTGATCCTTTTTAAAATGTCTATGCTTTGCCTTATAGGCGTTTCATCTGTTTTGTGTAGCAGACTGGTTCTTCAAGCAAGTTAGTGCAATCATTGGGTGGTTTCAGAGAGTTATATGATTTTAACACTGTAATGAAACTGGCTACAGCAATTTATTGAAATTCTAAGTGCTATATGTTCAAAATACAAATCACAAGTCAAAACAGGCTAAATTTGGCTGAATTATTAAAGATAAGTGGTAAAATGAAGAGCTGTTTGGAGCCGAAAGAGCCAGCTCTTCTTGGTGAGCTGAGGCAAATGATCCGGCCTACTAAAAGAGTCGGAATTCCCATCACCAGTGGCATGGATCTGCCACAGACTGTGGATTGCGGCAACTCGTACAGGTTGTCCGTGGCAGGTGAGGAGCTGTGGTAAGGTCGTGGCCTGTCTATATGTCCTGAACGCAAACCGCCGTGAAACAATCAGAAAATAATTTTTTATATTCTTTTATTTCTCTGATTAACAGCTTCATCGTGGCCGACGCTTCGTGTCTCTAATTGCCGCCAGAAATCATAGTCAGGACTCAGATTAGAAGCTGGTACATAAAATAAACAAAGTCATGTGCCCTGTCATAGGGCACTATATAGGAACATCGCACATTTTTGTGTGCATTTTTGTTTTAGTTTATGTTATCTTCATAGAAACAGGAGCTTTACTTTATGATCATGTTTGCTTTTAATTCTGGCAATGCTTTCTGCCTGCAGAATGAACATGTATACCTCCTTTATCTTGCTCCAGGACAATAACCTGTGGAGTGACTAACTGCCTGGATCTGTAGCCATGGACCTTATCTACTACTGTTAAACATCATGAACTTAATTTATACGCATGCTGATGTGCAGTGACTCATAGAAGATTACCTATATTGTAACACATTTTGACTTAGATTTTAGATTACATCTAAATTAGTTATAAAACAGCTCAGCAGTGCATGAAAGTTTATTTTAATGATTCAGGTAGTCCTTAATAAGTTATCTTTATGAAACACATAATGTTTCATTAATGTTCGATAGGTTCAGCTGGACTACATACAGAACTCACACTGTAAAAACATCTTGGTTGAGGTCCTCTTGCCAAATAATGAGGCTCCTGACTCGACATCGGCCGCAGCTGTTGCTGACGCTCACTGTTGTACTGGGGTCACTATGGATGCTTTACCAACTCAGTTGCCCTAGAACAGGCTGGAGTCCTACCTACAGTCTCAGGCACAGCTGGTTGGAGTATACAGATGATGATGGCGGTCCAGAGAAAGTGTGCAACTGTTCAGCGATCCTGCAGGGAGAGAGAGAGGCTCTGGATCAGGCCAAATCATTGATCACTAAAGACTTCCAGAAAGGTCTACATCCCAGATGAGTTTTATATTAATGCAGCACAAGACTGCAGGTGTGTTACTTTAACTACATGTTTCAAATAATTGTATTATAAGCCATTATTTAACAAAACATCTTGAAGTACGCTACTCATGGTTTTTATTCAATTTTTAATTACAGGAATTCAGGTTAAGCAGGAAATACTTGATGTTCCCAAGCCAGGGAAGAAGAGGACTTCCTCTGGCTTACTCTCTATTGTTGTGCATCATATGTAAAACATTTTCTTTTAAAGTGTAACAGTTTAAATAATTCATCATCTTTAATTAAAGGGATATCTAACTAATTTTACCATGAAATTCACAAATGCTACAGCGTGAGTCCATTAAAACTGCTGTCATGTCTTGTTGCATAATGTGAGATGGGCGATCCAGGGTGTCATTGGAAATTGTCCCATGAACTAAAAGTCATGATATCTCTGCCACCACTGCTTCATGTTTTAAAAATGTATCTCTTGTGGGTCTGCCAGTTTGTGGAGGAGCACTACTAATTTTTTCTGATATACTCTAGGTGCAGAACTTGAGCGACTGCTACAGCCATCTACGACTTTCAAAATATTTATTGTGTCCATGTGGACAAAAAATCAGAGGTCTTAGTCTTCGCTGCCATCCAGGCCATTACTTCCTGTTTCCCAAATGTGTTCATGGTCAGCAAGGCTCTGAGTGTGGTGTATGGTCACTGGCCGCCCAGGCTGATCAACTGTATGGCTGATCTCTATAACATCAGCACAGAAATTAAAGTACTTAATGAACCTCGTGGCCAGGATTTCCCTTGAAACTAATCCTTGAAAGATTGTAAGGATGTTGCGTTCATTGGAGGTGGCAACAGCATGCACCAGAACAAACGCCTGAAGACAAGAAGTCTAGGGTGATAAATGTTCACTCAGATAATTAACAATGGGAAAATCCAGGTACTTCTTTTGAGAGTTTATGATATGATATCATATGCTAGTATTTGTACAATATCTTTGTTACTATAACTGTCATATTAATTACCTATTTTGTCTGTCTCAGATGATGCGCAGGGCAATACCTTATCCAACCTGCCTATTTTGGCGGGAAATGCCTACATTGTTGTTGTTAGCAGAGGCTACATCCAGCGTGCTGGAGGATAAATCATCACCTGCACTGACTCCAGTGGTCCAAAGATACCACGCTGCTGAAGAGTTCTTCTGGGCAAATTATTCAACGAATGCCTGGAGTTCCTGGATCAACATGGCCCAACCGCAAATACGATGTGACAGACTTAAATGCAATTGCACGGTTGGTGAAGTGGCAAGTCATGAGGGTCCAAGAGGGCCTGCCTGCAGTCAGTATACACAGAGTGTCGCGGCCACCATGTCAGGGAATATGTGCATGGGTGCTGGAGACCTGCAGGATGGTTGAGCAGCATCAAATTCTTCGCTAAATAAGTTTGACATAGATAGAGATCCTACTGCTGTCTACCGTCTGGAGAAGTATCTGAGAGATAAGGCACTGGCTGAGCTGGGATTAGATGTTGTGATGTTCCTCCCACTGCTAGAGGCTACCCGTATCATTGTCACTGGGTTTGTTTCATGATTTGTCTTAATGTTAAATGTTTCATAACTAC
Source organism: Protonibea diacanthus (assembly GCA_028641955.1). Taxonomy (NCBI): domain Eukaryota; kingdom Metazoa; phylum Chordata; class Actinopteri; family Sciaenidae; genus Protonibea; species Protonibea diacanthus. The sequence goes on along the minus strand of CM053985.1, from coordinate 17,773,474 downwards.
TTCCTGTTTCCAGGAAAATCTCTCAGGTTTCATTCCCTGAGGTTTAACACGACTCTGTTTATCAGTCCTCCTCTTAATAACACTCTGTACGCATCTGTCAACTGAAGAGACTATTTACTGTAAACTACTGAAAGTGAAATGTGCCATATATTGTCAGTAGGTCACAACTCGTGAATGCAGGTAGTAAAGTTTAGCTCTTAGAGACATGCTGTTGTAGTATGTGTGCAGAATGTGAAATTTGTGCAGAAAAGTTTTAAGATACATGTGTTGCTCCAAAACCTGTATATATTATTCAACATCTTCACAATTGTGCAAGTTACCCTTTAGTTTTAAGTTAACTTATTAACTTAACTAATTTTCCAAATAGATGATTTGAGCATTGTCCCTGTCCTGTAACTTTTGTATTGGAATCTCTGTTTCGAGTATGAAATTAAGAATTGTTGTATGTTTACCAAAAGATTTTCAATCTGACCATTAAACATCATGTCTTTGCATTGTATTGTATTGTATATATGTAATTAAATATACACTGAAGAGGATTTGTCTGCAAATGACTGCATTCTGTTTTTATTTCCATTTTATGCAGCATCCCATATATATGGTGTTCTTTGCTTGTTTTGTTTTCAATTTTATGATGGTATATTTTTTGAAAAGACTGTTGAGGAACTAATCTTTAATGAAATAAAATAAGGACTCTGTTTACAAATATACAAATATAAGAAAAAGATAATAAAAGTACAAACGTACAGTAGGTACCGCTTATACTGTAACATTCACTGGCTCTTCAATACTTTTACATTCATTTCTCTCTCTCTCTCTCTCACACACACACACACACACACACACACACACACAGACACAACCCAAACAATCATGAGTAACCGTATGACTCCGCTTGGGTGAGTAATCAGGATCAGAGCACTCAAACACTCAGGCAACTGGTAAAACATACAACATCTTGGCAACTGGTATTTGGTATTTATAAGGATATGTCATACGTGTTTTCATAGTATACAGTGTTTATAGAGCAGCCTGCAGGCAGTAAGGTATTGTGATGAGTGAGATGTTCACATGAAGTAAAAACCCATGTTACCCTGTGAGGCAGCTGTGCAACTACAGAGTGTCCACGCCTCTGTCAAAACAACAGAAAAAATTCCTGCAAGCTGTTGAAGCTTTGTAGTAATTTGCTCCTATTTGCAGCCTGGCGAACCCCCTCATTTATTGTGTGAAGCACAAAAAGCATATAAGCTTTTTTTTATAGGATAAAAGTCAAAATCATCTTGTGCTGCCTACCCGACAGGTATGACAGGATCACTGAAGTGAGGGTGTTATGGGTAGGCACCAGCAGCGCTTTGTTTTTTATTGTTTGGCACATCAAACTGGTAAATCACAATGCAATTGTCATTCATCCTGTCCTGACCTGCTGGCAGACGTCACTCACTGTGTGACATGACAGCCTAAAGATGATTTTGACTTGATTAGCCCACAAACACAGTCACAGCTTCAATATCATAGCAGCTTAGTTTTGTTTACAAAAAGCTCGTATGCTTTTTTGAAGCATAGAAGTGTTTCACGCCGGTAAAGTGAGTTTATTTGCTCATACAAATGAAGACAGGTACTTAATTCTCCTAAAACATATTGTTAATATTAAAATAAAAAAATAAAATAAAATACATTTATTTTTTTGGAGCAGAGTATTTCTCATTTTATTTAAGGCTTTTGTGGATAATAGAAACATAATACTGTGGATCACATATTAATATGGATGCTGGTCCATTGTATTTTTTATTAATTTAAGTAAGTTATTTATTTTTTTACTGTTTTGGATTGGTGGAGAGAGTTTTTACAAGCAGGTCACCTTGTTTTCAAAGTTTACATTACTATATATTTTTCAAGAACATGCTGCATCTAAGGCCTTATTCTTGTACTTCCCTACTCCGTTTTCTTAAATGTAAAAGACTGTTGCGTCGCCACAGATCATCTGAAAAATTTAGGAATCTCTACCTCAGAGCTGGACAAAACAGGGGCCCTCAAAGAGCATGTTGCATAGGGCCCCCAACCATCTAGAAATGGCCCTGCTGAGGTACATGAAAAAAATATGGAATAACTGAGAGGATATTTTACTATTATTTGCATTTGCATCGATAGACCAGTTCAGAAACGCCAGGTAAGTGGAACAGTAATGGAGCAGGTTGTGATAATAACTCTGATATTGTTATTCTGGAATTTTCTATCTTAGGGTTACACAGGGTCACGGTAGGCCTGCAGATCCTCGGTACTAGTTGTTTGGCTTTGCTTGAGAACAGCAGGTGGCAGCATATCCAGCGTCGAGGTGACTAGGGTCGAAGAGACCCAACGTTGTCTTCCCCAGACATAATAGACAGGGGGGTGGAGCCAGAGGTGGCTGGGAAGCGCCTCTGGAACCTGATTAGACATCAAAGCACCCCAGTTGACTGATAGGTCACTGCAGTCGCATAGAAAGCAGCGTGACTTTGGAAACACAAATGTACAAAATGTACCTGTAGATGTGACTAAAAATATTACTTCCTCAATGATCTTGTGAAAAGCAAGAGCCAAAGTTAATATGTTTTAAAACTTAAATGTTAAAGGACTTTGCATTATTTAGCAGTTAGTTAGTTAGTTAATAGAAAGGCAAATTGTTTTAGGATTTGTCTACACCTGATTGGCTTAGATTTGTCACATGTGCATTTCACAAAAATGATAAATAAAAATATAATTGTTAATATACTAAAAATCTCTTTATTTAATTTTTAAAATGTTAGTATTGGCCCCCGGGCATCTCCACATTGTTAAATCTGGCCTTCTTTAAAAGAAGTTTGGACACCCCAGGCATACGTCATTCTGAAGTGAGTTTTAAAGTGGTCTCCTGATGAGTCATTGTTTTAAACTATTGACAATTTGACAGCACGTTCAGAGGAGAAGAGATTTTGTCCTCAATCGTTTAACTGTGTGAGTAGGCCAGTGTCATGAAAGTCTATATTCTAATGTTAGCCTGAAGCGACGTAGCACCAGGATAATAGGGACAATATAAAACCACATCATAGTTAGCCAGTGAGTGCATTTAGGGACTTTAAATTAATTCAGTTTACTAGAATTTTACTTAGATCTCAAAATAAACTGTATTGAAGTCTGTGGATTATTTCAATGTCCATGGAGCTTGTTTAAGGACTAAATCATAAAGAAAGTTTACTTGGTACTGACTACATGATCCAGTTTAATCCAGAGAGAGTGTGAGAGAATACATCTGCAGAAACTGTCAAGAAGGCATACCAGGTTAAAGTATCAGTGTTTTCCCTTTGATAGGTTCAGTATATGGACTCCCTTTGTATAAAAGCATAGTTCCACTAATTGATAATAGATAGCTTGTTGTTGACGTTTCATTAGCATGAACAGACAATGTCTCCAGACTAGAATGTAGCCGACAGTAATACTCACATGGGTAAAACATTCTCTTTGACTAATCAAGGAGTAGTATTTGTGGTGTTATCTGTAGGGGTTTTAAAGTCTGACTAATCGTATAAGTTCGACAATGAGACTGATCAGCAATTTTGTGTAATTTTGAGAGGCTCTCTAATTCTCCTTTGTCCAAGTTTCATTAAATATTACGTTACGTCCCCAGCTGGACCAGGGATGGGGAGTAATATATAATTAAGTAACCGAGCTTACAGACAACGAAAATGTAATAAAGAAGAAGTTATTTTGATGCAATGTTGTTGAAACGATAATCCGGATGGCTGCCTAAAAATGTGAGTTTGATTCCACCCATAAATAAGGAAAGACACCAGGTTACATTTGGATTGGGAAAACATGGGTTCACTCTGCATGTTACAGGCTACTCCACCGGTTTCTTAAAGGGGCCTACTCTGAGCCAGATCACACACAGAAAAACACTCTAGGCCCTGAATCTGGGCCACAGGCCAACCACCAAGTGAGAGATGACTTTCGGCTCCGGGCCTCTGGTTATATACCCCCGCCCACTTGAGTGGCCAGGTGCATCAGAGCACTCATCAGCACACCAGGGGGAAAAAAGGGCAGAACCTAGAGTGAGAGGCGGGGAGACAAAAAGGAACACAACACAAAAACACAGGCCAGCGGCCGTAACAATTACAGCATGTATACCGAGGCTCCTGAACACTTTCTTCCCTCCTGACCTCACCACTGACCTTTGAGTTCAGCAATTCCTCCACAACAGTTATCATTCTTCAGTGCACAATACAGCTTTGTAATACTGTGTACTCAAATCAATCATAAATTTATAACTACTAATGCATTACTTATAATCAGCTTAATCTTGCCAGCAACTCTTTTTATGGAGGCAAACTTCCCACAGTTTAAATGAGTCAGTGACTATAATTAGTTCACTTTTGATACTTACCTCTCTGCTGTCTCTGCAACTCTGTATTCAGTGTTTGTTTTTTTTATTACAGAAAGCAGAGAGTAAAAGTTATTGAGGGAGGAGAGGAAAACACAGGTCAGTACGCATGCAGGTGCTGGGGATTAGTAACTGAATTGCACACACAGAAGGTGAATAGCATGGAAAACAAGCATCAGTGTCTAAAGTGAGCATTCAAGGTCACAGCAATCATTTTACAACAATAAATCAGTCAGAAGAGTCAAGATTCAACCTTTTTAAGCAGTGGGTCACACACCTGTAGTTTTCAGAATTCATAAGGATGAAAGGCTAAATTTATCATCAGTGTAGCCTCCAGTAATAATGCAAAATGACTGTACTCAATGAACTCTTTTTTTAAGAATATATCTTCATCCTGGTGAAGACCATGGACTGTGTCGAATCCAATGAGAAGCATGCAAAGGGGTTGTTTAACAAAAAATGAGGATCAGATGTTGTGCAATTTTAAATCTTCACATCATAGTATACCAAGTAATGTCAACCAACATTAGTATATAAGATTTCTCAGGAAGTGTAAAGGAGCAGGATTTGGTATTTGCAAAATGGCTTTTAGAATAAAAGCAAAAAAGTAATATAAGCCATGGTAAATATAGTTTCTAGTATTAGGAACAATTATATCAAATCCAATGAATAACAGGTCTTCTAAGGGTAGTATACAGAGCAGGTAAGCAAGGAAGACATAAACGGTTTCCCATAAAGTTTGAATACTATGTTTTCCTTTAGTCTACTTATACACACCAGGTTAATTGTGGCTTAATTTCATTGTGATACGTGTGATGTTTGGAGGGCTGCACCAGAGCCAATCCAAGTGTCCATCACTCGCCAAGAAATTCTACCAAGATTTGACCTCAATCAGGACCCTCTCGCCCCGCCCCTCACTGCCACGATTTGACCAATCATAACCCTGCTTAACTAAACGAATGGCACAGGTCTGCTTCCTCTAAAAGGTGATTGTGCTCAAACCTCTCCAGACTGACGTCTTGATCATCAGCTACATTTTAGGTAAGTTTGTTGGGCAATTCTGATTATTAAACTGTTTAAAGGATATCTTCATCCTGGTGTTTGAAGACCTGCACTCACTGCCCTCAATGGACGAAAGTAAATCCAATGAGAATATATGTTAAAGGGGCTTGTTTGTCAAAATTAAGCGACTGTGATGTCGTACTTAAATTCACATCATAAGTTATAGTATATCATAATGTCAAATAAATTATTGTATATATTTTCCTCTATGAATTTCTAAAAGTTAGTGAAAGTAAGAATTTGATTCTAACATTTTTATTTCTCAAGAAAGATTTCAGGAAGTGTAAAGGAGCAGATTAACACTGCAAAATGGCTTTTAGAATAAAAGAAAAAAACACAGGCTATGGTAAATATAGTTTCTAGTATTAGGAATAATTATGTCAAATCCAATGAATAACAGGTCTTCTAAGGTATACAATTTCAAGTGTGGTATGTACTTATGGCACTTATGTACTTATGTGCTAAAGGTATTGTTCATGTAGTTAGAAAAAAATCTGTATACTATTGCACACAGATCAAAATGTCATAAAGATTGAATCTATGCATTACAGATACTGGCACTGATTGTGAGATCGACCTTGTGCACTTCTGTGTACTTTGAGATGTCCCTAATTTCTCCTTGGCCAAGCTTTCACAATATTACAGCATGAGACATCAGAGGCTCCTGAACACTTCCTTCCTCCTCCTGACCATTGACCATTGAGTTCAGCAATTTCTCCACAACAGCTACCTTCATGCAAACACAGCTTGTAAATACTATACATGCACAAATCAACTACAAATTTATAACTACCATGATTACTTATGATATATTTTTTTTGGCCTTTTTGAGCTTTTTATTTGACAGAGACAGTTTGAAGAGTGACAGGAATGTGGGGAGAGAGAGAGAGATGGGAATGACATACGGCAAAGAGCCACAGGTGTGTGGTTTGCTGTGTGTCTGCTTGTGTGCCTTGTCCATCTCGTATGCAAATAGGATGTGCCATCTCCGGGAGGCGATTGGTTGAGGGATTCTCCGGCCCTAGCCCGTGATTGGCTGCAGCTGAATACCACCTGCTATATAAGGAGCCAAGATGGCGGCCGTCAAAGAGGCAACCGGCATGTTTCCGCATCATCCTCTTCTCCCAACCAGCCACACGTACCTATTTGTTAGATCTGAGAAGTATTTCCTTGTGATAAAAGTAGGGGTGGACTGCCATTTGATTTGACCCTGTTTTCTCCTGTTTTTTTCGTTAGTTAGGAAGGTAAGTCTATTGTGATTTTTTTTTTTTTTTGAGGCAAGTGATTTATTTTCCAAAAAGAGTTGTTTTGGTTGTTGTTTTGGCCTTGGTCCACCCTGAAGCTTTTAGTTGTTTGATTTTTTGAGTTTTGTAAATAAATCCTTTACTTTTCATTCATCTAACTTGTTGTATGTGGCTACTTGGGACTCGGGGAAGATGACACCTTTTCTTGTTACGCTCTAGGCACCCCTAGACTGGGGCATAACAAGGCTATTTAATATTTCCCAACACAACAACATCAAAGTGTCTTTGACAGATCAAAACATCATAGCTTAATGTTAAGGCTATTCTATTCAATCATTTTTCTCTAGAAAATAAATGTTTTTCTCAGGTTTTGATAGTGGAAGAAAGGGGATGAGAAGTGTCTGACTACTAGCTATTTTTATGGAATATATCAAATATCTGCACAGCCAACCATTACATTGTATCTAGATCTGTGTTAGGAAAAAGTAAAGATGGTGCTTTATTTCTGCTTTATGGAACGATATTGGGCTACTACCCAGACAACAAATTTGGTCTTGCCGACGTCGGGGCAATGGGTGGCTGCCCTACATAGCTAAGATTTATTGTGGAGATCGGTATCTAATTGGCAAGACATCAGGGAGATGGCCGACCAACGTTAACCCAACATGACCTATGCAGCTCAATCCCACTAGAGCTAGGAAAGCATTCAGACGCCTCGCTCTCTTGATTTAACACTGGAACAGGCTACAGCTGATTTTCGGCTGCATCGCTGGAAACGGAGCGATACGTCTGAATGCTTTTCGCCACTCCAGCATGATCCCACCGTTATATGGTCTTATTGTTTAGGCTACATCAAAATCTTAGCCTTATGTAACACCTCCGGGCACGGGGCCGTGTAAACAGTTAAAGTGCCCTATAAGTAGGATAAGTGAAACAATAAAAAGCAACTGCTGTTTAGTTCAGTTGTTCTCATCAGAATGAGAGTACAGGACCGCTTGCGCACATAAACACAATGGTGGTCTCACACTGCCCTCTGCTGGCTCCCAACGCCATACTGCACCTAGTTCTGGAAAATGTTAGGCTGATGTCAAACCAAATATACCCATGAAATACTAAACATGAAACCAAAATGTGATCATACATTTCGTTGTATGTCACACTTAGCTATGTTTCACCAATGAAGAGACTGATGGTTCAATGTCACACAACTTTATTTTATTTATTTAATAAATAATTTAAAATAAAATCAGGAACAGAAACCAAACAGCCAAAGCAGCAGCAGCATGGCGTGGGGCCGGTGGCGCAGCAGGGAAAATGACATTGACTAGTTATGAGTCATACTGTAGGCGTTCACACACTATAGGCGTTACCGTATGTCACTATTGTACTAAAGCCAATGCTTCAGACGCCTTAACATGTGCATGTGTAACTGAAATAGCCTAAACTGTCACATCGGTCTCTCTTGGTAATACATGGACAGCTTGAATTGTGAAGCGAAGCTGCTGTTAAACTCAAAATTTGTCATCATGAAGTAAATAATTATTTGTACATTGAGGCGAGCGTGCACACAGGCGACCACTGAGTTGACATTAATTCATTCATTTTCATACAAAAGTGTTGATACTTAGTTGATTTTGTCATATTGTAGTGAGTAACATCCCAATGTCATGTTTTTGTATTCATTTTTTTAACTAAAAAGTCGTTTTATTGCATTAAAGGAAGGGGTTGATTCCAAGTACCAATAAAAGCTTGAAGACTGGTGTATCAAGGACAGGTTGCTGCATCACCATAGGTACATGTATCGTTGTGTTATTAAGGGACCAAATGATTCCAGATTCTCATCTATTGCATTATATTGATGACATTTTGGGTGCACTTCAAAGGCTGACATTTCCAAAACTTTTTGAAGGAACGGGTTGATTTCAAGTACCGCATCACTCTATGCAAATCTGGAAATACATTAAAGGCTAGCACTTTCAAATTCAAATTTCAAATTTTATTTATATAGCCCAAAGTCACAAAACACAGTTTGCCTCAGAGGGCTTTACAATCTGTACAGGGAGTGACACCTTCTGTCCTTAGACCCTCGGTTCGAGTGAGGAAAAACTTGCCCACAAAAAACCTTTAACAGGGAAAAAAGGTGGAAGAAACCTCAGGAGGCGTCTAGTCCTATGGCAGCATAACTAAGGGATGACCTGAGTCAGCCCTAACTATAAGCGCTTTCAAAAAGGAAAGTCTTAAGTCTACTCTTGAAAGTGTTGACTGTGTCTGCCTCCCGAACCCAGAATGGTAGTTTGTTCCACAGAAGAGGAGCTTGATAGCTGAAAGCTCTGGCTCCCAATCTACTTTTGGAAACTATAGGAACCACAAGAGACCCAGCATTCTGAGAGCGCAGTGGTCTAGAGGGGTAGTAAGGTACTATGAGTTCTTTTAGATACGATGGTGTCTGGCCATGAAGAGCTTTGTATGTAAGGAGAAGAATTTTAAATTCTATTCTAGACTTAACAGGTAGCCAGTGCAAGGAAGCCAAAATGGGAGAGACGTGATCTCTTATCTTGGTTCCTGTCAGAACACGTGCAGCAGCATTCTGAATTAGCTGCAAAGACCTAAGAGACTTATTTGAGCAGCCTGATAACAAAGAGTTACAATAGTCCAGCCTAGAAGTAACAAATGCATGGACTAGTTTTTCTGCATCTGCTTGAGACACGATGCGTCTGATTTTGGCAATGTTGCGTAAGTGGAAGAATAACATCCACATAAAACAAATTTCGAGGACTGCAAAGGACAAATCCTGATCAAAAACAACTCCAAGATTCTTTACGGTGGAGCTGGAAGCCAGAGTGATCCCATCTAAGGTAACCAAGTCTCCGGGAAGAGAGTTTCTGAGGTGTTTAGGTCCAATTACAAGAACTTCAGTTTTGTCTGAATTCAGCATCAGAAAATTGTAGGTCATCCAACTTTTTATATCCTTAAGGCATGCTTGGAGTTTAGTTAATGGGTTGGTTTCATCAGACAGACAGTCTAAGAGACAGGTTGACGGCTTAGATGAAGAAATTATTGAAGTTATTTGATGAAGGTCAATGGGAGAAAAACAGTCTAAATATATATATCAGGTTTTGCAGCTGTTTCCAAGATTGCTGTATCAGAATGCAGATCAGTGCCTGTTGAAGGCAAGGCGTGATGAATTTTGTCTCTAATAGTTATAATTTTATCATTAAAGACAGAGGGAGAGAGTGGTCTGATTCCAGGTACCTAAATGAGGATGCCTACATGATTTCTGCAGATATTCAGGTAACCTTTAAGGCCATTTGTTCTTACCTGGTTCCATGTGGGTAAATGTGACTCATTCCAAACTTTCATATTGGGAATGTTGATTGTGGCATCACATTTTCCTATGTGGGATGTACACATGATCACAGCAAAAAGTATGGTCACATTTCAGCCCGTTTATAGTTGCCTTGTACCAGCACTGTGGGTTAATTTGTCCCATTCCATGTATTTATACACAGGATGTGAATTGGAGAATCATAACCTTTGTGTATTTTCCAAGATCAAATGGAAGATTGTAGACTGCTGAATACGCCTCCAAAAGGTTTTGGGAAGGAATAACTTCCCTCCATATTTACATCTATTGTTCCCAATTGCAATCTATTTAAAGCAGATGACCCCCCTGAATTTAGGGCACATTTTGGGGTCCTTTCTGGAGGGTCTATGTGACCAAAAGGGACCCAATTCATCGGTGGGAAACCAGGTTTAAGCCAGAAGTGGTTCCAAGCCTCTTTCCCATTGTATTGCCGAATAGGCCCCCAAAATACTGGGTGCTGTGTCGGGTGACCTCTTGACTTCAACATTTAAGGCTGGAGGTATTCCTGAATGCTCTCAGGGATCTGTATAACATATGTCAGAATAATGCCTGTGTCTTGATTTCTATTGTTTGACCTTTGTTCGTCAGTTTGAGAAGTTTTGGCGTTGGAGACATTAATGGGTAGACAAGGAGGTTGTAGGGGCCAAAGAACAGTTCATGGTGTACAGTTAACATGATTGAAAATATGCATAATTTTGTTGAGAAGTTCATATAATGGTTAAGAATGTTAAAGAGTACAAGAATTAAGAGTTTTAAGTGACTTGGTACAGGTTGACAAAAAGGGCGTACTTCCCCTTTAAGACCGCATGTGCACATCTGAGACTCTGTTTTTGTTTTTTGGTGTGACCAAGTAGTCAGAGCTTTAGAGCGGTGGAAGCTAACGGTTTTCTTATCTGCTCCTTTTCTTTTCTTTTAGTGTGTTAGCCAGCCACATTGATTTGTATCTCAGTGAAACCTTAACCTTGAAACGGAGTAATAAAACAAAGAAGTTTATATTTTTCTTTATTACAAAACGTTTCTGAAGTGGATTTTTTCCTGATTTCTACAACTGGGCTAGCTACAGACACTGCCTGTGGAACGTAACCTTTTGGCTAGAAAAGGACGACAGAGTAAGCCATCGCAAGCTCTGAAGCATTTCAAACCTCTACATTAGTAAGAAAACCCGCTGCACATTGGACAAAGAGCCTTTGGAGAGGTTTGTGGATCTGCGGAGCATGCATTCAAGATTCAACGAGGAACCTGAAAAAACCCTCTTATGTTAATCTACCGAGGCCGCATGTGACTCGTGAGTAATGAGCTAATGTGCAAGCTAACAAGTGGAGCTATATCAACTAGGCTCGTCTTAGCTGCTTTGTGACTGTTGGTTAGCAAATGGGACCCGTATAATTGCTGGAAGGACCGACTGCAAAGCAATCATGACGGGAACAGAAGAGACGGTAAGATTAACTGAGGAAGAAAAGAGAGTCGTTAAATCAACGATTAAAGGACTGGAACATAATCTACAAATGAAAATAACCTCAAGAAGAGCCATATTAGACCAACTTACTGAGAAAAAGAAAGAATTGCATGCTTTAATGGATGAGGATGTGAACGTGGAAAATATTGGGAAAGAACTGTTGACCAAATATGAAGGACTGATAAAGGAATTCAGTAAAACAAATGAGCACGTTAAAGACTTATTTTGCCAGATGGGATGTGAAGAGAATGTGAACACAGATCAAAGGGATTGGTTTGAGCCAAGAAATAATGAGCATGTAAACTTTGTACAAGAAGTGACTACATGGATACAGGCGGCTAAGCTACGCCAAGAAGAAGCTAAAAAGGTTAATGATGAGATAAAACCTGAAGATAGTGTGTCAGTCACATCCAGGAAATTTAAAGGTGGAGTTAGAAAGAGCTGCTCTGTTAGCCAAGGCAGCTACATTGAAAAGAAAACAGGCTTTAGAAGAACACGAACTACAGCTCAAAGCTGAAAAGGAAGAGTTAGAGCTACAAGCCGGGCTTGCTGCAGCCGATGCACAATTGGCTGTGTTAGAAAAATATGAAGGCTCAGAAGCATCTGGTAGAACCAAAGGAAGTAGAGTGGATGTTACAACGTCTGTTCCTGTGGAGCATGATGGCAACTGCAAACGTGGTGCACTCAAGAGTGGTGGTCAGCACAGCCACACCATAAGAAGAGACGCAGGTGACTATGTGATACAAGCTCCAGTATATTCAGTGAACAATGCTGTGAATACAGGTAATCTGGTTACTGTCATGCAACGCCAAAATGACATCACTGAAAACCTAATAAGGCAACAAAAGCTCTCTACGTTGCCACCACAGAACATTCCTGTTTTCAAGGGAGATCCAATAGATTATCATCTCTTCATGAGAGCGTTTGAACATAGCGTAGAGAGTAAGACTGAAAATTGTAAAGATCGTCTTTACTATTTAGAACAACATACAATTGGACAGCCAAATGATTTAGTGTGCAGTTGTTTTCACATGGACCCAGAACAGGGCTATCCTGAAGCCAAGAGACTCCTGAAAGAACGCTTTGGGGATAAATATAAGATATCCATGGCTTACCTGAACAAGGCTTTAAACTGGCCTATCATAAAAACAGATGACAGCAAGGCACTTGAATCATATGCTCTCTTTCTCACAAGCTGCAGTATAATGCAATGTCAGACCTTGAGTACTTAGATGAGATGGAAAATGCTGCTAACATGCGCACGATCATTGCAAAGCTTCCCTACAGGCTGAGAGAAAGATTCAGGAGTGTGGCCATAGACATTGAGAAAAGGCAAGATCGACGGACGAAGTTCAAAGATGTAGTTACATTCATCAATACACAGGCGGAAATGGCATCACACCCTGTGTTTGGTGAAATCCCAGGACAAACAAAACGTCTGACAGACTGTAAGATAGAAAAATCAAGTGGAAAGAAAAACATCACAACACTGGCCACTGAAGTAAAAGCACAGAAAGCTGAAAAAGGTGTTGCGGATAGAAACAAGAAAACTCAGAAGAAGGAAACAAATGTGGATAAGGCCTTCAAGAAACCCTGTATTTTCTGTCAAGGAGACCATGCCATGGAACAATGCAAAAGGCTTCAAAAAATGTTACACAAGGAAAAGTTGGAGCTTCAAAGGCAAAGGTCTTTGTTTCAGTTGTCTTATGGTGGGACACATGAGTAAGACCTGTGAAGAGAAGAAGAGCTGTCATATATGCTCAGCAACACACCCTACACTCCTACATATAAAACAGAAACCCAAAGACTCACTAAAGGAAGAGGCTTCGGAGGGGGAGCCTAAGGATGAGTCTCCGAAGGATGAGTCTCCGAAGGTGGTCAGCGGATTCGTCGATGCAGGGGACACAAGCTTCCAGACTGGGGCCGGGGGTACTGATAGCATCCTCGCCATCATTCCTGTGAGGGTAAAGGCAAAGAAAGGAAACAAGGTGCTGACTTGTTATGCATTCCTGGATCCCGGAAGCAACGCTTCCTTCTGCACTAACAAGCTGGCAAACGACCTTCACCTGCAAGGAAAAAATGTGAACATCCTACTCACCACCATGGGAGAACAAAAGGCAGTCTCCTCCAAAACTGTACCAGACCTAGAAGTGAGCAGCCTAGAAGGCGATGACTTCATCGAGCTCACAGAGGTTTTCTCACAAAGAGTTATCCCTGTGAGTAAAGAGAACATTCCGACTCAAGAAGAAGTGGATAAATGGCCACATCTGCAAGGTGTATGAATCCCTCTGATCAACGCAGACGTCAGTCTTCTGATTGGAACAGATGTGGCGAAAGTCCTAGAACCATTGGAAGTAATCCGCAGCGTCAAAGATGGGCCGTATGCGGTACGCACAGCCTTGGGATGGACTGTAAACGGACCGCTGCGTGGAAATATCACAAGTCAGTCAAAACATGGAAACCTACAGATCAAGATGAATCGCATCTCAGTGGCTCGACTGGAAGAATTATGGACTCAACAATTCAAGCATGATTTTCCTGAGAACGCTTAAGGAGAGCATTTGGAAATGTCGAAGGAAGACCAGCTGTTCATGGTCAGAGTCTCTGAGTCAGCCAAGATGTTCAGTGGCCATTACTGTATTGGTTTGCCGTTGAAAAACAAAGATGTAAAAATGCCCAACAATAAAGCAGTGGCAGAGCAGTGAGCACTCAACATGAAGAAGAAGCTTCAGAGAAACCAGATGTTCAAGGAGGACTACGTCAGCTTCATAAACGACATAATTAACAAGGGCTACGCTGTGAAGGTCCCAGATAAAGACTTAAACCGGAGCGACGGAAAGGTGTGGTTTATCCCGCATCACGGCATCTACCACCCTAGGAAGCAGAAAATACGTGTGGTATTCGACTGTGGAGCTTCCTACCAAGGCACCACACTCAACCAACAACTATTGCAAGGGCCTGACATGACGAGCAGTCTGCTTGGCGTCTTAACAAGGTTCCGTCAAGAACAAGTCGCATTAATGGCGGATGTGGAATCAATGTTCCATCAGGTGAAAGTCCCACCAGAAAATGCCGACCTTCTCAGGTTCTTGTGGTGGCCGGACGGCGACTTCACACAAGAGCTGCAAGAATATAGGATGGAGGTTCATTTGTTTGGCGCCACCTCCTCACCAAGCTGCGCTAGCTATGCATTGAGAAGGTGTGCTGAAGATAATAAAGACAGTTGTAGCGGTCCCCTTAATAGCTATATTATTTAGGGAAGGGCTTTTGGGTTCTTTTAACGTACTATACGTCTTAGCTTTAACCCTGATTAACTCAGTTTTAAATATTATCTTAGATTTCTTTTAAAATACACACGAGATATTTATTAACCTACCTATGAACCTTAAGTTATATTTCTCATAAAGACTTTTAACCATATGCGTTTGTATGGCTCTCAGAATAAAATGATAACTTATTTCCAGGTAAGTAATAAAGTAACACCACACAAGGTTTTAGAAAAATAAGTCTCAATTATTTACTAAACACAAGAATGATTGTTTATGATAACATAAGAAAATGAAATAAACTATGAATGTAATAAAATATGAATGTTCTTTGGTAAAACTTCAAAATAAAATGTTCCTCTTTTATAACACTTTAACCCTCAAAGGGATTAATTCAAAAAACCTCAAGTTACCAACTCAAAGTCACATAAACACAACATGTGGGCCCACACACTTCAATGCAATCTAAAGCCGGCACTAAAATTATTATAAACTCAAATGCACCGTTGCAGGCCTGTTGCGTTGCTTGTGTTCGTTGTGGCCCAAAACTTAATGGCCGATTCACTCTCACTGAGCAAAATAAAATGAATGCACCTGGATTTATGGGTCGGTCGCGTTCTTCCTCAGTCACCGGCGCAGATTCAGACTCCGCTCAGCATCTCAACACGTGCTCCGTCGGCCCTCTCCGTCCTCCTCCACGTTGATGGAAAACCCACGAGTGAAGTCCCGGTTGCTCCACGCTCTGTCTCTGGGTCTCTTCTCTGTCCTCAGGTCGAAAACAGCAGCAAAACCCCTCAAACAGTAATGAACTGACTCGGTCCTATACTTCAAGGTAGCTAAGCGCTAGCATTAGCAGTAACACAAAACATAAACAGTCTTTGAATTTCGGGTAGAAATTCTTCCCGTTTCTCAATATGCAGCTTGTAACTCTCCTTACTGGTTGTCGGGTAAACAATCACGAGATACACAAGTTACACACTGGTTTGTGCACTTCTTGCTCACAAATTAACTCAGAAAATCTCTGAATCAAACTCACTCGTTTTCACTCGGTACGCTCTCTTTTTTCTACTCTCCGTGCTGAAACACCTGAGACTTGACGATCCGGCCAATCACTATTAACCCCATAAATGCTGATTCAGACAGTTTTCAAAAACACAGTCATTTACATAAAACAATAAACACCATCAGTTTTAAACTGCTTTTAACCTTTTTATCATAACTCTTAAAATGAATTTCAACCTTTTTAAATCACACTATTTATATGATTTTAATACTGAATGATACTGTAACCATCACTTATTAATTCATATTTTTAACCGGGTTACACAGTTTTGACAAAGCAGTAGTGGATACAGTTTTATCCAATTTCTATGTCGACGACTGTTTGAAATCAGTTGCCTCTGAACCAGAAGCAGTCAAGCTATACCAAGACTTGAAGGCACACACACACACACACACACACACACACACACACAGAGGCACAACCCAAACAAATCATGAGTAAATTTATGACTCTGCTTTTGGGCGAGTAATCAGATCTGAGCACTCAAACACTAGCAACTGAAAACATACAACATCTTCTTACAGCTACAGGTAGCTTTTTTTTTTTTTTTTTTACACGAAGTAAAAACCCACGTTACCCTGTGAGGCAGCTGTGCAGCCACGGAGTGTCCACACCTCCTAACAAACAACAGAAAAATACCTACAAGCTGTTGTGCGGTGGGATGCACTATCCACAGGCTAAATAACCAACAGGGTTATTATCTCTCATTAGGGTACTATATATGAAAAGTGTCGTGAGAAAACTTTAGATATGATTTCGCACTATAAACTGAACTGGCTTTGTTAAGACTCTGTTATTCTGTTATATGGTTTGTTAAACTGATTTGTTCTCAGATGATTCATCCAGTCACCTGGCATATATTTATTTGAAAGTGCCTGCCCTTCTCCAAACAGTTTCCAACGACTTTCTAGTTAATTCTGTGTAACAAACCAACTGCTGATGTCAGGTTAGAGCTTCCTCCACTGTTCCTCCATCACAGTCAGCTGACAGAGCTACAGTACACTATCATCTGGGGAACACAAATGTTTCTTTGTGGGCAGATAGGCTGTAATACAACTTCTGTTTGCATGTATTTTGTTATTTGCCCTCACGACTCTCACCTACAATCGTACAGGCGACAACTCACAGGGTAGATTAATACATGAATGTAACAAAGTTAATTTCTCCAAAATGAATTACACGAGACTCAAAGCACTGTTCAAATTAAAGATGAGGAAGAAGAAAATAAAAGCTACTGAATGGGGAACACAATCAAGTGTTGTGTAACGTACAGTAGCACAGAGTAAAGCATCTTCCCTTCAGCACAGTGACAGTCTCTGCACCGTAAATACAGCTTTATGTTAAGCACCCTCATGTTGGTACTTTACTCAATGAACAAGAAACTGCCTGATGTTTTGTACCATAGCATCTTTCTTTCTAACCCATTGCTAGCTGTTGGTGTGCAGCAACTATGTGCTGTATACATCATGCTACAGGCTGGCTAATATTCAGATATGCTGCAGTAGAGTACAGCATAATGCAGGGAGAAGAGAGGCAGCAGTCAGGTATCTCGTAACTGTCAAACAACAGAGTTCCCCTTCTTGTAGGCTCTGAGTGAAAGAGAAGATAAAAGAAAAGTATTGTTGTCAGATCAGAAAGAAAATGGAAGTGGAGTAAATTAGAACAGAGTTTTATTCTATCACCATGCTTACCTTTCTGCAGTGTCTTGCAATTCTGTATCCAGTCTGGTTTAGAATTGGGATGGAAAGCGGAGAGTAAAAGTTATTGAAGGAGGTAGAAAACACATGGGGAGACAATATTGTCAGTACACATGCAGGTGCTGGGGATTAGTAATCTGAATTTACATTGCCATAAAAGGGTGAATGGAAGGAAAGGAAAACAAGCATCAGTGCTCTAAAGTGCAAGTGTTCAAGGTCAAAGGAGTGAGGCATGGGTGCACTGCAATGCATAAGGTGCAATCATTTTACAACAATTAGCAGTCAGAAGAGTCAATATTCAACCCTTTTTAAGCAGTGGGTCAAGGTCAGTCTGTGGTTTTCAGACTTGATACATGCTCAGTGGCACAAGACATGAAGGCAGAAAGGTACAAGTCATTTTGATGCTACACTAACATGTAATCAGTTGAATGGTGTCTGTCACTCCTACTCTGTGCTCCATATGGTTGTTTTGCACCATGTACTTTTTTGCTCCGGTTATGATCTCCCGTGAGAAGTATGTAATGCTTTTTGGCATGAAGTCACACACCACAAACTATTTCACTGATTTTGGTGAAACATAATATTTTATAGAGAAAATGTTCTCTCTTCCTGCTGATATCCTCCAGCTGTTCCATCTCAACAGAAAAGTAAACTGCTGCAAACTGTAGCTACTGTTAGCAGCAATGTTAGCTCATTTTGTTAGCCGCACTGCCTGGACTGTGAGCTCACAGCACCGGGGGAGAGTTATTGTTTGTACCACTGGCCTTTTGGACCACTGGGAAGAGGAAGTTTTCAGGCCCGGGGCATAGGGGAATTTTGACAGAAAGCAGAGTCGGTGTTGTGCCAAAACCGGAGCTGGGCAAGCAGACAGTGTAACTGGGCTCAGCAGCCTCTATGGACATAATATCACAGGCAAAGAGGACATTGATGGAGGAAGCTAAGAAGAGAAAAGGAGAGAGTGACCAAGCAAGAGGCTACAGTAATATAATCATATTATTAAAATCCTAAAAAATGCATAAAAGCTGTCCATATTTTTGAAAGTGGTATTGCATTCTGAAACTCCACTCTATTTCCACCAAAGAAGCAGCAAGAGCCTTTTCTGTTTTTACAGTTTAGAAATGGCTCCATCCATAAAATTTAATGTATCATATTTTACAAAGTATTCAATGCTCCACAGAGACTGTCCTCGCCATAGATTGATCAATTGATGAGCAATGATTATACATCACTTCATCATCATTTACATAACTGTCCAACGGTCTTCCCAAAAATGCTTTGTGCCAATAGTTGTAATTCATCTCACTGTAGCAAGCTGCAATTAAAATACTGTCCCTCATATTTTTTACACTGTGGGAATATTCCCAGTCTGCACTGCTGGTCTGTACAGTCCACTGACACATTGAACCTTTTGCAACTATTCATACTGACAGAGAAATCTGTGTTTTCCAGTTTGGACATGCATTACACGTAAGTTCTTTAATAGCAAACCATCAATCCAGCCTAGTTTTGGGAGTGAAAGTATCTGGTTGTTAGTGCAAGCTACGTCAGGGTATTATGTTCATTCAGTTTCTACTAAAATGTCACAGAGAGGTGAAACAAAGCAATTTACAGGAAAAGCTGCATCACAGACTGAAGTAAGAAAATCAATATCTGGCTCATTTTTTATGTTGGATAAGGAAACAGCCAAAGGTCAGTCAAAGGTTAGTCCCAGCATGAGAAAATTCATAGTAGCTTTGGAGGATTTTTCAGGGAAGATTCTACGCAACCAACTGAGACAGGCAGATAGGTGAGTTACCTCATGCATGCAAATTTGTGTATACCCCTCTCCTCGTCATACCTTGGGGCAAAGTGAGAGATGTATGAGCATGCCTAATTTAGGCACTTGGAATAAAAGTTTGCACTGTGTTTGTTTCCCTTTTCTTAGGAGAAATTCATTTTGGATTTCTTGAGAAAATCTGTGACATGATTACAGCAGAAATTGCAGTATTTGACATTGACCATGACCCCTATGAAAGACTATATTGGCATCGTCTGTCAGCTTCATGAGGTAGCCATTGGGAATAGTTTTCAATGAACAGGTGCCTCACCAGATGTTAATTAATGGATTTTCTTGCCTTCAATGGTGTAGGGGGAACTTTGCTGTTGACTCTGTTAGGAAGTTATTCAGAATTCAAGGTCTGCATGGCCAACATAGCATTCTTCAGCGTCATCCCATCCCATCAGTTTGCACTTAGTGGAACTACTGTTGATTTTTAAAAATAACAATGACAAAAAACACACCTCCACGCTATGTAAGGGCAAGAAGGAGATTGATGGAGTGCCGCATCAGATGACCTGGCCTCCACGGTCACCTGACCCAAACCCAGTGGAGCCACAGAGTGAAGGAAAAGCAGCCAACAAGTACTCAGCATATATAGGAACTACTTCAAGACTGTTGGGAAATAATTCCAGGTGATCGCCTCATGAAGCTGATTCAGAGAATGCCAAGAGTGTGCAAAGCCGTCATGAAAGCAAAAGGTGGCTTCTTTGAAGAATCATAGCATATTTACCTTTTTTTTTTTCTTATGAGCTTTTTTGTCTCCCACATTATTTTATAATTCCTTCAGTGTTAATCTACATTACATTACATAATCTACAGATTCAGATATTAAATACTGACTCACTTGACAATGCTGGGAGGAATGTGGACATACTCCATTGGGATGATTTCTCCAAGCTCTTGCAGACTATTCACATACTTGATTTTACTGATGAACTTGGAGCTGTAACAGAAATCATAAAGGTTTGTCTCAGTAATGTGCTGATTCAAGTTCTGTAATGGCGTAAATTGTCTCTTAGATTGCCAGAGTAAACACACTGACTTCCTGGAAATAGAAAAGACCATAAAGAGTGTTGTGTCTTATTTGTGTTGGTGTAAGGTGCTAACAGATCAGTAAGTCCTCACAGATGAGGATAGTGAAATACTGTATCCTGGAAACCCGAGATGGTGTTAAGAGAATTTCTTTCCGGTATGAACTGGCAGCATGGATGTACTGTAATTACTGGTAGACTTAACAGTGCAATGTGTGCAATTTCTGAAATTACTAAGACCTGTGACGTGACGTACATCCTGTTCTGTAATGTAAACTACAACACTGAGACCTTATAAAGGGCCTGGTGATTCCCAGCAAAGTCCGTATGAACCAGGAAGGATGGACAATGATGAACATCTTAAGGTTTTTCTTCAATCTGTGGGACAAGAGGATAGGGATAAGTGGAGCAAAACGACTGGTAAAATCTTAATTGAGAACTATATCTTATTAACTCATTATCAAGTATTAATGACTTACTATTACTACAGGAGGAGCAGAGTGACAATCTCAATTTACTGCTTCCTATGCAACTGAGTTCATAATACATGCATGGAAAAAATTGTTTATCCAGGTCAGTTAGTTAGTAAGTACTTGATATAGTATGCCTCCTATTTGCCTTCCTATGAAACAGTTAATAAATAGTGATATCTATTTGAGAAGTCATCAAAACCATGTAATAAGTAAAATACCACATGATTAATATGATTAGATAAAAATACTTTTTTGTACTCTGTTTGAAGTCAAAGGTCAAAAGTGTTGAAGAGTTAGTTAGTTACCTTCTGTCTATCATTTGGTAGCACTTTTTCATCCAGGTAAAGCCAGGCATTCTCCTGCGAGGTGTGGCACCATTCAGGTAAACGATCATGTAATCTTCTGCCACCATTAGTTCCAAGGTACTGATGACATACCTGCCCACACACAGAGACAATTGAAAGCACTGTTTAAGACAGTCACGTGTTAACTAGTAAGGGCTGTAATAAAAACAACACAAAAGCCTTCTGTTTGCCATTTGGTAACACGTTTTCATCCAGGTGAAGCCAGGCGTCCTCCTGTGAGGTGTGGCACCATTGAAGTATATTTTAGTGGCTTCAAATGTGTGGCAACAGTTTAGAGAAGACGTTTTCATCTTTCAACACAAAGTCCATAAAGCAATGTTTTTTTTATTGTCTGGTGTAGATCAATACACTGACAGCAGACCAAATCGCTGTATTACTTCACTGACTTCACTGACTTGGTGTAATGGTGTAATCATTTAAAGCAGCCTGCCAGCTAAGGATAAATGTCCTGTATTATTAACAGAGTCATGTAAGACTAATGCTTACGTATTCCAGTAGTATTTACAGTCACTTAACTTCTGCTGCTTGTCTTAAGGGAGTATAATCATTATGAAACCAACATTAACCACAGAACAGGTGCATATTTTCAGTTACAAGAAATACTGACTCATGGACAGGTTAGACAACTATACACTTATGCAATTGTTCCTTACTCCATCAGCCTATTAAAACTGGAGAACTACAGTGCGTACATCCTTTGTCATCTTAGGAACAAAAAATCATCACTACACACCACACCACAATTCAAAATGCAGCTGAAATAGTGCATGTGTTCCCCCAATGTCGGTTGATGCCTCTTCGATACGGACCTAGGAATGTTTTGCAATTCCATTAATTCCTGTTGTCACTCATCATACCCAAATTTTCAACTATTCTATGTGCTACGGTCAAATTAATAATCTCCACTTAATTTAGTTTAATTTAGTTAGTTAATTTAGTCAAATTTTTACATAACTGCATATAAATTCAGGCGTCAACTCCATCTGACACCTTTACGTGGAAATGAAACAGTCAGTCAGTGCCTCCTCATGAGAGCAGCTCCCACCAAACCACTTCACCAAACATTTCTTGTAAAGCCATACCAGAAGAATGAAGGTTAGGTGTGGTTTTATAATGAGAACAACATAGTCACACATCCGCATAACTTGTTTCCTTGTTGTCCTTATTCCACTTTACTTACAGGAAAAGGTTTTCCATCACATAATTGTAATTGTCACAGTTGCTGTCTGGTAGGAAGCATGCTGCAAACACGATGATGGCATTCTGTTCAGCGTAATAACCTGAAAACATAAACATAGACAGTGTCACTGACTTATAGATGCACAAACCTGTGTTTTCATCGTGTATGAAACTATGATTTATTTATCTAATTAATTATTGTGAGCCACTAATTCAAGCCCCCAAAAACAGCAAGATACAGCTGAATGGGAGATCTCAGCAGAGATCAAATGATCAAAAGCCATAAAACACAGAGGAGAAACTTGTTTTTTGAGCATTGATGTTTGGTTACCTCCATGAGAAATGACTCTTTTGTATGGCTCAATGCACTTCATATCAATGCGATGCTCCTGCTCTCCAATCACTACGCTC
This sequence comes from Protonibea diacanthus, assembly GCA_028641955.1. Taxonomy (NCBI): domain Eukaryota; kingdom Metazoa; phylum Chordata; class Actinopteri; family Sciaenidae; genus Protonibea; species Protonibea diacanthus. Next base: position 17,750,651 of record CM053985.1, on the reverse strand, counting down.
CTCCACAGCCTGCTATCCCTGTTCTGGTCAGCTGCTATGTGTCCTGCAATAGCATCACTTGATGCTGCTGCTGCTGCACCTAGATCAGACTCTTCTGAGTCCCCTGTTTGTGACATAAAGACAGTCGATATGAACCTTAGGTTTTACCAGTGTGTCGCATATTTAAGCATGTTTGTATCTTAACGTGTATGTCTGACCGTGTAAGTCGGCCTCATCAGGTGTGTCCATGTCATCAATATTGACATCCAGTTCATCACCGGTGTCTAAAGCTTCATCCTCAGTGTCCAGAGCATCTTCTGAGAGAAGAGACCCCTCACTGCGGTCCAGTGACACATTCATTGGGGGAGCGACCAACTTTCTCCTTTGGTTGGATCCCCCTGACAGATCTGCAGAGGAGAGTGGATCTGGTCAAAGAGAGATTGTTTAATTTTTTTCTGAGTTCATAAATTTTTTTTAGAGAAAGGTTGTAGATCCACTGTAGGTTCACTTCAGGTGACCACATTTTAAGAAGCCTTGGTCTTAGAGTAAGGTATATTTAGGTTTAAAAGTCAAATCTGGAATCAACTGACAAGTTTACTTTACCTTTCTATAGACTGTCATGTGAGCACAAGAGTATGTAGCAACAGAAGAAAAAAACTCAAAGCAGCAGTTTTTATACTCAGGCATTAATCAATAGGATTCAGATGATTTAGCTTCCTAAATCATCCTGTTAGATGGATAAAATAAGCTTAAACAAAGTCAAAACAGTTACTTAAACTGCAGCAAAGCATTAAATATCAATATCCATCCAACAACAAAAATAATCAGCACTTAAATATCCAAATAACAAGAGAAATATAAGTTTAGTTAGTTGCTGTTTATTTACCTTCTCTGTTATCCATCTCCTCAGCAGCTTCCTCACTGGAGGCCATTTTCATCATCATCCCTGCTGCACCTTCTCCCTGTTGGGAGTGCCTGCTCAGAGGCACAGAAAGGCAATAATGAGCCACAACATAAATTATCAGCGCTATCATCACTGCCACCATAGGCACAACTACACATAGTATTGGGCCAAACAAGACAAAGACAACCATCTACAAAGAAAAACAATCTAATCTTTCCCATGACACTGAGCAAGAAATCTGTTCATTTGACTCCAAAGACTACAGTAGTGACAAAGCAAACGGAGAGAAAGCGACTCACTGCTTCATTCCCAGGCTGCACGTGTGGGCTGAGGAAACAATACTGAGCAGTGTTGCTACCTCCCCCCAGCCAAAGCCCCTCTAACAGGCTGATTAACATAAAGGCCTAACAATAGAGAGAAGCATAACGGAGAAAACCGTGCGCATGAACACAGACACAAACACACACACACACACATATCCATCTCTTTCTCAGGACACGTACCTTTCCCTCACTCTTCTTCTAGCATGACTGAACCACTCTTTCCAAGTCACATGACCACGTAATTATGGAAAGGTCCCCCGTGTATGTACGCAAAGACACACGCAGTCAAAAAAAAAAAAAAAACCCAAAAAACAGGGGAGGGTCATGTATCCCAAAGGCCCAAAGGGGGGCAATGTGGAAGAGGGTCATCAGAATTACAAAGTAGGGCAAAAAAAAAAAAAAAATACCACAATGCAACTGCATACACACCCACGCACATAGCATTCTTGTACTCATGTTGGCTTCAGAACATAACTTTTAATTGAGAAAAAAACAGAATCTGTGATTTTCTTTTTTCTTTTAATTTTGACCATCAGTCCTCCATTTCCCATAATGCAACTCAATAACATAACATGTTAGGCCTTCCTTGACTGCCAAAAGACTTTCAAACTCTATGCCTACATACTGGTGTGGATTGTTTTTGCATGAAACGGGAGCTGTGGATCTGATCCCCAAGCTATTCCACTGAAAGCTACATGAGGGAGGGATCTTTAATGGTCAGTATGGACAGGAGAAATGATTACAGCAAACATGCAGATACAGCAAATCTATGTGAGTATTGTCGTAGGACGGAACTGAAACTCCTTTATGATGGGAGTCTATATCAAGAAAGAACAGCAACACAGCAAAATATTGCAATCTATTAATCAGAATTAGTCCCATTTCTATTATTTTTTATGAACTTACATATCCTGTAATATGATGCAATGACAAATGATTTTACACCTGCTCGTTTAGGCTTGGCAGGTCAACCATTAACTGCTTTAGCACAAAACACCAAATGTTGTAAAATATCTAAAGAATTGATCACAGTTTTAAAGTAATCTGTGCTGCCTCTTTGTGGCAAAATGTAGTAGTGCAGCTCCTAGGTTTTGAAAAACCTAAGCACGTCTGCTGTTGATCTCTCCTTCACTTTCACACACTTGTAATGGACAGAAAAACACAATAATCATATTTCAGCTTTTAAGAAAGACCAATGAAAGAAAACCTCTGTCTGAAATTACATCAGCTCGCCGAGGCTGGCCTGCAAAGCGGATGGGCCTACCCGTAGTACATGCAGTATTATTAGATTCCAAAGAGTACTAAGAATTAAAGTTTGACAAAGTGCTGAAACTGTCGAACTTACTGAGGGGCTAACTGAAAGCTCACCTTTCCAGGAGAAAGTGGACATATTCCTCTGGCACATACCGTGCATGATCTTCCCTCTCAGCGTGGACATCTGATCGGTAGAGTGGCTGTCCATCAAACTGGTAATGAGCATGGCTGGACTCATATTCACTCTGGCCATCAGCTTGATACTGAGAGCATTGGAGTTCAGAAGTGCACATGGAGTTAGAGTCATCTCCATACTGGCTTTCAGCTACATGTTGAAACTTAGAACCTGGATCATCCAAGCTGAGCTCGGCATTAACTCCAGCCTCATAATAGCTCTCGGCCTGGTCAGATCCATACTGTATAGCTGTGGCATCAGTTGTAAACTCAGCATAGACATCTGTGGTGTTTAGCTGGCTGTTGGATTTAACATCTACGCAGGCTGAATGGGCGCTCTGGTTTTCAGTTCTTTGGTCAATGTGGTGGTAGTTGTAGCCATATTGGGTTTGACCCTGAGTTACATTCTGACTTTCCATCCACTGGTATGCAGCATTCTCGCTGGTTGGTTGAGAGGAAAAGTGCGATGTCACGTCTTGGTGTCTTCTTCAAGGGGAATAAGGGAAGGGGCAGAGAGGAGACATTCAGAAAGAATTAATACTGACTATATGCAGTGAACCTCAGCCATCTACATCTAGGCAATGTATTTTTTAAATGTAAAATTTGGGGGCTCAAACAATATATCAAACACATTTAAACTGCCCAGTATACTCTCATTAGGACAATTTAGTGACTTGCAACTTTCTCAGAGAGTTAAACTGAGAAACTTCTGTTTTTTATCTGTTCAATAGACTGATGAGTTTAAATATCTTAAGTGCACATTAAAGGTATCCTCTGGAGTTTTTGACCACTAGTAGCACTACAGAGCAACGTTTCATTTGCTCTTGTAAAATCACTCGCACATGAACATGCAAGTGTTGATATACACTCCTGTCATTATGCTACTGATCAACAGGTGGTGGTAATGTACCAGGAAACAAAGCACTGCTCCAGAAAAAGCAGGGAAGAAGAGGACCGCTTGCAAGGAAAATATGGACGTAAACAGTGCATGGTTCAAACATTAAAAACAAATCTTCTTTGCAAATGTTTTCTGAGGAGGGAAATGCACTTTTGTCACATCTGTCAGGCAGGTCAAAGACACACACAATGTGTTCTGGTGAATAACACTAAATGTAAACTGTTTGTTAGCAAGAATACTCTACAGGGTACAGTGTGTTAATTCACAAAAAAAAAACAGAATGAAATAAGACTTTGTTTTACAACTCAACGATAAATGCCATTCATTCATATAAAACCATATCTTGTACTGTGTGCCTGCAATAATAAAGAGAGTCTGCTTCACATAAAACAATTACACAAAAACAAACAAGACAGACGTAAATATGTCATGTACGCTAATGGAAGTTGAAGCTGCATGGACAATCTCCTATTGTCTGATACACTGGGTATTACCTATGCACACACTCACACACAGGTTTGGATGCATACACTCACACCCACACCTTGTAAGAGCGCTAGGGGAGCTGTTTCCATTAGCTGTGGTGGGGCTCCAGCTGTAATGAGGCAGGTAATGCATATTTAATGAGGCGTAAACAGATTTATAAACACACACACAGAGCTGCAGATCAAAGCTTGCTGCCGAACACACCCACAAACACATGCACTGTTTGTTTCTTACTCACACTCACGCACACACACATATATAATCTGTTTCTGTCACTCCGCTAATATTCATTCTCACACCGTCAGTCCCAGTCTGTCACTCACCCATAAACACACTCACACACACACGCACCCGCATACATAGATCATCAGACTCAATTCCTCAGGAGGGCCTTCAAGCTCGATTTCAACAGTCTGTTCAGAGATGCTAATATTCCTCTGATGTACAGACTCCATTGAGAAAGCTGCAAAGACTCAAAACCCAGCAGATAGTTAAGACAGAGTGAGGGGAGGGGTGGTTGGCATGTGTGTAGGTGTATGTGCAGGACAGGCAAATGTGTGCTCAGGCATTCACTGCCTGTTAGCAGCTTGAGAACAAAAAGTCTGTCATGCATAAAATCCATAATAATGGAAAGATACTTCTGGGATGGAGCAGAAATATCAGAGACAGATTACTAAAATTACACCAAAACTATCTGCATGGTGAGATATACACTACATGTACATGAGAAAATGTTGTCATTTAGGCTAACCAACCATTTAAGATGATAATAGAACTTTCTTATCATCTTTTTTTATGCAAAAATAATTACTTGCATGTGGCGGCATACTTGTAAATGTGACAGAAGTAGTACAATTCAGTGGAACAGACATAACCATATGATTTGAGGTGCATTGCCTACCTTAAAACAGGTGAATAGCTATCTTGAGAAGCTTCTCCAATCTGTTGTTCAGTGGACCATTTATCACGATCAACAGTCCTTACAGGTCGTTCGTCGTAGAAATCCTCTGTATTCTGTAGGATTCTATCCCTCTTTGGCTCAAATATTTGTAAATCTGTTTGTTGAAATGAAGAACCTCCAATCATCTCATCAGAAAAACTTAGCAGATCAGAAGACGCTGACTGGTGTCTTTCTTCCCTCTGACTTTGCACTTCTGAAGTCCATTTCGTCAGGGTAGTGTGCTCTGTATCAGTTTCCGCTTCCTGCTCTTCCTCATCATTCTCCTCTTCCATTAAATCTCCAGAAAATGGTAATCCAAGTCCTCTGTCACTAGAAATACCAGATTCACTTAATGGAGTACCAATCAAGGAGCTGGTGTGGGAGACTGAACTGTTGGTAAGAACAGGGGATTGTACATCTGATGTGGTTTGAGGTGTGTCTTGTCTCGCTAATTGACCCCTCCAGACCTGCAAGTCAGCCAAAGAAGAAGGGCATGGTGGAGGTGCTGAGGGTGACTGCCCACCCTCATCTGAATCCTCCATTGAGATCTGTGAATGAACATAAACCTCCTCTCTGGTTTTCAAGAAGTGATCTGATGGATATCTTAATGATGGCGACACACTTCTGGTCACAATGCTTGATTTATCGTCGTAGTGTCCTTCTTCAACCCGTGCTTGACTGCAACCTGTTGGTCTTGAATCTGACTGACTTTTTGATTGGCTGGTAGTGAACATTTCTGGCGCTATGTAATGCTCAGTGGCACTATCAAGACTTGTATCTGCACTAAGTGCACTGTCAGTACTTCCGATCATTTGGTTTTGTTCTGTGTTCTCCTGGTGCTCTCGGTGTGCAGATTGGGCCTGGGTTTGCAGTATTGTGGCAGCATATGAAAGCATGCTAAATGTCTCCATAGACTTTTTTGTTCCTTTTGATTGCCTATTACCTTGTTTAGGCCTATCGTGCCACTCTCTCTCAGCTTCTTTTACTGTGCCAGATACAATTATGTATTCCATTTCTAGACCTGATGATGAATCTCCATCAGAGTTGGACCTGAGTTCGTCTCGACTACCTGGTTGAAGGCTGTCAGGGCTATACTTTAGTGTGTCTCTGCCCCCTGCAGAACTAGTGTCAAGAGGCATAGTTTCTGTTGTTTTAGCCTCCGGGCTTCCAATGCTGCCATTGTTAGAATCACCTTGGCTTTCAGTAGCAGGTCTATCTTCACTGCACGGCACTGTGATTGACAGATCATGTGATGATGACATTGATTCAGAGCCATTGTGTTTCTCAGAAACAAGATTGCCCCAGTTAAGAAGGCTTGGAGATATTGGTTGGTCAGTCTGTATTTGAGAGTCAACATCTTCTCTTTGACTTGAATGTTGATTGGTTGAAGGGTCCTGAGTGACAGTGGAGTAGTCCACCAGAATGAATGGGGAATGATCACCGGGTTGCTCTATCCAGTCAGCTTCCTCTGATCCTCCTCCACTTTTGTTGTCGTACTTACTTTCAACTGAACTTCCCCCACTCCCAGTCATGTGATCTAACTCACTAGTTCCCCTAAATAGGAACACTTGGTTGGCTGTCTGTTCCTTGTCTGAAAAGACAGCTGAGTATTCAATCTTTCCAAGAGGATCATCCTGGTGTTGATCATGCTGAACAGGATTTTTCACAGCTACAAAAGGGCTAGACTGTTCCTCAAGCTGTATCATGTCTACTACAGGGCTAGAATAGGTCTCAGGGGAGGATGTCCGGCTCCAAGTGTCAGCTCCTACATTGTCATATTCTGAAGTGGACGTGACCATGCCAGGGACAGGTAGGTCCCACGTGTCAGTATCATGGTAGGAGGAAGTCCCAGCTTCTGAATGATCAGATGCCAAGTTCTGCAAGACAGACTGTTGATTCTGAACACCCTCGATGTCATTGTCACCTATTTCTTCATCCTGTGTTCTACTTTCAGCTACTTCTATGACTATTTTCACATTGTGTTCAGTACCTCCCCACCCCACTTCTTCAAGATTCTGAGTGAGCACTTTATGTATACCTCTGTCCTCCTCTAAAGCTCTATCTTCTTCCACATTTTTGCTTGCATGTGTCTCGGGAGAATCACTGGCATCCAATGATCCCATGTTACTGAGGTCCTTTCCATTGTCAGGTCCTTCAGGGCTTGTTATTGTGGAAGAGCTGTCTTCCTGTATTGTCGTGTTCCACATCGCCATCCCACCATCAGAAAATCCTGGTGGACTTTCCACGGATGTGCCAGCCCTAACATTGGGGTTCACCCCACAGAAAGAGCCAGAGGTTTCAGACAAGTTGTCAGGGGTCGTGAGAGGTGATAGACTGTCATCTCGTATTGTCATATTCCACATATCAAGTGATTCAGGGTAAGATGTGGTGGTCCCACTATCCGATTTGAGAAATCCCTTCTGAGCTGAGTACGTCCAAAAGTCTAGGAGCTCCATCTGTCTGTCTCCTTTTTTTCCTTGTGCTCCTTCATCCTCTTCTTTAGATGTGTCTGGCGTTAAAGTGTTAAGGATTGCTTTCTTCCTTGACAGTGAGGAAGTTTTTTCTTTAACTCCAATGATACTAGCTCTGCATTTTCCAGTTACCTCCTCTTCTGGCGGTGTCAATTGCAGATAAGCCAGTGTGACAGGGTTCCACTGATCCTTAAGTACATAGTCTGGATTCCAGTTGTCGTATGATTCAGTCTGCTCAGTGATCAGACTAAGCTGAGGTTCAAGGCTCTTTCCCCTTTGGTTCTCTGACTGTATGATCTCTTCCCTGCTTTCTCGTTCTGTCATTTCATCAACTGACTCTTTCACTCTAACTTCCTCCATAATATTCTGTGGACTGCTGGATTCCTTGGTCCTATTCCAGGCATTATTATCACTAGAGGACAATGCTCCCATTGTGTCAAATCCAAGTTCATCCCAAGTCTCTGATAACGATGATGAAACACTATCCTTGTGCTGCAGGCCACTGATCCTTTCAACTACATCTTCTGGAAAGAACCTGACCCCACAGCTACTTGGGGGGCGGCTACCTACCACACTGTTGACTGGGGTTGGAGGAACCACAGTGTCATTCTGGTGGATTTGACCATGATGGTCAATTGAAGAATTTCTACTTTCACACCCGCCCAATGAATTTGGTGCGGAGAAATCCAGCAAGCTCAGTTCGTCAAGTTCTGAAAAGCTTGAGCTCTCTGCTCTTTTTCCTCTTTCATCTCCTCGTACTCCAGAGTTGGCCACTTCCCCTCCTGTTGGCATAGAGTGGTCGCTGCTGTGTAGTGGGTCAAAACTAAACAGGTCACAGTTGTCACTTTTATTTCTGCTAGAGCGGTTCTTTTTCCTCTCAGGTGGGACAGGAGGGGAGAGAGATAATAACCCCAGGGGGGAGGGGTTTCTCAGGAAGAGTCCTCCTGGTCCTGCTGCTTGCCCTCCTCCTGCTATAACCTCACCGACTGGGCTATCATCACTGAGAAACACTGAACTCTCCTTGGAGGAGCGGCTGCTGCGGATGGTGGTCATACCACTGTCAGGGCTCACAAGCTCTCCACCACCACCAACTCCAACACCTCCTGTGTCCTCTTCACCATCTGCCATCACCCTATATACAGGGATAAAACAACATTGTCACTGAATAGTAGTATTTAGGATTTTGGTCTTTAACTGAAACCGAATTGGAACATTTAATTACCTTGCTATTGCCACTACATCTCCACTGCCTCCCTCGGCTCTTTCTATGTCAGAACCGTCCATATCATTGATACCAGATGATCCCTGGGAAAACTCCACGCTGCCTGCCACTCCCTCCGTGGAAGAGGTCCTACTGCTGGGGTGGCAGGCTAATACAGAGCTCCGTCTGTAAACAAAGTCTTTGAGGAGGCCCTGTATTTCTTCTACCAGCAGAGGAGGAGTGCCAGAAGATAAGAAGGTATTTAAAGGGATGTTGTATAGCTGGAGACTCTCCCTGGCCTCCAGCTCACCAGAAAGAGACCAGGTGGAAGACTCTTCTAACTCACAGCAGATCTGAAATGAAAGCCACTTTGAGAAGATTGATAACACATGAGTGTTTTGTCTGCTCCATATATGAGGCTATAGCTAGCAGCTGGTTAGCTTAGCTTAGCACACAGTTGGAAAACAGCTAACATGTCACAACATCAACAAATCCGCCTTCCTGTACTTTTAAAGCTTACTAATTAAACAAACAAAACACATTAATTGTAATTACCACGGCCTCTTTTGCTTCTTTAATTTGTACACAAACTGAAGCGTTCTTATCAAACTAAACTTATCAAACTATCTTAACTCAAAATAAGTGTGTTTCCAAAATGTTCCTGTTTATATTATTGGTCTGGAAAGGCTGACAGCCTAACAGCAAAGAACAACCTGTGTTGTCACTGAACATCCTCACCACAGCAACCTTCCCATAGGACATTTTACCCACACTGACAGCCCACAGCTCTCAAAGGAAAAATATCTAGGGTCATTACAATGCCTCTCTTCAATTAACAGTGATTGGTGGTGGTGTCTATCAGAAGCGCCTGTTTTTATATACCTGGTTTAGCATATCTGTGTTGTTTGAGTAGACAGCCACCTGGTGGCGGGGATGATGAAGTGTATCATTAATGGACAAGAGTACCACCACGCCATCATAGCCATGGTGATCACTGAACAATTTCAGCCCATCCACATAACTGTGCCAGTCCTGGAGAAGAGAGAGACATTAAAAAACCAATTAGAGGGGAAAGAATCAAGATCAGATATTTGTAACACAAACTGCTTGACAGATGCTCACATTTCCCAACTTTTTTTGAAATTATATTATTAATGAACTCATCATGAAAAATGCAATCATTACATTTTATCATAATAGTCTCAAAAATGATTAATAAACATTTCACACAAACATTTTGGTTACAGCTGTATGGAAAACTTTGTTAGACCCCTGCTTTTTATTGCGCATATGATTTCTTTTCTTTTTTTTCTTTTTTTTTGTAAAACTGAAGTGGTTTAAAGTAAGCCTTCATCTGTAGCAATGAGAGACGAAGCTGTCAAAGCTCACAGAGGGGTAGAGAGACACTTTGTGATTTATTGTTTGGAAATTAACTGTTTGCTCTTAAAACAGCCACCATGAACAGATTATGGTAATTCAGTGACAGGCACAATGATTGATGGATGGAAAGTTGCATTAATTAATTGTTTTGTTTGTCAAGGGAACTTGCTTTTTCTTTCTTTCTGAAATGATTAACAACAATGTTATGGAAACCATAATTTGCAACGCAGGGTTACACATAAAGTGTGCAAAGTGATACTTTTGAAAACATATTTGCTTGATTAATCTAGATTTGTTGTACAACTGTTTGTTTTGTGAACTTCTCAAAATTGTTGTTGTGCTTATTTAAGTGGAACTTTTAAACAAAAGAGAGTATGTAGTTTTAGTAAAGCTAACAGAAGAACTCTGAGTTTGACATTCGTGTGTGTGTGTGTGTGTGTGTGTCTTCAAAACATGCTTCTAAAAACATGTTGCCTGACTTGTTCACACGGTTTCTGAGAGACTTTGAAAGTGTGTTTGTATTTTCTCCTGTGTGCTGTGTCTTACAGTGTGTGTGGTCCATCTCTTTGCTTGAGCCTGTGTGTGTGTGTGTGTGTGTGTGTGTGTGTGTGTGTGTGTGTGTGTGTGAATGTATTTGTATGGGTCCACTGAAAGTGATTGATGAACGCTGCAGGCGCTGTATCTGCCCAGGCTGTGTCAATATTAACCTGTGAGGATGAGGGGGCTACAGTACTCCTCCCCCTGATCCTCCCTCCATCCCATCTTTCTCCCTCTCCACAATATGGCTGCTGTCAGACTCGGGCCCATCAATCCTCACACACACACACAACTGTCATTGTACTGACACAGCCATTTCTCAACACTGATATCCTGATGAGTGCAATGAAGCCTCCCAAGATTCGTTAAAACACACATATTCACTCACATAAGTACAAACACACAAGCAAAAGGCACATGGAACAATAACACATGCAGACACACACATAAATCCGCCTGCAGTCGCCTACTGTAATCCCAACGTATGAACAAACATGTACCAGTATGTACACATATGAGCTCTGGTAAAGCAATAAAGTCTTCATGATTTACAGTACAATATACAAAGAAATGCTCAAATGATGCTGATGCTCTAAAGCTACTACCCAAATGCTTGCATATGCACACTAAACTGCACACACACACCACACACACACACACATACTCACACACACAGGCAGCGAAATATAGTCAGAAAACGAGCAGAGTGCAAATCTCCGAGATAACACGCAGGGCGACAGTCTGTCTGCCATTTGGCTCTTAACTGAGTAAATTACTACTCATATTGCCGCCCCTCCTCTTCCTCCCTCTTTCTGCCACCCCCAGATACACAGATTGCCTTTTCTTATAAATTACCAACATATTAGCTATAAAAATCCACTTGCTAACTGTCTCTAGGAACCTTAGCATCCGGACTTAGAAACCTGTTTCTCATTTGTTGAGCTTTTGGTAAGTGAGAAATCAAAAATAAAGGATTTCCCTTTAAAATCTCCAGAATTACTTTTTATGAACTTTCATTTTTATTCAAATTACTGGAAACAATAGTAGATATTTTGAATATTAACTGTTTTTGCAGTGAAAGTACATCTCTATCACGTGTGTTGTTGAGAAATGATGAGCATGTAAAAAGTAAGTACCAAAAGTGATGTTTATCTGCATTTAACCATTAAAACCCTGAAATAAAAGCAATCTTTTGTTTCCAACATAAAAACAGAAAGCAACAAAATGAAATAAATATTCAAACAAAGAAAATGCGCAGCACAACACAAGTATGGAGAAAGAAACACTTAAAACAATGCGACACTGCAACTTCTACACCCACGGCTAAAGGGAAAATAATCTGTTTACTTGTGATGGTGATAGTGTCATCATAAACTGTCTGACTTGGCTTTGTTATTTTTTTAATTAAGGAACCTGAGAGATGGTGACATTCTTGTAACTCTCTCTATCTCTCAGGTATGATTTCTGATCTTGTTGATTGCCAGGACACTTCACTGCAGTGTGCGACAACCTTTCACTGACCATAACAGAATAATCAAAACTTTGTCTAATTACAGTTTCTGCCCAAAATCTGAGAACAAGGACAATCAAAAGCAGGCTTAACCCATGTTCACTGTCTCATTATGAAGATCATTTGAGCACCAAAGAGGAAATTATTCTACCTTCTATCTTAAAAATAAACTTTGTGTGTTGCATCTCTTGTTTTTTTTTCTAATAGCATCCTCGCCTTTATCCAAATCGTCTCCATTTATCTAATTTTTTCCCCCTCCTTCACCTGTGTCTCTCTGTTTCCCTGTCACACTTTAGATCTTCATCTCTTGCTCTTGCAGCTTCATCTTTCTCCCACACTAGGCCGCAATACACACACACATACACACACATAGGCTACACATACACACACCCTCCCTCTCTCTTTGGTTGTCTTTGCTCCACAGGTAGCAAGTCTTTAGCGGCTGCTTGCAGTTCTCCCAACCTGCCATCATTATGCACAATAGCCTTAGGTACAAAACTCAGGCCTCATAACTCACGCCCCGCGCGCGTAAATTCCCGTGCAAACACAGTCAAAGCAAAAACACATTTCCTGCTGTCGCAAACATCTCCGGCAAAGAATTAATCAAGCGTTCATCCATTTAGGCTCTTTGCATACCCTTTCCGTCAGAACACAGAACGCTAAGAGAGTTGCGAGTTCTTCTCAGGCGATCGTTTCGCCACCCTGATGAATCCATCAAGCGAGGTTTGATTTATACATCTGTCTGTGATCACAGCGGTACAGCTACAGCAAATGGGGTGGCAAGGAGCGAGCTGACACCACCCTGCTCAAACACACACACATGCAAATGCACACACACATGTGCAACATATACCACTCGCCACACACACACACACACACACACACACACACACATGCACAGCCAAACCCACACATGCATGTGCTCACAAACCCGCAAACAGTCATGCGCATACACACATACACAAGAGTATTGCTGCTTATGAAGTTTTTGGAGAGACAGAGGGAAAAGGGAGGGGGGTAAAAGTTTGCAGAGAAAGAAGCCCAAATGTCTTTCTGTCTGTCTTTCTCATATGGGCCTTCTCCGCATGCTTCATTCACTCAGCTCTAAGTGCAGGGATTTGGGGGCCAAGATGCAAGCGCTGAGTCTATAAATGTTTTGTTTTGTTTATTTGTTTGCCCTCAAAGCCCAAGGAAGCCACAGGGGGAGAATGAAAATGGGGGGAAGAGAGAATGAGTGTTTCAGAAGAGATGATGATGAAGAAGAAACATCAATGTAAGTAACTTGAGATACAGTGTGCTGACGATCGTGTGCAGCAGTTTTCTAAACCTGTTTATACAAACGGCATATTCTTGTAGCTGAGACAGTTCATATAATCTGCGCTACAGCCAAACAAATTTCTAGCGAAAATATTTTCACAGAGGAGATAAAAGTGATGTATTTCTGTGTAATGCTGAATGTATTCCCAGAGCTACAGCAAAAACAACATTAAACTGAATAAGGGAACGTGCTTGAGTGTCCTGATGGCACAGATGAATCTCAGGTTTCTGTAAATAGGATGTTTTGTTTATGCATGTAGATTTAGAATCAGAAGATTTCAATCTCCCCCCGAAACTGAAGGAGCTAGCAGTACGTACTATAGATATCAAGAGGAACCAGGAAGTCAGAGGGGAAAATAAAGATTGGAGGGTAGGAGGGGCGGGGCACCCTGACTTCCTGGTCTTCAATCTTAGTCCCTGGGAGGCCCACCCTGCACCTGCTGTCTCATAGTGCCTCTCATCAGAAAGGCATTTACCGAGTGCCGTGGCTGCGGGCCCCTTCATTAGCAAGCATAATTATTTGTGCAAGTGGCGTAGGGCAAAACCGGCCCCGCATAAACAAACAGAAGGGCCGGAGGACTGTGAACAAACAACACATTAGAGACAATCAACGTCGCCAAAATGAAACCTAAAGCGTACCTCAGATGGAGAGACGGACACAGACACACACGCGCACAGAAAGAACAGAACAAACAAATCAACAACATAAAACATTACAGCAATGAAAACAGAAGAGTAGTTATCAACGTCCAAAATAATGTTAAGTCGCATGCAGATGCATTATCCTATAAGCAGATACTGAGACGTACACGTCCACAAACACAAACACACACACTTACTGTATAATAGCTCTCACACGGAACAAAAGATGATTGATTTTGTTTACCACACAGAGAAAACAAACAACATTACAATTATTCGGATATCTTGGTGGAATTAACTAGATTAGCCTCTATTCATATGAGACAAACTTCTATTACTTTCTCCTCTCTACAGTCTCAATAGTCTGCAAAGGACAGAAAACAAAGAAGTCTAAAACATACTGTTATACTTAGAAGTCCATATTAACACACTCCAAAAACATATTATTCACATATTCATGACTGTGCGTGTGTGTATGTGTGTGTGTGCGAGGCTGTGGGCTCCTGTCCTTCCCACAGTTCATCAACCCCACAGCATGACAACTCTTTATCCGACCAATGCTTCATCTGCCAGCGCTAATTACTGAGCCATGAAAACCCCTGATACACAAACACACACACACACACACACACACACACACACACACACACTCGCTGACATGAACATGTGAATAATGTGTTTCTAGTGCGTTTGTGTGTTTATTAATACGGACTTTGTTACACAGACTCTTACATACGAGAAAGAAACAGCTTTCCCTGCGAGCTGTCGTGTCTTTCCCATCTACAGGTGATGCTGCGCAATGACTGTGTGCCCCTGAGCAAGGCACTTGACCTCTTTCTGGCTCCTGTGGAGCCTCTGACACAGTGCTGCTACCAGTCCATTAGACAATGTAGTATTCCTGTATGCTCTGTACACAGTGACAAATTGTTGACATTATTTATATATATATATATAAAGCCCCAGTTGGCTTGACCACACAAAAGTAAATACCACACTGTGCTGGCTGAATACTTCGTCCTTTTTTTTTTTTTTTTACAGCGAGATGCTGTGAAACAACAGCAAATGAAGAAACTGTTCTGATGCATAAGACACAATACATACTAACTAGAAATGATCCTAAAGGCTACTGATCATTCCTGATACAGATTAAGTATTTTATTTATTGGATTTAATTTCTTAGAAATACTTAAACTGTCTAACCTATCAGGAATTTTGCACAATAAACTTTGAACAGCAGTAACAATGTGGATCTATTTAAAAAGGAGGATGTATTTATGTTTAGTCGTCCCTGTACAGTAACACCGTAATGCTTGCGTGTTCTGTGTAGAGTACAGCTCGTGTTATTTGAGCATCAGCCCAAGCTCACAGTTTTCATAGGATTGTGACAAAAAGCCAAATTGTTTGTTGGGCTACAATTACAGGTGTGGGCCTCACCTATTCTAACAACAATAAACACAGTCTGTGCAACTCCATTGGGAGTTGTTTGACTCACTAAGATTCAGTAACTTTAGCTGGTTATTGATATACTGACTGCTTCAGAAAGCAGACGTTACAACCTGCATGTACGGCAGCAATACGGGAACAAGCTCAGCACAGTTGTAGTTGCAGCAGGGGCCGCGGCAAATATGTATACGAATATGAACTAAACAACAAACAAGCCATACCTGACAGCCAGAAATGTCTCATTGTTATGGCACAGACAGTGAATTATTTAACTGAATTTAACAATATTTACAATATGTAATAAAGCAAAGCACAAGTTGGTGTGTTGCATATGTGTGTTGCATATGCTTTCACAGCTTTATCTCCATTGTGATAATTATATGCAGCGTGATAGCTTTTAATAGAGCTGTTTATATATGCTAAATTACAAAAAAGCATCACATAGCCTCCCAGACAAATTCATATAATTGTTGTGAATTGTGCAGCATCACGGGAAACTTTTTTTCATGATAGTTTTTAAGCAGTGTTTTGTTCCATTGTGGGCAAACACTGAAAAATGATTTGAGGCGCTGATATTTTGTGTTTTCAAATATAGCGCACATTGATGAGCAGATACACAGAAACATCCAGACAGGCGCTGTGTTTTTTCAAAACAGCGAAACTCTCATTCATTTCCACGTTTCTCTTCCGTAATAGAGGAGCACACAGACTGACTAATGTATGTTTGTACTGTATACAACAATACATTAGTCAGTCTATACGATGTGTCCATATCGTTAGACCAAACACACTGAAGCTTTTTCTTCTGCTAACTAGGCAATCACAGACAGATCTTTTTTTTTTTTTTTTTTTTAAAACCGCCCAAATCTAACTCTGTCCTCTTTAGGAGCTATCTAACACACACACACGCACACACAGACAAAAAACACACTTTGACAAACACATAACACATAAACCATTAAAGACTAATTGAATCTAATTTATTTAGTTTTCTGGAAAGAATCATTTAAGGCAGAACTTCCCTAAGCCTCCTCAATAAATGACATTCTCATACCGTTTTACTCTCTTTTCAAACACAATTAAAAAATAATATATAAATATATACACACTGCAAATGACATGCATATAAGGGGTTCATTTTGGAGCCCGATCTCAGGTCATTAGTAACCCACCATGACGCTGTGGAGTTGGAGGGTCCGCTGGCGACACAGAGGCCCCTGGCCATTTATTCTATATTAAGTCTCTAATGGGCCCCCTCTCTCTCTCCGTCGCTCACACTCTCTCGCGCTCTCTCTCTCTCACTCCTGACACACAGCATGTAGGCACAGCGCTGGTAAAATATGCACAGAAAGTCCGGTGCGCACACGCAGACAAAGCCATTCAAATGAATGGTTATTTATTCGCTAAACGAGGATCTGGGTGTTTAATGTTCCTTGGACGTTAGGTAGTTTTCTGGGGGAGGCAGAGCCATACCCCTACGGCTACAGACATCATTTATTTTACACATAGCCTAATACCGCACGCTAGGCAGCCGCTGAGAAAAATGGGCTTTGGAAGTGAGAAGGAGATATAAAAGAAATAATGAATGATTTTTTTGGGGTGGGGGGGTGGTGGGAGGGGGGTGAACACATTAGAAGTTGCAGCAGGGAGAAAAGCAAGGGGTAGGCTTAAAGGCTTAAAGCACCCTCTGTGTGTGTGTGTGTGTGTGTGTGTGAGTGCGTGAGTGAAGAGGAAGAACAAGAGAGCGACCGAGATAGAAAGACAGCAAAGTCAACAACAACAACAAAAAAAAAACATCCCACAAATGTGTGTGAAAATGTATGTATGTTTCAGTGTGTGTGTTGGATTTTAAGATATCAGTGGGGAGTGAGGTGATACCTAGTTGTGTCTCTTTGTGTGTGTGTGTGTGTGTGTGTGTGTGTGTGTGTGAGAGAGAGAGACACTCAGGCCTCCATCTGCATCTCATCCAAATGCAGAACATCACGACGATTCTCTACATCCATAACAAAACGACACAGCGCAGGTATGATGTATTCGAAACACTGAAGCATCAAGAGTAACTTTTTATTTAAAAAAAAAAAAAACACATTGTTTTATTCTGTTTTTACTATACAAGTTATCCTCTTTGAAAACAACTAACAAAGGGAAGTGGACTACATTATATCCCAATATAATCACCATGATATATTAAAAAGAACCAGCCAGGCTAATGAGGCCATTAATTGAAGTAATAAGTGTATTAATTAGCCAATATTTCTATGTCAGAACATTTATCCTCGCATATCACATGTGCTGGATTCATTTGCAGAATACGCATAGTTTTAATTGTTGCCGTGAAGTTAGAAATATCTCGTAAAATACATACAGTGTTTCCATAAAACTGACACGTTTAAACAGATTTAATGAAGTTCTAAGTTGTGCTCTTTAAACCTGAAACTCTCCCAGTTGATTCATCCAGTGAGCTTCAGATAAATCTTAATCTTTAATGGGTTTTTCTGCCTTGCACAGTTCAATCTACCTTAAATCACACAGTCAGTGCTGAACTTTTTTCAACGTTCAAAAATGTCTAGTCATAAAAAAAAAAAAAATCATTAACTAAATGGAATCAGGCATTTTTATGATAAAAACTTACCTCCTTATCTGTGTTTACTGAAGCGAGCGCTATGGTCATCTCTCCATCAGAGAACTCCTTCAGCTCCATAGTCAGCAGCTGCTCCAAGTCTACATCCAGTCAGCACACATAAACAGACTAACAGTTATATAAAACACACACAAAAAGAGTACAAAACAATTTCACAACAGGCAGAAAGAAACAAAACGTGAATGTCGTCTCGACAATTGGTAAGGAAATTGAAAGGATTGTTGCAATATAAAATGTGACACTGAACTTTTCACTACAGGTGACCTAACAATGCTGGCAACAGTTGAACATGGAGTAACAGAGATGCCCTCAAACTACAACACCTTAAAACATTAGACTAACTGATGAAATAACAGTGCTTATGTCGTTCTAAGCTGCATGCATACTACTGAGTTATGAGAGCTGGGTATGGCACAGCCACTCTGCTATTATGATGAGGCTGTCTGCCTCCTAGTTCCCATTGTTTTCCCTTCCCTTGTGCTTCTGTCTGTCTTGTCCTTCGCTGTTTGTGTGCGTTGCTAGGCGTGGCCTTCAGTTTTGCCTCTCACCTGTCTGACCACCTCACAACCTGCTCCTCATCATCCGATCAGCCCTTGCAGTACAAAAGTCTGGCTTAAACTCCCAGATGCCGCCAAATTGCTCAGCCTGCCTTGTGGTCACGGATGCTACAGCCGGCTATTCTTTTGAAACTTGTGTTTTTTGTGCTTTTGCAGTCCTCGATCTCCCTGTGCTTCAGGATATCCTCCTGCCGTCCACATAAACCACTTACTGCCTCGTCTCCATCCCTGCTTTGGACTTTTGCCACCACCAGCCCCACATCTGCTCTTGGATTTCCTCTCAGCAAGATTTCAACCTGCCCCTGCACTTCACCTCTGTTACTAATAAACTGTTTAAACTGTTCTTTGGCTGGTGTTTGCACTTTGGATCCACAAAAATATTCAACTTAACATCAGCCTCGCTATTTGTTCCTGTCACAGAAATCCCCTGTCGCCCAGAAAGCATTTTCCCCGTACACCACCAATATAAAACACATGATAAAACTTTTGACTGGACACTTGTCACCCTTCTCTCCCTCTCTCTCCTACTGCTATATGTATAAACTCACCTTGTAACTTTGCCTCATCATGTTGACTCACAGTGATGTCACTCCATTGCTCCAAGGATCTCATGAGCTCCTCCAGTTGTGCTGACCGACAGCCGTGTTTGCTCCACAAAGCCTCGCTTTGCAACCGCAAGGCCTCTGTCGACACATAAACACATACGGGTGCATCCAACTGAGGTTCATGTAAGTTCAATAATTCAGGACAGCATGACAGTATATTTGATATTTGACTCTTTGATTCATTTCTGCCTTTCAGAAAGAAATCTACCATCCTAAACTGTTCCAGAGACCAATCCAGTGCAGATCCTTGATTGCCAATACTGATCAATAAAAATCATCCATTACTGAAGACCTTTAGGACCTTTGTGGTGAGCTGGACTCCAAAATTAATGTTGTGAATTTTGCCATCATCATGAAAAACTTCTGACCAAAAACTTGTATCCTTTTCCTGAAACTGTGCGGGGACATTCAGGTAAGATTAGACTTTATATTGTTTGTACAGAGCCGGTTAGTAAGTTAGTAGTGCTAGTTAGTAAATCATTCACGTTAAATCAAAGACAACAATAACAACATTTGGTCTTAAACTTTTGTGCTATCCATGCTCCACGAAACATTTCCCATTGGTCTCAACAAAGAATGCAAATGGGTACAATTAGATAAAGTACAAATACTGTAAATAAATCTTGTTAAATGCCAGTTCATAATTACTTCATGTCCTCAGATCACATTTCTCTTATGAGCATCAGGAATCGAGTTGAGGTACTCGACTCTTCAGAAATCAATTATCCTGAAAATGCCCTGTCCAAAGAACTCACTTTCCTGCTTGTTCTGTCTGTTTCTGCACTTTATTTTGCTCTTCTCCTCTCACTCCATCCACCTTAATTCACTTTCCCTCTATCGGACCATTCTCTCTCTGTTCTGTGTCTCTGTAAATTACAGCGTGAGAAGGCAGAGAAGAAACGTGTATCGAGCAGAGATCAGTCATGTCTTAAATTTAGTACCTGTTTGGCAGGCTGTTTAACTGACTTAACATAGTCAGATACACACCTGTATTTGAAAGCTGCCTGCAGTGAGTTTAAATGATTGTTACTCATTGACATTATTTTACCCAAGCCAACACAGATTTCCCTCTCACACACACAGACATAAAGTTTTGTTCTCTACCCTGCTCGTCTTTTTACTGCGTCCTCTTACCTGCCTTTTACCCCTTTCAAACATTTACTGATTACTCGATTTCTTGTAACAACTTTTCTTACTTTAGTGGGAAAATGAAAAACAGAAACAACTTAACAGACTAAACTAACTTCAATAAAAAAAAAAAAAGAGTCACATTATGGGACTCTGTGTGTCTTTCTGCGCTCTTCCTTACTCACACTCACTACCCCTCATCTCTCTCTTTCTCCATCTCTCCTGGTGGGTGTTAAGCGAGTCATGTCAGGGGATTTGTGTGTGTCCTCCTTCACCGCCCCATTACTCCCCCTGGGGGGGCGCCTGCGCCTCCCTCACCTCCGAGAGTCTCCCCCAGTGCTGCTCCGATGTGCTCTGCTGCTTCTTGAAGAATCTCCCTGGCGACTGTTGTCAACGCGGACGATGCCCCATCATCCCCTGCGTCCTGCTGCCCGTCGTGATGGACCACTCGCAGGATGCTGGACTCCAAAGTGTGGTACTCAGAGCTAGGGGAGTTAGGAGAAGGGGGTGAAGGAGATACGAATGGCTGCAGGGGGACGAGCGATGATTGTGAGGCATTTGCATAAATACAACTCCCCTTTGGGTCATGAGTGATGAACACATGCAAGGCCTGGAATACACACTCAAACATACTCTCTATCTCATTTTTGCATCACCAAATACAGTCTTCTCAGCCAGAACCCAATGTGTCCGCATATGTTTGTGGTCTGTCGCGTGTTTCTGCTCTGGTTCTGGTGTTCTGTGGTCAGTGAAACATAACACATCCTAAATTACCTGAGCCCACTTTCAGGTAAGGTTTTAATAATGTCCCTGGAGTCTCATCTATAAAGAAGTTAAATATTGGCTGAAGTTGTCTACAAACTGACCTGGTGTGTGTGCTTTGGTATGATTTGCATATGTGAGTGTGTTTACCTATCCAGCAGTCCATCTCTCAGCACCGTGAGCGAGAGTTTTCCGGCGCGCTGAAGCTTCACGAGGTCTACATCCTCCCTCCAAAGCAGCGAGCGCTCACAAATTTTTACCCGCTGCAGATACCTCACCGTCTCCCTGGGCAACGCATCGTCACATCGCTGGCCACACAGCACTGGCACACACACTCCACCTGAGGTTTCCTTCTGAGAGACACAAACATGAAAGATGAAGATTGTATCTGGATTGATAGTTTGTAACATTTCAACAACTTCTTAGTCAAGAACCAACAATTTAATTGTTTCTCTATGATGAAAGTATCTAACATGTACAGTGAAACAAAGGAAAAGTGGATTGAACTTGAGCATATCATATATTGGCCAAGGTAGACCTTTAGCTTGTACTGAATGCCAGCATTTCTATTTTTTATTTTTGTGTATTTCCATAAAAATAGTTAGTTGGCAAGCAGCCAAATAAATCCAGAGCAATGTCCCCAGAGTTCAACTGACTGGCACTCTGAAAGATGAAATTTTGGGAAACTTCTGCACATCTTAAACAATGTCTGTTTTTTTCTATTCAGGATTTTTGGTTCTATTATGCTGTTATTGCGAATTCAGTAGCCCAAGCTACTGCACCTGAAACATTAATACAAATCAAATAACATTATGCAAGTGCCACTGACAGCCATAAAAGTATACTCAAAATATTAAAGTATGCATTATAAATATATGGTTGATTTTTGAGTGTCCCATAAATAGACACCACTCTCCCACAATGCAATGCACAAAGGAAATCGAGGAGCTTCTCATAGCTGGAGAAAAAATTATTATGCTAGACATAGGAAGTTCTGTTTTTACGTAGAAAACATAGTAAACACATGCTCACAAACAGACAGAATTCATGTTACCTGGTTAAGGTGCAGTGCTAAGCACAGTGTTGCGGCCACAGTGTCGACATCTGGCTCTGGTCCACCTAAAACAGCATGTATGGGACCCTCTAATGCATCTGCCTGAAAACACACAAACCCAAACACAAAATGTTACTGTGCCTGTGGCTTTTTGGCTTTTTTCATTCCTTAATATGCCTGACAAAACATCATTCCGTCATACTTAATCTCTTTGTTTTCCAACAGCAGAAGCAGGTGACAGTCTTGTAGATTACTGTTTGATCTGATAGCTAATATAACTGTATCACATGAAACGTGAGCCAGCATGACTGTGTTGGATGACTGCAGCATTTTGCAACCAACAGTATGCATTAATAATGCAATCATGGTGCTGCAAGCTTTAGCTCATACTTGAAAGAGAATATTATTCAACATGCGCTACACCAGAGGCTAAATCAGTTGTAAGAGCGAAGCAACGGTCTAAATTAACGAGAGAAACTTTTCCACTGCTAACACGCTTTATCAAAGGAGTGATGAGTTCCATTAATTTCACTTAACAATGCAGACAAACACTCCTCATTTAGGTTAAGTGGACATTAATGACAGCTCCATTAGTGAGATTAAAAATTCATTTCTGGGTGAAAAAGGCAGAAAATTAAGTTTCTCGCTTTCTAATACAGTGGATATTTTATGACACCATTCCTGACTTACATAGCCAGAATTGGTATTTAAATACAGGTATTTTACATTGTGTTACACACATCTACAGGTCAGGTCACCGGACGTAACATTTGTATTTGTTGTGTGAAAAAACGATTCAAACATTTTGGGAATTTAAAACATCATAATAGAAATGAGCAAAGGCTTCCTCTTTAATGACATGCATCCTCATTAATTACACTTACTGAAAGTCAGAGGAAACAGTGCTATAATGTTTGATAATTGAGAACAAAATACCCCTCAACCAGCTTGCACCGGGTGTTCTCTGTCAATCTGTAATGTTTTATCTACAACAGATAAGCTGACTCACTGCCCTGTAGCCCGCACCATTAATCAAGACGGAAAATGTGGATACAATGAATATTCCGGCTATCTGTAGCTGATCTTAATGGGCTTGTAGGATGCTCGGATGAGAGAGAATGGAGCAGTGGAGTGGGAAGAAACAAGTTTACAGAGAGAGCCTGGACTATTCATGTTGATTCATGCAGGTAGCCCAAAATGGCAATTTTATGGCCACAAGATCAGTTGTATATCCTCTACGCAGCTTCCAGTTTTACATAATACAGGATATGCTGGCTTTGTGGACAATAAATTTGATAGACGTTCATCAGAACTGTTTGAGTGGGCATATGAAGTAGTATACAACTCCATAAGTAATTCAGGAATCAGACATTGGTGTAAAAAAATCTGTTCAACCGGTCATTTAACCCTCTTAACACAGGCAGAATAACTAACCAATGTTTTTTTTTTTTTTTTTAATGTTCTGTAGTGTGTAGGATTTAGTGGCACCTAGCAGTGTAGTTACCATTTGCAAACCCATCACTTCACCATCTCCTTCCAAGCGTGAACGAGAAACTACAGCGGATGTGAAAAAAGAAAAAAGCCTTATCTAGAGCCAATGTTTGACTTGTTACTGTTAAGCAAATACTGTAATGTGCTATGAAAAGGACAATGTGAATTTTAAAAGAAGTTACAAAAATTGCAGGAGACACTCATTGCCTGCATATGGAGCTGTTAAACAC
This sequence comes from Protonibea diacanthus, assembly GCA_028641955.1. Classification (NCBI taxonomy): domain Eukaryota; kingdom Metazoa; phylum Chordata; class Actinopteri; family Sciaenidae; genus Protonibea; species Protonibea diacanthus. The sequence goes on along the minus strand of CM053985.1, from coordinate 17,726,724 downwards.
TACCGCAGCTGCTACTTTCTTGTCCTTTTAGTAACACAGATTAATATTTGCCAGTGACTGAACAGATTTCCAGGTTGCAGGTTCAATTTTTCATGTTCTCCCTGTGTCTGCTTGCTCTCTGACTACTCCAACTTCCTCCCACAGTCCAAAGTCATGCAGTCAATGAGTTAATTGGTGAGTCTTAATTGTCTGTAGGTGTGAATGCAATTTGTCTCTATGTGTCAGCCCAGTGATGAACTGGCGACTTGTCCAGGTTATAACCCGCCATTTGTCCAATTTCAGCTGGAAAAGGCTCCATCCCTCTGCAATAAGCAGTTACAGAAAATGGATGGACGGATGAATAGATTTCCCTCGTGGACAATCTACAGCTGATTGGACGTTACTGAATCACATCAAACTGTGAGTGAGTTACATGCCAGCTCTATGAGATGCTTTTCATGCTTTTCTATAAATGTTATCTGTGACTGATCAACTATTTTTGAGCAGACTTTACGTCTGCAAATCGATTTCATACTATACAGAAATGAATGGAAGTCAATGGCTGCGAAATCAGTCTACAAACTCAGCGACAATGTCAATGTTCGATCTTTTGAGGCCCACAAACTGCTGAGACTTTTACATTTTAATTTAACTGGGCAAACCTGCTTTCTCAAATCATCACACTGGAATCTCAGCTTCCACTTAGCACACTTGTTCACATGTCAAATGTATAATGGAGCCCTCGTGATTTAAGGGAGCTTAATGCCTGGGATATATGAATAAAGCATACAGAATGTAGTTAGTGTCTTGTTTCTGTTCATAGAGCCTTGCTGCTAAGGCCAGATGGATAAATGAAATGAAGGGAGAAGAAATGAGAGGCCAAAGCACAGAGAGGGAGGGGAGGAGAGAGGTTAGAGGCTGTTGATTAGACTGAGAATGAGAAAGGAAGGAGCGTAGTGAGATTGGAGAAAGGAGGGAAATTAGTTCGAAAAAGGGGGCTGAAATATACAGAGTAAGCTATGGGCAGCTGGGTTGATCAGCCAGACATGTAGAAGAGGCGGGGGGAGGGAGGGGGAACAGGAAAAACATGGGGATGGACAGGTGAAAAAATGTGATAGGGAGAAGAAAGAAAGGCGGAGGGAGAAATTAGATAAGAGGGAGTGAAAATGTGAGGCAACCAAGTGGAAAAGGAAGGAAAGGACACTATGTAGAGGGAATTGAAGGGAAAGAGGAGGTGTGTGCGAGAAGGAGAGGGGGAAGGAGGTGTGCAGCCAGTTCCTTCATAGGAGAGAGAAAGAGAGAGAGAGAGAGAAAGAGAATAAATCAATACTAGATAGAAAGGAAGCGATGCATTAGCAGGAGAAAAGGCCACTCGGTGTCTGTTATACTGCAGCAGGAGAACACTGGTGTGTGCGTATGTGTGTATGTGCACAAGCATGCATTGGCCATTTGATATCCTTCAATCTAAGTGCTCTTCCTCTGAGCTCTATCTCCCTGTCTCACCACATTCAACCCCTCTCCTCTCCTCTCAGCTGCCTCAATGTATATTGTCAGCCAAATATCACTCTGAAATGAGGCGGTATACAGCAATCGTTCCTCATATAGATGCCGTGGGGCATTTAAATACAACATTTAAAACGTGTTCTGGGACAGCAAATGTTTACATGTGCTGCGTTTGCAATCACTGGAGCAACTGGAGCCTGTCCGAGCACATAAAATTGAAGTCACCCGTGCATCACACACAGGCATATCTACAAATCGGAGGTCTCAAAATCACCTGGACTACGTGTCTTTGGACTGTGTGTATGTCACAAAAGTGAAACACCCAGAGAAAATCTTATTAACACACACATAACACAAAAACTCCACACCAGAATGACCTGGACTGAGAAATGAGAGCCAAGTTCTCCTCCACTGAGCTACAATATCACATTAATATAATACACATTTACACTTTTGGGGAATTTTTCCATTTTCATTACATCCAATGTAATGACTTGTAGTATAATTTACACCTTGTATTGAGAAAAAAAGGATAAAAACATTTATAGTGATTTAAGTGAAAGGGAAACAATCACCATGCACATACAAAATAGTAAATGTTTTAATAAACTTTAAAAGGGGAATCCATTAACTTATGAAAGATGTTATCAATATATATATTTTAACTTTTAGTTCAGTGATGGTAATAAATGCTTTTAAATTGATTGCACTTTCCATAGCCAAACTTCCTTTTAACAGATGGAGTGCTTTAGAAAGTCTGCGGACTTCTTTTATCTAGCAATTCGTTTTACGTCTCAACTATTATGTGCTGTAGTAAACATTTATTGGGATGAAGAGTAACAAATGTTAGCACACCATACAGTCAGGTTTCGAATGATATCTCTGAGCACAAAGCCAAAGCCAGAAACAAAATGGTCTAGAAAACCTTTTTTAGGTGTCTGAAGGACAGATGCTGGACGTCCACTCAGCACATTGCCTGAAGCTGTACGCCAAAATATGGGAGAGAGAAGGAGCTATATGGAGAAAAACTGAGCAAGAAAAAACGATTTCAGTAAGCACTAAGAGCCAAGCCAATTAGAGGTATGGATGTTCTGGATGGTGGCCATCCAGAGAGTAGAGCGAGAAAGAGAGAGAGAGAGAGAGAGAGAGAGAGAGAGAGATTGACAGAGAGTAGAGAGTGGTCAGCAAAAGAGAGAGAATCAAAGTTTATATTGGAGAGCGAGATAAAGTGTGTCCGTATGCACGGCTGAGAAATGGTTGCTAATCGTGACATGTGTTAGACTTTATCTGCAACCTCCATGACACTCATCAGTTGCCCTCCTTATCACTCAATTACCCCGCTGTGCTCTGAGCTGAAGATCTGCTTCTTTGATATTTTCTTCTCCTTGGCTTTCCCTTAGTTTATGTGAAGATGAAAACCCTCTTTAAATTTTCATTCCAGACAGACGTCTCGTATTTGTACAGTGCTGACAAACACCTGTGTATATTAATCAACTGAATAATCTGCATGGCTGAAATGCTAATTAATTAAGAGAATACAGCAAACACAAGCATCTTATTAGTGATGTATGAAATATCGCATTACTGTTGATCGTTTTAAGAAACATATTTGTAGACTGATTTTTTACATTCATGGTAGCCATTGATTTCCATTCATTTCTGTATAAATCAACTCTGCTCAAAAATAGACAATCAATCACAAATAACATTTAGTGTCTTTTGTGTTTTAGTTGAAAAGCCTCTCAAAGAACTGCCCCGTAACTCACTGACGATTGTGGGTGGCAAACAGTATAAGATACATACAGATTACACATACACAATCTTTATCTGCTGATGGAGATCGTGTAAGATGAACTGCTGTTTGCAATGTGCATATCTGAATACTGAAGTTCTGTCTTAAAAGTGCTCCAAAAAAATTACAATTCGATGACAACTGGGCAAACTGCATCTGCTGATGAAGAACATGTAATATAAACAAAAGCTCCAGGACCTCTACTATGTGGATGTTAAGGTTAGATTGGATTGGTTTATGTTTAGGATGAGATATTGCTTGCAGAAAGTGGTGATTGGTAAACGTGACAACCTGAATGTGACTTATGAAACTGTAGAAAGTAACATCTGTAAATCATGTGTGTCAATATACAAACATGTGGATAACTGTGGGTGTATGTTTGCCCAAGACTAAGTGGACTTACTAACCAAAACATCAGAGTCATTGCTGTTATTATTCCCGATCAATCTGTAACATTCACTTCCTAGACGTCAAATGAAAACTAGATGCAAAAGATGCCTATAAAACACAGCAGGGCTGATGTCAACTGGACTCTGAGTCATCACAAATGCTCTTTGGAGGTGAGACTATGTTTACTGCTCAAACCCTTTGAAAGATACTGTCATGGCCATGCACTGCAACTGATAACATGGTCATGCTATTTGAACAACACATGTAGAAAGAGCAGTTTTCGGAGCTCCGTAGCCTCGAGGCATGTTTATCATCCATGAAAGGCTCCCTGATGTGACAGTCTGTGCAAGTGTTGCAGGGCTCTCCTGGCAGACTTAATGTATACAGGCCAAGACAGTATACAGACAACCCACAGATTTATAATCTATAACAATACGCAAGTGTGTGTGTGTGCCCCCCTAAAGGCTCCAGTCATTTAGTCTCTATAAATTAGTATTTGCATGAATGTGTTAACAGATATCTGGTCCTGGATCAAATGCAAATTATGAGTCACTATCTGCAGAGCAACCAGATAGCAGGGCAGGAGAGCCTCTGGCTAAACTTGTTGATGTCACGCCTCCCCCTCATTAGAAATCAGCTCCTCATTCAAATGCACACACTGACGCTCCTGTAAACACAACGAGCTTATTGTATGGGGCCAAACCCGCCTTCCCTCCCCCCCCCCCCGCCGTGCTGTCATATAGTCGATCTACAGGTGCTTCGGGGGGACCGAAGGGACGTGAGAGGCTTTTGCTTCTTTCCAGCAACAGGAAAACAGCCTGTAGCACAGCGGTATCAGCCTCCCCATCATGGTCTCATTCATTTACACCCACAAGCTGCTTTGAACGCCGCTGAAGGCTCTCAACTCACCCCGAGTCTGCTCTGGACCGTCCGCAAATACTCTTCCATGTCGGCCTGCGTCGTTACGGTGTCGCTGCAGATCTCTCCATAGACCAAGTTTCGACGATAAGGATGCTGATGTGTGTGTATATATGTGTGTGTGTGTTTTTCTCTCAGCTCCCGAGTACCCCCGCTGCGCTCGCACTGCAGCACTCTCTAATGCTGCGCGCGCGCGCGCGTGTGTGTGTGTGTGTGTATGTGTGTGTCTGTGTATGTGTGTGCTGTCGGTCCTCCCCTTCTCTACGGGGTGAACCCACAACACAGAGCAGTGGGTGTGACGGCAGGAAGAGGAGATCCGACGGAGGCGCGCTCGGTGATTCAACCGCGCTCCCTGCGGTAGGGAGCAACCCCAACCGTCCCTCCACCCACACACACACACACACCTATCCTATCCCTTCATAGCCTCAGCGTCCACCAATGAAAACACGTAGTGAGTGATAAATGGCAGCGCCCCAGCATCATCACGGACGGCAGACTCACGTTGGCAGCGCACTTTTGGCGCACAGAACACGTCTCGGTGTGCCGCTGTTCCATTTTGCCGCAATATGATCAAAACCACAGCCAGAATCAAAGTGCACTGCAATGCCTTGTGTGTATGTGACTCTGATTGTGTGTGTGTGTGTGTGTGTGTGTGTGTGTGTGAGAGAGAGAGAGAGAGAGAGAGAGACAGGGAGCACTTTAATTAATCTGAAAGATGGCCTGTGAGTAACAACCAGAGAAAACAGAGAATACGCAAAGACAGGGACTCTCTCTCCTGCACACTCACGGCCAGCCCTCAAACTTTAATATTCAAAATGGACAAGTCGTTTATCACCAGGTCAGGGTGCCACTGGATTTATCTTTTTTATATATTAGTCTCTCTCTCTCTCTCTCTCTCTCTATCTCTTGGCCCTATTGACCATCCCACCAACCATGCTACATGGCCCCCAGGTTTTCATGAGTCACTGTGGAAATTTGACTGAACAGAATAATAATTTAGGAACTGTGCCATGCAAACACATTATAAATTACAAATAACTGAAGTATTACATTTAGGTTCTGACACGTCAGGGCAAGTCACATCAGCTCTACATTTGTGACTCTGTCTTGCAGGACTGATAAGCGGTGAACCTGGAGCTTCTGGAGCATCTGATGGTCATAAACTTTCCACCTCCATGAGGAAAAGAATCTGTGAAGTTGAGGATGAGCTGTAAACCACTCTGTGACTGGGAGAGATCAGCGAAATGCCACATTGTCCCATAAAATTACAAAATGTTCTGGGCTCTGCCTCAGTTATCCCCTTTCCAGACTTTGCTCAAGTCTTTCATAGAGGTCAAAAAACATGAAAATAGTGTTGTATGTCCAAAAATAGGGTTTATTTTCATTTTTAATACTAAGATGAGATGCAGACGTATCAGAGTCTAGATAATGTCACTCTAATAGTCAGTAATCAGTAATTGTGTGATATGTGTGTGTATATATATATATGTGTGTGTTACATTTTCATGGTAGTGGTTGAGTTTGAATGAGAGAAAAGTTCATGAAATTTGGAGTATATGGTCACTGAAAAGTGAAAAGTTTGTGAAACCATGTTGATTGTGGGTTTTGTAGTTTGTGTGACAAGTTTTGAGTGTTACAAATGATAAAAAAAAAACACATTATTTTTTACATTATAGGTCATAAAAGGACAAGTGAAGCTGTAACACTGGAGCACATGTTAATACATTACACATACAGCAATACTCAAACTGTATGGCTTTTAGTTCTGGAACACATTCGCTAGAATCCACCTATCTCTCTTTTTTTTTTTTTTTTTTTTTACTGCATTAGGCAATATGAGCATCTCTAAAGGATGTTGTGGTTTCCCATTTGTGGTGAAGGCAGTGATATTCTGGCCTTACAGTAATGGAGGCTGTGTTAGTGCACTATCAATGTGGGGAGCCAAAAAGGTCTTTATACTCTCAGACCAGAGTCAAGCAAGACATAATCAATACGACTTCCGGTCACAATCTTCAAAATAAAACCCACATTGATTTTTTTTAAGTAATACAGAGCGAGAATATACACACACCTATATCATCATTATTTATTTATTTGTTTTACAAAGGAATCATCATGTAAAGTACATTTTCTGAAAGATGACTCCACGTATTCAGAAAAATTAATTATTATCACTTGTTACTTTTTCCGTCAATTTGTAATTCATTTCCCACGATGCCTTTCATGCACCACTTTAAAAAAAAAAAAAAGAGTCCAGCTTGTTAAACTAAAACTGACAATATAAGCCCAAACAGAGAAAGCAATAGTGACATTAACAGGAGTGAGACATTTTCCATTAGAGTAGTGAGTTCCAAGTGAGTCATGTTCCTGATATAAAACACAATACGCCCTTTAGCTGTGATATATTAAATATGAATTAATGAGACATTCCCGTCTCTTTCTTTTCCACTGTGATTCCTCGGTGTAAAAAACAGTAAACACGTCTCAAAATAAAAAGCTCATTGTCAGTTTTTTAAAACAAAATACTGGACCTGAAGATTTTAAGGTTTGAGGTTTTCCTTCGAGATCTGAAGTGAGCTTCTGTCTGCATTATAATCCAGATGAGTGACTGCTGTGACCAGAGCAGCTGACAGCACCTGACCTGACCTGTAATGACAGCTGACGGGGAGGAATAGGCCTCAGTACGGCGTAGTTCCAGTATATTTCATAGGGCTAATGTGGTCAAATGGATACTCCTTATGAAGAATACCCTATGAAGAAACCTCACAGCTATATGGATGAAAAACTATACACGTTTGTTTAAGAGGGCCTCAGTATTCACTGAGTTGCCTCAGGGAAGTTCAGTTCAGTAGGTCGTTGGCTGGTGAGAGCTCTTAGACGGTCAAGGAGCATGTTACTATGCTACAAAGCCTTCAAAATTGTCTTCACAGGCAGTGTGAAAGATGTACAGAAGTAGTAGAAAAGGTCAGAGAGGGAAGCTCCAGAGCCTTTTTAAAATTAAATAGATACTAGCATAGTAGCCATCCTCCAGGATGAAGGATGTGTGAGTTAGAGTGAACAACAGTTGGATTATACAGTCTTTTGTTTCTTTACTAAAAGAACTAAAGGAAAAAAACAGAGCACATGTAAAGATCTCCCAGTTACATTCATCAATTGCTCTTGAAGCAACATTGTGTAACTTTTCTACAATAAAACAACATTTTAAATCATTGTATCTCTCTCTCTGTCATTCCCACTCTGCACCCCGTACATCTGTTCTTGCACTATGTAACTTTCTGCTCTGGGTGTGATCACCCACGAGAAGTGTGTAACACACACCAACAACTATTTCAGTGATTTCAGTGAAAGTGGATTATGTTTTCTGAAATTTCCCCCTGATGTCCTCCAGCTGATCCGCATCAAGAGAGAGAGAGAGAGAGAGAGAGGATTTATGGTAATGTTGAGAAAGACAGAGAGCAGCCCAGTTTTGTCACTTTCCACTGCAGATTTCAAACTAAGTTTTAAGTGCTGAGAGAGTCAAGACACGTTTGTTTATTTCATTGCATTTGAATGTACATTATACTTTATTTGCAATATGACAATAAACTTGAACCTGCCCAGTTCAAAGTTCAGCCGTTGCTAACCCTGTAGAGTCAAAATTCAGATTAGAAAAAGTGGTCAAATTTGTCTAAATTGTTCTCCAGTTAAAGGAATATTTTACAATACAGTGCAGTCCAACAACACAGCACCACAGATTACAATCTAAAAATAAGCACAGACATCTGTACGATGCAGCCAGTGGTGTGTCTGTTGCATGCATTGCACAATAAGGAGCAATTACGAATCTCATGAACAATAAATATCCATTTGGTTCTGATGATAGTTTTCTTGTTTTTCTGTAAGTTTAAGGTCAGAGAGTTTGAAGACTAAGGCTCTGTGCGCAGTGCTATGCAGTACACTAAGTTTGCTGCTGTGATGAATAATGATGGTGTAGTTTTACCTGAGCTGACTGAGATGACTCTTGAAGGCAACAGGCAGACACACTGCAGCTTTGATCCATTATTGCTCCTTGCCTGCTCGCTCTTTTATGAGGGGAAACGGAAAGATCTGTCGTATTTCGCCTCTAAATAATTTCCCATTACACAAGTAAAGCTTACAGCGTCTGCACAACAGTTCTGAGCCGGTTTAATTTTCCATTGAAAACAATAGGCCTCGCTAATTGATTTTAATGGCTCTCTCCGCGACGATGCGCCCCTTATGACTTGGAGAGAGGTCTTTAAGATTATTATTATTAGTATAATTGCCATTACCCCCACACTTTCCCTTTGCGAATGGCAGACAGAGAAAGAAGATCTTTGCCCTTAAGCTGAACAAATAATTATTAGAGACAGGAAACAAACAGACGACCGTCACTCACACGCACACACACACACGCACACAGCCACGCACACACAAACGCACCACCTTAGACTAGACCCCCTCCTGGCGACCCTCATTCCCTCCGCCGCCCTCTTCGTGCAGCGTGCCGCTTGTAATTTATGCAAAATTAATTGATACATCTTTTATAATTGATGTGCTGTAAACTTAATGAGTAATTTATGTAATTAGTCAATTAAGGATAATTCCAGCATATGTTCCGTATGCCCAGAAGGTGTGCTTTACAACTAGTTATTTGTCCAGGAGTTGGGTGCAGGCGAAGACTGCCGTAGACTACCTAATTAATTTTGTTATGCAGATCAGCCACGGTGTCTATTTAACGGCCCCCTTTGTGAAAACAGATTTAATATTGATCTTTCCCGGGCGTTTAAAGAGGATGCTTTTACCCGCGTTGGCCTCTGAGGGCCTCAGAGTTTCAAAACTCATTTTTCAGGCACCGGGAAAACAATTATGCAAAGAAAACAAAAAAACACAAGCACTACAACGACTGTCTTTATTTAGCTTTGAATATATAATTGTTCACTCTTTCTTTTTTTCCTTCCTTTTCAAGCAAAGTGGCACTAAAATGTGATTTCCTTGCAATTACATGATGCCTTTAAAATATGCTCTCCGTCGACACAGTTGACCTTTTGAGTGGGCTTGAAGGACTGAGACATAACGGGAGAGATACACCGGCTAATTAATTGACACAGTTTTGAATATTCATACCTAATACAGCGAGCTTGCCCTTAATTACATTGTTGGACTTCTCTCCTAGGAGGCTAAATCACGGAAGGCTTAATTATTGTAATGTATTCGGGGGCCCATCGGGGCACCGGGGAAGACAGGAGCCGTCAAGGACCCAGTCATGACACCTGGCTGGAGAAAAAAAATACACGGTAAAGATGGGGAGCAGCTTTTGTTGTTCTCCGCTGAACAGAACTCTGAGCAGGGGATGAAGTTTGTTTACATCCTTGTAGGATTCACCGGAGAGTGTTTGAACAGACAGACAGCCGCCGGACTCCCCTCTCAGCAATTAATCAACAACAGCGCCTCTCTCTCTCTCTCTTTCTCTCTTCCTGAATGTGTGTGTGTGTGTTTGTTTGTGTGCGTGCGCGCCTGTGTAATTGAGAGCAGAAGAGGAGCGCGCTGATGATTGTGCGCAAAGGAAGACATGATTTATTGTTTGCAAAGTCTGAAAGTGCAGTCGGGCAAATTTTTTTTAAAAAGAGGTTGTATTCATATATTCCATTCTTTACTATTTATTTCCTCAAGTGGACTAGGAAGACAAATCAAATCCACGTTCTGTCTGTATTTTATTTTTATTTTTTAGAAATGTTTATGACACAGCAAACGTTATACGCACCACACAGCACGTAGTGAATCCCGCTTGAACTGTCTGACTGCTTTTTTTCCACCCCAGGGGTCAAAGGTCAGGGTCAGCTTCAGAGGAGCAGTCATGGAGCTGTTGGAGATTCAGCGACTTGCTGAAAGGCATTTAAAAGAATGGCCCCTTTAAACACAGTTTAGTGGTTAATAACGATCACTACGGTTAGTTTCTGTCCATGTGTACTTTGCGCAGGACTCGTTGATTGGCAAACAGGAGATTAGAAGCGAACGCGTGTGTTAAACGCGCCACCCACCCCTCATTTTTATTCATTTCTTTCTTTTTCCCCATCTTTCGGTCTTCTCTCTCCCTCTCTCTCTCTCTCGCTCACACACACACACACACACACACACACACACACACACACACACACACACACACACACACACACACACACATACACATACACAGCCCTCTGCTCTCTCCTGACGTGTCCCCTAAGTGTCTGGATAATAGATAATAGAGCCAGCGACCTGCGGGGGTCTTACAAAAACGGCGCTCGGCGAGTGGGAGCATCGCACAAGAGGAGAGGAGCGCGCGCACACACACACGCCACACACAGACAGACAGCGAAGCAAGCTGGGGGGAAACTGAGAGGATCAACTCAACTTTTACGCGCAGAGACTGGCTTTCACGCATAACGCCAAGAGCATAATTTGACAGAGAGAAGTCCTCGGAAGAAATTCTCCTGGGATGCAGGAGCCTCTCAAGGATCTTACCTGACAGCAGCGGGCCTTTAGGCTACACTGTATTAATCGATATAACGAAAAATTGCCAGTTTCAAATCTGATGGCTCAGAACTTTGGAACAGATCCGTCAGATGGAGACTGATATGAAGTTATCTCCTTAAAATATAGCGCTTAAAATTTTAACTTGCTGTTTTGTTTTTTTTATTTAACTATTTAAACTTGAAGAAAACAGTAACCAGTCATGCCTCGTCCTGGGAAGAACTCTTACAGCGACCAGAAGCCTCCATACTCCTACATATCACTGACAGCGATGGCTATCCAGAACTCAACCGAAAAGATGCTGCCTCTGAGTGACATTTACAAGTTCATCATGGACCGCTTTCCGTATTATCGAGAGAATACCCAAAGGTGGCAGAATTCCCTGCGACACAACCTCTCTTTTAACGACTGCTTCATCAAGATCCCTCGGCGGCCTGATCAGCCAGGGAAAGGCAGCTTCTGGGCTCTGCACCCGGACTGCGGTGACATGTTTGAGAATGGCAGCTTCCTGAGGAGACGGAAGCGCTTCAAGGTGCTGCGCGCTGAGCACATGGCCTGCAAGAGCTCCCCGATGATGCACTACTTTCACCATCACCACCACCACCCGGGCGGCAAGCTGGGCACGGCATCCAGCCACCACGACCACTCAGCTGGCCCGGCAAGCACTGTGGGTCGGCTCCCTCACTTTCAGGGTTACGGGGGCATTACTTGCGCACAGCCCGGCGGGTTTAAACACCCATTCGCCATCGAGAACATTATAGGTCGGGACTACAAGGGTGTGATGGCCAGCGGGCTCCCCCTCACCTCAGTCATGCACCACCTGGGTTACCCGGTGCCACCGCAGCTCAGCAGCGTGGTCAACTCCATGTGGCCGCACGTCGGGATGCTGTCGGAGTCCATGGGTGGTGTGCCCGTGCCCGCATCATCGGAGTACGCGCCCTTCAGCATGTCGGCAAAGGGCCTGTACCACAATGCCAACGGGCAAACCCTGCCTGCCGTCCCCGTGCCAATAAAACCCACCCCATCCCTGGGTCCCGTGCCCGGTCTGACGGGGCTGCAGTCCGGCCCGACCCAGCTCTGCTCACCAGCCTCAGTAATGGAGAAAAGTGATCTGCTGGAGGGGAAAGGCAACCCTCTACACCCGGCCCTCCTGCTGTCCTAACTGGGTAAATTGCGGTTGCAGTTTTTTGAAAACATGAAGGACATTGTCATTGCATAAAGTGAGACAGAATAGGCCTGTCAGCAACGTCATAGTTTAAGTTAAGCGCAGCTGTAGGAGAGTTGTAAAAAGTAAGGTTAACATTGTGCTGTGTAATGAATTTTTCATTAGACCCATGTTGATTGAAATCATAATTTATTTGCACAGTTTGTGAGGGCATTTACCACATACTGTAATGTGGCACTGATAAATACAATCAGACAAGTAGATACGCTGAACCCAAAGAAAGCTCTGATTTGGGAGACAAACAATTCTTTCCAAATGCAAACCAACAACTCTGTTTCTATTTTTTGCTCTTATTCTATTTATTTTATTTGAATCTATTGGCAGGCCTTTCGGCTTAAAGACAAATAGGCCTTCATGTTGTTTAATTGGCCTGTTGCACTTTTTTTCGTGTGTTACTTAGCGGTGCATTGAAAACGTTATGCTTGTATTATAACACTATTTATCTGAGGATATTTATAAAGAACTTAAAACTGAATCTTCTTTGTTGTTGTAGTTATTTACTCATTTTAATTTCCACACTTTTTTTTTTAGAGGGGGGGAATCACCGTTGGCACTACTGAGGAAAAAATAAGATTAGTTCAATTACATTCTTTGATGTAAATTACCCTGAAATTAAGTTAATCTGACGCAGAAAACTCGCCCTTTCCAGCGCATTCTGACTTTTACTGACTGATGTTACCGTGTGTGATAATCACCGCACATAATTATTCAAATATTGTAATAAGCAGTGCTCACATCACCGATACCGGCGCAGCTCACTGTACACACTTGACACCAGTTGCTCAAAAAATATGATACGTTTATTTTACTTATTTTATACGACTTGTCAGACGCAACAGACCCCCTTTTAACTGAGAAGAAGACTGATTTTTTTTATTTCAACTGCATTTTGGATGCAGCTGGACGTGCAGTAATAATGATGAGTGAGAGGTGTGATTATGCAGCAATTTTGCCTGAATTTTGCCTTTTTACTGAATGAAAACATAATGACATGAAAGTGATTTTAAGCTTTTAGGAGTCTCAATCAAATTCAAGAAGCCCTCTAACTCATCAAAGAGGAAGTGAATATTGAATATTAAATAATTCAGCAGGAGGATGGTGTGATTTTTACACATACGTTCCCCAAGTTCAAGAGATAGCCTTTAGGGAGGAATTAAAAAAAAAAAAAATCAAACTTTGCAAAGCAAATGTTGCCCCTCTCTGAGAGATGTTTAAATTGAGGTCATCTCCTATAATTCATCATCATGTGCACACGTTCATGCACATGTGGGCAACGTGACATGAGTCACATCTGGAATGGCCATATGTGCTGATGCACGCCGTGTCCAGGAGAGGTGTGTATGATCTTCATAAGATGGATACGAGCGGCCGACATTGCTGCTCCACAACTTCAAAAGCAAGGCAGGGTGATCAGATCAAGTTCTTGCTCTTTTGTTTCCTCTCTTTAAACGTAGCTTTGAAGCTTCTCCTCTCCAGCAGCACAAAGCGCCAGGTTCAGCCCACTGAAAATGACTTATATTCAACCTCCCGTGCCCTGTTTAGCATCCCAAAGGCTCCCACAGCCGACACTATTGTCACACCAGCCTCTGAACAAATAATTGAGATGCACCAGTGGAGGAGAGGCGTGGGAGTGAAGAATTAAAACCTATTTGGGTGTCATTGCTAACGAGCTTTAATACATATAATAGTGACTGCCCTTATCTTCTTCATCTTCATCCTAATGTTACTATTTTATCATCCCGTCTTCTCTATCTTCATCATTCTCTTTTTTTCTTCTGAGACACAGGTATTTATTTATTTTTTTTGCTTTACTCTGTTGCAATTAGATTTCAAAGGTTACATTTTATCTATTTCTTTCTCTCGTCTACACACATTTTCACACACACTTTCACTGCAGGGTGCCTGTGATTCCTAGTTAAAGGGAACTGCAATTTCAATGGCATGACAAAAGTGTCTGTGTGAAAAGTGTGTACCCCTGCCTGTAGGTGTGTGTGTGTGTGTGTGTGTGCGTGTGCATGTTGCTTTAATTCCCTGATCAGCAGGCCTCAATGTCTTTAATAGCCCTCACTGCATTAGTGTATAATTAAATGCTACTAATTAAGACACAATAAGAGGAGTAATAATGCAGCCATTATTACCCTCCATGATCCTCTGTCCTCACAACAGTGAATGTTAGATGCCTCTGGAATCATAATACCACATGAGGTCTCCCTAATGTGCACATGTGTTTATGCACAGGCTAATAGGAGGTATATGTGCAGTTTATTTTTTTTTCTTTTATAAATGTAGGCACTGTGCTGGTTGTGTTAAATCACTTAACAGCATACGTTAAATGATTTTCAGCACAAGTCTCCGGAGCAAGTTGGGGGGGAAAAAAAGGCGTCAATTTTAGATGCGCTTGTTTTTGTAGGCGTGTTGGTATGCAGGTTACTGTGCTAGATTTCATCCTATGACTGGTTTTGAGTTTCTGGATGTTTCAGTATAATATATATATATATTATGTTTTACATGTTGATGAGAAACTGAAAATGATTTAGGTGGGGTTGGTGTTTGGATTGATCTATAAAGAGGTGCACTTTTGGACAACTTTTTGAGTTTCGATCAATTAATTTACCAAAATAAATCATCTATTTTTTTTTTCTGTATTCAGACAAAATATGCGCACGGCAAGATTCTCTTCAATTTGAAATAAAAGCGATGAGTAACTTGGGTGAAGTTTTGATGAATTTCAATCCTGAGCTGAAGGTCATCATGATGTAAAACATCTTAGAATAATTAAATGAATAAAATTAAAGCAGAGGTCATTTCAGTGTCGTGTCTCACTCCAAAATGAAAACTACAGAGATTGTTGGATTGCCATAAAGTGATTACACTGTTGTCTTGTTGTCTACTTATCTCTTTTTAAAACAATGATGAGGTTTTCATTCAAAATAATGTGAGATGATCAGATGATCCTGATTCTTCTCTAAATATGTTACAACTGAAGCCTGGAAACTTTTAACACCAACACGGCAGCTTTTAATATAAGACAATGCTCAAAGACTGAGCTGAAGCAAAGACAATTTAAATTTAGTTTCAAAACTTCTTATGTTGGGTCATTAGAGACTTCCAGAGTATACATAAAAACTGATAATTAATACTAAAAACATATCTGACTTATGACAAAGAAAATGTTCAGTAACAGAGTAATCTGTGTACCAGCATGTAAAATCAGTTTTGGGTCTGTTTGTAAGTTGATTTGAGTTTTCTATCAACCTTCTCATGAATCCATTATAGTAATCCTAGGTTTAGGCTGACAGTGATATGATGATATTTCATTTAAACAACCCAAATATAATATTACAGCATATGAAAAACTGTTAGCGCTGATAAAAGTGTATGAGATATTAATATGAGAGAACTCTGTATTCATGGAAAAAACTGTTCATCATATTAAATATGAGTTTAAAATGAATAATAGGAGTCCTATGAATGAATAAAACATTTGGGTCAGAGGTGTTTCACTCTCAGCCCCCAGAATCGAAACGTTACGGTCTTGAATAGACGATGATACATTAGTGGTAATTACCCACACTTCATAGGGGCCAGGGTGGCAAATTCTACATGCGTTTTTCTTAATGACCAGTAAGAGCAGGCCATCATAATGAGCAGCTTAATTCATTGATCTGATCCATCGTTCGCAAACTCAAGCACACCAGCGTACATACACAGTCACATCAACCTTAAATATTATTCTTTGTTCCGGACAGCAGTCTTTTATTCAGCGCTGGCAACATCATATAACAGAAAATTGTTCTAATTTCTTTAAATCTATAATTGCTATACAAGGATTCCTTGTTCAGTCACAGCTTGAGTGAAAATTAAAAATATCAGTGGAGCCATTTGGACAATAAATGGAGGCATAAATCTACATTACAGCAACTATTAACTTTAACAATTTTAACAGAGAACAGAAATCTGTCTTTCACACAGACTTCATAAACTCATTATTAAAAGTTAAAATGCATCAAATTGTTTCTTAATTTGCAGAATCAGAATACATCAGAAACACTTCAACTGGAAATCGTCTCAGGCTTTCTCATATTTCCAAGAACGGCCACAAGAGATAAAACCGAAAGCGGGACGACGAACAGAAGAAACAGAGAAAGAAATGAAAGTGAGAGCGTGACAAAGAAGACCAAGGAGGCAGAGAAAGAAAGAAAGAAAGAAAGAAAGAAAGAAAGAAAGAAAGAAAGAAAGAAAGAAAGAAAGAAAGAAAGAAAGAAAGAAAGAACATTGTAAGAGATGTACAGCTATACAAGGTCATTGAGACTTCTTGCCCTCTTATAATGAAACTGTAATAGTCTTAAGAGGTTTTTTTTCTGCTCCAAATTTTTCACAGACAGACAGACACTTAAGAAAGAGAATGACTATACCACCTAATTATACAAAAAACAAATCCAATTAATAACCAATAACCAATTCCGTAAATTGAACTGAAACAGACGGCGACAATAACTACAATATGACATGATGTTAAAATTCTCTTTTTAAAGTTAGTTTTCAAATTACATTACACACTGAATACATCGTAGTGGTTTTTGTGAAATATATCCCAGAGTACACTATACTTTTTTAATAACAAGAGATATATAACTCACATTTTGGTATCGAAAGAACTAAAATGAAGTTGTCTTTTTGTCTATAACATTGATGTATCTATCTCAAAATGTACATGTAAAATAATGTCTATAGATTTATACTTTCTTACAATATTTCTCCTGCTTTCTCCTGCATGTGTCAGTGTAATGATTATATTTTTCCACATTTTCATACATAATCAATTGGTTAATACATAAAACAGAACAGAACAGAGAGATGAATTAAGAGATTAATCATATTCACATTTAAATTACACATTTAAGAAAACGATCATTAGAATTATTAAACTATTATTAGCTGGTTAATAATCCTATTATTCTGTCTTTAAATTATCAACAAGTTATTGAAAGTGTATTCTTTGATAATCAATTTGCTAATGTATTTATGAGTTATGTTTCATCTCACATTTAATTCGTTTTTTTGCACTAAACTAACAAAACATCAAATTCAGTTTCATCTACGGTTTAATTAAGACACACACAGCGGCAGGAAAGTCTTGAATACTCTCAGTTAACTTCCCTGCGTGTTTACTCTTCAAGGCAATATGTGATTCCCGATCTGCTGTCATCAGTTTGGCCTACAAATGAACCTAATTTCAAATTGTAAGATTTTGCCTCGAAAACATTTAATCATTTCATTTAGTCCATTTATCAAAAAACCTACTACAGTACAGGGAACAGTATATCATTTCTTTATTCAGGGAAGTTTTACTAGGAATGATGTTGCTGAGTACACACACTCACACCTGGAAGCTACCCAGTACAACCACAGTCTGATCTGCTTAGCACTGCGCAGGCAGTTCACCCCAGTGGCCACAACTACATTTATCCTGCCAGTTTGTGGACTGGACCTGGGGATTAAATCCAGTCACAAGTTTGCTCCTTATTTGGGTCGTCCTATTACTTTTCACCATATCTACAAACAGCATGTGTTTTACAGTACATGTCTATCTTCACTACCGCAGTCTCTGTTTACTGTAATACCTGTGATGGTGGGCTGCAGTTCTTGTACATGCAATAACGTACTGTGACAGTCTGTGTGATTCAGTGCAAGCAGGCAGCTGGCATACGGCTAGATCTGCTCTTATCTTGGTAATGGTCGCCTTGCCATATTCACGGCTGTGGTCTTTAATAGTAAGACTTGGGGGACAGTCATCTGGCATGTGTCGACAGGAGTCAGCATCAGCCAATGAAAAGGCCATCTGAGGGGAATTAGCATATTGGCATCAGGCCTGGAGACAGGAAGAAGCTGTCAGGGGAGAGAGTCCTAACGACAGGTCACTCCGCACCACCGCACATTGCTATAACTCGTCCTCTCTGTCATTCCTCCATATTGTACCCTATTCTCACTTTTTCCCCTTCATCTTCTTCTATGCTCTTTTGTGTTTTAAAATGTAGCTCATCTGATCCTTTCAGACATAAAGGATGTGACTCTCGACCCATTCCCCAAAACTGTTTCCCCATCTCCCCTTCCCTTCCCTTCCTTCACCCACTCTCCCTCCCTTCCCTCTTAATAATTAGACAGTGATTCACTGATCCAGGGTCGAATTTTATCTGCCCCCTCTGGCTGAAGTGCATTGTCTGCGTCGTCCTCGAAGTAAGGTCTTCTGACGCAGCTCATCTTTAATCTGCCATCTATCTTTATTGGCCCAAATTATTACACCTTATTAGCCATTATTACATTTTATTATCAATTCAAAACAGGTCAGTGGTTCAGCCATTCTGGCCTCCTTCCCACTGTTTCTCCTCTCCGACTTCCCCACTTTCTCACTTTCTCTTAGGACTTCAGACTCAAGAAGTTCTCTGACCACAAAACTTCAGCAATTTCATAAGAGGTTAAGTGCTTCGCAAGAGGGTGAGTGCCCATATAGGCTCATTTGACTCCTCAATAATAGAGATTAAAGTGAAGTGGAAATTAACAAAGTGTATCATCAGCTCTTCTCCTGCTCGGAGTTTGTACTTGGAATTTTAAATCACATCACACAATGTCAAAACATAATAATTGGCAGTGTTACAGAGAAAACCTTATGACAAAGGTTTGGCTTACTAAAACTGCCTTGGATCTAGGCTGGACGTGTTTGGTTACACGAAGATACAGAGTGAAAATGTGTGCAGGCTTTTTCTATGACGGCACCAGTCAAACGGCTCAAATCAGGCGATCAGTGATTGTTCTGATACATTTCTATAATGTGAAATCTAAGAAACAATGTCAAACAGTTTAAATACTTGTAATGTAATGTAGCACTGTTACAAACGCAGGTCTCAAATTGATTTCTTTGTGTCATCATTTTATCTATTTTCTGCCCAGCAGTGGATAATAAACTGTAAAATTGTGTTATTATTGTTGATTTGTTTTGTGTGTGTATGTGCTTACTTTAACTATTACTAAGAGCTTATTCCGCGTATATTACTATGATATATATATATTTATCCTTTGAAATTGGAGCTAGAGATGCTTTAAGCAAAGAATAACCACACAGAATGACTGATCTTTGATCATCAAGCACCGTCCTCTCCTATTCACTACACTGAATTGAATCACCACAAACACTTATGAGAGTAATTCTTCTTACTGAGCAAGTCTGAAAGAATCAACTTCCATGAGAGCGGAGTTGAAGTTTCCATTGTATCTTCTTTGTGATGAAGGAAGGTCAACAGGTCACTTTTAGCTCTGGGCAGTTGGTAAAAGGGATGAAGTTACAGCCCGCAGTGGGGAGAGAGCTGTGATACATCAATTATGATGTACGCAAATGCAGAGGTGAAGTGTGGTTTTTAACAAAGTGGCTGTTTTGCTTAGGTCCTTATTGGTTTAACTCTCTCTCTTGCTAACCATGCAGAGGCTGCTGGTTCATCCCTGCGGCAGTCAATATTACTGTAAGCCACCGCCACAAGTCAGTAAGATGCTAGATGTTTTCAGTGTTTTCATGGTGCAATAAAAAAGTGTACATGCAAGGTCTTCAAACTTGTTTTGGGTAATGCACTGAAAAGTACGGCTTTGTTGCATGTATGTGAGCAGCATGAAGAGGGAAATTGCGAGAGTGTTAAATTACACAGCACTCTACTAACTACAAACACTAATATCTAGAGGATATTAGTGTTTTTCAACGGCTGGGGAATGAATTAAACAGTTATTGTTAAGACGGTTCTAAGTTTGACAAGAAAGTGAGGCTGAATAAAATACAGTGGGTACATCTGAGAAGACGTTTGGTTTTCTGGATGATTTGTTAACGATGAATTACCAAAATGAAATCCACAATATTAAAAAAAATGAATTATTGTTTTAAAAATGTAGAGTTCCAGAACAAAAAGGTTTTAACACTAATGCACTCGACAGCGTCAGAGCATTTGGCAACAATGCACTGTTCTCTCGTTAGCGTTAATTGCAGCTGTGACAGCGGTTAAAGGCAAGGTCCTCCTCTGACTCCCAATCATTTATCTCTCCATTACAGAGAGCACTCTGGGTTTTTATTGGTGTAATAAAGTCGATCTTCACTACCACAAAAAGCCTCCTGACCCCTTGGCGCTCCGAAGGCCCCTGACTCCTCCCGAATGGATTCATCATCTTCATATTCATTCTCTGTCACACACGCACACACAGGCGGCACACACACACACACACGGGCAGAGATGTTTCTCATTTAACTCACTGTTTAATTAGAACAATAAGAGAGGATCTTTTTAATGAACCACCACACAGGTGTCTTGAGTGTGGGTGTGTTTTTGTCTGTGTGAACAAATTTGAATAACCCTTTGATTCCTGTTTCTTATAATAATGCTATACAAAAATATTAACTTTATCCCACTGATGTCTTAGGAGAGAAAAAAGGAAGTTTGAGGTTGCCCGACAGTAAATCTAAACCATGTATGCCCTCTGGTGGTTGAAGAAGGTTCAAAGGGACTTTTGATTTAGCAACCATCTGTGTACAGAGTACAACGCAACCATGTTTCATAATATGAAATATATGTAGTTTCTTCACACGATGACGTCCAGAAAAATCGTACCAACAACTGAGTGTTCTTAGATAGAAATGACACTAACTATGAATTAGTTGACAAATTTCCAGGGAGGCAAGAAGCCCCCAGAAAGTGAATATGATCTAGACTAAAGCTTGAAACCACAGACTGTGGGAAGGCAAATCATAGTATTATGTTAGTTATAGTTAATATGTGGGATTCTGAATGACAGAGGAGGATGAATTCATACTGCACAGAGAGATGTTTAGTAATTCATATGTTGAGTCGGCATTTACTGTTACAAGTGCACTAAAATCAATAAAGGCAGTTAAACTAAGAGAACCTATAAAAAGGTATGCAAGTCTATAATTCAGGCCAGAAGTCAGCAACCATTAGTCGTGTCTGAAATTTCAATAAAGTTGTTTGTTAAACTATCTGCAAACAGTTTGTGTTTATCAGCATGCATTCACATTTTGACTATTATTATTGCTTTGACACGGTTAAGGGGGTTTGACCTAAATGAGCTGCCTGGCACACATCAGGTCAGTTGTGTGTCTGGACTATACCGGTTGTTTAAAGGTCAGTGGGTCTTTGAGGTGGTGGGTGTTGTCGGTAGGCCTGGTGTGCTCCTGTCTTTGAATGAGAGGTCAGCTCTTCTCAAAAGCAGATTATAGTTATGTCATCATGACCACCACCACAACAACAACGACAACAACAACAACACAGGCTTCAATATTTTGTTGTGTGTTTATCAGAATTAAATTCTATTGAACACTTTAGCCTTAAATATTTAGTTAGACCTTTCTGAGTGTGGGGTCATACATAATCTAATTCTGTATTATGAATATTTGAAATATTTTACATTATGCATTAAATATTATTTATATTATTACTTTAAAATTGAAATTTAGAGCATCATTTTATACTTAATAATTTACAGTACAATAGAAAAGCACATTTTAGTGATGATATAAATCACTGCTTCCCAACCTGTGGGTCCTGAACCCCATGGAGGTCGCCAAAGATTCACACAGGGTCTGAAGTTTTGATTATAATTTCAGATATAAACTTTAAAGAATCTCACAGGATAAGACCAAACTAAAGACCAGCTATAGCCACAGAGCCTTCACTCTCTGTATTAGAAAAATATGCACTTAAAAACAACCAAAGAGCTAACAGAACAATAGTTAAGCATCAGAAAACACTGTATTTGGCGTAAAAAAAGAAGCCTATTAATCTTGTATCATTGTTAGATTTGAAATAAATACATATTACAGACGAGAAATTGTATTTTTTTTATCATTGAGTAAACTAATAACCTGGTAAAGTGACATAAAAGGTCTCAACCAAATGAAAAGCTGACATCACATCCTTGTAGCACACCTAAATGCACACTGACGCACCTGTTTCTGATTACCATCCATGCAGTCTCCAACAGACTTTTTGATGTGTGTGTGTGTGTGTATGTACGTGTACAGCCTGTTTTGTGACGCAGGTGGGGGGCAGCCGACCAGTGATGCAAAGCTCTCACCTTTAAAATCTGTCACTGGCACATCAGTCACAGTCACACAGATCTTTCTTTGGAGGTGGAAACATCAAGACCTCAGCAGGTGAGAAGAAAATATTTGCTATATCACCATTTGAGATAAATTTCAGTGTGCTCTGTTTGATGAATTGTTTGATTCATCTAAATCTTTTTTTTTTTTTTTTAATTCTTGTTACCAAAGAGATTTCTGCAGAGACTTTACACGTCGTATTAAATCATCAGAAGATAACTATGTGGGTGCTTGGGAAGATCAGAGAGAGCATGGAGAGCATTCCTCTAGAGCTGAGTCGTTACATGGGGAAGAGTGAGGAGGATATCTTTCTCTCTTCTAAAGCCAGTCTCTCTCACAATCTGCACATCAACATCCTCACCCCAGACAAGATCCCGGAGTTCTGCCTACCCCCGCGGCTTTGCAAGAAAAGCCCGCTGCTGGAAGCTGAGACAATGGTACCTAACCTGTACGGTCAGAAGAGGAGCCCTCCTTCATACACTACACATGTAAAAGTGAAGGATGTGAAGGTGGAGATTGGCGATGCATCAGTGAATTCGAAGGCTATAAAGAAACCTTTGCCATTCTCTGCAGAGGGGTACGGCCTCGCAGGTGTTTATGAGAGCCCCAACACTCGAAGGAAAGAGTCTTTGTTCCACTCAAAGAGCTCCGTTTATATGATTGATAGACGTAGTCCTGCAGTATGCAGGCTAGCAAAGCAGACAACCCTGCCAAAGAAACCTGGGTTTCTCCCTCTGTTTTTACGCAAGAGTCTGTCAGAGACAGGAAGTACAGAAAGTACAGAGAGTGAAACACCTTCTTCTAGTGACTGCTCTCCCCTCAGTTCCCCTTGTAGTGCTAAATTCTCCTCCTCCATCCCATCAGGCCGCGGACGCCTTAAAGGAGCAACATCCTGTCCCTCATTAACTGACAGCCGAGAGGACGGAGGGAGGTGGAAGAGTTCGGGTTTAACAACCTCTCCCAGTTGCCCCCCAAGCTTAAAGGGAAGCTCACTCACCCTAGCCCCACCTGTCCTCTTCCCACTTGATGTTCTGCAGCGCCAGGACAGGCATCAACATGAGCAAGTCCTCCCTTTGCAGGGCCGTGGTAAAGTGCGCCTCTTCGCTGAGCACACCACATTTTCCACCAACACACTCTCATCTTTTTCCACAGTCAAAGTCCATGTGGTGTCTGTGGAAGGCCTGTGGGATGACACTGACCGACGAAGCCTGAATTGTGCAGTTATTCTGTGTCTGACCCCGGGGAAGCTGCAGCAACAGCAGAGTGCCACCATCAGGAACTGCCGCAGCCCTGTGTTTAATGAGGATTTCTTCTTTACAGAGCTCACTACAGAGGATCTGCAGGAACTGCAGCTCAGGTTAAGAGTGATAAATAAACCTGCAACTGGAACACTGAGGAGAGGGACAGTCATAGGAGCAATCACTAAACCACTGTCTCAGTTACTACCTATTAAAAATGGGGTACAAGAGTAATTCACTTGTGTTATCTGGTTGGAAGACACCACAATATGAAAGGCAACAGCATGATATGTCAAGATAATTATTACAATTTGTACAAAAGAAAAAGGTTGAAGAGGGGGACATAATAAACAACATAGTTTATGTAGGTTATCTGTGCATTTAGCACCCGCTATGTAAAATTTTGTATTTGCATTTTTAGTATTCCCTAGATAACAAGATAGAAGATCATGTGAGGTTTTATTCTGTTTGTCTGAAAATGTTTTTTGGGATGTAATAGTATACCAAATAACATAATATGAAAGGCCAGCTTACTACCTGACATACTGTAGTATGTTCTAGTCTGAAAATGTGATATTAAAAAAGAAAGTGCTTTTTTTTAGTACACTGTATTGAATTGCCATAGTTTAAAAATCTCCTTGTTGCTTGCAAATTTAATTTGTGACTGTCTAGTTTTAAATTCAACAAGTGTGTGTGGAAAAAGAAAAGAATGCAAAAGCTGAAAGTGATGTAGAAGTGCTTTAAAACAGTGTTCTTGTCAGCACTTACCCCTCTGGCCTCCTGCTGCCCCATATGAGCCTGAAGAAAGAGGACCAGATCCAAAATGGTGGGCTCTTCACCTTTCTACTGCTACAAAAGCTCCATTTTGTTCCTTTTCACCACTGACTTGCCTCTCTGGGGCAATTGTTAGTAATGTCCTTGCTTTCACCTCTACAATGCATTTATTATTTTCATTTCTTTAAATGTTGGGGGATCCTACAACGTTCACCATTTGTTTAGGACCAAGCAAATAGGCAATGAGGAAACAGGAGTTGTGGATGAAAGGTGAGTTCATTTACCCCAAATATGCAAAATGATTTCATAACTTGGCCTCCAAAACATGTCAATTAAATAAAACCATATCAGCCAAAACACATGCTTCCTGAAAGGAACAAACACACACAAAAAACAGCCCAAATGACACAAGAGGCTTACATACTGTCTTGATCAAACCAAATAGTGCACAAGGGTTAAACATGGTGAACACCAACTACAACTAAATACAAGGCAAAAACTAACTAAACCGAAATCCCCCCCATGAGGTGGCAGCACATGGTTTGCCCCATTGAGCTGGCTTCCTGAGCCATCAGCCACACCTTGTTGCTCCACTAGGAGGAGACCTACCCAACAACCACGGTAACTCAAAGGCCAAGAAACAAAACAAATGATTATGACTCCATCTAAACAATGTAAGGTTAAAGACAAATAAATTGATTCCAAAGCAAACCAACTTTGACGTTAATTGTTTGTGTGGCTGACTGCAAATGGAATTAATGAGGTGAGAGTGTGAGGTGGGAAAGCATGGACTCTTATACAATAAACATATTAAATAGAGAAATATAAAAAAAAAAAAAGATATATAGGAGGTATAAATGTGTGTTAGTAGAAATGCATTAAATTATTACTTGAACTTGTTATGTAAACAGTTTTTCCCTCATTTCCTGTTATTCCTTCTTGTGGTTACCTCCTTATCCTTAGTAGAGCAAGGTGACTTTGCACTAGTCACACCACTAGTCACTCACACCAATAAATAAGGCACCGAATTTGTCCATGATTACTAAATGCTAGTTTGGCTTGTGTCTTAACAGACCCAGAACTCTGCTGTTCATTTTTTGTTGTTGTTGTTGCTTTTTTAAAATCATTTTCTAATTACTAGAAAATTTGCACACTTTGTGTCCCTGTATGATCAATACAGTGTCTTTTTTTTTTTTTTACTTCCTGTAAAGCACCTTTAAAAATAGACATGCTGATTTCAGGTTTACTCTATTAAACGACTCAAATGACTTCTTAAACCAAACTAATCACTGTACATATGGACACACTCACTATTTTGCAGATGCTACACTGCATTTCGTTGTCTTAGTACTACTCTGTGCAATGATAATAAAGTTGGATCTAATCTAATCTAATCTAATCTAATCTAATCTAATCTAATATAAAATGTCTTGACATAAAAACATGATAAAAGAGCACGTTGCATTCAATTAAACATCTGTCATACTGTTTGTATGTTATGTCAGTGTACTTTTTGGTTTCATTAATGAGTCATGATAAAGATTTTGTGGACATCTGCATTCATGTTTTTTTGTTTTTGCCAATAAAATCATTAAATACAGGCACTATTTCCTCAGTTATGAGTCTTACCTCCCCTCTTTCTTTCCCCAGTGTTGC
Organism: Protonibea diacanthus; assembly: GCA_028641955.1. Classification (NCBI taxonomy): domain Eukaryota; kingdom Metazoa; phylum Chordata; class Actinopteri; family Sciaenidae; genus Protonibea; species Protonibea diacanthus. The sequence goes on along the minus strand of CM053985.1, from coordinate 17,700,589 downwards.
AACAGCAGCAGCAGGTACGTCATGACGTCAGGGCGCCGCCCACCGCAGGACGTCCAAATCTGACGTTGGGTCAAACGAGTTCTCAGAATGTAAACATGGTGACAGACAGATGAAACAAACGCCAAAATGGTCTTCGAAAGCTTGGTGGTTGATGTCCTCAACAGGTTTTTAGGGGACTACGTTGTCAACCTCGACAGCTCACAGCTGAAGCTCGGCATATGGGGAGGTAACCCAACTTGTTTTTCTCATTTTAGCTTGCTCGCCCAGCTAGCCTAGCTAGCGGCTGCTAACGCTAGCCACAAGTCGTGTGTGTGTGTGTGTGTGGGGCAAGCTGCCTCAGCTGTCAGTGTCACTTTATCTGTACTGAAATGTAATTTTAGCCGTCCTGTGTGAGTAAAATTGTGCGGACACATGCTAGGTTATGGATAGGCCAGTCTATTATGTCAGTGTCTAAACGCTGCACTCATTATTTCACGTTAACCAACCTTATTTGCTACTGCAAGGAGTGTCAGTGAAGCGAGGGGTGACACCCTTTCACACAGCCAGGTTATGACTAGCCACTGTGTCCTTTTTTTTACAAGCTCTGCCAGAAAGGCTGGCACACACGCTCTGAAACATTATCCAGGCAAATGAGAGGATTAGAAGAGAGTTTCAGAGCCAGTGCCAAACATGTGCCAACTTGCAACAACTAAGTTAAATACAGAGTGAATACATTGTCATGAATGGCTTTAATAATATAACAGTGTGCGCTGGGCGTTGACTTCAGTCAATATAGGCCAGAAACCTTTTTTATGGATTGAACTGTTTCTGACACAATACTAATCTATGTGACTTATCACACTGTACATAGTAACAATGAGTAAACATTTATTCTTCTCCTCACAGGTGATGCTATACTAACAAATCTTGAAATAAAGGAAAATGCCTTGGTAAGTTGTCAATAAATGTGCAAGTAAACAAAATGAACGCGGCATTGATGATGGATCTGTGTCGCAGTAATTTCCTGTTATTTTGTTACAGAGTCAACTTGACATTCCCTTTAAAGTGAGAGCCGGCCATATAGGTGAGATTGTAGTGACTGGCCCCGTCTGCCACCTTTCCTTTGATACAGAAGAAGATTTTCTCACTTCTTATTTTTCTGCTCACAGGACAGTTGGAGCTAAAGATCCCATGGAAGAACCTCTACACCCAGTCAGTGGAGGCGACACTGGATGGTGTCTTTCTGCTCATAGTCCCCACAGCAAGTAAGATTAACATGTTTATCCAGCTAAATATGATAAAAAAGTTTGAGGTTTACTAGGAAGTACTCATCCTAGACATTATAGTGTATGCTGTTGATTTCCACCATTTCAATAGAGACATACAGCAGTGTTTCACATTAATCTCAAAGACAGTGGTGGTTTACCACAGTGTCATAATGAAATGAAAATTTTATACTTTTACACAACTCATAAAAACATAAAAGATCCTCTGTCAGTTAATGTGTTGATGAGTTAATTGAACAAAGTTCTTCATAGCAAACACCTTAATCAGCCTAAAAGGTTCAAGGTCTAGCCACAACACTCTCACAAAATCCTTGAAGCAAACACTGCACAGTGTTTGAAGGAAATTAACCTGCTGCGTGTCAAAGTTAAGATGATTAAGCTCCCGTTTTACATGGTTACTGTTTTAAAAAATATAAGACACATTAAAACATACGTTGCATTTTAATGACGTGAAAAAAATCCCAGTAATCAGTAATATCAAGTTCAGTCTATTGAATAACTCTTGTGACAGCACTCTGTGTCTGCTACAGCACAGTGTAGCAGACAAAGGAGGTCTCTCACTTATTCATGATCCTGAAGTACTTGTCAGGACAAACAGGAAACTTAAGCTCAAGCTTCAGTCTGTTTCATTGTTCCCAGATATGTGCAGACAAATAATCACTTGTAATGACCCCTTTTTTTCCAGGCATAAAGTATGATGCAGAAAAGGAGGAGAAGCAGCTACAGGAGGCTCGTCAGAGGGAGCTACAGAGGATAGAGGAAACAAAGCTGAAGGCTGCTGAGCAAGGTCAGGATTCTCCTTTGATTGGGGACTGTGTGTGTAAAAGTGTGTGAGTCTAGCAAATATTTTGTTTGCGTAACTGCAAAAAAAAAATCCTATCCTATTAAGTTTTCATCAGGTTTCAGACATTCTTACAGCCAAGCTGTAAGACTGAATGTGCAGGAGTAAGCAGCGTTACTGTTGGGTTGTGAAGCCAGGAGAGTAGTAGCAGAGACTAAAAAGCCGAAAAAAACATGGTAGTGTGTTGAGTAGATGCAGCAAAAGCAGAGATTTGTGGCCATGTGGTCATAGTTTGTCTGGTTTGTGAGTTCCTCTGTTGTGTTTGGAGCAGCCGGCAGTTTTTACACTTGCTATTTTCTGTGGTTTAACACTGCTGAGCCAGACTACACTGATCTGAGCTGTGCTCTGTGAGCCTGTTGTCAACATTGTCTGACACTGCCTTGTGCTGAATCCTGTATGAACAGAACAGCAGTTATCTGTAACAGTGCTGTGTCTTTATATCTCAACAGAAGAGCAATTTGCATTAAGATAATAAAATATCTTGGTAATTCACACAGTATAAACGTAATATCTTCTTTCCACACATTAAAACTTTGAGAGGACAAATTTACATTAGTCCATCAGATAGGACTTTATGATATTTCAGCATCAGTATTGCAGTAGCATTTAGTGCAGTGCTCGTACTGCAATGTAAAACAATTGAGTCTAATAGTCCTTCTAATGCCAACATTTATTTACTGCTTAGTAACATATTAAAATAAGGAGGTTAGCATGTTTCATGACTAATCTTGATTAACAATTAATCAGAAATGTGTAATGTAGTCTAATTATTTGTATGGAATGAGAGAGTAATGAGTAAAAGTAGTCAAACTGAATAACTGGTGAAACTGAACTGCTGGTGAAAAAACGGTAAAGTAAAAATAAAAAAAAAATGATGCCAGCTTATGGTAAGATTGTATGTTGCATATTTAAGCAATGGTAGAAAGATCTCTTATAAGGTGAACGATAAGTTTCAACAGCAGTAATGACAGCTGGCCAACTGTTAGAACAAACAATGATGAGTAGGGATATGTGGAAGTTCCTTCAAACCAGTTGTTGTTGGGGAACAACAGGTCAAATCCCTGTTCAGATAGTAAAACTGCACAACGAGGTCAGGTCTCATATTCATCATATTTCCCTGTGTCTGGCAGAGAATCCTAGTCTGGAAAAGCAGGACACCTTTGTGGAGAAGCTTGTCACTCAGGTCATCAAAAACCTGCAGGTCAAGATTTCAAATATCCACGTACGCTATGAAGATGATGTGAGTATTCAGGCTAGAGTTACCTTAGTGATATATGCCTGTACAGCATATCTCAAATTGCTGTTTAAGCATGTGATCAGCTCAGCTGTTATTTCTCTTTTCCACAGGTCACCAATCCAAACTGCCCTTTGTCATTTGGAGTGTCACTTAAAAACCTCAGCCTCCAGGTAATGTGTTGTAATGTTCCTCCACTCACATTATATCTCATATTACGTTCAGCAAGTAATTCTTAATTATAAATGAATACATCAAACTTAAACATAATTTATATATGTAAACAATAAAAGCCATTTCAGTAAGGCCTCCATACATCACTGCTTGTTTGACCTTACAGACAGCTGATAAGAACTGGAATCCCAGTCTATTGGATGAGAATTCAAGGCTTTTCTTCAAGGTAAGAAATTTAGTCACTTAATTTGTCAGCTTAATTTATATATCATAGGAAACATCAAATGTATCCTGAACTGCATAGTTTTGCAATTGTATTTGATTACTTTGTCCTTTTAAGATAAGACTTTAAGTAAACTATTAAGTTAAATTACCTCTTTGAAAATGAACCAGTTGGTTTGGTTCTATGAAATGGGTTTGTCAACAGCTGTTCTCAGTTATATTTCTTTGGGCTTTGATCCAAGCACATTAGGTTTGTTTTTTCTCAGCTGTGTCAGCTCTACACTACTTCAGTTTCTTTGCTTTTACCTCCTTCACAGTTGGTTCAACTAGACAACTTGTTTGCCTACTGGAATGTCAACTCAGTACTCTTCTCCAATCACAATGCAGATGAGGCCTTGGTGAGTCACCCTATTATTGCTGCGTTGCACCTTGTCTCCACCAGCCTGGATGCTGGTGATGCTATTATCTGTCTTATGCTGCTTTTTTGAGACACATCCTCATTACTGTGGGCATCCAGGACAATCTTAGCCAGAGAGTCAGACAGTTTCAGAGCTACAGTTTCACATTATGAAAGGCCTTTTTCTTAAATGCTTTTAAAGGTCCAGTGTGCCAGATTTAAAGGGCTCTATTTACAAAAAATGATTAAAAAAATTGTATATAATATACTTATCTATGTTTTCATTTGTGTCAGATCCAGACAGTCCCAGTTAGTAAATGTTTAGATGGTTTACTTCTAACATGTTCAAACAGTAATAAAGGGAGGTTAAGAAAATTGCTAGCTCAGTAGGAAGAGTGTGCTCCCCATGTACAAAGGCTCAGCCCTTGCTGCAGCAGCCCAGGGTTTGAATCCGACCTGTGGTTTGTTGCATGTCATCCCCCTTCTCTCTCCACTTTCCTGTCATTCTTCATCTGCTACTGTCCAATAAAGATTCAAAAAGCCCAAAAAAATATATTTAAAAAAAGAAGAAACGTGTGAGTAAAATAAACAAATGAATATCTTCTCCTTGTGTCTTTAGCGATGTCTGCAGAGCAGCATGGAAGTCCACACTTCTCTTCCTGTCAGCCATGACTTCAGTGAGTGTGTCACTGTCATCTTTTATTTCACAGTTTAATACTTTAAAACAAGTCTAGACCCCACTAATGAATCCAACCTAAAGCTACTGTTAATTAACACGCATGAAGCAGTATTTTGCATATAGATAAACAATACTATTAATATATATTTTAGTATATTTTATAACATATTTTGCATATAGAATGTGCGCTTGTAATGTTTCGTTCTGACACTGCAGTGACAGAAACAAATGAGTGAATCACACAGCTTGAATCACCACCGCCAACACATTTCAACAGATTTTGTTTTGAGTTTCAATTGTAGGCACAAGCTCACAGATTTTTGTTTAAAGGCTAGCCTTGCTAAAGAAAAACATATTTATGATGCCACACAATACATTTGTCATTTTTTTTTGTGCAAACATCATTATGCCAAGACAACTGGCTTTAAATAATCTATTTCTTGTTGGTGGTCCACAGTTTTTCGTCCTATCTCAGCGGATGCAAAACTGAAGATGAATCCCAGGTCAGATGTCGACTTCTCCTCTCCCAAACTGGACCTAATGGTCAATCTTTGTGAGGTGGCCATTGAACTCAACAGACCCCAGGTAGGTGTGTGTGTTGTGTGTAATCTTGTGTAATTAAAACAAAGTTTTGGGGTGAGAAAGGGAGAGACACAGAGTGAAGTGAGACAAACAAGGTGAGATAAATGTACTTCTGTCACTGTGAGTAATTGCTGACTTCCTCTCTTTCCAGTACATTAGCATCTTGGAGCTGCTGGGCTCAGTGGATATGATGTCACGAAACCTGCCATACAGGAAGTTCAGACCCATGGTCCACGTTCACAGGAATGCCCGTATATGGTCAGAAAACACCTTGACTTTGATTTTTTTTTTAATGCTATATGACGATATGAGATGCAACAGTTTACTTAATCTTGCAGTTTGTGAAGTTGACTGTATGCTTATATGCGCCTACCTTGCAGGTGGAGGTACGTAATCACGGGCATCCTGGAGGTAGATGTAAAGCCTCGTCTCCACATGTGGTCATGGCAGCACATTCGCCGCCACCGGCAGATGGTAAAACGCTATCGAGAGCTCTATAAGACCAAACTCACCAGCAAGAAACCCAGCGAAGAGCTGCTCAAAGCACTAGAGGTGGGACTGAGCTGAAATTAATGTCTAGTTTTCCCACTTTCTTCTCATATTTGAACCACTGAAGAAGAAAAGGACAACATTGTTCTTTGTCTTTCAATGTTGTCAAGTTTTGAATAATCTAAGTGATCCAACTTTTTTATATATTTGATTGTTTTGTTCTACTTGATTATACACTACAAACACCTACTTGACCACAGTGACCATAACTCATTGCATATATGAAATTTAAAAGTAACATAATATGCAAGTAGTTAATTAAAAAATATTTTACCTCCTCCATATCCTTTCAGTGGTGCATTTACCACTTATCCACAGTTCAATCCTATAAAAAGACTTTAAGACCATTTAAGTGCATTTGAAATTGATTATGTATAAATCTAGAGGTCTTTTCCTCTGTCTCCACTCTGCTGTGTAAGCATCATCTTTTTCTGATGTTATTAACAATGGACATTTGATAATTTAAGCATCTCTGCAGTAGCAAGAAGCTGCTAAAAGCTCAAATCTTGTTTGTCTTGTATTGATTCTCAGGAGCCTGAGAAGACCTTGGATATTTTTAACATCACGTTGGCCAGACAGCAGGCTGAGGTGGAGGTAAGCTCTCTGTTGTACCTACTCTACAGTGCGTGGGCCTCTTCGTGTTGTATATTACTGCATCTGTTTCATAGATTGTAATGACTGCAGTGTCATAGCTAACACATTCTGTGGTCAACAACTGTGCTTTGAATCCCCACAACCTTCCACAGACACAGAAAAAAACATGTTATTACTGATAGAAAAGACACAGAAATGATGCACAGTGTATGTCTCCACTAACATAACACTTAAGACCACAGCGATACATGACTAAGCACAAAACAGACAGTCACAGTTATCAGCAGCTCCACCTTATGGTTGAGGTTTTGGCTGAACTACCACAGTGTGCCACATCTTGTCACATAATTTCAGCTTTCCTGCACAGCACTACAGCGTACATAAACCCCAATTTTATATATTTCTCATGCAGTATAGTGCTAATAAATATTGTTGGCCAGCAGAATAAATGTTATTTTGAAGTTTAGGTGACACATAACAAATATAGGCTTTATATACAATTAGTTTAGATGTTTCAATCAGTCTCATTGTTGAGGAAAGATGGTGCGTTGTTCATAAATTGCAAAGAAAGTTACACTTTAGCTGTTTTTTTTCTTTACTTACCCAGGCGAGCAAGGCAGGCATGATTATTTACCGACCAGGGATTAAGATGGAAGAAGAGGAGTCTCAAGGTTGGCTCAGCTGGATGTGGAATTGGGGAGCAGAGCCTGAAAATCAAACAAAAGAAGTCAAGACTGGAGGTAGGATGTAGAAAATAGGCGAAGATATTGAAATGTTTAAAAACAGCAAGACGTGTACGTGTTGGACCAAAGCAACATGCTCCAGTATATTTTTGCAGTTTATGATTCATTCCCTCTTGTCAGGTTTTGATGAGCTGTTAACCCCTGCTGAGAAATCTAAACTCTACACTGCCATTGGATACAGTGAGACCGCTGTTAATCCCAACCTGCCAAAGAATGTGAGTCACATCCCTCTCCCTGACACCCACCTGTCAACTCATAATACACTTCCGTTTGGCTCTCCTAACCCTTAATAATATTACTAAAATTACAATACACTGTATCGCATGCTTTGACTGTGTACTATGTTGCATTTCTTTGTAGTTTGAAGACATGAAGGTCAATTTCCACATGGAGAGGCTGACTGTGTCCATCAAAGATGACAAGGACAAGAATGAGATCATCAGGCTGACTGTGGGAGAGCTCATGTCCACACTCACACAGAGACCTGGAGCGCAAGCCATCAAGTTTGTCACCACTTTTTGTTTTTATGTGGGGGTCCTCTTTAATGGCATCAGTACTGTAACTTTTAAAGAGACTTTTAATGATTTCAGCAATGAGTAGAAGCAGGTTGTGTGTTTTTTTCAGTCAGTTCAGATCACACAAAGACCAATTTGATGGAGTGATTGTTTTCACGTATTGTCACGTCAGACTGCGGAGTCTATTCCAAAGTAGTAACCTTGTTGGTGTTTTTTATTTATTTATTCAGGGTGAATAATGGACAGCATAGGCTCATCCAGTTTTCCACGTAGGATCCTGCCATTGGTGACATTGACATTTGATTTCTTTTTCTCTTTTTATCAGACTCACTGCCCAGCTTAGTTTGTTTGAAGTCACAGGCCTGGCCAGTAACCGGCCTGCACCAACCCTCCTGTCATCGAGGAAGGCAGCCACAGGAGCAGGGACCCCGCTGCTTTACATCCTGTTTGAGACCAACCCGCTGGATGAAAGTGCTAACCAGCGGCTTCATGTGGAATCACAACCTCTGGAAATCATCTATGATGCTGTGAGTGGTGTCTGTCAGTGTGCATGTATGAACTTGGGGAAAAAAAAACATGAAAGGGCTATATATTAATAGTATTGGTTATTTGTTTGTTTGTCTGTGTAGATAACGGTGAACAGCATGTCAATGTTCTTCATGCCTCCTGACGACCTGCAGCTGGATGAGCTCACCAACGCAACACTCATGAAACTGGAGCAGTTTAGAGATCGCACGTCCACTGGTTAGTTGCATATACATGTGCAAACATTTGCTGTATGTCAGGATTGTTTCAAGCCTGATCTCAACTCTGATATTTACATTTTCCTATGTGCCTACACAGATTTGTTTACACAGCTCGTAGTTAGCTGGATTAGCGTCCTCCTGTTTATTTTCGAGAGACTGATTGTTTCCTGAGATTGTTTGAAGTTTGAACAATCATGTGATTCACTGTAGCTTCTTTGGGTACATGCAACACAGATGTATGATATTGATAATATAGCATTGGCTTTTTACTGAAGTTAACAATATATCAGTGCTCACTAGACCCATATCTGATCATACTTCCCAAGAGTCCCTGAAATACTTGAAAGTTTGTGAATGCCATAAATAGACATGAATCACTGAAAGAGCTTGAATATATTTTGTGCAAGAATACATTGAAAATGATTTGATATTTTAACTTAATTTAACATAACTGTATCACAGCACAAGCATCGAAAGGTGTTTATTCATTCAAGCCTCTCTCTTATTAATTGTTTCTGTGAGCTTCTGTAAAGCCTCCTAATCCTCATTATAAAAATTCTCAGTGTTGCAATTAATCTTAGCAATTAATTTTAATCCGTGTTTCAAACTGTGTTGTGTTATGTCTTTTAATTGAGCCTGGAAAGCCCTTGAATTTGATGTCTAAGAATGTTTGGGAACCATGTCTGATATAAACCAAGCAGTAGTGCTTGTTCTGGAACTTGATGTTGAATCAAGATTTGTTTGTATCATCATTATTAATTAAATACAAATATTTCCTGTGAAGTCATGAAAATTTGATCACAAAGTCGACCCACAGTTTTTTCTGTTCTGGCTTTGATTGATAAGTTGATGACATTTTGTTTTTTAGGTCTAATGTATGTGATCGAAACACAGAAAGTTCTCGACCTGAAGGTGAACTTGATGGCTTCCTACGTCATCATTCCACAGACTGGCTTTTACAATGGCACTCAGAACATCTTACTGTTGGATCTTGGACATTTCAAGGTCAGAAAGTGCACATCCAACCAACACAAAATTGCTTTAAAATGTGAAACTGGTCTTGTCCTCCTATGGAGTACAAATGCATGAATATTGTGGTTTCTTCTTAATTTGAAGGCTTACTAAGTTTGACATTTTTAATGGTGAAAAACATAATTTTGTCTTTTCAGATGTCCAGCCAAAGCAAGAAGGATCTGCCTCAGCTGTCAGCGTACTCCAGCAACATTGAAGACATCATGTCCAGAGCATACGACAGCTTTGATGTACAACTTAGCAGTCTGCAGTTCCTTTATAGCAAACCAGGTACATAAACGAGCGTGTGCAGATGTCACGTGTCAAAAGTTCTTTATTAGGACCCTGTAGAAACATATGAGGTTATTGTTTATTATTGTTGATTGTTACAGTATAACACAATTTATATGTAAAACATTTCTGTGCGTGAAAGATGGTGACTGGAAAAAGGCCCGTAAGCAGAAACAGTCACCGCTCCACATCCTTGAGCCAGTGGATCTAAAAGTGGTTTTCAGCAGGGCGATGGTTGTCAAAGACTCCCGCATGGCAAGGTAAGTTTGTAGTGTTAATTTCGATACATCACAGCCATACTTTTGTGTTTGCATCCTTGTATTTGATGTTTGCATATATGTTCCAGGTATAAGATGTCTGGAGAGCTTCCTCTGCTGTCTCTTCGTATTTCTGATGATAAACTTCGGAGCGTTCTGGAGCTGGTAGAAAGCATCCCACTGCCTGAGAGCAGACCTGCTGCACATGGCACTGCTCCATCCTCGACAAAGGTAACCACGGCAGGATGGTCCCTGCTGTACAGCAGTGTAGAAATAAAGTGCTATGAATATCAATTGATAATTACATTGTACTTTAATATTAACACTGACAGACTTGTGTAAATCTTTTTACCATCGTAGCTCATGTTTTTTTTTTTTCTCCGTAGCCAAAGCAGTTCACCCCACAGCTCACTCCCAGAAGACCTCTGAACTTAGCAGACCAGCGCTCCTCTATCATGTTCGAGTCATGTGAGACCATCAGCATCACCTCACTGGGTAAAAGCCAATTCCCTGTCATGCACACCTCATGCAGCCACACTGAACACTCTATATTGTATACCCACAGTATCACAGATGGTGACATGGTGTGTTTTTTTTTTCTGTGGTCAGGGTCAGAGGAAGATTTGTTCTACGATGCTCCCAGCTCCCCCATCGGTGATAAACCCTTCTTCTCAGATAATCCTATGCCACTGCGCTACGGGGACTTACACAAAAGAGCAAGTCTTGTCAAGGAAGACTCTCAGAAGAACATGACTGACTTGATCCTGACGTTTGAAATCAGCGAGGTACAGAGAGGTTTTGTTGATTAGGTGGCAAACATCTATAACAACATTTTTAATACTCTCATTGTTTAATTATTCTAATCTTTCTTTCCTCCTTACCCCTCTGTACTTGTTCTCTTCCTCTATGTCCTCTTTGTTCATCCAGTTTTCTGTTCAGTTGTGTCGACTCTCTGGGGGTCAGGAGGTCACAGTGCTCCACTTGGACGTAGAGGGTTTGGGCACTGAACTGAAAATACGCACCTTTGACATGGCATCTAACACCTACCTTCGAGAGATCTGCCTCAAGTGCCCTGAATACATGGGTCAGTGGACACTGTGTCTCACTTTCACTTAAGCCAGTTCAGGAGACATTCTTCATAACTCAAATGCTGACTAGTCTTTCCTGCAGTTTTTTTAAAGGTCATTTATTTGTTCCCTCCTCATACAGATTCTGAAGACAAGCAGGTTCAGCTGGTCACCACTCTAGACAACACAGAAGTCGACCTGCTCACCCTGGAGTATTTCAGAGTATGTGTAATACCATACTATACATTCATTTTTGTTTACAGTAGTTCCACAAATTGTCAGTATCTTTTTAAAAAATTATTATTTTTAAGACGGTGATACTTGGCTTTCTCATTGAGGATTGTATTGTCTTTTTTAGGCTGACAAGAATGGCCCTGAGTTCAAGTCTCAACACAACAATACAGAACAGTTCATCAAGGTGAGGGAAAGGTTAATCATGACATGTTGTTCTGTCCTGCTGTGTTGGAATAGTCAACCTACAAATTACGTACTGCATTTAAAACCAAGCTTATCTCGACAGTATGGAAACAAAAAGACTAACAGTCTGACATTGCATTCCCCATCAGGTGACCTTCTCATCCCTGGATGTCCATCTCCATACAGAGGCTCTACTCAATGCCATGAACTTCCTCAACAACCTCCTTCCACCATCCACTAAGAAGGAGGGCGGACAGGAGGAACTCCCCACCATCCCTGAGGAGGATGAGGCAGAACCAGAGAAGGAGGATGGAGGAAAGAAAGAGGAAGCTGTTGTAACCAAGAAAAAAAGTAACTAATCCTTATAAACCCTTTCAGAGATCCACTAAATTTCACAATCTAAAACCATCAGTCTACTATGGTTGCCTTAAATTACTCACCTTTTCTTTCTCATCACCTTTTTTTTTTAACAGGTTCAAAGAGTTCAAAATTTGCTGATATCATCAATCTGCATATCAGAGCTGATCTCCGCTGTCTCAAGGTTTTCATTCGAGGACAGAAAGCCAGGATCTCTGAGATCAGTATTGAAGGTATGGAGATGCTGCTCCATGACCCAAATGATATTAAATTTAGTCCCTTTACACTGCGTTTGTATGTGTTGTTACTGTTTCAATATTCATAAAGGGTGTTGCAGATCCCAACGGTGCCCACCGCAGCCTGTTGCCACCTTAAGTTCTTTATTTACAGTTGACTTATGATGCAACCATCTTATTTGTTCCTCCATTCATCGCACTTGGCCAATATAACATTAAGTGTCCCACTGTCTTAACCACCCAGGTCTGGTTTCTGAGGTTCTGATGAGGAAAAAGGAGATGGAGGTTTTGGCCAATCTGAAGAGCATCGTGATCCTAGACTGTGACAAAGATGCAGTTTATAAGAAGGTACAGTCAGCATATGCTAAATGCACTACAGTACTCTTATTGTATCTTTGTTCCTTAATAATCATATTTTTATTTTGTGTCCTGTATAGCTGTGTTTATTTTAACTCTGCTGCCTCGTCTGTCATTCATTTCTTAGGCCGTGTCTATAGCGGATAAGGAAGTCTTTGCCTTCCGCATGATAAATTACACAGATGCAACAGAAGGAGATGCTTATCTGGACATGTCTAAAGTTGACACCTCTATCTCACTGACCGTGGGATGCATTCAGGTCATCTTCCTCAACAAGCTCGTCTCATCTATACTGGTATGAATCACACATTGCTGTCGAAGTTCAAGATTTTTAACAGTTGTTAATAATTGTTGTATTATTTTATTTAAATGATTATTTTATAAGGTAATGATAAAATTAAGAGTCAAAATGTGAAAATTGCCATAAAACTTTTTTTCTTCATTCCCTGCAGCCTTAATTAATTTATCTCCTGCACTCTGTTGTTTTCTTTCTTCCTCCCAGGCGTTCATCAATAACTTCCAGGAGGCTAAAGAGGCCCTGGCTGAGGTGACAGTCCAGGCTGCAGAAAAGGCAGCATCAGGTGTGAAGGAGCTCGCAGAGCGGAGCACCCGGATTGCTCTGAATGTTCATTTCAACGCACCCATCATCTTCCTGCCCCAGTCGTCCTCTTCTTACAATGTCATTGTTGCTGACCTTGGCCGGCTGTCTGTCAAGAACCGTTTTGCAAAGCAGCCTTTTAAAAGTGATGCGAAGATCCCACCTGTTGTGGATATAATGACTGTGAGACTAACAGACCTCAAGATGTACAGGTCAGAGACCAGCCGTCTTTAAGACTTAGGATTTAACCATGCATAATTAAATGTTTACTTGCTAAGTAAAGCTGCAAAAATCTGAATTACAGTAATCTCCTTAACATCTCTCATTACTTGTTTATTATTGCTGCTTCCAGGACCACATACATAAATGAAGGTTTTCAGGGAGAGACCCAGCTGCTGAAGCCAGTCAGCCTGGACTTGGAAGTCCAGAGAAATCTTTCATCAAACTGGTACCACAGCATACCCGACATAGAGATCACTGCTCATCTTAAGCCTATAAGTGTGAGTAGTGCTGTAAGGAATGACTGATTTACATCAAATGTTAAAGGTTTTATAAACTGTGTGTCAATCTTTTATTGAGTTTAAAGTTTGTTAAATTATTCCTATTGTTTCCTGCAGCTGATCCTTAGTCAGGATGACATGATAGTGGTCCTGAGGACTCTGAGTGAGAACTTCTCAGAGAAGTCTGATGCTGTTCCACCTCCAGCTCGCCCGCCCGCCATCGACCACTCCTCTGACTGTGTATCTAACAAAGAATCGCAGGGCTCTGGAACCACTGGACCACCCAGCAGTAATGAGCTTTTTTTCTTGTTTGTGTACATGTTCATATTCATATGTAATAATAGAAATATTCAGTACAGTTGGAACCAAGAAACCAATACACCTTCTAAACTTTTGTTTGTGCTGTGATAACTGTATCTGTAGGTAATACAGTAGTGATAGCTGCTGTTGTGGAGACCAATAAAACCTGCAAGATGAAGAACACGCTCAAATTAGACTTCAAATTCGACTCAATGACGCTCGTCTTGTACAGCCCGAATGAGAATGTGGTAATGCATACATACACACACACTCACACAGAAATCCATGCTCAAGTGATGAGCAAGTGTGAACTGGCTAGCTAATACCGTCTAACACGTTTTTTTTAGATACAGCTAATGGATGCACACGATGAGCAGCTAATGCTGGCGGAGTTTACTCTGGGCGCCATCTCTACCTCCGTCCACATGTACTCTGACAGCTCCATGAAGGCCTCAGTCCGTATGGCTGCATGCCTCCTGGATGATAAGAGACCCAGAATCAAGGTGGCCAACCCAAGGTACAGATGACACACACACATCAACATATGAATAGATTTATAGATAGACATCCATCAAACCATGAAAACAAGTTTAAGTTACAGAGTGTCTGAGCTTGATTGATGAGATGTTCTCGTTGTCTGTCCTCAGACACTGTTGTAGTTTTTGTAGTGCAATGTCAGTGTGATCTTACTGACTGACTGGCAGATGTAGAAAAATGGAAGAACAATAGGATGAGCTGTCTCATCATGTAACACATAAGTATCATGTCTAAAAATATCATGTAGGACAATTTATATTTAATGTTTTGTTTCTTTCTTCCTCGACTTGAAACAGTGTGGTAATCACTGCTCGTTTTTCAATCTCTCAATCACTCTTTCATGTCCTTCTTCGTCTCTGACCATCTGAGACTCTCACTTTGTCCTCTCCACATCTCATTTTTTATTAACTATGTTTTCTGCAGAATGATGGCAATGCGTCCCGGTGCAGAGCAGAACATGATGGTAGAGGTGACCTATCGTCAGGGCCGTGATGGCACCACTTTAGACACGTTGGTGCAGGATGTGTACCTGTGTGCCAGCATGGAGTTCTTGCTCACAGTGGCAGATATCTTCCTTAAGGCCACCCAGCAGGGTTTTGCTCAAGCGCCGCAACCAAAGAGCAGTTCTGGGGCAGGAAAAGAAAAGAACATAAACTCTTCTGTCACATCTAAAGAGTCTGGTAAGTCTGGTTAATCATGTGCTTTTTGTGTCTTTGGTAACATCATAGATCATAGGTCTTGACTTCATCCCACATAATTTGTACCTTGTTGTCTCATGGCCTGAGCTGATGTTGTACTCTTTTCCTCTGTGCCGCCGGACAGCTACATCTCAAGCTGTTGTGTCAAAGACAGAGATGAATGTTCTGGTGCGTAACCCGGAGATTGTGTTTGTGGCTGATCTGACACGTGCTGACGCTCCGGCCCTGGTGATGACCACACAGTGTGAACTAGTGATGAAAAGTGGTGTAGAGGGATCACAGATGACTGCTGTTATCAAGGACCTTAAGGTTTGTATTGTCACTGTAATGTAACCCTGAAAAGGCAGAACATTAAAAGAATTAAGAAGTTATCTTATATTTTTTTGATTGTGGTTGTTATTTTAGGTGGTGGCGTGTCCCTTCATGACAGAGAAAAGAAAAAACAACGTGACCACGGTGCTGCAGCCTTGTCAGGTGTTCTACCAGAGTACGCAGACTCCAACATCTCCTCAGGCTATGGAGGTTTCCATCAATGCTCTCACACTAAAGGTAGATGTTTTATTATTATTATTATTTCATTTTCTGGGTCCAGGAATTAAACCAATGAAGTGCATGGGATCAACTCATCTGCCTTGTATGCTCCCATTCAATCAAAAGAGACACAAAGTCAGTCAGTATGTCTGGATACACCGGCTTTCATGTTCATAAAGGGATGATACCCTTCGAATGTCCATTTCACATACTAATTCTCTCACTGATCAGAATTGTTTTATGAGAAGCATAGAGCTACAGTGGCATATTTTCTAATAATTGTTTCAGCTAGGCAACACATATCGTCTTAGGTTCATAAAGCCAAATGTCGGATTATGAAATAGGTATAAGACAGTTTTATGTCTCTCTGCCCAGGTATCTCCAATCATCATCAACACAGTGATCACCATCCAGTCAGCACTGACTCCCACTGCAGAGACCCCTGAGGAGCTGGAAAGCCCTGTTCCTGTGGACCTGTGGAAAAAACAAGGGTGGAAGGAGCTCAAACTCTGGTTCCTAGAAGAGGATGGGGATGAAGACACAGCATCACTGGCCCCACTGATACCACAGGGGGAGTCATTACAGGTATTTATCTGCTTTGTGACTCAACTGATAATACTGTGCGGTTGATTGCATGCTACAATAGCATGTTAGTTATGATTTTTATAGCAGTCTTTTATTTATTAAGTTTGCCCGCTTTAATTCCACAGACCTTTGATATCTTTTAGTGGTATTTTATTCTATACATGGAGAAAAAGATACTTCAGTTTCTGTCATTTAATTGGCTTTTCATCTCTGCAGGTGACGATCAAATCGATCTGTCTTACTCTGGAGGCTGGAGTGGGACACCGCACAATCCCCATGCTCTTGGCCAAGTCCTCCTTCCAAGGACATGTGACAAACTGGTCCACGCTCATTAACTTACGCAGTGAGCTCAACCTGGAGGTAACACACAAGCATTACAATTACATTACAATTGTACAACAGCCCTGGAGCGATGTTTGACATATTTTTGATATTCTTTGGCCAATACAATTACAAGGAATGTACATATTCTAATATATTATATTATATATTCTTATATTTAAAACATATTCCAACTTGTTATAACCAAAGACTGTTGACGTTCTCTTGTGTTTTGCCTTTAGGTTCACTATTACAATGAGATGATGGGAGTGTGGGAACCGCTGCTGGAGCCTTTAGAAGATGAGACAAGAGATGGTTTTAGATCGTGGACACTAGAACTGAAGGTACTTATATATATATATATGTATGTATATATATATATGTATATATATATGTATATATATATGTGTGTGTATATATATATATATGTATGTATATATATATGTATGTATATATATATATATATATATATTGAATAATACATATATATATACATATATACATATATATATTATATATGTAAGTATTATATATATATATATATATATATATAGACACACACACACACACACATATATAATATAGACACACACACACACACACATATATAATATAGACACACACACACATGCATGCAGCATTTCTAACATTTTTCTATTCTATCACCAGATGAAGAAGAAGCCACAGAAGTACTCAGGCTTATCAGATGAAGTGGATTACAATGTCCCGGACTATAAGACAGTGATCGTCATCAGCAGCAAAGACCAGCTCAACATCACCCTGTCCAAATGTGGCCTGGCCATGCTGAGTAACCTGGGCACGGTAAGAGGAGGGCTGTAATCATTTTAAAAGGAAGTCTAAAGATTGATGGTCATCTATAATGTTCATGTTCTCGCTTTTCCCCAGGCATTTGCAGAAGCTGCCAAACAGACAGCTGAGTCGTTCCAGGATGAGGCTCCGTTTGTGGTGAAAAACCGCCTGGGCCTGCCGGTGTCCGTCCGCCACAGCGAGATGTTCTCGCCCATCGGCCAACAGAGCATCGACCGCACTGTGAAGCTGCAGGATGGGGAAACCCTCGGGATGGACTATTTAACCACAACAGAGTCCGACCAGTTCTCAGCCATGATCTCCTTGAGTGGAAAAGACTACTACATACAGCCTAGTAAGTTAATCTGTACACACAGGTTATCATTAGTTGTTGCAATGTTACCAACTCCACATTACTGTCAGCACTGTTTAGTTGCACACACAGGCTACAGTATACTCACTGTGGGTGAAGTTAAATCACAAAATGTAGATAAGAATTCTTAATGTTTTTACATTTAAAAAACACGTTATTATCATTAATGTATGTGGCCAGCCACTCTCCCCTCTGTCTGTTTCTTGTTGCTTTTCATCATCTGTCTAATATAAGAAAAAACATCCTAATAAAATTAAGCACATATCTTGTTTCTCCTGCACTTTCCAGCTCCGATGGGCCACACCTCAGCCAGTGTTATCCCTCTGATCAAGGTCGGCAGGGGAATGTACAGTGTAATGCACAAAGACTCAGGAGTCACTCGTTTCCTGGTCTGTCAGATTTATTCTGTGGAAGGCAGCAAGTACATCAAGATCCGCTCCCCTTTCCAGGTACTTCATCTGAACACACTTTTATACTTGAGTTTTCCTCAGATGTTATGATGCGCTGTGATTATATAAATGACACTCCCCCTTTACAATGCATTGTTCTCCTACTGGATCTCCGCTTAACCTCACCCTTTAAGCTAATTCAATGTGCATGGTCAGATAAAGAGACAGTACAGTTCCTTCCAGATTGCACCAGACACCACAAAGAGTTTATTTCTTTCTCAAAATCAGGATAATTAGCAGTAGTTTAAAGAGATAGTTCTTTATTTATGTAGATCAAATTTGAAATGCAAGAAAATATTTTTTTAACTATTATTTTTCTCTCCTTTCATGCAGATCATCAATCATTTCTCAATCCCTTTCAAAGTTTTTGAAGGATCAACCTGTCTGGGTACAGCTCTCCCTACTGAGGAGTTCTGTGTGCCTCTAGACTCATATAGGTGATTAAAACACATCTTCATACAGTCTCCTCTTTGCCTTATTTTCTCTGTCTCAAATAATCACACTCTGTTTTCTCCCACACTTGCTCTCTGCTGCCCCCCTCAGGTCTGAGCTGAGCCTCCAGCCGGTAACAGAGGATGACGGTGACGACCAGGGCGAGCAGTTTGAGTGCTCAGAGGGCTTCAGTTACAAAGACGTCAGCAACCAGCAGCCCGAGACACGGCTCCAGCAGACCTGCCGTCGCCGTGGGGAGGAGGGTGGTGTGCTGATGGTCAACATTGTGCCAGTAAAAGATGCTGTGACATTCAAACACACCGGCGGTGTTGGGGAGAATTTTGATGTGCCGTTTGTGCTTCACCTGTGGCCTTCCATCCTGCTACGCAACCTGCTGCCTTACCCCATCTCCTACAAACTAAAGGTACGATGTGTCTGGTTAACACTACTCAAGGTTAGGCCTAAGTTGTTTATATTCCAGGTTGTATATTTTTAACACCACAGCTTGTGAAACCAGTGATCTTGCTAAAATCTGATACTCCTGATTCACTGCTGTACTCAGTGTTCCTCTGCCTGCTGCTCAATAGGACAGTGGAGTCTCTGCCCCCGAGGCCACTCTGAACCCAGGCCACTCTGCCCAACTTCACACTGCAGTCGTCAACCAATCAAAGCTCGATCTCCACCTGCTGAACTACTTGGCTCAGGACTGGTCCTCTGAGTACAGGTTCGACTTTTTGCTGTTATTTAAATATAAACTTAAACCTGCCCTCTGCAATAACATTTTTCATCGGAATAAACAAATTATCCTCTCATACAGTCTCCAGAGTGACCAGGAAGAGATCACCTTCATAGTGTTCCAGTCTCTACGAGAGGATGATGAAGACGATGGTGAAGGGGCGGAGAGGGAAAGGGCTGAGTTGGACATAGCAGTGCATGTCAAATATGACCTGGGACAGACGGTGGTTGCTATTCACTCTCCATATTGGATGCTGAACAAGACAGGCAGGTTACTGCAGTATAAGGCCGATGATATCCACCGTAAACACCCCCTGGACTACGACATGCCACTGCTCTTCTCCTTCAAGCCCCGGTACTTCCTGAGAAACAATAAGGTAAGAGGGTTTTCATGCACTACCCTCTGTAGGTTTGAGGCCAGCCTGAACATTGAGGTTTGCAAACAGTAAACTGTTCAATAGGCAATCCCAAATATCCAAATCTATATCTCTTGCTATCATTTCTTAGTGTATATGAGTGTGATGTTCTTTTGATCCTTCAGGTCCGTCTCATGATCTCAGACAGTGAGCTCTCCGATGATTTCTCCCTGGATACAGTCGGTAGCCATGGAGATGTCAAATGTAAAGGCCGATACAAAGATTACCTGGTAAGAGGCAGATATTTAGACATAAATTTTACACTTACATGAGCTTTGTATAAAGAGTACATTATCATCATCTGTGTATTTGTGTGACGTCTCTCTTACCTCAGGTTGGTGTGAAGATTGATGCAAGTAGTTTCAGTCTGACCCGGATCGTGAGCTTCGTGCCGTTTTACATGCTGGTTAACAGAACCAAGCACAGTGTCTTCATATGTGAAGAGGGACAGGACAACTGGACTGAGGCTCACCCAGAACAGGTCAGAGTCAAACCAGTTACTGTTTGCAATCTGTGTTCCCTCGCACATGTATCTTTTTAAATACAGGTGAATTATACTGTACTATACACTTACATGCTGTAAAAAATGAATGTGTTAAATCAAAGTCAACGCTGATTTTTATGCTGCGAAGATGGCAAACTAATACCTTTGGGTGCAAAATACTCTTTTATGGAGGGTTGGGTTAATGTTGTATAAGATTTTGTTTTATTCCGACATTCAGACAGCCATTCCTTTCTGGCCTGAGAACGACACCAAGCGCCTAAAGATTAAAGTAGAAGGTTGTTTATTGCCTCCTCGGACTATTGACTTTACACGGCCAGAAAACTGCCTATTGCTGCATCTGGATGACTCTGTAAGTACACCCTGCCCCGTAATGTTAAGTAATAAACAAGATGTACTGCATAAAGACTTTGTTTCCATCTGTGATATTTGATGTTCAATGTTTATTCCTGGTAAAATATACTCACATTGTCTTCCAGAGCATTACACTGTACTCTCTAGACTGTTATTTGTTTCCTGTCTGCAGGTGGGTGGGATCATTGTAGATGTGAACCTATCAGAGCACTCTGCCACAATCCGATTCTCTGAGTACCACGACGGCGCTGCCCCTTTCCTCATCATCAACCACACGAAAGACCAGACTCTGCTCTTCCATCAGAGGTGAGAGAACATAAAGTTTTAAACCATTCGGGGTAGGATGTACATCCTATTTGTAAATAAGCTCAGACAGTGGAAGAGGAAGAATAGAAGATAGATATTAAATATGGTGGGGAGAAAGCACATCAGTATGGTTCATCATGTTATCAAACATGTTATACTGAGATCTGTGTTTTTATACTGGCTCAAAAAAGACACATGAAAATTATGTAGGGCCTTGAGACAGAGGCACAGTTTAGTGTTAGTTGATAACAGTCCTGTAAACGTTGTCTGTGAATGTGCTTTCACAGTGCTGCGAGTTCATTTGAATTACTGTATGTTGTGGATGTGCCACACTCACCTTAAGATGAAGACGTCTACAATCAAGTGTAAACAGAAAACCTCTGTTTTATTTTAGGTTTTTCTCCTCATTTCTTTCTCCATATTTTGTTGAAAGTACTCTGTAAACAGCAGGTTTAAATCTTCCCCAAAAAGCAGGACTTCTCCATGCACAACATTCACCTTTGCATTTCGCTGAAGTGTATTTCTCATATTTGTTGAATGACAATACTCTTCTCTTGTTGCAGCAGCCTTAAACAGTTCAGTTCATGATAACTAACAGTGTTTTTGCTGACAGCAATTTATGTTTGTGTGTTGTGGGTCATGCAGCATCGAGACAGAAACCCCGTGGGTGCCTGACCAGCTGCTCGACCTCTCCTTCTCAGTGGAGGAGGACAGGTAGAAAAATATAAAAACTCTTCTGACACACTCTGAACTCGGTAAAAGACAGAGAATTAAGATGGGAGGGGAGGAAAACAACATAGAGCTGCATTATTGTTTATTGCTGTCGCTCTTTCTGCCAAATGATTTATTCATATTGAGAAAAAAAAGAGGAATTGAGTTGCTAGATTTCTCATAAACAGGAAAATGTAGGATGTTTAAGATATATTTAACCATTTAAGATATTTAGATAATGAGATAGAAAATGAAGGAGGAAGCTGGATTGACACCAAGCAGAAGAATGAATGAAGTACAGAATTAAAACACTTGAAAAGATCAGGAAACATCCAAATTCACGAGGCAGGAAAGAGGGCAGAAACATACAAACGATGCAGCATGTAAATATGAATTGGTGTAATATTCACTTCACTGTGACAACAAACATGAGTGCAGAGTGTGATCAGACCAAGGGTGCAGGTAAAGATAAGTAGAAGAAGACTGCTTCAGCTCTGATACTGGTTTGTCTGTGTAATCTGCTCCTCACTCTTTCCAATGAGTATAAATACTACAAAGGTCTTCCTAATAACTCTATCATATTGTTACATATATCATAGTGTTGTACAAACTGTAATTTATACTGTATTACCCACCTATATTTTTATTGACCTGCTGGAAAGTGACACTAAATTTACACTCTAAAATGTTGAAAGCCGCTGGAAACCCAAATCCACAGAAGTTTTCTAATTATGTAATTTAATGTTTTATGTACACAGTAGTAAGCATCTGAAGGATATGAGGAATTAGTTTCATTCCAGATTTGAAATATTGTCATTTATAGTTGTTTGAATTGGACGTGGTTATGCTCTGACATTTATTACACAATTAATTCTGGGAACCAATCATAAAAAATCCACAAAACAAAAGCTCTCTGCTCTCTCGCTCACTCTGCCTCAAAGCAGCCAGAGCCGAAAGAAACCGACTTCTCCGCATATGGTGTAATAAATCAACTCATAATCTGTCAAGAAAGAAAATGTTTTTCTTATTAAACAGAAAAATACAACAAATAGACTTTCTGAATTTAAGTTTGCCTTGTTAACTCATCGTAAAACACACTTCATTCAAAAGCCACAGAAGCAAAATAAAACTCAAAGGAAACATCTCGCTTAGTCTTTCTGATGCTTCAACAAACAGCAAACTCTGGACTGTTTGATGTAAATCCTCAGTTCACGAAGTTAGATGTGAAAATAATCTGGTAAAATTACTGTTTTTTGAAACGGAATCTGCTTTCTGAATCTGCCACTCCTGCACAGTCTGGAGAAATGGTCCAAACAGCTAAATGAGCTGCTTTAAAACTAGTTTTTTTAAATAGTTATGAATGTTTATTTTCACTCCGATTTTTGTGGACACTCCACTTTGATATCATATATGCACTTTTACTATTTCAAGCCACATTTCCAGAGGCTTTAAAGACCATTGGAGTAGAGTAAAAGGAGCAGGTTAGACGCCTTAACCCATTTCTGCATTTATTATAATACTAGTTTTGAATGCTGCTGACTGGATGGGATTCTGCCAGTGGAATCACACCTCCTGCTTCTTCCTGTAGTTCTGTTGTCTCGTTTCTGTAAATTATGGCTTCTTTTATTTCCTTATGTCTGCTCTGTCTCACCTGAACTAAGAGCAGTATCAGAGTGAACACGCATATTTAAGCGCTCCAAGAGAGGTATTGGGGACTTTTTGGTGTTTGGCCGTCATACTGTCATATCTGTCTGTTTATGGGAATTGTTTATGGGAATTGTTTGTGTCTTCTGTTGGACAGGTACTTTGGATTGGTTGTCATGGCGGTAGATTCTTGGTGGCTGGGCTCTGTTATATTGTCCTCTGCTTTACTGTTACACTGTACCGTTGTCTGTCATTATTCGCTTCCTGTCATCTTAAATCAGTGGAATATTATTTCTTGATTTTTAGCAGTTATAAGTAATGTTACTGATATATATATTGTGTGTGTGTGTGTCTGCGTGGGTTTCATGTGTGTGCAGCTCTCAGAAGGAGGCAGAGCAGGAGGAGCTTGAAGCTGGGAACGCTGTGCACTACACATGGACTGAACCCACCGGGTCCCGAGAGCTTTGCTGGAAGTGTGGTGCTTACAGTGGGAAGCTGAAGTCTGAAGAGGTACTGTATCGTACCCGAGACACAGTCATGTTTGAGGAATGATGTGGTACTTATTAGTTTATCAGTTCACGAAACAGACACCTTAACTTCCTTTTTACTTTGCATTGTATTCTATCAATACTAAAGTAAATGTGTTACCTTACACATAAACCTTATAGACATCGCACTCAGTACTTTCATTGTGCTTAAGTATTTACTTAAAAAATGAACACATATGCTCTTGAATCAAACCCTAAAATAAATTAACTTGTGTTGTTAAAGTGTGTGATCAACCTCTCCTAATGAGGTTTATTCGTTCCAAATAAAACAACATATTGAGTCTCACTTTATAAATAGTTTTACATTGTTTTAGGGGAGGCCAGTATCGTAAAAACCAACTAAAAACCAGAGTTGGTTTTTATCTATTTTTCTTTTCCTCTTTTTGAATGAATAATACTCTTTTGAATAGAACAGTATAAATTCTCAACACAGTCAGTTGTTTTTTTTTTTTTAGATGTGAACACAGTTGTTATGAGATGACATATTGTGATGTTTCCTTAAACAGTATGTGTATTTGTCTGCTCTTGCGTCTTCAGGACCGGCGTGATGACATGAACAATGAGGGGAAGCTGTTTGTGATCTCCTTCTATGAAGGTAAAGTCCACCTGACCACCTAAACACATTCTGTAGTTTTACTAGTCATATTAATTTGAAAAAAATATTCACGATTGCCAGTTTATTGTCATGCAAATACAGTTTACAAAACAAAAAACAATGTGCCATATTGATCACAGGATTCAGGTCGAACTTAGGTTCATCCTTGATGAATTAAATAATGAATGACAATGCTGTAACTAATCCTGACTTCTGACCTCCCTCAAGTTCAGAAGGACGACAAGACTTCCTCTGGGGATTAACTAAGCGTTAAATTGTTTGGGTTTGTTGTTGATCCAAAGGTCTCCAGCGAGTCGTGCTGTTCACTGAGGAACAAAGCATCTACAAGCTGCTCTGTGAGAGCGAGAAGGCTCAGCTGGCCGAACAGGAAATCATCTTGTCGCTACAGAACGTGGGCGTGTCTCTCGTCAACAACAGCAGCAGTCAGGAGGTCTCCTTTATTGGGATCACAAGGTAGATAGATAATCAGCAACATACCCATGTGTACATACATACTTATATAATAAAAAGCACACAACCTGGCCTGGCTCAAGCCTGCAGGGCACGCGTTCATGTTACCACCATGGCTCATTGCCAATTCAATATGTAAAAATGTGTGTAAGAAGAGGGGGGTGTGTTTAATGTTTGCGTCTATAAAGGATGTTGTTGTGTAAACATAACACAGGGGTAAGATGCATATGGGTTTGCATGAGGTTTGGCCACTCCTAGTTAATCCAACACATCAAGACTTTACACTCACTTGTTTCTCTTTTCTTGTCATAGCTCTGACGTGGTGTGGGAATTAAAGCCTAAGAAGAAGAGTCGGTGGAAGACAATGAGCACTAAAGAAGTTGAGATGCTGGAGAGCAGTTTCAAAAAATACACTGAATCTGGACCCATTGACAACGCCATCGTGGACCTGGAAAACAATTACCAGGTCAGAGATAGAAAAAATGGTAAAAAAAAAAATTAAAGCTGTGTGCCGGGGGTGTATACTCAAAAAAATAAACTTTAAAGCTGCAGGTGGTTAATAAAATCAAATCATTGGTTGTAGGCCTCTTTGTTCAGTTGTGTTATTGTCTTCCAGGTGTGCTTCACTCCGAATGGTGCTGATATGCGGATGCTGCAGCCGTGTGATGCTCCTCTCAGGAGGCACTTCCTGCCTGGGGTGAAGGTGGAGTACAGCGTCTCGCCACGACAGCGAGCATACCGCGTCCAAATCCACCGCATTCAGGTGAAAATAAGTCAAATACAAGCTAAATATCTTATATCAAGCTTATATCTAATATAATAATATGACCATGTCCGTATTACAGCGCTGCAAATCACCCAGTTGCCGTCTTTAAGCTTTTGTTCTTTAATGCAGTTCCTTTTTATCTGTTCTCTGACTTCATGTATGCATCCTGTTCTCCTACAGATCCAGAATCAGCTACCAGGAGCCATCTTCCCTTATGTTTTTTACCCTGTAAAACTGCCAAAATCTATCACCATGGACTCAGGTCTGTTGATCCACATTTTATGTCATATTTAATTTAACATTAGGTGCTGTTCATTTGCAATATTTCAGACACATATATGATTTTTATTTGTGTCTTACTACAGAACCTAAACCTCTAACTGATATCAGCATCGTCACCAGAACAGCAGGGCGCTCTGATATCTCTCGCATCAAGTAACTGTTTTTCTGTTTTATACTGTCGTGTTCCTCCCTTCAGTTATACTTTGTTTCTGAGTCTTATCTGCCCCCTACAGTCCAGATGGGTGCACTCCATGTTAGCCACATGCTGGCATAGAATTTTGTGCCAAAATGCTGATCGAGATTTCTGCTTACCTCAGGTACTTCAAGGTTTTGATTCAAGAGATGGATCTGAAGCTCGATCTGGGTTTTCTGTATGCCATCCTGGATCTGTTCACACCTGAGAATGCCAGCATCATGACCTCAGAACAGGAGGTCAGATACTCACAGATTCAAGCACATTTACATTTACACATGAATGTAATGTTTGTTGACATGAAGATTCACCAAGAGCCATTCTGATGTTTGTGTTTCTGTGTCTGTACATCTATATTCCTGCTCTAGGTGGAACTGTTTGAGAAGGATCTGGAGTATATGAAGACAGAACTGAACGATGTCTCTGCTGCTGACACTACTCCGATCAGCCTCTACGAGTACTTCCACATTTCCCCCATCAAGGTTTGTACAGTATACACTGTGTCTGTAGGTAATGCTATCGTCAATCCCAACGTTATCTTCTCTGCAATGATAGCACAAGTGATTTAAACAAAAGTAAAACAAAACATTTACTGTTGAAACAGGTGTGAATAAAACAGCATCAAAATCTAATCACAAGACACCTGGAAAATTGGGAACAGCGATGCTTAGTCGTGTTTTTTTTGTTTATGCAGCTGCACCTGAGTTTCTCTCTGAGTACCGGAGGAGAAGATGGCCTGAAACAAAAGAGAGAAACAGAACTCATTCCCGTCCAGTCGCTCAACCTGCTGCTGAAGAGTATCGGCGCCACACTCACTGATGTGCAGGACGTCGTCTTCAAGTACGGACACACGCGGAGGCCCAAACTGAAATAAATCACGCACAGTGACATACATTTATTTATGGCTCATTTTGTCTTTTATTTCAGGCTGGCCTTCTTTGAGTTGACCTTCCAGTTTTGTACCACCCAGCAGCTACAGTGGGAAGTCATCAGACATTATTCCAAGCAGGTAACTGGACTAGTGGAGTATTTTTCATGTGTCATTCATTTATATATCACTCAAGGCATTAAGAAGTTACTATTTATCCACATTTCAGGCTATTAAACAAATGTATGTGCTGGTGCTCGGCCTGGATGTACTTGGAAATCCTTTTGGACTGATCAGGGGTTTGTCGGAGGGAGTTGAAGCCTTCTTCTATGAGCCCTACCAGGTAGGAATGTGATACGAGTACTGATGTGTGCTAAAGCAATGTATCACTGTATTTATGGTCAACATTTACATGATACACTATCTTTGAATATATAATGGCTATTAAAAATAAAACATTAGGTTTATGTTAACATTTACAGTAGTGCAGACAGTGTCTCTATGTCTTCTTCAATTGTTATTGTAATTGGTATTTTTCATTTTTCCAGGGAGCCATCCAGGGACCCGAGGAATTTGTTGAAGGAATGGCTCTTGGGGTGAAGGCTCTGGTTGGAGGAGCTGTAGGTAAGCATGGGACTCGTATAGAAATGATATCTGTAAAAATGTGTCTGATTCATTTAGGAGAAATAATATCTTTGTGGTATATAGATATGCAAACACTTTATTCCTTCTTTTGCTGTGGTTTGTCACTGTCTTTTGAAGGGTGGTGACCAAAATTCTCGACATATTAAAGAATGTTGTAACTATAAAGACTCGTATTTGCCTTCCAGGGGGTTTAGCAGGCGCGGCCTCCAGAATCACAGGCGCCATGGCAAAGGGTGTTGCCGCCATCACGATGGACGAGGAATACCAGCAGAAGAGGCGAGAGGCTATGAACAAACAACCTAGTGGCCTGAAAGAAGGACTGACCAGGGGTGGAAAAGGATTAGTGTCTGTATGTACTCACACTCAACACTTTGCCACATGTTTTTAAGTGTAAGAGTGCACAGTAATTACCTAAAGTTGACTGTCTGTTGCTCCTTGGTAACATTGTTGTGTTTTGCTTTCAGGGATTTGTCAGTGGGATCACAGGGATCGTTACAAAACCTATTAAAGGTATGTTGAACTGCACCCTCATACAGATTTTTAGTGATTATTATAAACCTTTTTTTATTCGGCATGTTTGTAACTGTTGTTTTTACCATGTACATAATGTTTATATGTCATTAAAAACATATTAAAGTGGTGATTACTGTCACAATGGTGTCATTTTGCAGGAGCCCAGAAGGAGGGTGCAGCGGGCTTCTTTAAAGGTGTTGGGAAAGGTCTGGTTGGTGCAGTAGCCAGACCTACAGGAGGCATTATTGACATGGCCAGTAGTACTTTCCAAGGGATCAAGAGGTACGTTCATTTTTGTGTACATGTAATCTGGAAAAAATCAGATACAGTAAATGCTCAGACAAAAATCTGATTTACTCCAGCTGCTCATTGGGCCATGCAGAAGCAGTACAGTTTATATATTTATACACCTGTCTTGTGTGTATGCTGTATTCCAGTAACAACATGTGTCCCAAAATGCATCTGCGTGTGTCTTATCTCCTTTTTAGGGCAGCGGAGACTTCACAAGATATTGAATCTCTGCGTCCTCCTCGCTTCATCCACGAGGATGGTGTCATACGACCATATAAGGAGAGGGAGGGGCTCGGCAGTCAGATGCTCCAGGTAGGGAAAAAAAAAATCATAAAGTCGCCATAGTCAAACCTGAGCAAACAACAGTAGACAGTAAAATGACGTTTAGAGCCAGTGAGTGCATCCATACACTGAGCTCAGGTTTGCTAGTGGAGATGCACGTTCACGCACACAGGCATGAATTACTCACAGGAAAACCTTTTTTTTTTAACCATCCTGTCATCAGTCTGCTTTATTTGAATGATCTTTTTACATAATTTAGTAATTGGATTAGTCTTTCCTGTTTCTGGATCCTTAGACAGCAATTCAGCTCAATTTTCAATGATTAATTCACCTCTGTGACGTCCTGTTTTCTGTTGTAAGAATGTAAAATGAGATCAAAGTATATAAGTAAATAAGCACTAAATAGGCACAAATAAGTAAGTAAGCAAATAAGCAAAAGTAGAGAGACATTTGAGAACAGAAGATTTTCTGTCACATTTTGTGTTCATATGGATGTTTACGCACTGCCTCAGAGCTTTTGTGCCTCACTCTTTTTTTTTGTTTTTGCTCCATACAATTACTCAAATAGTGTGTTTGGTTTGGTGCCTCGTGATGTGTTATGTGATGTTGTTCTGGATGAAAGTGTCGTCCTCGAGGTTTTAGTAAAATAATCCCAGCAGCCATATGGCTGAACATATTGCTGACTGGCTGGGTGAGTGTGAGTAGCACGGGTTTCTCATATTTGCGTTCTGCCTCGTTTAAGTTATGAACTGTGGGTCACTTTTTTGTGATGACGCTGTGATGCATATTTAGCTGTCATGCTGGATGGATTGGGTTGAAGTTTCTGCTCACGAGTCTCAGGTCAGAGCTTCACTGTTTGTCTAATATCTAAAGATGTCATGTGTAAGATTTCCCCTAGAATTTACAGATAGGTGACACGGTGCCTCAGTGAAGTCACAGCTTCAATGATCCACCCTGAACTCCACGAGAGGGATTACAACCATTCTGCCAATAGATATTTCAAGTCGAGATCATTTTATTCATTTTCCTTCACCTATCTGTATCAGCAGCTTTAGGGCTAGACTAGGTGTGTGTGTATATTGATGTGTTAGTGACAGTTTATGTTTTTAAATTAAGTAAAAGATAAATCATAGTTGATGCCAGATTTCATTCTTGTGTTTCTGTTGTGCAGTAGGCTTCAAATGAATATAAACTCTTGACACGAGAAGAAAGCCTAACTGCTCTCCAGACAAAAAGAAAACTGAAATTCACGTCAGAATAAAAGCCACATTTGTTTCTAGCTCCACCAGTCCTCTTCACATAACATAATTAAATGACTTTATGGTGTTGAGCTCATCCCATGTGAAGACATTTACATTTTTACAAGGCATAGGAGTGGCTGCAGAAGCTTCTAATATATTTTGTTGAGCAGTTCCAGATCAGATATATCATATTTACTTTACTGTTTGGAAATGTCATGCAAGTCCTAACGACCTTTACAACAGGTGGTGGTGCATTTGGAGATTTCAAGGGCACCGAGAGTCAGATTAGATTAATATTTATTTACCTGACTGACACTCGGAATGATTGTTGACTAGGGCTGTCAACGAATATTCTAAATTCGAATATAATTGAATATATTAACGGAGATTCGATTGTGAAAATTAATCTTCAACTGGGGAAAAAAAACACACCAGCGGCTGCTTTGTGAGTGGGCACACTGCATCACGGGTCAAGGACAGGTCACAGGAGTTGCACTTGCGCAGCGTCACTCACTGCTGGAAGTGAGACGTCACAAAAAACGTGGCCCAACTCTGCAGCAGAGAGAGTGGTTTGGACTCCGAGCAACCTAAAAAGCCCCGTTTGGAAATACGTCAAACGTCATTTTGGTGCAATTTTGACAGTCCTATTGTTGACCTCACTCCACACATCACAGTGAGCCTCTGGAGTTGATTCATACAGTGCAGCAGGTCTCTGGGTAGAAACAGACTTCTGGTTCTCTCTGCTCTTACCTTGACTGTTCTCTCTTGTCATGTCCACAGAGGAGACTGGCCTACAGAGAACGGAGTAGAAGTGACTCAGAGGATGAGAGTGATGAGGAAAACAGCTAGAAGCTAGTAGTGACAGCTGTAGTGTAGCGTTGTTGTTGTTGTTGTTGTGTTTTGTCTGCAGTCTGTGCTGGAGATTTTCTCTCAGTTTGGGGGTCACTTTGGGAGAAACCAAAGAAAGACGTTTGAGTAATTTAAGAAATGTGTTTTCATGTATTTTTAGTTGTTTATTGACTTTGTGTGTTTTCTTTATTTTGTGTGTCTCCATCACTCCTTCTTTATTCCTTACTCGTTTCTTTCATTTCATCTTAAAAGCCTGTCTTCTCATTATATTCATTTATTGTCAAATATTCTTTGTGTCTATTTTCATTATTATTCAGTGCTTGTTTTATCATTTTGTCATCCTCTGCCCTGTTGTTCTCAATAAAATGTTCACATCTTAAATCTATCTACCTGTCATTGTCTTTGTTTGATCCCATCTTTCCTCCTCACCACCTCACATTTATATTTTTCTTATTCATTCGCTCTTTCTTCAGGGGAGCTCAGATTTATTTATGGTGCGTTGTAGTTTGACGTCTGGTCGTTCATATTTTAGTTTAATTCAGAACAAACGAGCTGTTGTTTTTGTTTGTTTTTTTCCAGTCTTGCTGTTTGTTTAAATATTCACTTACTTTATTTCTGTCTTCCTGCAGAAAATTGAGAACGGACGCTTTGCCAAGTACAGATACTTTGCTCATGCCAAGGTCAACGAATCCGACTTCCTCATGATCACCAAGAGGTGAGCGTTTTTGGCAGCTTCCTGACCACCAGAGATAGTTACATTTCAGCTTGAGCTTTACATTTTTTACTACCCGTCAGTGTCTCTCCATCCAGTATATTGTATCCTTGGAGTTCTTAAGATTCATATTTGTTGCTTTTTCTCATCCTGATTATGTGGATTCTTCTCCAGGGGAATATTTTTTGTGACGAAAGGCACATTTGGCCAGCTGACCTGCGAATGGCAGTATCTGTTTGAAGAGTTTACAAAGGATCCAATGATTGTAGAGAACCGCCGACTTCGCATCGAGGCCAAGGTACGATCAGAACAATCACTTTTTCTCTTTAAAAGTTGCACCGATTTGAATCAATTATTCATCAGATTATTGCACTAAATGCTTGTGTCGTGTGTGCGACAGGAGAGAGTAAAGTCTGTCTTCCATGCCAAGGAGTTTGGAAAGATCATAAACTTCAGAACTCCCGAAATAGCCAAGGTACGTTGACGATTTGACCCTGAGATGCTGCTCTTCAACTCATGTTTCCTTTTTGTCATGAAGGCCAAAGTGTCCGGCCTGCAGTCATGGTCTGTTCTGACTTTGGTTCTTTCTTTATTTTCAGTGGGTTCTTGCCAAATTGGAGGATGCAAGAGAGAGTTTACCCAAATACTAACTCATCAAGGAGAACAAGAAATTATAAGATGTAAAAAATTAAAAAAGAGAGAAGAAAGAAAACACACACACACACACACACACGTTGTGTGTCAGTGCCTTTGTTCTTTACTGCATGCTACTTTTGTTTACCTCCTGTGTGGGTAGTGGTAAAAAAAACATAAAGCTGTATGTTGACTGTTAGTGTGCGTCTGGAGTGAAAGACTGAGTGAGTAGTTTGTATGTGTGCATGCGTAGAAATGTGCTATCGGTGGACAGCTAACTTACATTCATTTACAACAGAAGCACTGAATGCATTGAACAAAACTTTGTTTCACTCTCTTCACTCTGATTCCACTCGTCGGGCCCATAACTGTGTCGTTGCCTTTTAATGGTTTCTTTTATGAATATGATGTCTTATCACTGTCTGCCTGTGTCTGTAATACTGCTGAAACTGGAAATATTTTCAGTTTCCAGGACCCATCCTCAGTCTAACTCATTTCATCCATTTTCATTCCTGCTTCATTGAACACATTTCAAGTTGTGTAGAAGCTACGCTGTTAGTGAGAGATATTATAGAAACAGCTTGAATAACACAGAGGCCAAATCAACCATGATTGTTGTAGCACATTAAACGTTCATTTTACTTGATATAAAAGGGGGACTAATTCGGTTTTGGAGTATGGCTTCTTAACTCATGTCATTCAAAAAGTGCTGTCTTTCAAATGTCTGTTTTTTTCCTCTTTTTTTTTTTTCTTTTTATACATTTCTGCAGTTGAAGACTGTTCAGTGTGTGATTTATGCTGAGATGAGATGCATGCTATTTTTTATACTCTACTTACACCTACCAATCTGAGCTGTATATTGATCTCATATAGAATCATACCTGTATATATACATCCTCACACAATAGTCTGTATTATGCCGTTACAGATTGTAATTTTGTGATTTTTATGTTTTTATACCACACATATGCAATGCCAACGATGTAGATGAATTATGCAGAGAGAAGTATATTTAAAAGAAATGAATGCTAATTATTGTCGGCCGCTGTTTACTCTGATGTGTATTTTAAAGGTTGACTTTTGGTTTGGGGTGCATCGCAGTTTAATAATAAGACTATGTATTTCTTTTGCTATTAATGTTTGTCGTTTATGTTCAACGGGGAGCAAAATGTTCACTGCAGTGGCTTAATGTTTTTTCCCTCACTGTTTTAAAAAAACAAAAATAAAATGTGTTTCAAATTTCATGGCGCCCCAACTTATTTCTCGTATCCAGAAAATCTCAAGCACACAAGCTGCACTTTTCTTCAAGTAACTATGATTTATTGAAGTTACATAAATAGGTTTCCATTTCTCCTGAGAAGAGACAGCTGAGTAGGAGTTTTATCGATGCGCAACTTGGATTATTTACATCTAAAACAAACTCTGGTTGTGCTCGCTGTCCTGAGTAAATAAGGCACATGCAGGTAAAAGCAGGCACAGGTGGCTCAGTGTTTCTACTCAATAATAAATCCCAAAACTCAGGACTGAAGGGAACTCTTACAAAATGCTATTGCATGAGCAGTTAAAGCGCTCCGATACTATTTCTGAAGTCATTAAATAATTATCCCACACAATAGTCAATGCTATTACTTTACATTAATTTATACATTCTCACTTCCACTGAAAAGTATCATTTTCTTACCGTACATCTCTATAAAGGCTGGAATGGGCTCAACTACAAAGTACACACACAACACAAAAATTGCATTTCAAACAGCGACCTACAGAAACAGTAGTTTTGGTGTGTCTCTTTCATGTTCGTATTCTCTTTTTTTACAGACACGAAAGATGAAAAATAAAACCAAGAATCTTTTCCGTGGTTGTGTAAACAGGGACGAGCGTTTTAAAATCGAATTGTTCTCTGTTTACACAGCCAAAAAAAAATAAAAATAAAAAAAATACAATAATGTTTTATTTTATGTAATTCTCCTATCTTGGCTCTCCTCCCGTCTTTCCTTCTACCCTCTTGTATCCCTCCGTCTCCTCTCCCGTCCTCCTCTGCTCATCTTTACACCAGATTGAATTCCTTCAGGTTGTGTCTGAGGATGGTGTCTTTGACGGCCACAAAGACGAAGCGGATGTTTTCTGTGTCTGTGGCGCAGGTAAAGTGAGGGTACAGCGTCTTCTCCTTGTCTGGGTTTTGTTCTTGGTACATTTTCAGGATGAATTCTTGAGCAGCTGTCTGATCCCGCTGAGGTCCTGCAATTCATGGTGAATGTTATTATAATGTGTTTTCTGTACATATAAAGACCAAATATTACAGATAGAACATTTTTTATTGAAACTGAATCCATTTTAAGATTGTTTTGCAGGATGTAGTTTGTTGAGTTGTATTACTTTACACAGAGAGATGTTCCTGTTATTTAGCCAGATACAAATCCCATTTACTAGACTTGAAACACACTCTGATAGTTATTGCACCGTAGATTTTATTTCTTCTGCACTTTTGCACCCAATCAGATTAAAAACAGCTAAAATGTCACTTATCATTAACACAGAGGATCTAACAGATGGAACATGGACACAAATGACCTACCTACATGCATCTTCAGGACGATAATTCAAACTAACTAACTAACCTGTGAATTCAGGGAAGTAGGTGGCTACATGAGAGTACATGATCTTCTCCTGGAGGATGTCAGTCTTGTTGAGGAAAAGTATGACAGAGGAGCGCTGGAACCAGGGATAGGTTATGATGGTTTTGAACAGGGCCATGCTCTCCTCCATACGGTTCTGAAGAACAATTGCAGCATGAAAAGAGGCGACAATGAAGACACATTTTATGGGATCAAATTCTGAAATCATCTGCCGACGAGCTGTGTTCTCACCTCGTTGTCGCACTCAGCAAGGACCTGGTCGTACTCGCTGAGCGCCACCAGGAAGATGATGGAGGTGACGTTCTCGAAGCAGTGGATCCACTTCCTCCTCTCTGACCTCTGACCCCCCACATCCACCATCCTGCAGTAACATCCACAGAAAAGGTGTGTTAGAAAACACAAGCGTGCTGCCTCCCTACCGCATGGCCAGATCCAAAGCAGCACATTAAATCCATCAACAAACACACTGGTGTGTTACGTCTCACCTGAAGATGACATTGTCCATGTCAAACGGATACTCGATGATACCTGTGGTTGGCACTCGGACTCTGAGGATGTCCTGTAGGTCAGGTAAATAAGAGGGTTGGGAAATTCGATCCAGTTCGCTGAGATAGCTGAAACAAGAAGGAAAAAATGAACACGAGGAGAGGAAACATAAAGGAAGATAACAGAGTGGAGAGTGTTGCAGCTTAAAACGGGTAGAAAGAGCACCGAATCTGCCTGAAAATTAGATATCATGTCACGAACACGGTTCAACTTAAATTATAAGATTGGAGGCAGTTATCTGTACATCGTCACTCCAGTGAATTTGTGACTGTTAGCGAGGTTTGTGAGACGTTAAGCTCACACTGTCAGGAAAGAATTTGGCTGCAGTTGCTTTTCTTTTCCATTTTTAACTGGATCATCAGTAGTTTCACAAAACAAAAAACTAAATCTTTTTAATCTACTATTAGCAGGTACAAAATTACAGGAACACCTCTGCTTGGAATCACTCTGAAAATAGCAGGAAACATTTTTACCTGCAGAGGAAAAAATTCCCAGCAGGTTGGTAAACTCCCACGAAACAGGAAACTTCTGATGTTATGTCCTCACTATGTCCTCAATAATAAATTCCCTGAGGCTGTGTCAGGCTGTGTTTGGTGCAACAGCCCTGTTCTTTTGTCTGTAATGTTTCTGAATCTCAGTGTGCGCGTTACATGTCGTATATCTAACGCTCACTATTTGGTGGAGTCAGACAGCTGGTATTCCCTGCGTCGGTCGTAGCAGTCCTGGATTCCTCCATCCTCCCACAGACTCTTGATGCCCGTTGCGAGGTCTGCATCTAACGTTTCCACCTTATCCACTTCAACCTCCAGGACTGCGTCCGCGTGGCTCTATGGACACACGGACAGACATGAAGACAATTAGAAAACGGTCCATACGTCGTGTTTCCAAGCTTCCCTTACTTTGTGGAAACACATTAAGGAGAGGAAAAGAAGCAGGACTTTAGATTAGATATTGTGTTTGCAGAGTAGCAAGATTCCCTCCATCAGTTTGTCTATCGGCCAGTGAACATGTTTTATCTATAGTAACATAACTGTATTTATATATCATGCAGGGAGAAGCTGAAGAAACAAGTTGCAGATTCTGCAAGTTGAAAGAACAGATTATTTTAACATGTAAATTACTAATATTTCAAGTCATTTACACGACATTCACGTATCTTAAATGCAAAAGTCACAATAACTCGTTGAATAAAAATCATTTTAGATGTAAATAGACTGTATTTTAGTTTTATTCCCTACAATTTTCTTTTCTAATTGCGTGAATGGTGAACAATATATTTTTTTTTACAACCAAAATCACAAAAGATTTCTACATTTTTATTGGTCATTTTTCTTGTGTTTTGGGTTCCTGTCAGCTTTATACTTTGTCCAACTTGCAAAGTTTGAGAGTCGAACATGAGTTATAGTAAGTCTACCTTGTTCTTGGGATCAGAGAACTCTATACTGAGTGCCTCCATTGCCCGGATCATCGCCTGCATGGATGTGTAGATGTTTTGGTAGACCAGCTTGGCGTAGCTCCTCTTGTCCTCATCTGTGTATCCCCCTCCATGGATAATCCTCATTTGTTTGATAAAGGTACTCTTCCCACTCTCTCCAGTACCTGTTGGATACAGCGAGGATTAAATCCATTAATATGTTTTTGTACATGTTTTATATATCATTACATATTTAGTGCACTGCAAATAGTGTTCGAGGGACTTCAGCTGGACGTTTGGCGAGACAGGAGTGGAGGGCGGAGTACTGCTGTTTCAGCTCTTGTTTTTTGGCTGAAAAAGGATGACGTTGACAGCTAAACGAGGAGGAAAATTTGAGAATTAAATGAAGGGGCTGTAATATATTATTGAGGTTGGATTCAAGTAAAAGTAGCCCAATTTAAAAATACAAGTAGAAGCCAAGATTTCAAAGTTTGAGCACCCTCTTGTTTAAAGTGTGTAGCAGGACGTATGGTGGCCCCAAAAGGCCCCATATAGAGCCAGTGTTTGGTTTGTCCTTTCTGAGCTACTGTAGAAACATGGCGATTAAACACGGCAGACTCTGTGGGAGACAACGTGCAGCGTCTGTAGACAAACAAAGCTAGTCCCAGCGCTCTTATTTTATAAATTATACACTAAGAAAAAAAAAATATATATTATTATAATTAAAGTACATCTTGACCTGCTTTTGTGTAAGCAGGTCAAGATGTACTGAGTAGTACAATAGATAATATTTTATAAAACGTCTTAATTTATATGTGCAGTGTTAAATGGAAGAAATGCTAAAAAGGTAGACTACAAAATGAAGAGGAGCGTGCATTCATTTGTATAAAATGTAAATACAAGTAAATTAAAAACACTCATCAGCCTGTAAAATATTGGAAACATCTTTAATTAGAGTGAAGTAGACGCACTTGGTGTGTCTGATAAACTAACTGCTGACTGTTTTTACCAATAATTAGGTCATACTGATCAACGTGTGCATGTGACAGTCAGCTTTATGTGTCTGCCACATACCTCTTCAGTTTTTACAGCACAAGCGCCTAATTTTCTCATTCAGGCCACATGATGCTGCAGCTATTTGTTTAACAAATGTGTGTTTGTTAACAGAATATAGGAAGTTGTCCTGGGCGTGTGTGTGCTTGCACCATTTACTCTCCCTCAGTAAAGTGTGTTGGAGCTCTGTGACGAGCCCTGCCGAGAGCTGCCAGCTGTTTTCTCGTTTCCTGCCTGTTTTGCATGGCATCATGAATACTTGAGTTTTGACATCTTTGCAAATAAAACTTAGACAAATCGTCCGCATTTGAATGCACCTTGTTTACAAGTCAAGTTTCTTCGAGATGAGGGCAAGACAAGGCAAGTAAACTCTGAGATGGAGGCAAATCATCGTCTTAAACGTCTGCCGTGCTCAGCGGCCTCGCTGCTTTATGACTTTATGCATCCTGTTTCGTGTATGATTATTAAGTTTTACTTTTATTGTGACATATCTGTCTTTAATGTAGCTGACGTAGGACCAAAACTGCAGTTTTATGTCATTATTCCAATGGAGCAGATCTGTGCTGTATCCAAGTATGACACATGGACTCCTCCTGTGTATATTAATATTACATGATAAACAATCAATTAATCATATTATGCTCTAAAAAGTCAGACAGAAGTCAGTTGTTGTTGTTTGTTAAGCTGTAAAAAGGTTCCAGTTTTTAGCGAATGAATGAATAAAACTGACTGATAATAAAGAAATTATTATATAGAATATTATATTCTGTTAATCTACTAACTCACTGACTTATTGCTTCACCTCTTTTAGCTAAACACACACACACACTTCAGATATGGCTCATAAATAGCTGAATATCAGTAAAGTTCTCCCTCAGTAAACACAAGAAGCTCCAATACAATACAGAATACATAATGAATGGCCTGCCACTTAAATGATTAAAGATTCTAAAAGTTTAAATTGAATCAATATTTGAGGGGGACTACGCTGATTTCACACATAAAGATTATTTTCAGGGACAAACTGGGGGGCAATCGGAGAGTTC
The DNA here is from genome assembly GCA_028641955.1 of Protonibea diacanthus. Lineage (NCBI taxonomy): Eukaryota > Metazoa > Chordata > Actinopteri > Sciaenidae > Protonibea > Protonibea diacanthus. The sequence goes on along the minus strand of CM053985.1, from coordinate 17,661,672 downwards.
ACCAGCCAGAGAAGGTCGAACAAACTACAACATGAGATGTTGTGGACTCCAGGAAGAATAGCTGCTACCAGGAGCCAAAATTGTGTTTACATGTGTGTATCGAAAGTGATTTACTCACTGGGATATTCTAGCCACGTTAAAACACGTTGCTTAACTCATTTCAAGTTTTGGTGGCTCGTGTGGGTCAAGTGTATGTTTCACACACACACGCACACACACACGGAAATATCTGCTACTGACTACAAAGCAGCTTCTTTCATTCTATCACTTTCATTTTGTGAGTAGCATAAAGGGACTACAATTAGCTTTTCATTATACAACCCTGTGTTGTAGAATAATAAATAACGAACTTTGTACCTTGAATATGTCTGTGTGTGTGTGTGTGTGTGTGTGTGTATTTGTTTTGTTTTACAGTTTCCCTGTGAGGGGTGAATGCCTACACACACACACGCACACACACACATAGACACAGTGGGTAGACACGAGGCACTCACATGTATTTAATCTAACACCTAAACACACATCCTCACTGGGGGAGTGTGGTGATGTGACATGTACCGGCTGTGTGAATGAAGGGAATGAGTGCCATACTGATGTCGCTGATATGGGAACCACTAGACCTGTCACGCTCAATGCACCTGAAGCTAACAGAGCAGACTGGGCTTTGCAGAAATATGCAGGTTGTCGTCTCCCATATGATTAAAACTCTTTTGGATTCGGGGGGATTGCTGCATCAAGAGCAAACATCAGAATGAAAACATGTTAAATAAAAGAGAAACTAAACTGGAACCAGTTGAACTTATATGTTTTGACCGTGTGTTCCTCGTGGAGCAGCACATGGTTTCAAAGTAATAAGCTTTCATAATGTGTTATCAATGCAGTCTGCCACTACAACAGCTGCATAATTATGATACCAAAGTGGCGAAAAAAGAAGACACTGCTCACAAAAACTGACCCAATCCAGTTTGTTCTTGTTTGTCCAGGTTTGGTCTCCCTGTGTTACTAAATATATTCAGTTTTTATCTTCAGTATCACTGTGTTGTTTTGTTCTTGCATGAGTCTGCTCAAAAGCCTGCATGGTTGACAGTCCATAAAAAGATGCCTGATTCCTGCTTCCTAACATGTTTTTATAGGCGTTCGCTATCTATTCTCACTCACGCTTTCCAGTGACTTGCAGTGAACTAAATGGGCACTGCTTGAATGTACTGCTGTACTGTACAGATCAGTGCTGACATGTGTGCCTTGTCCTGCAGGTTTTCAGGCGAATCAGCGGGAGAGGCAGAATGTGTACATGACGTGTTGATCCTTCGTTCTGCTTCACTCCCACTCGTCCTCTCCGGGGATCTGACTGTGACCATCCTAATGAAATCCACTGAGAGTCTCTGAGTCACTCTGATCGGGAAAATAAATGTTTTTGTTAAAGTACTTCTCTTGTAATAACTCATCTCATTCCTCTTAATATTTTGAGTTATCTGGGACGGGTAATGGATTGTATTGGATTGCCACTGGACACAACATATATTGTGTAATTTGTTTCTTTTTTCTTGCTTCAGTGGCATGTAAAACCTGTTTACGCTCATCAGAGAGTTGTTTCTGTGTCTTTTTTCACACCACGTACATTGTTCAGACCTTTCCAGCAGCTCTTACGGTGACCTTTTCATCATGTGAGCCAGCATGAGGCCGAATGTTTCTATCTGCCGCCTTTTTCAGATGTCACCGTACTACAGCGAGCTGAGAAAATCATTTTCCAATCAAATGGCGGTTGTGAGCAGCAACCTGACTCTCTCTTCAGAAAAAAAGACCTTTCTAAGAGAGCAGTGGGGTTAAACCAATACCTCACATCGAGAACACGGCTGCATTTGCATGGCGTTTGCATGAGGTGCGCCCACACCAGCTAGTTATGGCTTTCAGACACACCACAAGCTGAGGCCTTGACACTGACTCCTGTCCCTGGTGTGTTACCACACTGCTGCATTAAAATGTAATGTGTCTAGAGCCCTCATAGACTCATGAATGCACGTGCAAACACCCTTATTCTCAATGGCCTTGAGCAAGTCAGTGAACTCAGACCTTCGCTGGAGCAAAAACTATTTTTTCATTGAGAATCAGAAGCTTCTTATTGTTGACGTCTCCATAAAAGACCCAATGTCACAAAGTTTAATCATCAGAACCATGAAGCATCTGTCTCATCTGACACAAAACTCACTTAGGTTTAACTGACCCTGTCCATCCTGTCCAGCTGTGCTGATAACTGACACCTGAACATCACATTCACTTTCCTCCCCTCATGTTCACGCCTTATTTTCTTCATTCCTTTCCCTGCTACTAAATTTCAAACAGTGATACAACGCCCACATATCGCCATCCATCACGGAGCAAACACAAAACTCCTCCAACGCGCAGCTCTGGGAGAATTTAACTGGAAATGAATGCCTTGCTAGCGACCAGTTTCGGTTTCCATGCGCAACTTGACTGGAGGCGAGCCAGCGGAGTTAAAACGCCGCTATCGGATCAGATCTGTCTGCGTGTGGCAGTTTGCAGTGTGACTGTGCCATTAAGTGAGTCTGGCAGATAAATGAATGAAGGTTGAACGCTCTCCACAGCGCGTAAAATCAATGGTGCGACTATGGCGCGCAGCAGCTCACACCCTGAACGTGCAGACTGAGCCAGCGCACCGCACTGCATCACATCCGGAGAACAGACAAGTGAATGAGGAGATAGGAAATGCAGAGAAGTTTGATATGAAAAGTTACATGCGTTCAAGCTACCAAACGCACAAGTGTCGGATTAGTCCTATAATCTAGAATTAAGCTCCAGTTTAGTCGACAGGCTGATGAAACCTCCTGTCCCACCTGGCATGATACCTGCATGTCCAGGTGTGGCCAGGAAGCAGTCCTAGATAATTCACTGACCTCAAGCCAGGCACGAGGAATATAGATTACACAACCCAAAAATATTCAAATGTCAAGTACGAATTATTACACCAGAGGAACAGAGCTTTGAAAGCTCGTAAAAGATGAAATCCAATATTTTCATAGTCTATACTATTTAAAGAATGTGTGAAAGGACTTCAACCAGTCTGTGTGGCTGTACAAACTCAGTCGCCCTGCAGGTTTGGTGATGCTCACCTAACAGCAGCAGCTTCAGCTCCCTGCGAGAGTCCTTCTTGTCCCTGCGCAGCTGCTTCTCGATCTCCTCGTTGATCCTCTGGTTCTCTCTGTCCTCTGCAGACACACAACACCCAGCCATGGTTCAGACTATGCAGCCCGCCCTCCAGTGAGCCGTCTGATGATATCAACGTGAAAATGCCGAAGGCTGTTTGACTTCTTCTCCTTCTCGCTCCCGTGCCTCGCTTCACAAATTCAGATGGAAAAGCGCGCAGAGCATCTTTAAAAGTGATGCCTTCTCCTTCCTCTGGATGGAAGATACGGAGGTTTTTATGGTTTAATAACTAGTGCGCAGGTCAAAAAGACAATTCTTCCTTTATGGGGAAAAAGTCCAGCGATCTTTTTATTTAGAGTCAAAGAAAACTCTGACCCTCTGTGACAATGTGCTGCGGTTGGTCTGAAGTAGGAGGACACTTGTTGAACTTTATCCAGCTGGGTAAAGAGGGCGTGGCACAAGCTGTAAATAGAAAGGGATAAAAATGGGAAGCTCGCACCGATAGCGGGCATTACTGTGCTGTCTTTACACGTATGACAAGCATTGAGCAAAAAACTAAGAGTGGAGGTTTAATCAAAGAGGGACAAAGGGGAGAGAAGCAGTTTTTTTTAAATTTTTTTTTTACACCAGACAGATGTTAGAAGGAAAAATCCTCTCCAGTTCCGCAGCATCGCATGGAGAGGGGGGAAGTGAAGGATCCCGCCTCAGTGCGTCCTCTGACACTCATGTCATGTCTGCTCACAGCCACAAGGGGTCAGGAAGGACAGCTGCGAGCGCATATTATCCAAGGCACATGAGAAACTTTGCATCTTCAACACACACACACACACACACACACACACACACACACACACACACACACACACACACACACACGGGTTATTTGAGAATGGAAGTCTTTCTGTATTTACAGTGCTGTTACAGTATGATAATGCAAATGAGGCATCCGCTCCACAGATCAGTGCTCGTTGTCATTACGGAACTCAGAGGTGAGGAGATGCAAAAAAAAAAAACTGGACACAAATTCAAAGAAATGTCAAATGAATCATAAGAGATGAAAAGATAGATACTACAACTAAACACACAACACCAGGTCACACACCTGGTAAAATTCCCACAGGTTGGCAGGCAAACTCCTTTTCTAGTGACATAATCTATTCTAGGAAGAAAGCATCTTTATTGGGAATTTATGAATGGACACATCATCAAATAGTGGCGAGTGAATGTGTAGTAATCAGATAAAAAAAAGTACAGAAATCAAGGAAAAGACTAAAGACTACTACGAAATGTGAATCCTCCTGGAGATTGTTGAGTACTGGTTACATGTAACCTTAACAAAATAACCACAAGCAGTCTTTGGGCTTTTTTGTGCAGTTTACTCTCTGTTTATCCACACGTGTGTCCTTGTGTTCTGTTGTTGTTGTTCTCAATACATACATTTTTGAGAAGTCCAGACTACTCTGTATCATCATGATTGCTTTGCAACAAGAACATTTACAAAAACAGAAAGACTAGACGTGTTAAGATCATTTATATCACTTTTATATTGAGTCTGGCCCGTGACAATTTGTTGTCTACTCACATTTATCAAATGTGATGAGTTTTCTTGAAGTTGTTGGCTTGATTTACAACCAGATCTTTCTCTCCAAGTATTCTTGTCTCTCTTTTTTTCTCTTGAGGGAGTTATGGAGCTAAAATCACCTCTGAACTATGATGGGGAGTATTGGTTCACATTTCACAGTTACTGAAATAACAGAAGATAAAAAAAAAAAAAAAAAAAAAAAAAAAATCAGAGTCGAGATATTTTTTGAAAAGAAACATGTTGCTTCATTCAGAAACATGTTGAAGGAGTGTGAGTTTATGGATACAGGAAACATTTCACACAGTTATGACTGGAGGTCATCATAACAGCACTATTTCATAATGACTCATTAAACTTCATATCTTCATGATTTGGAGCAGAGAAACCCATGAGAAGGCCAAGACGTGTGTCTGAGACTTTAGAGCAGAAGAGCAGCTCATGGAAAGTTATTTTCCCTAAAACTCGACCCTGCAGTTCTACGTAACGTAGTTCACAATACACCGTATCTAACACTGCTCTGCTCTTGAACATACTGCATGACTGAACTGCAGCACAGGTTTCCAAACCATGTGTGTCAGCAAGTTAACACCAGCTGGAGTCTGAGCTCTCTTAAAGGGAAAATCCAGCCTGAAGAACTCACATGTGCTCCCTCAGAATAATGATGTGAGCATGAAGTCACAAAGCTTGGAAACAGTCCTTCATGGCTCAAACTGATCTGATAAAATCGAGTTATAATTTGCATTTTGTGCAATGTCATTATTTTTATAATCTACCTTCACTATTGTAAAAAAAAAAAAAAAAAAAGCTAAACCATGACATTAATCTTAGATTCACTATAAGTTGATGCCACACTTTTACTTCCTGAATTATTTGAGGCTCACAGACATGGATGGACAGTCTCTGCTCAGTTGGTTGGATGCCGTATGCGGATTGTTTAGAGAAGGATTTTCCCTTTAAGAAACAAGAACAGTGTGAATGGCCGCTTTACAACAGCGGGGACGCAGTTACTGATTACTGCAAACTCAACAATGAGAAGTTAAAACTGCAGCTCAGCTTCAAAACATCTCCTCTGGCAACATTAACACCATTTAGTAAAATGTGTGTCAGGGCTGGCCATCAGTTTTTCCTATTACGCCCTGCTGTTAATAAGTGGTGATTGTAAGATCTTCATTTACTTCGAGTACACTGTGAACTGGGCTGGAGATTAACTTGCTGAAGTGGTGGTTGCCTGCCAAAATCAACCATCCTTGTAAGTAATTTCACCAGCCAGCTGAAATATCTGAAAACAACAGGACCTCCAAGCGAAGCCTGGTCACCTGCCAAAGTGGCTGGTAGATGCCAAACCACAGCCAAACGTCACAAAACACTCTGCAGGTGGCTGGTGGAGATTTGGAGTCCAGATTGTGACACCTTGCAAGCACGTCAGGCAGTTCGATGTAATATAATGCACTGTGGCACAGGTTTTAAGACATGAATCTGATGTGACGATATTATGAAATCAATAGAAAGTGTGTTTTGATTACAATTCACTCATGATGTGTTTATAATATCCTGTAATTATGTCATATTAGCTACATGAGCTGCACTTTAATGCTGTTCCCAGGTCTTCTTACAGCACAGAATAACAAAGAGAGACCACCAAGCCAATACCAAACAATCCTCCAGCTGCACAATGGGACATTATTGGCTGCACTAGCTTCACTTCTCATAAAAACACAGGTGCCTTTGCATGGGACTTCAGAGGCACAGCTTATTCAATAAGGCAATATGTACATGTGAACTGTTGTGTATTTTCTCCTATGCTGTCATTTCATAAATAAAGTCTAAAATAATACTGTGTACTCTAATGAAATGGCGACAATCACGATGGAAACCAATTTAAAGAAGAGGAAATAAAAGCACCTGTAACATACTAATTAGGCCAAATGGTTGAGTCATGTTTGTGCACACTGGTCAGACAACACTCTATCAGGCTTGAGGTTCATTTGAGGGCGCGTAAAGGGTGATGGCATTCCCATCTGCTAGCACAAACAGTTAGATAATTACATCTCGTCCTTAACGAGATTTTCAGACAAAATCTGAGAGCCGAAGCAACACTTTACCTGTTAGCCATCCAGCTTGTCGTAGCGCTACTTGTTATCACATCTAGCCTATATACAGGTGATCGGTGGTGAGTATTCAGGATCACACTGTGCTGTAGACTGAAGAAATCTCAAAGTTAATCAATACTTACTGAGAAGCTGTGTAATAATGAAATATAAAAAGAATCAATGAGGGATGTGATTACACCTATATGACAAGTGCTCTGTTCCTTAAGAACTAAACTATTACAATTAGCCCTGTAGATTGGATTCAGTCTGCAGTTTTTCATATAAAAGTCAATTTAACAGACCGGCTACTATAAGTACTGGCATACCAATCAATCTGTTTATCGATAATACTAGTCCTCTTTATGCAGTTCAGAAGATGAACAATGCTTTGTTTTGTTTTTTTTTTTGTTTTTTTGCTGAGAAATAAAACTGGCAAAACACAAAATTTACATTCTCCTCTTAAAAAAAAAAGGAAACAAAAACAAACATGTAAATAACATATTTTTTTTCTTCCAAAAATGAATTAGCCATTAGACATACAATACAATTACATAGATACATATTTTCAATACTGCACATTCAATCGGCCAAAAAAAGTAATGATTACGAAGCCAACAAAGATGCTGCCATATATATATATATATATGTAGAGAGAGAGAGAGAGAGATGTATGTACAATGATTATAGCATTCATAATTGCACTATGCCTCAATAAATGTAAATTACAGGCTTATGTTCTTGGGAATTGTTAGGAAAAAAAATACTTAAAGTAACTTGGGAATGAGGATGGTAGTGCCAATCAGAAACAAGAAGGGCTCACTTTGGTTAAAAACAACACTCTGCCCTTTTACGTAGGAATTGGCCAAATCGTTTCTCCACTGCTATTGAACTACAACAGTCAAGACAGCCGAGCTGTGATCGGACAATCATAAACACACAGCTATAATGTGACGGCAGGCCAGGGAGGAGGCGGTTTGTGGCCAACGCACAATGTTGTGATTTTGACAGTTCAAGCAGTTCAGTGCGCTGGGTGGCATCCTCCTCTCTGACAGGCTGATAACTAACTGTAGCTTAGGTCAGTCCACAGTGGAGGAGCATGTGTGTTTGTGTGTTTGTGTGTGTGTGTGTGTGTGTGTGTGTGTGTGTGTGTGTGTGTGCGAGGGAATACCATAGTTGAATACTTCAAAATCTGCAGGAATCAGTTGGTCGATTAATTGGTCAGTCAGTCTGATTCTGCGTTCATTGGCCCCGCTTTACGTCCTCAACACTTTTCATTAAAAACAGTAAACAGCGCAAAGTGGAGTTTGAGTTGTTTTGGCATTTGGCAATAAATACACATATTACCATAAGAAAAAAAAAAGCGTTAATGTGGCACAGTTGAACATAATCATTTCATAACATTGTCTCATAAATTATAACCTCCTCAACTTCCTTCAGTCTGTGTAAATCAACCGGCTCCATCATGACTCTCATGACAGAGCAGAGGCCCCCCCCCCCTGTGCCTCATCACCTGGTGCTCAGAGCGCAGAAAGCATTTTAAGAACCAGTTTCTCTCACACTACTGAACTTCAACGGTCATGTCCATGCTGGAGAACTGACATGTGACTGTCACTCAACGCACGACTCGGGCTATCCACCCCCCCCCAAAAAAAAAAAATGTGGAGGATGCATGCTCTATTTATCGGATGGTACCAAAGTCAATGCAATGTAATAATAATAATAATAATAATAATAATAATAATAATAATAATGATGATGATTGAAGTCAATCAATATCAAATCAGTGTGAAATAATTTAAAAATCACAGTTTATGCCTACATAGGAAGGAGACTTGCCAATCAGTCCTTTGAAGGGAAAAGTTCAAGCTGTAAATTAGAGATCTGTTACATCATTTCCTGTTGGGCAAAACAGGTAAATGCCCAGGATGAAGCTTCAGAATGAAACGACAGGTAAGGAGGGGAGGGGATATAAGGAATTAAAACTTTTTCTCCTTCTTCTTGTTGTTTATAAAAAGGCAGGAGGGAGAGAGCACATTGCATTTGTTCCAGCTCTGATGTATCAGACTGACCTCAAGTGCACAAAGTAGTTTCTTTCTCTGTCAAAAAAAAAAAAAAGAAACAAAAAAAATCTTCACAATGCGCAAAGCCTAAAAATGAGGATAGCTGCTGTACATATTCAGCAGCAAATCCCTCCCCGACCCTTCCAAATATCTCGCCCCCCCTCCATCCCTATATTTCATGAACTCCTTAAATAGCAAGATAACATTTACTTTGCTCACCCCTCGGGGACCAAGAGATCAACAAATGGCAAATAAATTAGTATTATGCAACCATTAGACGTTTTTTTTTTTCTTTTCTCCGATTTTCTTTTCACGTGTGTGTGTATGATGTATCTTTTCACAGATCGCGTCAGTCAGTGTGTGTTGAGGGCCTCCTGCTGGCGGGCCCTGCTCCGCTCTACACCAGATTGTACTCCTTTAGGTTGAGCTGCAGGATGGTGTCTTTGACGGCGGCGAAGACGAAACGGATGTTCTCTGTGTCGGTGGCACAGGTGAAGTGAGAGTAGATGATCTTGTCGCTGTCTGGATTCAGGTCCACAAACATCTTGAGGATAAACTCTCGCCCTGCCTGGGCGTCCCTCTGGGGACCTGGAGAGGGAAGATTAAGCTCAATGAGTACATTCAGTGTTTTTCCAAAACAAACCAACAACTTTTCTGGGTGATAACAAAAACTAATCTTTCTTCATAACAATGCCACAATAAATCAACTTTATACTCAGAAAATGTTTAATACATATTTTTTCTCGCATCGGTCCTGATTTCTTTATTAAAAACTCCACTCTTTCAAAGTCCTTCCATTTGCCCTCAAGAAAATTAAACACAAATTACTTTTAACCATTGTAAATGCTGCTTTTGCTGGATCATTTACACGCTGCTGTATTTCAGTCAAAAATGAAAAAAAAAAAAAAAAAAAAAAAATCAAATTTGAAGAAAAATGTTCTCTTGTGGTTGAAATAATACAAATCTCAGACCAAACCAACACATCACTGATATATCTACATACTGTATAATGTGAAAGGCAGCATTTGGATGTCAGTCTGACAGTTTCCAGCGTTTCTTGTCAGATACCGGTTAACAGATACAGATTTATCATGCAGCCTCATAATCTGACAAAATTATGAAAATATTATACTGGTCCTATTTAGTTAGTCAATCAGTCCATCTTACAATAAAACAGTAAACTCAAAGCGACTTTCTGTTTCTGCTCTCTAAAAGTACAGTCTGATCCACTCGCCTCTGTTGTTCCTCCCTGTTTTTTTCAACATGCTAACTGCCTCCAATAGGAACAAAGTCACACGCACCACGCCTCCAAAATCATTTAGTGTCTCCACCCCCTAACCTCTCAGACCTCAACAGTTAAAGCCATTACACACAGAGCACGGAGTATTGCACACCAACCCAGCCACCAGCTCCACCCTCTGGTCGTAGATACAGGTGCCTGGCCTTGAAACATGGTTTTTCCCCCTCTGCTATAGCATCACTTAACAAAACACCTTTGTGACTGTCGGTGTAGGTGCTATACTTATGGAACTTATGGAAAATGTGCTTTATCGGATGCTTATTTTTGTGGTTTTGTGGTGCCGTTACTCACCGTCATACTCTGGGAAGTAGTCAACCAGATGAGAGTACATGATCTTCTCCTCCAACAGGTCCTTCTTGTTGAGGAACAGAATGACTGAGGAGTTTTGGAACCAGGGGTATGTGATTATTGTCCTAAACAGAGCTTTACTCTCCTCCATCCGGTTCTGCAGAGAGGGCGCGTGAATGTGTGCGTGAGGACAGGAGAGGCGGGGAGGGGGGGAGGGGGGAGGAAGACATACAGAGAGAAAGAAAGAGTTGTCTTAATTAAACTACAGTCTTTCACACTCATTAAGTACAGATTTTAATAAACGTTTTACCGCACCAGAGGGAGAGCAGTAAAGATGAGAGAGAAGGGCGGTCATGTCCCCTTCAAGAGTTTAATTTCTCCACTAGCATCATTTCTGTGCTTAATTGGACAAAACAACCATTCTGAAAGCAAGCCTCAGGACTGCGCTGCTAAACACACACTCTCTTGTATATATATATATATATATATATATATATATGATAAAAAGTGATCTGACGTCAAGATACAGAGGACTTGCAGCTGGTCAGTCTTTCTCTTTTTGCAGTTTGTAGTAACAAAGGAAGGAAAACACACCTGCTCATTAATACACTTTAGCAAACTGACACACACTCTTAAGAAGGAGATGTGGCCCGAGGCGATATTCAAAACAGCTGGCTGATCATTTACAAATGCTTTCCAAGGGAAAAAAAAAAAAAGGTGGAGCACAGCCAGGCAGGAGGAGAACCTGATTTCCATTGTTTTGAATGAGGAATAGCTTTTCATCTTCAGAGCCAACTCTTCTTCCACATCACATGAAATAATGAAGCCTTTTAAGAGGTGATTTTGAAAATGTGAAATGAAGCATCGCGCGGGCAACACAATCGCTCAGTTTGGTCATTAAACGTGCTCGCTTCCATTTGTCACAGATAAAACTGAGCTGATTTTGAGGGAGTGTGCGTGTGTTCATCATTCACCTCGTTGTCCGATTCCACCAAAACTTGGTCGTACTCGCTGAGCGCTACCAGAAACATGATGGATGTGACGTTTTCAAAGCAGTGGATCCACTTCCTCCTCTCCGACCTCTGTCCTCCGACATCCACCATCCTGTCATGGTGGCAGCAATGCGGAGGAAAGAGAAAACAGAAAGAGAAATCACTACAAGCACTGAAAACACTGTTGGCAAGTCTGTTTGAATCTCGTCTTAACTGAGGAAGTGACACATTTTGGAGGGGTGTTTAAACAAAACAGGGCAAAGGTGAAACACGTGATGTGTTGATTTTTGTGTGTGACAATGACTACTACTTCCACCATGAGTCCACCTAAAATGAGACTAAACAGAAAAGAATGTGTGTAATATTCTCAAGAATCAAAAGTGAAAGTACATATTCCAAAACACTAAAATCCATTTACTTTGATTTTACACCTTAACAAAGCACCATATGTTATTTATACTTTGAGTTTACTGTAGTAGCATATAAAACATGAATCCATGGTGTAAACAATCATATAAAACAACCTGATAAATGTAGTAAATAACTGGTCAAATCCGTAGTTGCAGTTGAGGATTATTATTCTATTGTTTTAAGAATTATTGGATGAATTAAAGTGTTTTCTTTGCACATGCACCCTGTACATTTTCTGTGTTATAAGCTGTGACTATTAACAGCAAATAGATTTCTTTACTCACCTGAATATGACGCTCTGCAGGTCAAACGGGTATTCAATGATGCCCGTGGTGGGGACTCGAACCCTCAACACATCCTGCTGGGTGGGAAGGTAGGCAGGCTCAGCGATCCGGTCCAGCGCGTTCAGGTAACTGCAATCACACAGAGACAGAACATACTCATGTTTAAGAGTCTTTTTTTTGACACCTGCATCTTCTTGAATTGTATTCCAGTCTACTCACTATTTAGTGGAGTCTGAGAGTTGGTATTCCCTCCTTCGATCGTAGCACTCCTGGATGCCCGGGTCATTCCATAAGCTCTTAATTGCATCTACGTAAGGATTCTCGAACATGCTGATCTTTTCTACGTCCACCTCTCTCACAATGTTGGCGTTGCCCTGAAAAGAAGAGACAAAGAAAAAAAGTTTATTCGTACATTTTTATTTAACAACCCCAAACAATAATTGACAATCTAAAAACACAGAAACTAGAAAAGCCAATCAACACACAGCTTATGCAGTCCTAATTATCACTGGCTTATTTTCCTCACCCGCTCACATTTTCTATATCCAGAAATTTCTTTACACCTCCAGGCTCAGCATGGACCTAATATCTGAAGCTCAAATCCCACTGGGCCTATTAAGGGGAAAGTTTTTTCTGTCCCAGATTCCCATTAAAACTCTCCTGTGTCCCCTGACGAAAGATCAACATGTGCCTGAATGTTGAAACTGTTTTATATATCATGAAACAAACTATAGCTGCTATGATAACAACAAACTATGAACTGATAGACTTATAAGCCTCCAATTTAAAAGTTCAGTGGTCTGTTCAGTGGTCTATGCTGTAATATTTTCATGGTTGGTCTTGATTAGCCTGCAAGCCTGCAATTGTGACATTTTCTAATACATGCTCACGCAGCCAGTATAAACACGATTGACAGGTTTTATTTTCACTTCCTTTGTCAAAGGTATTATAGTTCCCCTTTTTAGCCTGATGTATATGAGAACACAGAGATGTTGGGTGTAAAGTTAGATGGACATTCCGTTTCCATTTCATTCTCAATAATTTTACTGTTTGTGCTGTACTTTCATCTGTACTACAGTGTTTTTCTACTGACTTCTGAATGTCTCTAAATATACGAACCTGTACACACACTGACCATTGATTTACTTGTTTTTACTCAGCATATTTGAGGGATGTGCTTTGGCTTTTAGTGTGTTCAAGGTGGCTGAAACAGCACATTTGGTTTCATTCTAATGAGCATGAGGGAAATGAAAGCACACACAGAGAATGATGACCCACCAAAACACCACAGATAAGTGCCTGAGGTCAAGTTAAATCCAAGTTGTGGTGCTACCGTCTCCCCGTGCATGCAATACACCTTTTTGATCTTTTTTTCTTTTTGTCTTAAGCATGGAAATGTAATGTTTTATATGACGAATTTGATATGAAGCTGTATACCAGGTATACAGTGTGTGGGAATTAAACCATTTCTTCTTGTTTAAAAACAGAGTTGTTTGTTCTGTCAGCATAATGTCACACATACAAGAAATATAACCAGCATGGAGTGGCATCTGTTATGTGACAACCTGTATCGTTACCGGGCCAACAGCCTTCAGAAATCTGCCCATAAGGTCCTTATTTTTTCATTAAAAACGTCTGTCTTCTGATGCAAATCATTGACTGCATCATTCAAATCTTCTGCTCTATCAAACAACTAAAGCACAGAGCAGAACTTTAAGAATTAATTTACTAACATGAGGAGGTCTCTACACATTTCCTCCACTACTGAAATGAATGGGAGCCAATGGTAACTGGTGTACTTGTGTATTATAAAATGTGATTAACCAAAATATATTTCTAATACAGTTACAATATCAAAGTGTTATATTCATAGCACCTTTCCTGTGCATTATCAATAAAATACTCATCTTAACATCCCAAGATTAAGATCCGAGTTGAGTATATCACACTAGGATCTACTAAATAATCTGTCAACCCCTCCTAACCAAATCTCTACAAAACCTTTCAGCAAACAACATCTGACTGGACCGTGGCAAGGCAGGGAGGGGCTAAAGCAGAGTGCTGTGCTGTCACCTGTAATGGTCTGTAATGGTGATGACTACTACGCTCCACTTCCTTTCATTTGTCACTCTGGCGGGGGAATAAACTGCGGTTAAGGGGTCATTGTTACAGCTCCCATAGCTTTGACTACAAGGGTAACTCATGCAAATGAAAAAAGGTGGATAAAAAAAAAAAAAAAAAGAACCTGCCGAAGTGATAGTTACGTAAAGTGAGGTCAAATTTGGTCTCTCTTGTGTATTTGCATGTGTGTATTTGTGTGTACACAGTACGTCCAGGGAAACACACAAGCAAACACAAATACACACAGGGTGTGATGGAGGGCTGGAGTGCTCTAAGGACACAGGAAGTGTCAAAAAGTGACAGGAAATGATTATGGATGACTGTTCTAAATAAGATAGACAGCGCTCTAATAATAAACAAGAATGCTGCGGCATCTTTCTCTCACTTTTTCTCAAACTATTAGTAATCCTTCATGACGATGTCGATATTTCAGTTGAAGAATCCGAAATGGCTCGAGTGCGAGGATCTCATTTACCTTGTTGTGCTCATATTTGTAGGGGATCTTAAGCGTCTCCATGGCTCGGATCATTGCCTGCATGGCTGTGAAGATGTTCTGATAAACCAGTTTGGTGAAACCCCTTTTGTCCTCGTCTGAGTAACCAGCGCCGTGGATAATCCTCATCTGTTTGATGAATGTGCTCTTCCCACTTTCCCCAGTGCCTGAGAAAGTAGACAGGGAAATACACAGGAACAAAAGAGCAGAGTTTATTTATTTTGTCCCCAAACGGACATTTAGTCATCCGCGATTTTCCTGAACAAAAAGGGAAACAGCAGGAGCATAACAAAAGTTTAATTTTCACAATAAAACAATTAATTAGTTAATAATTAAGAGTCGAGCGACTAGAGGACGGCCATAAAATTCTTCAAACATGCTGACATTCTTGCAGATAAGAGTCCAATCAGAAACCTCGTTCCACAGTTGTGCGTTAGGGTGGACATGCAAGTGAGAAATTCTAACACTTCCCACCAGATTCTGATAGTTATATCATTGAATATGAAATTAATTAAGCAGATTCAATTTTTAAAAAAAAGGCACAATCCAGGAGATCGTAGATCAATAATGAATGAACTGCCATAAAACAATCAAGAGCACAAGAAGGCAACCTGCAATCAATCATTTAAAAATGCCAAAAATCTAATCCTATACCGATTCTGCACCAAAATGTTTGGTTACATTAATAACGATGTACACATCTGCCCCTTCAGCAGCTAAATACAGCACGAAATTCCATGTGCAAGTTTTAATTTGTTGAATTGATCTTCTCAGATCTGATCAGCCTTTAAAAATTATTCCATCCTCGCGGTGCGGTGTGGGGCAGAAAAGGTTTTTAAAAAAAACAAAAACTGATGGATATTTTTTCAAAATTTGCTTTCTGATAAATAACACTGAAAAGTGATTAAATTAGTGCTGAAATGAGTCAGATGCGGGGGTGGACGTCCCTCACACTCACTACTGACGTTAATTAAGGCTTCAACAGCAAAATAAGCTTTAAAGTCCATTAGTGATGCACAAAATACAACGCTCACAACGCTTTCAATTCCCAGCTGCTCTTTCCTATCTCTGCTCTTGCACACCGGGTGTCAAATATCATGCGAGTACACAGCTTTTGTGCTGTTATGTCTGGAACCATAAGAAACATTAATGTGTCTGAATCACAAAAGGCCTTCAACTTTAACAGACCGATAGAAGCTGGTGGTCAAAAACAAACAAAACAATGATCCTAAGTCGACTGAAAGGCCAAAAAAAGAGCTGAGGGATTCAGCAGAATTGGGTGATAATTCTCTGTGGTTTTGTTACTCGGAGCAACCCTTTTCACATTGCACATGGTCACTTGATCTATTGTTAATGTAGAAATATTGACTAGTGCAGCTTTAAAGTGAAGTGCAAGCAAGGCAAATTATCTGGGAATGAAAACTATTCTAAAAATATTTATAAATTGAAAAGCTTATTTGGACTTGTCCTGAGGGGAAAAAAAGCTGAATCATGGCTCTCTGTAACACAACATCCTATCTTGGAAGAAACATGTGCACACACATTTATACGCGCGCACACACACACACACACACACAGTATGTACTCACTTACTCATGCACACAGTCAGTCACACATGTAATATTATGTGCTGGTTACTTTCCTCTCAGCCTGTTTGCTTGGTCTGGTGACAGACCAAGAACAACATCTCTCTCCTCTCAGTGGTGACAGGGATTATTTGGGTGTGAAGAGCTGGGGGTGTAGTTTCTCTTTGGTTCATTGAGAATCTTGGCAGACGAACAGAACCGTCTAACTTTACCTCACCGCTAACTCTTGAATAACTTTGGCAGGAAGGAGTGTATATGTGTGTTTTTGCGTGGCAGTGGCCAAGAGATGTGTTGGATTCCAGTGTAACCTACAGCCTCTGTTATAAAAGCCTAGATGTTTTACACTCCTTTGTGCTGTATAATATAAACTCTATTTTAGCCAAATTAGCCTCCCTATTTTGGGCCCGCAACACAGACTAAGCACTTTACAAATCCAAGCTACAGACTAAACTATTGCTGAAACACTATAACCTCTACAGAAACAGCTTTTCTATTGTAGGGCTGCCGATTTAGAAGCCTGAAATGAGTGGGGAAGGTAGTAATGACAAAAGTGGAGTTGGCACGGTTACCCTTGAAGTGGTTTTTAGCCAAGCTCTTAACCCTTAAAAGCCTATTCACAAATTCATTTTATAAAGTGCATGAAACAATGAGGATATGCTACCATGCGCAGAGAGCAATCAGAAAAACACCAAGGAAAAGTTCATACACGCTCACCCCACTCGGCTGGATTCTTAATGAATTTGTGCGAGATGCTAATGCTAAATAAATACCGTTGCATTATCCTTTGGTGCATTTTGAAATACGCACCTTGTAACACCAAAGGGTGGGCAGGACTTGCCGCCGCCTGCCTTCCATCCACATACACACTCTGTCCACCTATTACATTAACCTCAGTGACAAGTATGAGATCTTGCAGACCACAAACAGTGTTGCACAAGAGTTAATGCCTTACAGCATCCACCCTAAAAATAGACAGACTCTATTTTTTAAAAACAGCCAAAGTGGAACAGTGAGTAATCTCAAAAAACTTAAATTAACCGTGCCAGTGGGTTTTTGGATTTGTACAGGCGCAGAGTTTCCGAGTCGCTCTTGTGCAGCACAGTTCTAATCTCCTTGTCGCTGTTCAGACACAGAAAAGAAGCTGATGTCCTCACAAAAGAAGAAGCATGTGAGCGGTTCATAAATTCATCCATAGATAGCCTCATAGCCAAATCTATTTTTAAAAGGTTGAATGTGTGGAGTAAGTGTTCAAGTTCAAGTAAATGTTCATAAACTACTATCCTACAATATAGTATTCTACACAGGTTACCTTAAGTTACAGAAAAATGGGAAGGTTATACGGCATTGTATTGTCAACAGATGTGTGAGTAATAATAAAAATGATTCAAACGTTTTAAAATATTGAAGAAAACAATTTCTCCAGGATAACACATTGCTTCACCACATCTGGGTTCTAATGGATTTTCTCTATTATCCGAGGGTGAGACACTGAAAAAGATAAGAGAGACAGAGAGTGTGAGTAGACTGAGTGTGTGCTCGCCATTAGAGGCTGCACAGTCGCCTTTCAAAACCAATACAATGACCCAGGATTAACCCGGTGTTTGAGATTGGTGTGAAAGGATCGACATTACATCTGAGGTGAGCATGTCTGATCCGGCTCCATGTCTAGGAGCTAAACTCCTGGACTCCTGGATGTAGCTGGTACTCCAAGGGAGAGAAAAGAAAAGAATATGAAAAAGGGAAAGAGGAGACAAAAAAAGAATATCTTCACAATGTATACTGTCACAAACTAGTAAAACAAACAATAAACATTTAGTATAGTAATAAAAAAAATGTGAATTTGGTAGCTTCTTCTATTATAAAGGACCGTTGGCCTTTCCACAGACCCTGAATGCGCCACAACATCAGCGTCAGCTATGCACAGAGACGCCGGAAACTTCTGTTTTAAACCAAATAGAATAAATGACAGATATGATGTGTGAATAGAAATAACGCACGAGTGAAGATGAGGAAAATAACTCAACAATTTAGCTGCACCTCAAGGAGAGAGTTAAAAGACAGCAAAAGGCAGCCATGCTTTAGTCTAAATTGCTGCGTGTCTCTGACTACAGTCTGTAGTATCTGTGCAGTAGTCAGCTTGGAAAAAACACTATATAGGTTACTTTAAATCCTTTAAATCGGACTGTGGTTTACACCCCCTACAAACTCTTACAACTGTTTAACAAGGCTCACACACTGCTTGGTTCTGATTTGAAATGAAGAGCTACAGGATTATTATGCAGCTTTAAGGAAGTGACTACTCACTGATTTGACTACTCAGTTTCTAATATATACACACACACACAAGTTTACATATAAAACTGTAGTGTTGCAGTGTTGTGTGTGGAGCTACAGTTGCAGATCTGGGTTCGACCCGTATTTATCGGTCTTGATTGAACGATAAATCCCAGAGAATGAAACTGAACTTGATCTTTTATTGAGCAGTTGGAACTCTTGAATGATGTTTGTAGAAATGATCTGAGGAGCCGGTTCTCACTCCTGTGGGTGTCAAATCGATTCAGTGTTAATGGCAGGCAGCCTTAAGCCAGCACCAACAAATCTCTAGGTAAAACAAAAGGCAGAGACATGAATTCAATGAAAAAAAATAAATAAATACTTTGCTGTGCCCACGTAGTTTAGTAGACAGCATTTTGATTCTTCTCTACCGGTGTGACTATCTGCCTGTTAATGTTGAGTTATTTTAGTTTAAGACAACTAGATGTCTATAATACTACTGTCGTAGTAGAATATAATCATATTATAAAATGTTTTAAAAAGCTTTAAGTTTTCCTCCCTAATTCTGCAGTTTCTTCGCAGCACTGCTCAGTTGGCTGCATTCATAAAAGAATCATGTGACATCTTTAGTGCTTCCTCTCACAATTACAACCATGTGTTTGTTAAAAGCTTGTAAAAGTTTGCGGTGGACTTTGTTTAGACGTAGCCTTGACAAAGTTCCCACAGCTTTCGTTTGTCCGATAAAAGCAGCTGACAGTGATTGGAAAGATCAACACTTTTGCGAATGTTTTTGACAGACGATATGCAAAAATCTGAGTGTGAATGTGCCGATTAAACATGTTCGGTCAAAGTTGTCCAGCTGTACAAACTCTGAACACAGTTTAGCAGATATTTTCTGCGACTATGAAGATAATTCCATCATCAAAGTAATGCCTTTACCTTCAAACCCCGTCATCCGACTTGTCTATGATTTTCTCTGTGTATGCGTATAAGTATGTGAAAGTGTGTAAAGGGGGACAGACATCATAATCTAGGTCCAATGGTCTCTTGAGGGTCTGAGCTAGGCTGTGCCACTTTTGTAATTGAGCCATTTCAAATCAATTTAGCAGACAGACAAGCCTGATAATTATTCAGGTTTAACCCCTTTGACCTCAATGCTGAATAAAGTTTGTGAGGTTGCACAAAAATGCAAGAAAGTAAAACACATTCATTTTATACTCTATATCTTGTCTGAATTGTACTGTATCCTAAAATTGTAGCACACCAACTACTGGTTATTTCATTTTTGATGAATCCACCGATTATTTACGAATTATTAATCATTTAAAATATGGAAGTGACAGATTTACATTAATATTGCTTCTTTTAACTCCAAACCCAAAATATACATAGTTTACTGTCAGATATGACAAAGAAAAAGCAAATGTTTCTGCTCTCGTAAAATCATCAATCATTATTATCGTTATTTCAGTTCAGGTGAAAACAGACTGGGCCTCAGTGGCCATAAAACAACATATGACTACTTTATGAGGTTAATTTTTTAATCAGTTGTTGAGTTAAGGTAAAATAATAAGCTACTAAAAACGCACTACAATCCACAAGACCCCACACTATATGTGTGTGTGCATGCTTTCTGTGTGTGGTGGCGTTGGCCTCCGCCATCTTGGCAGTCCTGCCTCCATGCTAATCTAAGAATGGGCAAAGATGTGGAAGGACGGTGGAGCTGTTGTCGTCACACCCACCCCTCAATTAAAATCGCTATACGGTTAATTATGCAAAACTTCAGCTTCAACACTGTGAAGTTGGACATTTTAATATGGGGGCTTATGAAGACTGACTCATTCTGTAGCCAGCCTCGAGTGGTCGTTAGGTGAACTGCAGTTTTTGGCATTTCTGATTAATGCATAGAGCTTGCCGCTTGGTGCCAATGATGCAAAGTGTTTCTAGTTAAAAGTACTGTATTCATGATCTATACAAACACTACACAAACATGGCCATCATACAAAGGATCATGGGAATTTTGTTGGCTGATCATAGGGATTAAAAACAAAAAATACTGCTGGATGTCAGAACATCATTTGAAACTGTCAGTTTTCAAAATTTCAAAAACATCTGTGCTCACAGCTGCATTGCCATACTTGAATGAAAAAAAAAAGTATATAGAGGAACACAGATTCTTTATTTCTCTTCAGACTCAATGTCACCATTGCTAGGCTAAATTGCTGCTTTCCTCTCTCCTCCATTCATCTTGAACTTCCCATGACTGCAGAGGTTTGGAATCTCAGCTAATGTAACAGAGCCACAGCTTCTACCTTCTTTCCCCTGTCACTTTACATTTCTCCAGATCTAATGTCACGCTTAAGGAGAAGTTAACTTTCAACTAAAGATAAGTCTAGAGGTTTATTTCCCCTTAAACAGTCAAACAAATCTCCCCAAACCAATGCACAGTCACAGTGATGATAGCCACATAAACACTGGACATGTAGGGCTTGAATTTCCAGCACATTTTAGAAAGTTTTGCAAGTCTAGGAGAAGTGCCCCTCTTTATCTCAACAGCTAGTCAAGTGCCCTCTTAGCTTTGTCCACCACTCCTCCAGTGCAGCAGCTCGGTCAATGAACCTTAATAACAAAGTAAGTTCATTTGTTCCTTTCTAAATGCACAGAAAATTGAAAGTTTGTTTGTGGGTGTGCTTCTGGGTACACTTCAGTTCAATAAACTACATCTTATTTTATCTCCTACCCTGGCTAGCATGTGTCCATCACTTTTATAAGCGGTTACCAGTCTGAAAGACAATACTACAAAAAAATCAGACAAAATCATGTTTGTTTTGGTTTGGGAATAAATCTTGTTAACATAAATCTCAGATATTAGAGCACACTTGTTTTCTCTTCATCTGTCGTTCTCAAATGAATCTGATTCCTCAACATTTTTCAAGCAGACATTTTGACTTGTGATGAAGCAAAACACAGATGGAACTTATAAAATTAATGATGGCTCTGTTTTTTTGCCATGCAATGAAGCACTTAACTTGACAAGTCAAGATGTCTGCTGTAGAAAAGCTCTGTGCAACTTATGTTATTTCATTTTTTGTTGCCCGGCATAGAATAGATCACAAAATATCAGAGTTGTTGATGATACAGCTGTAATTTGGCTTTGTCAGTTGACATGTAACTTTAGACTTATCTGTGTTTTCTTTCCTTGCAAACGAGAGCTATGAGCTGTTTGAATGGGCTATGACAGTGATTTAATTTGCAGTTCACGTGTTTATGCTCGTGTATTGCTGGAGGAGATCGATTTCAGTTGGTTCACGCTGAGATGCCCTGCCTCATTGTTCTTGTGCTTTTGGCGGACATCGATTCTTACTGGACACTTCCTGAGTCACCTTTCTTGGTGAAGACTTTAGTATCTCTGACTCATTAGCTGGCTTTAAACTATTCATGTGCCAGACATTTCCTCAGTGTTACACTAGCATACCCCGTCCTCCTCCTCCCTCTTCATTACTCTGTTGCTAGTTATGTATTCTTGGTCATCTGCCCAGGAAAAATGAGTGTTAATTTTAGTAAATGTGCCTTATTCCTTTAGAAAGCCTTAATGGATATTAAATGCACAATGAGGTTGGATTAAATACTTGCAATGCTTTTTAAACTTGCTCATTTGTGGGCCTTGCTGTACAAAGTAGTTAGTAGCAAAAGTAGTTAGTAGGGTTTAAAGACTAAAAGTAAAGTTAAAAGTTAATATGATGCCCCAGGTAGAGTGTGTACCACATATTCAGGCTGAGTTGTTACCGCAGGTTTGAGTCCAGCTAGGAGTCCTTTGCTGCATGTCATGCCCTTTCCTAAAGTAAATGGACTGTACTTATATAGTACATTCTAGTCTTCTAACCACTCAAAGGTCCTTTACACTACGTATATCATTCACCCATTCTTTCAAAACGTACGGCACTGGCTGCCATGCAAGGTGCCAGTTGCTCATCAATTTCTGGGAGCTAACCATTCCCACACCGACTGCACAGCCTTCGGGTTCAGAATTTTGCCCAAGGACGCTTCAACATGCAATCTGGAGGAGCCAGGGATCGAACAGCTGATTATCTGATTAGTGGACAACCCGCTCAACCGCCCCATTAAAGCAAAAAGGCCATTAACTAAGCAATGGATAACTTTGAAACTTGACTAGGAAAGTTTTGTGCCAGATCCCACGGGACATTAAGCAATTAGTGAGTCTGACAAGCCACAATACGCTGATATCATATGGGTTAATGAATCCATATAGCGTATGTACAATTTCCTTTGGTTAACTCCACCACCACTCATAGTGGGAGTGGTGGAGTCTGTATCAAATATAAAGCGCTTTCACTGTGAATTCAGAGCCATGTGTATAAGCTCATAAATTTAATGAGCTCTTGTCTCGCTGAAAAAAACGGTTGTTTTAACCATAATTGTTTTGTGAGCTCAGACATGCGCACGTTGGTGTATGTATGAGTGTCTCTTATCCTGGTTTAGCCCAGAACATACTCCTATCACATTTCCTATCTATACTCCAGCCAGCCTCTAAATGCCACCACTTAAATTGTCCCTACAGCAGACAACTCTCTTGTTGAAGCAGTTTAAAAATACAGTAGTAGTAACATCTTCATGTAAAATTTAACTTACTCATAATAGAAAATTCACAAACGCTATCTGTGTTTGTTAGAGAGGAATCACACATATGGTGCATCATTACAGGAAACTTTTTACTCTGCTGCTTAATGGATCGTATCTTCCCTAGTAGTCGATACTCAAAGACATTAATTGTAAGCATCCTGTCATTAGAGGCGTGCTATTAAACCACTCTGAAATATAATAGCCTCTATTGATAGGACCAACTGATAAGTAGCTACGACCAAAAAAAAAAAAAAAAAAAAAAAAAAATATTGCACATGAATCATAATCATTAATACTTTTAGGGTAGGTCATCAAATGTTTTGTATCACATGGGAATAGTGACTAATTATTGAAGAAATACCATATATGGTCTAAAAAAATACAGCTAAACTTCATCATTTTTCAGTTTGGGTCACCAGCTGTTTATGTGTTCGCATAATGGGCGAGTTGTTGGGTATTAAAAGAGATTAGAGTGCAACAACAAAACAATTATTTGCTCATAGTTAACAAGGGAGGTGGCAGCCTTCAAATCCTGTTAAGGGGGATTCATTTCCTCATTTTGTACTAACAGGAGGGCAAAGGGGAACTCCTTCTCCTTCAACCCGTCTTAAAAACATCCCTCAAGAAGCAGAAAACCTGCATGCCTTTGTTACAAAGTAGCTTGGATGATGTGACCTCAAGTCCACCACCACCACCTTCTCCGCCGTGCATTCTCCGAGGAGCTGAGAAAGAGGAGGGCACTGGATCGGAAAGAGAGGTTTCTGGCACCACTCACCACGGTCATCACAACTAATGGGCTTTTTGTTGAAAATCTAATTAAAAGCGGGATGGTGAGTAGATGACTTGTTTTCCTCAAATTTCTCCAGTAGTATGACTAATGCTTCTCGACAGGACTGCCACCCCACCACCCTCACATTTCACAACCCCAGTGTGAAAATGCACAGGTACTCCATGATATTTACTAAAGTTTTAATGCCGGTTATTTTAGAATTAGTCGTTTAGGGGCTTAAAAAAAAAAATGAGGAAGATAGTATAGATAAATAGATCTGTCTCCGCTCATTGTCTCTCTGCTGCTGCTGCTGCCTGAACAGATTTATGCATTAATGTATATAAAAGGTGGATGCATGAGCATACCAACACACATGCTTCTACGCATGATGGGACAGCATGCTTCCAACCTTGCTCCACAGACTTGACACCTGTTATATAATCATTGCCAGGGTTAGGTGTTAAGCTGCAATACTGCCTTGATTACTCCCAATAAAACGCTAGACTTTGGCCCAGGTTAAAGCGAGTACATGACCTGGAAGGGTCCGTCTAGGGCCTGGCTACACAGGTTGCAATGCCTGGAAAAAAAAAAGAGTTATCTGACCTGTTTGCATTAACCGGTGAGCATTTGTTTCCTAACTGGTTACAGTTATTCAAATCAGGTGTGTGTTTCACACTATAAGGCCTGGCCTGGGCAGCATCTCCTCCCTCTGCTGACCTGCCAATCTGTGCACTCCACTCACACATATTTCACCCGCACACACTCCCCAACTTCACTCAGGTAGGAAGTCCCATTAACAGACCCCCATTTTCGGATACATTTCCCCACCCTTGCTCCCCCTCTGATAAGTGAGAGGTGCTCTCTCTCTCTCTCTCTGCCTGTCTGTGTGTGTGTGTGTGCACCGTGTCGAGCTTACCGAGAAGCAACAGTTTCAGTTCCCGGCGTGCGTCCCTCTTATCCCGGCGGAGCTGCCTTTCGATCTCGTCGTTGATCCGCCTGGCTTCTTTCGCCTCCTCGCTGAGGCAACACGCCATTATGGATTCCAGGGTCATCCTCTCTCCTTTATTTGTTTGTTTTTTTTTTTCTTACAAAGAAACACGCACTTTTTCTGCTTTCCCCACCTCCTCCTTTCTTTACCGATTCATTCAGATTTCAGATCGGAGTAAGACGGAAAAAAAAAACAAAAACAAGAAAAAAAAACACACACACAAGAGGCCTGTGAATGCAGAATATCGTCCTCATGCAGGCCCGCTTGTGGTGAAATAAACGCGTGGACGCCCTTTATAATGAGCCCTGAACAGCGCACAGATTGCGCTGGAAAGGAAAATGAGATATTTGAGAAATTATTGAACCCCCACCCCCCTCCCCCCTTTCGTTTCGCTTTCTGGGCCTCTCGACAGCTTCAAAATAAGTGTCCAAAGCGCTCTGAGTTGAATATCTGTGCGATCTTAATTGGTGTAATCTGCTTTTCCTTCTCAATATGATCAACAGATCCTTCTAAGACACATCCTCCGCGCTGCTCTGTGTGATCTCGTTAAGCGTTGCCATCCGTGCCCGGCCACCCCTCTCTCTCTCTCTCTCTCTCTCTCTCTCTCTCTCTCTCTCTCTCTCTCTCTCTCTCTCTCTCTCTCTCTCTCCCTCCCTCCCTCTCTCTCTCTCTGTCTCTGAAAGTCTTTCAATGTTGGTATTTTTCAATCAGCGAAATCCCTTATGTTCAAGTTATCGTCCGTGGGTGAGGGCAACAGGCAAAACACATGAGTAAAGCTGTCGCTTTTTATTTTCCAATGGCTCGACTCCCGGGCGTGGTAAGGCAGAATATGGCGGACTTTCACTCCAATCCGCTAGGCTGGGATACAGTACAGTTATCTCTCTCTGTCTGCTCAAAAAAAAAAAAAAAAAAAAAAAAAAAAAAAAGACCCAAGAAAGCCACACATAACATAGCACTTCAACCGGAGCTCTCGGTGCCGCAATGGAAATATATATATCCCAGCTTTGTGTTAAAAAAAATAATAAAAAACGTCCACGGCTGTTTGTAGTTGCAAGGTTGAGAAGGAAGGGAATAAACGCTGTGTTGTTGATTTCTCTCTCTCTCTCTCTCTCTCCCCCGGTCAATCTTCTCCTTTTCCTCAATTCTCTTCATGTATTTTTATTACAGAGCCCATCCACTCCTCCGCTGGCTGGGTGACGTCGGCCTCCCGTCGACAGGGGAGGGTGGGGAGGGGGTGTCACGTCAAACAAACGCCACACAAAGTATTTATACCCCCAACCTGTGGAATAGAAAATGTGTATGAATGGAGGAGCTGGACTCATATCTCTATGGGCATGTGTGTAATAGAAGGTAATTCCACTTCAATCATGTTTTGTGTGTGTGTGTGTGTTTTGGCTTTGTGGGAGGAAGTAGTAAAGTAAATATAATGGGTCTTTTGTGTGTGTGTGTGGTGGGGGGAAATGTATGACAGTATATGATTTTCTGCAGATATGACTCATTTTTTGTGATTGCATGGTAGTCACAAATGATCTTGGCTTTTGAACTTTACTTTTAGTCTTTTAACCCCAATAACTGGCTTTATAGTTACTGTGCGGACTGAATCTAACATAATAATAATAAAAATATTGAAAGCATTAAATCCATCCTTCTTGTACATCTTGGTAGAAGAACAACTGTAGGAGAAAAAAAAGCTAAATCTTGTTTAAATGTATTTAAACATGTATATTCATACTGTATTTGTGTGTTGAGTTCAGCAAATTAACTATAATCTATGTTTCATGTCAATCCCAATCCTTGTGAGCGGTGTTTCATGTTGCAGCTACTGTCTTTGCATAATTTGGGGATGGACCTAGTATAAAGTATACAGAGTTACTTGTTTCTCTGATCGCAACAAAGCATTTTTAATGTAGTGGATTTGATTGAATATACAGTTTAAAGATGTCCTGATAAGATGATGTATGTTAGAGGCTATATCATGTATTGTTCTATTATGATCGTCCCCTTTGTTCTTGCCTGTGCCAAGTGGACACAGCTAGCTAACTAGAAGGATAGTCAGTTCTATAAGTTAACACAATATTTGGTTTGATAATGAGCTTGAATCCCAAGCAACATACTGAATTTCTCATTTGGATCGCAGTCAGATTAAAGTCCAGAGCTGTAGTATGAATGCTGACCTGCTTTATAGGTCAGTTTTGGTTTAAAGGCCTTTTGTGTTCAAGGCCTGCTTGAAAACTTGCCAGCTTTGCTTCTTGGTGGGTCACATACTGGATTTCACCTGTAGTACAGACTCAATTTACTTTGCTTCTTATTTGGGGAAATAGCCACACTCCACTAACATTATCTAAAACCTTCAAATGGAAGTCAAATCGACAGATTGACATTTGCAAAGCAAAGTTCAGGACTTTTTAACTGCGTCATAAAAGATCTACAGTATTGTAGCATACTTACAGCAGTGTATGACACAAATCTCTGGCCAGTTTGGTGTGTATATTGTGACAGTATGGGGTAAGGTAAATGGATATTGCAAGATCAAGTCACAGGTAGGGATTACATACAAAATATAGACTCAAACTCAAACCATTTGGTGCAAACAAAGTTAGAATTGAGGTCGTCTCACAAAGGTATTGAACAGTGTTGATTGTAACCTAACTAAGTGGCCTATTTAGACCGTTTAAATGGGAACATCCCAGTGACTCAGTACTTAATTGCATGTAATGCATTTGTTTAAATCTAGCTCATGAAATCAAAGCTGTTCTTATCTTTACTGACTTTATCTACCAAGCAGGCAAAGAATCCGAGCTACAATGACAAAGCGCATGCCATGAAAAGATAAGTTGTAAAATGGTTTCTTTAGAATGAATGTTAGATGTCCAGGGACCTGACTGATTTGTCCCAGATTTCCACCGTGGGGAGCCATTCAACCTGTGCCTGTAATGAAGGTCAACAAACCAGTTCTCTAGAGGAACACCCAGCCACAGGCCAGTAACATTTTAACCTGTCATGTGTTGTTCAGCATTGTTTAAAGTTGAGTTTCTCCTTCATACAATTGAAACTATGAAAACATGCAAGTTCTATTTTTATTTATTCATTTTTTTTTGGCTGAGCGTCATGTGTCTCCAGTCCAATGTATTACGCACATACTGTATAATCTTTACTTAAGGTTTATGTTTTAACCAAAGAAAAGAACCCAAGAAACTTTGTTGAATCTTTCTATGATGTTGGACAGTGTGAGGATAAAAGTAAGATCACTGAGGCATTGATGATATCTGCAAAGAAACATGTGAGCTTTTGGTTCTTCACTTGACAGTGTTAATAGCTTAAAAAACTGATCTGGATAACAGCTTATGGATGTTGAAAAAATGTCCATGGCTACATTAGACCAGGCCTATTGAATAGTGATAGTGTCTAGAAGGGTGTAGACAAGGCTGGATTACCAACTGTGCAAATCAGGCAACTGCTACAGGGCCCCCGCAAGTTACTGTGTGATAACAGGTCATATATTTATTACTTATATGGGAATATGCATTATTAAAACACAATATCAAATGATGATGGTAGTACCTGAAAGTATCCTGCTTCTTCCCTGATCTTTACATCTCTCTCTCTCTTAATTATTTCAGCTTATTTTGTGTTCATATGGTGTATATTTGTGAATTTGTGTTTAATTACTGATACTAGAGACAATGCACATAGAGTGGAAGAGGGTTAGGAAGCTCAACAGCTCATTTTCTGCCTTTTTAGATTTGCTCGTCGAAGAAAAATAAATTAAGTCATCAAATCTCTCGAGTATGTTCACTTGCTTTATTTAATTTGATTTAAAAACAAAAAAACAAAAAACGATGAATTGTAACGTACACGACCAGAAATGGAACAATAAATCGTTAATAGCACACAAGACTTTTATTCTGAAAGAAAAAAACCCTTTCGCTTACTTCCTGCCCCGTGTCACGTGACCTCGCCCTCGCCTAGATACGGGAAAGCGTCGCTCCGTGGTCGCTACGGAGAGAGGGATGGGTCCGTGCAGTTAAAAGACATTTCTGTGCACTTCTCCACACAGTTAGGACACTTTACAGTCATGGCAGGGAACGGGAGGCGCTTCTCGGTCGTTTTGACAACGACTCAAGCGAGTTTTAACGTTTGTGCGGCCACGTTTTGGTGCTACTAGTGCATTGATCTACCTTGGCATGACAGATAAAGATTGGTTAGCATGTCAGCGAGCTAGCCACACTACCTCAGCATCACACAGCGACCACATCTGCTAGTGACAGGTAAGAAATCTGTTGTGTTTTTAGGTCCGTGTGCCATTTATGTTTTCATCGTTAGTGAACTTACGGTTTAAATCCCCCTGTTTCTGTTGCGTAAGGACTGACAGCACAGTTCATAGCAGGTGTTTTCGAGTGATTTAATTCCTTGTGACAGTAATGATGCGGCTCTAATAGGATTTGAGCCCTCTCCTTCCTGTCGATTGTTTGAGAAGTACGCCGGGATAACGAGGGAGGAGCTTAGCTGTGTGAGTGTGTGTGTGTGTGTGTGGGTGTGTGTTTTCGTGGTAACGTGCGGTTTAATCTCACCTTGTAGACTGGTCTGTCTTACCCTTATCCAAGGTAAGAGGCTGCATATTGAAGTTGAGATGTGTGATATGTTGATGTAGGTAGGTATACCGGTGTGCTTTATAATGATACATCTGCAGCACATGAAACACTTGAGTTTCAGTCTGAAATATTTAGGATTTCAGCCAATGACCTGAGTGTATTTAATGCAAACGATATACAGCACTGGTTCTCAAACTGTGGTACAATACGGTGGGAAATATCAGACAGAGAAGTGCAGATCAGGAGCAGCACTTTTCCACCAAATCATCTCTGGTTCTGTTCAAGATTCGACAACAGTCAGCAATAATCTCTAAAAAAAAGTTTTTAAGATTGTCATTTTGCTCCATATTTTACAATGTTTGTAGGTTTTACTGTGAAGAACTGCCAAACCATGACTGTAAAAGAATGTAAAATATGCCATTAAGTATTACGGTATTTTAGTGTCTTTCAAATAAAATGTGATTATTGCTATTGACTTGATCAATCCTCATCATCGCCGCTCACTGAAGGGAAGGAGTGATGTTGACGGATGCAACCATGATTTTCGCCCAAGTTTGATACCAATTAATTCTGTGTGTCAGTGTGGCTGCAGGTCTCTACCAGTCATGGGCAAACTACAGAGCAAGTTTCGCAAGAGGTCTGAGCTCTACAGGTGAGAGAAGTGCACTACTCAAACACTTTGTGAGTCGCTGTGAGTCCTGGAACATCTTGTAAGATAAACAGTTTGTTTATTTCTGGAAAAATATTTCTCTTTGGAGTTTATTTCAGTTTTGCTTAGAGTAAGCAAACTCCAGTACGATGAAGATATGTATGTTGTAAAGATGAGTGTAGTACATATAGTGTGGTATTAGTATATTTAGCATGGTGTATATCTACACCTTCATGGGAAATGACATCAACAGATGTGGTGACAGCCATTTCCTGTTTATTGTTTTCATCTTAATAATGTGCAGATTAGCAGTGCAGTTTATATATAATATGGGATTTAGAGATAGATTAGAATTACAGATATTTGATACCTTTAATTAGAGATAGAGATCGACATGGACTAAAATCACTTATCCTCATCAGCCTTAGTGTTAATTAATATATTAATTAATAGCAAACTGTCCACTAAAATGACAAAAACAAGTTCAGTTACCTCCCCGTATGCCAAGCTTTAGCTGTGAGACCATTTAGGTGTTTCTTTCATCTATCTGTCACTATGTTTACATTCTGAGTACTGAAATGAAAGTAGTTTCTGAATGTATTTGTGAGTTGTTGTTTTTCTTTTTTTCTTCTGTGTTCAGGGCATCTCAGGGGGAGAAGGCAGATAATACTTTTGACAGTCAGGTGGTGCAGTATGAACCTGCTCATCAAGGGTCAATCAACACTGTCACGTGTCTCAGCCCAGAACTGTGTGTTTCTGGTGGGAGTGACCAGGTATGTACTAGTAGCTGATTACTTCAAAAATAATAGAAATTTATATTTTTTTGTCTGGCCTTTAGAGAAGTTCACCTGATAAATGAACCAGTGTAAAAGTTTAAGATCACTTATTAGAATGACTAATGTGAGAACATTTAACAACACTCACAGAACATTTACATCTTCATTTAGATGCTACAGAGAGTGTGATAGGTTGTGCAAGACATGATAATCCCTGAATGACTGAAATAAGAATCAGAAATTAGGTGGAAAATCCTCATGTAGTAATTACTTTCTGTGTGTGTATGTATTATGCATGTGTGTGTCCACCCGTGTAGGCTGTGGTGGTGTATGACTGGCAACAAGGCCGGATGTGTCAGTCCTTCCAGGGTCACAACCGAGAGGTTACCAAGGTAACGTCAATACTGTGTGTGTGCGCAAACTGATAAAGGTGTGATGTTGTTCAGAGCTGTTGCATATTTCATATACGTCTCCTCTTAATTCTTGCTACATGTCAGGCGGTGTGTTATCCAGGCAGCACATGGATCTTCAGCGCCTCACGGGACAAGACTGTTTTGATGTGGGACCTGAACCAGGGAGATGAACCTATTCAGGAATTTTGTGGGCATGAGTTGGTGGTCAATGGATTAGCTATCAGTCCTGGTACACAGCTACACACACACATACAGTATCCCCGCTCATGAGTACACATTATAACAGTCTATTATCTATTATCATACCAAATGTTTTCTGTTATATCTCTCTGATGGCCTCTTATTTATCCAAAACATAGCGTACTATCAAAACAATTCATAGTTCTACACTTTCTTGATACAGTATATTGTAGTTGGTACGGGAGCTGATAGCTCTCTGAGGACAGTTTGATGAACACAAAACAAAAAGCACATCTCGTCTTTTTGCAGAGGACAGAAATATCTGCAGACTTGGCTAAATATATCGGTTCCTATTAGCCGCCAGTCATTGCAGCACTAAATATACAAAAGTGATGTAAAAGGGAAACTGTAGGTGTAACTGGATGATAAATACTCAGGCAATGTTTGCATAACTGTTCACCATCAGACATCGTGAGTGTAGAATTTGAAATGCGACACAAGCTGGACTCACAGTGCTGACGGCTGAGGGAATATCTCTGATCTGAGCTTATGTCCTGAGTATATGATGTAATATATCAAACTGTCACCTGTGATGAATGCAAGTAGTGAAAAATATTTTTAAATATTTATCATCAACTTTATTTCATTGAGGTATGACATTTTATTTATCATCTCATATCTTTTAGTTACCCGGTAAAGTAGATTTCATTTGGGTTGTTCTTTTTGGCAATGGGAATGTTTTACTTTTTAAACATTTGAATTAGTCCTGAGGCCTTTCAATGTAATTTTCTACACACTGTCATTTATTTCACAGTATTTGTCTGACCTGAACTGTTTTCATTGTGGTTTGTAGATGGGAGAAAGCTGTGCACCGGTTCTCGTGACAACTGGATGTGCCTGTGGGATATTGAATCTGCAAAATGTGAACAGAGACACAACATTTCTAGAAACCTGGTGAGAATAATACTGTTTGCCTTTTTTTGTACACAGAGACTTGTACAAAGAATTATTTTAAACATACTGGATTGCCTTAGGTGTGTACCTGAGTATGTGAGGAAAAAGAATCAAATCAATACACCATTCAGTCTTCCCCAGTTCATGCCCTGCAGGCTTTAAACTTTTGCACTTTCCACTCGTTTCTCTCCAGGTTACTCATGTGTGTTGGGTGCCAGGCAGCTCCTCTGTAGTCCAGACCTCTGAGGATAAGACAATAAGGTACGGAAAAATTCACTATTCTAACTATATTACTGTGCACTTTGTTAATGTGAAATATGCTGACTCATTTCTACATGGACTCGCACAGTGTTTAATTTCTGGATTATGGGTTTCTGGAACACAGTCATAGTGATGAAATAAATAGTAAAGATATGTCCACAATTGAAGATTCACGCTATTCAACACTATAATGCACAATAATAAAACTAAAATAACATTTGGAGCACAGCGTTCCATTCGCATTTATATGTGGAATGTAATGATTACTCATCGTTTTACTTAACCTAACATCTCCTTGAACCCTTGAACCTCTGACATCATCCCATGTAGCCAACTCTTTATTAGGAGTAAATCGTGCTGAGCATATTTATTCCAGCTCTGTGTTTATAATGAGACACTGGGTAATGCAGTCTATAAAACTTTGATGTTTTATAGACTGTGCTGCTTTTAACCACACCACTTTATTTTAGTTTTATTCACCTCTTATTATTGCTCTCTTTGTGCTGCTGTGTCAACCAAATTTGCCCTGCAGGGTAACAATAAAGGTTTGTTTTTATAGAGTAGAGGAGAGGTATGTTCTCCATCTATAAATGTTATCGTCATCACATAATGGTATAATACTGTAAGCACATGTCTGATTAGGATTACAGCCAAAATGGATGATCAAGTGTTAATCTCCAGCATATGCTAGTATGTCAATATTATCTATAACTATCTAAAATTTGGATGTGTCTGAGAGTTGTGCCATTTCTACAAACCTAGCAACCAGTGTCTTTAATTTTATGTTTTGGATAAACCTGCGTTTTTCAAAGGACGTCATCTTTGCATCTTCAGTGTTCCTTGCTTGTGTGTGTATTTCCACAGTCATGTTTCTGTGCATTTGTACAGGGTGTGGGACAGCCGTGCATGGCAGGTGACAAATACTTTTCCAGCCAAGCAATACATCCAGACCCACTGTGACGTTTCTCCGAATGGAAACTACATGGTATCCAGCAGCAACGGCTTTGGAGGCCAGGGCTGTGAAGCTACGGTGAGACCACTGGAGGTGTTTGAGTAGCTGTTGGTATAGGTATAGTACTACATCATCAAGGTGCATCCAGTGCAGGAGCACCTATTTGACTAATTACAGTACCAGTTCTGTAGTACAGTCTTATCTAGTAAAAAAGAAAACATTTTGTTTAGAATATATGACGCATATCGGTAGGTTTTATTACACTCTCATGTTTAGTTTCCATTGTTTAGAATAAGAATGGTCATTTGTTCTCAATGGAGCTGTGTCTGTTATTAGCTCTGGGATCTGCGTCAGCCCGGTTGTAAAGTTGTGGAGTACAGAGGCCACCTACAGACCACAGCCTGCTGTATGTTTCTGCCTGGGCCTCCTGGTGGCACAGCTCGGGTAGCAACATCCTCCCATGACAGCTCCGTCAAAATCTGGGATCAGAACACAGCAGGTGACACCCACTCATAGATGTAAACAAATACAAACACACATGTTGACACATATGCAGACACTGGTTGGGTCACTTTAGACTAACTCTCCACCAACTCTCCCTCCCTGCCATTCTCATGCTCAGTCTGTTTAGCGACGTTGTCTCTGGATGGTGCTGGTCCTCTGGTTTCTCTGTCACCCAACGACTCCATCAATCTGCTGTGTGCCAGCTTCAACTCTGGCCTCCACCATATCCAGGTGGGCCAGGGATCACACCAGGCTCCGGGTTCTGGGGCAGGTTCAGGTGGATCAGGCAGCCTGGACATAAAAGTTGTTGCACGCTTCTAAAAAACCCAGAAGAACCTGGTGTGACTCGTAACCCTCACCTGTGAACAGCCAGTGAATCAGCGAGCAGTCACTGGATATGGACACCTTGTCTGTTCATTTTTGTTTTTATATTTTATAATTGTACATATTTCTAGAGACATTTTTGCTTTACTAGACTGCCATACAGTGAAAAATGACAGAATAGACCTGTGAGAAAAGGAACTGGTGATAATGAGGAGAATGGAGGATGCACCTGGATGCCCATCACTGCTGCTCTTCTGGGAAACTGGTCTGTAAGTCACACTAGCCAGTAAATCATGAGACTATAAAGACCAAACTGTTCCTGTTTGGATTGCTGCCTTCTTGGACCGGGCCAGAATAACTGGAGAGTACTCTCAGTTTTCTACACTACTACATCTAGGTGGAGTTGACAGGATGCTCCATGCACGTGTAGCATTGGTTTTGTTGGATATGTGTTTGGAGAACTTCTTGATGTGGCAGGAGTGATGTTAAAATATAAAATATTTGGTTAGGTGTTAATTCTCAGTCTCATAGAGGATTTGAAGCCAAATAGAATTTCATACTAAGAGTATTTTGTTTTTTCCTGTATAAAATTTAGAAGGAGCAGTCAGAATTGTAGTCATGTTTATAAAACAACTTTGTAGAAAGTTCTTTTTAATCACCAAGACAGAGTTGAGGAACATGTGTACGTTGATACTAATGTGATTAGTTTGTACTGTAGCTTTAACCTGTCGAGTGTTAGACCAAATGAATACCTGTGACAGAAAGCAAGACTACAGACATGCTTTATTTTTAGGAAGAATTTAATCAGTCAACGTTTTTAAAGGTAGATTGATATTTTTTAACTGAGACTACAGATAGCTGATGTTTGCTGCCGATATCCAATATATTTAAATTTGAAAATAACTATGCAAAATACCTGAGTACCTTTTTATAATGAAATATTGTTGGAGAAAATGAATAGGAATAAAAAATATTGAACTGTGAAAGTGTTGAAATGTTCTGCAACTTGTAACAACATAAAACCAGTTACTGGTCAATTACTAAGATACTGTTTTATCAGCATTATGTAAGTTTTTTGGATTTAAAAAAATGATGTGGCTACTGTAGAACTACTACTGTAGTTTAGCCATCATACGCTAATGTTAATGTTAAGTAGTTAAAGTATGTGTAAAGGCAATTCAGATATTTGTTTCAAAATACATTAAATATGTTGGAAAATAGTTGCTGAGAATATGTGAAAAGACTTTGAACGATACATTACTGAAATGTGGAGTTAGAGGTTAAAACAGTTTTTCACCAGTCCAGGATTTTGTGGGCGGTCCTTAAAGGGTGGCTCGATGACACGCTGAGGCCACTCTGAGCATACTGCTGCACCCCTAGCAGAGAGATAGAGATGAATTCATCTTGCTCAGTGTTTCAAAGTTAGTCATGTCATTTTCTGAACTCATCCGACACGTCTCAGGTCGCTTCAAAATGGCTGCTGGACTGCTCTTACGAGTGAGTTTGGCATCAGTGTCTTTAGTAGACACGCCCCCCACAGTCCTGGAGCTGATTTTTGAGCTCACTGAGCTCATTTTTAGACGATTTTGACACCTTATTTCATAAACTTGTCAATATTCAAATTTGGCTGGTTGGTTAATAACACTTTGTTCTTTGGTGTGACAGACTCAGAACACATTTATTCTCTTTGTTGCACATCATATTCCTACCTGAACATGACATGAGTTAAACCACTTGTGAAGTCTGATTGCTTTGTTTGTGTATTCTCAGGTGATTCCAAATGCACTTATGAATATTAATCTGAAAGTATAAATTGGTTTAGTACCTGCTAAACATGGGGTTGTCACAGGCAGCCAAAATATAACAAAATATTGCAGGTCACAGTGAAAATTAAGAGTTGCAATAAAAACCAACTTATTCTACTGTGATGTGTGGCTTTGTTGTAGGGCGCTAGGAGTCCAATTTCAATAATGAATTATTTTTATAAAATGTAGGGAACACTATAAGCAGTATGGAACCAAAGGTAATCAGATATATAATTTGTGACAGTGTATTTGGATAGTTGTTCCTCTACATCACAAAGCTTTGGTTTTGATTTTATCTATTTGTGTTTGATACATTTTGATTAAGCAATAAATGAGACATTTTAAAATGTCTGAGGACTAAATTTTGGTTGTAACTTGAGATTTTTTAACTATATTTTACTATGCCATTTACATACTTGTCATTAAATATGAATGCTTCATCTCATTCAGTAGTACGGGTAGATAATCATCATCATAATCATTTGTCATACCAGATGTATCCCGATGCAAATCAGTGGTGTACACCGTGCCTTCTGTGAGAGAAGATCTACTAGAAATAAAATATATATATGGCCTGTTTTCTAGTACCATAACTCAAAATGTCACAAGGTTACACCTGAAAGCTTCTCTGCACAAAACAAATTATATAAAAATTCTATACAACAAAATAATAACAACAGTAAAAGCGATTTATCCAATAAAAATGGAAATTTCACCTCACATCAGCCTTATATTCATTTCAATGAATTAATATGACTCCGATATAGCCTACTTGATGAACGACTGGTGATATATTTGATAAAGTTTTCCAAAATCCTGAACGTAACACGCATTCACGCTCCAGGATATCACATCTGCATGAAATTATAATAAAACAGAGGACAATGTCATACTGTGGTGCTTTAATTTATTCAAATCTGGACCTCATTTTCACTTTTGACACGCACAACAAAAGAATCATTTAGCCATCATTTAGCAGGTTTTGTTAAAGACGCACTCACACACAAAGTAGACAACAGCACGCAGAACAGTTTTGGTGCTTGCCACATCACGGAAGTACAGAAATATTCAGATCTAAAAATATTTTGATGATGAGATGATACGAAAAAAAAAAACATCTACTCATAATTCAACAGATACAAATCATTAAAGAAAAGTAGACATTATTGGCACAGCATGTTACAAAAAGCAGGCTACATGGAATAATAGGAATAAGTAGGATACAGTACATTAAATTCATTGACTTATTAGCCATTCAACAGGCATCTTTAAACGTCCAAGTAGTAATGTCAAGTGGTACACGAGTAGGTTTACAGCTAGCGGCAACTTTAAAGTATACAGTACCTCCACACATCCATATTTTAAAGGACGGTTCAAGTCTCCCTTTTGGTGCCTTTGGAGTGTTTTCAAGCTGGTTTTTGTTTCAGACATTTTTGTGAGCAAGAAAATATGAATAAAACAGTGAGAAAACTCTTATTTCACTCCTGTTCTTTCTTCTCTAACAGTTTTCATAGTCTAAAAATAAATACAAGACCTGATAAGAACCCCTCAAAGTCCTGAATCCTTTGACACCTTGAAGCATCTACGATACATACAAATAAATCTAACCCCTTAAAATAACTTTGACTCCAACTTTAGACCACAGTCTGTTGAAGAACTGGTTAAAACTTTCCTTCAGTGGCATAAATTAGTTTTACAATTCTATTAACACCTTTATAAATCACACATAGACAAGTCACTGGCTACTGACTGTAACCACACACTTTACAACACACCATCATGACGTCTCTCCTTCAAGTCAGCGTTACCAGAGCCAGTTATGGAAGAAAACTATTTTCATTTTTCACATTTTAAAATTGGCCAAGATGTCAGAGATTACGGCATGAGACTGAAAGGCTGATGATGGAATGAGAGAAATTCAAAAAGGTTTGTGTCTGGCTTAGTCTCAGATTGTAAATCAGCCCACGTAAGTGTGATGATTTGGTCTATGCAGTACAGTCATCAGTGCAACTGTCGACTGTATTGGTACAGAAAAGATAAGACTCATTATGGAACAAATTCCAAATATAATCATTACAGTCACATTTCAGAAGTGTTCTCTACCTAAGCAGTCCACAACATGTATATAATTTAACATAACACAGCTTATAGGCATAAAAACATAGCATGCAAGAAAATCCCAGACTGATTTGGCTATATGGGCTACCTTGGGATGGAGGGTTCACTGCAGAGGGAATCTTTTCAAACTGAGAGGTTTTCAAACAATAAGACACATGAAGTCAACCTGTGTTATTTTTGTTGCGTTTTGCTGGGACCAAGCCCTGATTCCAAAATTAAGATGTAAGGCAATACTATTCTAATAAGAATAGAAGTATCCAGAATACATGAAATGGCAACATCTGCACCCTTACTACGCTGAGAAACATTAAAAAAAAGCACCCCCAAAAAGCATTTCACACACGGCTGCTGTGGAGTGTCACTGCTGTAAATACTGATCAATTCAACAATTGTGTAATGTTGCTGACTTGTGTCCTTCTTTACTCGATCTTCCTCATGAGACGCTGAAAGCAACATTTAGTTCCCCAAAATATGCACAGCATTAGGGTCGTCTGTATAAAAACATGTTTACAGAGTCCAGATTGTAAAAATTGAAATTACAAAAACAAAACAACACAAGGGGAATATGACCAGATGATGAGATAAACGTAGAGGCGCATGGCAGGGAAAGCCTCAGCCGCTTAAGACAGCTCACGATGAGAAAAATATATATATAGAAAAAACGATTGGCAGAAATAATACAGATATAAAAAGCCATATCAAACTAACAAACTAGAGTTGGCTACAGTGATGCACACTAAGCATGTGTTTGAAGCACAGTTTCTATTCATCAGGCTGGTTGTAAATCTCTCATTAAGTTACTGGTAAGAGCTGTAATCACACTAACATGAAACAATTTAGAATATTGTCTTTTCCAATGCAGGTGCAGGGTCGAATGAGATTATACAGTACAAGCTTCAAAGCTCAAAGGCACTAGACCTAATTTAATCTGTAATCAAGTTGAGAAATTGATTTTACGCTTTCACTAAAAAAAGAGAAAAATAATAAAAAAAATAAAGACGTATAAAGATGTACTTTAAGCCAGTGTGATGTGACTTTTCTAACCCACTATTGTGGATAATTTGTTTGTGCACTCACACATTTAAAAATGCTTTAAGTCCATTAGCTGCAGTTCAAATCCCCACAATAATTCCACACAAGTATCAAAACAATGAATAAAAAGCTCGATTTGGTCTTAGACACATTAATCAAACTTCAATTCCAACATGATGCAAGAACAAACTGTGCGCTTATTTATCAGTAAGTATTGTATCGTACAGAGACAGAATTCAATCCATATCTGAAAAACTGTGACTCAAAGAGACCAAGACATGATTTTAATATACTTGATATCTCTTTTCCAATTCTATATGCGTGTTGGTTGAGTCCCTGAGATATTGCTGCCTGTCTGCATTTTCTCCTAGTCCGATGGTGACTTTTTAATACAGTGCTTTTTCCATTTTACAAGCTTGAAACACACACGCAAAGAATAATGCATTCGCACACACATTCAAGTAGGTCACCCAGATGCATCTGCTCATACACACAAACACACACACACACACACAATGAAAAAGAGGTCCTGATGTCAAACTATTGCCACTATGGAACGGTGACTTCAAGAAACAAACAAGAGCTACATGATTCCAACATTTTGGATGGACAATGGAATAAATAAATCTTACTATGAACAACTATCCAACACCTTGAAGATTTTTACATATTAGAAATACAATGTTTGTAGCTGTCCCCTGCATCAGACACCTAATCCTGCTCCTACTTCAATAGTTTCAAAGAAGAATCATAACCCCCAGGTTATTCACAAGGATAGAAATAAACAAAGATACATCAAATATGTGTATTTGTTTAACACAAGCATTGACAATGCTTATCCAAACGCCAAAAATTCAAGCCCCAACTTTTCTCAAAAGTAGCTGAGGAGTAGAATTATGCCAACATTTAGAAAACCATGGATGTCTATCCCTCTGACAACAAACCTCGCAAAAAGCCTTGAGACAAAAATAAAGTAAAAATTGTTGTTTGGTTGAGTTGCACGAGCTCCAAGTCAACTGTCCATCCCTCTGAGGATTTTTAGGTATTCTGTAACTAAAATCAGCTCAAGGAGTTAAAATACTATTTTCAAATACGATAGAGTTTTAAATAGGTAACCCAGTAGTTGTGTTGCTGCAGATGTGTAAAGGAAACAGAATTCTGACGTCAACTGCAGCTGGTTGTACTTTATCCCCTCCCTCCCCCTCATCCTCGCTGCCAACTATTGGTCGCCAGTGCGTTCCAGGCCGTCTATGACACGGCTCAGCCTGATGTTAAGCAGCCTGATCTGAGTGTCCAGGTGGTCGATTTTCTCTTCCAGTGAACCTGCGCCTCCTCCCCGACGCCAGTACGCTCCCACTGGTCCCGTCATGAAGTACACCGCCATGATGAAGCACAGCGGCAGGACAGCCCGCTCAGGGTCACCCTCAAACTTCTGCAGGATGTAGAGGCAGGACAGGGCAAAGAGTGTGACGCGTGCCAGCCAGAAAAAGCGACCGAACACAGCGTGCAGCAGGTAAAAGAAACCCCCCAGGAACATGGAGAGGAACCAGTAGGCCAGGAGAACGGCAGCGACAAGGAGAAGGGCGCGTGCTGGAGAGTTGGTGAGAGATGTGGGGCTGAAGTAGTGGCTGAGGTTTGACGCTACAGAGAGAAGAGAGGGAAGAAATACATAAACATACACTCTTAGTGTAAATCTTAGATGTGCCTTTTATCCTCTCTTTGTTAGCACAGTCATAATACATTTTAAACTTACAGTCGATGCCCATCACATCCAGCAAATCCGACCAGATCTTCCAGATGGTGTCGAGAAAAGAGTCCACTCCATGGACGAACCGCTCTGTCGTTTTGGAGAAAAACTAAAGAAACAAGAAATGTAAAGAGTAAAGTAAGTTTAATTGGCATGTGACATTTCTAGTCTAGATCTACAGTATATACAGAAGAATCATTCAGTGGTAACTAATTGAAATGAATAACAAGGGATAAGCACATGTATGTGGCTGTGTATCCTGGCTATGACATCTAATGAATCAAAATATACAAGGATGGATCATGAAAATATACAAGGAATATTAAGCTTTAAATGTTATAGTAGTATAAAGTATTTCATTAGCAGATAATTCTCCAGTCTACAAGTGACTCCATGCTCAGATACAGTATCAACAAAAGGTTCAGACTGGGCTGATAATCCCAAATCACAAGACCAGGAGCCTGGACTATCGTATGCAACTCATCACCACTGTTTCCATGTCCTTAACTTTAATCAGTCACTCTCTATGTGGATGCTATCAGTACAGAAGACAAGCTGAGACACGGGGCTTTCATCAGACATTGTCAAGGTCTACAAGGACTAAGTAAATGAGGCCATTTTTTTTTTTTAGGTAACGCTGCCTGTGTGCGGTCAGTCAGATCACGTGTGCAGCCCAACATGTCACTTTGGTTCTCTCTTTGGCGGCTACAAACAGGAAACAACATTACATTTCAAATAGCAGGAAGTGCTGCTGGACCAATGAGATCATAAAAAGGGTTTCTGAGGAAACACATCAGCTTTTTTCTGCAGAGCAGACATGAGGAAGCAGCTGTTATGGCCTGGACCAACGGGACTGGCTACCTGCCTGCCATCTGTGCGGTGACATTAGATGCGCTTGCTGATGATGGACTCAGTACAATGAATGACAATACTGGATACACGACAAAATACATTGCATTTTAAAAGAGCCACGGAAATCATTTCACTGCTCAAAACACCGCTACGTCCTCTGACACCTTCCACTGATGGATAAAACAATGTGATAAAGGCTAATTTTTTCAAAATGGCATCCGTGAAACTGTTAGCCAGGCCCGGGCGCGCTTGTTTCCTGTTCGCCCTTCTCAGACCACAAACCCGCCTTTGCAGCTAGCTTCCACAAGCCAAACCCAAAACAAGCCATCTTGATAATACACCTCCCCACACTGACCTTGTATAACCCTCTGATGTTGTCCTCTCCGAAGACGCTGCTCAGAGTCTGATAGATGCCATTAGCTGCCCGTCGGAAGCTGTTCTGGTTGCTGGTCCTGCTCCTGGCCGCTTCGGTAGGGTACAGCAGAGACGCGGAAAGCACCAAGAAAATCACGAAAAACCTGATTCCCTTCATGGCACCAAAGGCCCAAAGATGTCGAGCAGAAATATGTATCAAAACGGTGTAATAAAACGCGAAGTAAAATGAGCAGTTAGCTGCCTGGAAGCGACACCTTGCTGGGGGTTGACAGACTGGCTGTGATGGTGGTGGTGGTGGTGGTAAGGCGTGTTGCCTTCAAAGCGGCTCGTAAACTCCTCACTTCCGCGCCCTTGAGTTGGCTTCCCGTGCTTTTGGACAGGAGGTGAGAAAAGCGGTTAATCGATATTTGTAGCTTAATCTTATCCGAAACACCAATGAAGCATCATAACATGACATCAGTACGTTTGTTAGTTGATTTTTTCATTCGCCTTAAGAAATCTGGTGTTATATCTCTCGATTACAACATTTACTATGACAGTAAAGGCATCACTTGCCTTCTTTTGAATTTGAGGCAGGATACACTGATCTGAGGCTCGCTGCTGCCCTCAAGCGGTGAAGTAGTTTCATTGGCCTTCCCGGTTTTTCTCCAAAATATTTAAATAAAATTTTGCAGTGACTGTAGTTAATAAACCTCAGGTCTTAGTGATCAACTTTTTATAGTCACAA
Organism: Protonibea diacanthus; assembly: GCA_028641955.1. Taxonomy (NCBI): domain Eukaryota; kingdom Metazoa; phylum Chordata; class Actinopteri; family Sciaenidae; genus Protonibea; species Protonibea diacanthus. The sequence continues at coordinate 17,618,370 of CM053985.1, read as the reverse complement.
ATCATTTAGAAACAAATGATTTGTTTCTAAAATCTGCAATGATTTTGTCTATTTTCCTTTTTGTTGTGTAGGCTTAAACTGCTTATCATTCATTTTCCATGTGAATATCTGCTGCCTGTATGTTGTTAATAAGTAAGGAGAATACTGATGACATATTGACAAGAAAATTAGCTCATTTCATGCAGAAATGTTTACATGGCATGTTTTTTCAGCATGGTATGCAAATATCGTCCCTTCTAACAAATACATTTTGTACTATAATATGGTCAACATCCTAATGATACTTTCAGACATAGTACTATTTTCATCTGTGCAGTTAATAAGATGTTTAATACTGTTTCTCTACTGATGTAATTCAGTGCACCACTGATAAGATGCCCACTACAGTAACAGTAATCATGTCATTAATAAAATACAATATTTGTCTCCACTGCATGTCTCATTACTACTGTTGTTGCTCTGTAATTGGATGTCCTTGTGTCTGTCTGCCTCTTGGGGATTAATAACAGTTTTCAAATCAAATACCAGTGTCTGGACCAAACCTCTTGTTTATGGGACATGACAGGAATTTCAAATAAAGATGCAGTTCACTGCTGTTCCAGAGGAGCACTTGTTACTTGGATGGCTTTCCCCTGAGTTCTCATTATCCAAATCTTGACTACATTGTGCTGCAGACTAATGGTGCAGGAGGAAGTAGGTCAAGACTGCAAATAATGACAACAGCAGTGGTGACAAGAGTGGTGCAATAAGGGCCAAATGCAGGAAGCAGCAGGCTGTGTTTCTGAAATTTGCTTAATCACAAGAACATGAGTCTTCATTAGTTCTTCTCTTTGAATGAACACTAAGTGGCCCACTTTACGGAAAGATAAATGGTTAAATGGTTGGTGTCACCCACTAGATGGTAGGATTGGGCTATGGTTGCACCTTTAGAACACGATTCACTAAAATATGCATGAGAATAATGTACTGTAGTCTGATTGTAAGACATTTTGCAGTGGGTGAAAGTTAATTCTAGGGTGGTTTCACACGTGAAAGCAAATCTCATAATAGCAATAATGTCAACTTTATTTATTGAGTTAAAATATGATACAGGTGGTAGGAAACAGCAACTGTGCGGCTAAGTTTTAGTAAATGACCTTACTTTGTTTCCTTCTTTCCTTGTTTCCTTCTTTCTGCAACGATATGTGGTATCCAGGCAACGACGCACGTAACGTAACGCAGACATGACAACAGATCTACTGTAAACAGAGCAGTGAAGGAATGCTTTAACAGAGCGCGCAATAAAGTTAGAGTAATATCTGGGACGACTCCAGCAGGTGTCGAGCAGGTGTCTGTACTGTAACGTTATAAATGAAGTATAGTCAAGCTTGTTAAAATGTACGACCGAGCTCAAAGAGTGACCACCAAAATAACAAGCGGGACTTCACCCACGGTGGGTCCCGGATCATATGATGTCTCCATGTGCAATTATACAATAGCAGGTAAGAAAGAATGTCATTTTAGACAGACAAGTTCAAATTCAGTGCCAATAACTGCCAAAATGGCCGCCTAATGTTAGGAATTAGCATGTCTTTAATTTTTAGTGGCTAGAAATTATGTTGTGATTTAACACAGTCCTGCTGGATTCACTGTCAAATCAGATGACTGACATATGTCGCATCATAGGCATAGCAACAGCAGATTTAAACAAAGAAACAAAGCAGATTGACGGTCACTACAGAAAATGTCTTGCTTGAGCTGCCTGTGTTACTGTCTGTCAGTTAGTGGCTAGCTGCTCTGCTCTCCCAGACAAGTTCAAACTAAGTGCCAGTAACTGTTAAAATGGCCGCCTAATATTAGCAATTAGCATGTCTTTAATTTTTAGTGTATTGTATATATTTCAACTGGGAGTAGGTGGTAGTAGGTGCCTCGTGTCGTAGGCACTCGGCACTAATTATTATTATTGGTGACACACTTTACTTTTCAGAGTCAAAATTTCATCTATTTTTGTCAAATATTTGAAAGATGACACAACATTCAAGCTATATCATAACATAATATGCGACATACATTAGTAACTCAGTACATTAGCTGTGTGATATATAGGCTAATTTAAATTGTTCATGCTCCTGTTATTTTATCTGTGTTTGTATCGCAGATGGCCATGCTCCATTCCTGTCCTTGAGCAAAAGACCGTCAGTATTCAATGTGTCCAGTCAGAGTATACCAGCACCTGGACAGTATGACCCCTCCCCTGTCAAGGTATTGTAAGTCAGAGACAATCATTTACATACAATAAGTCAAAGCCAAGGGTGTACCTGACAGCCATATACTGGGCTGAGAGGCTGCATGTCTTATTAAAATGCCAGGGCCATGAAAGTAGCAGATCTGGCTGAAAAAGTCTTTGTCTAGTATGTAGAAATGTACGGTACAAATAAAAATATACTTGTGTTTATATCATATTTTCCAAAGAATGATGGTAGGTATCCACAAGTTCACTCGTAACACAGAAAAAGAGAGCAATGGAGGAGAGGCGAAATGTTTCGTGGTAACACTGTTTACCACTAATTTATCAGGCCAGCAGCTCTTGAATCAATTTTTTTCCCAGTTGAAACATATACAACTATTCATTTCAAGAAGGCATGAAGTGCAGCTTCTAATACCGGATGAGAAAAATAAACTGTTGAGGACATCTCATCCTCTCTCTCTCTCTGTGTTTATTTGTCTCTCTGTTGTATCTGTGTCCCTTCAGCTCAACATCCATGGAGGCTGCAGTCTCCAGAACTGCTCCAAGCGCTTTGATGAGGTAGAATCGAAGGTCCCAGGCCCCGGGGCTTACAATGTGCTGCCTGCTTCAGGAAACATGCTGAGGGCCGCCACGGCTGATGCAGGTCAAGCCGAGAAGCTTGGCAAGAAAATGGTAAGCATATGAGTGAACTTATGAGGACAAAGTAAATGAGCAGTCAAGCTATAGAAAATCATTTATTATTGATTTTCTCCTTCCAGCCTATTATGTCATATAAACATCACAGTATGTCCTATATATGGAGAATATATGTGGAAAATGGGTCTCTTACTTTGACCTGGTCAGGATCCACCATGGATCAAAAAGTTATCTAATGCCTATAAAAAAGATAGATGTACTCGGAACAATCTAATGCTTTGTATTATCAGCCTCATGTTTGTGAGAGGTCACCCTTATCTAACCAGGGAAGAGTCTCATGTTCTGTGAGCACTACACACACATAGTTAATAACTCTTATTTTCACACATTCAGTAATAATACAGTAACATTTAAAACTCTCCCAGAGATAAGACAAAAGATAGAAGATAGGAGATAAGAATAGCAGCAACTCCTCCAAATGTGGAGACTGCCAATACACGCAGGCAGTACCTTGCCAGTACCTTATCCCAGAATCTCTGCCATCTGCAGATCGCTCAACAACAATCTATGAGAATTAGAAGCTGCTATTTTGAAAGAAACAAAACAAACAAACTTTGAGAGAAGCAGTATTTCTAGACCAGCTTCTCACCTCTCCATTGTGCTTATATATATATAAAAAAAGCACACCATCTGGTGTATCTGCTCTAATATTTGAAATCTTATTACATTCAGTCAGGGCACTTGGGAACATAGAGGGACAAAACAAAGGAAACATAGAATATGGCATATTTTATCATTCTGTCACATCTTACAATGTAAAGGCAGTCATTTATAACATGCAGCAGAGACTCTGTAACAAGGCCATGAGTCATGGAGCTCATGAGGATTCAAAACTGTAAAGACATCAGACTGAGAGAGTCTTGTAAGGACCTGTAACTTGATTTTAACTGTTTTAAAGTGACAGTTACCTTTGTCTGGAATATTTCTTTGTGCCACTGAAACAGTATAATAAAAGTCCTACTAGGTTGAATATGCTGTTTTTAAGTAGCTGTCACAGTGGCAGAATCAGACATTATTCTGTCCAGGGTCAGTTCTAACACAGCCCACAGACAACAGTGTGTTCATTTAACAGGGTTCCTGTGTGTCCTGAAAAACCTGGAAAACAGTTGACCAGTTTCCAGTCATGCACAACACATGAAAAATGAGAGAAAAAGTAAAATCTCCTAGAAAATAATATAAACTTTCTCTCATTGTCCCTTAGCTGAGATTGAACTACGAGACTGTCTGTCAGAGCTCAACAAAACCTTTGTAGCGGTAGCTCAGAAAGGTTTTGATTAACCTTGTTTAAGACTCTACTTACAATTACTAGTAAAGGGGCTAAAGTCTGGTGTGATAAACTGATAAAAGTCAGTGGCCAACTCATACTTTGAAGTGTACATTTAGGTGTGCAAAGTCAGGTTGTAAATTAATAATAATGATAAATTAAATTTACTTGCCAAACACAAGCAAGCAAGGGCTTTCCAAAAGAACATAACAGAGCCAATGTTTGGTTGTCTGTTCTGAGCTACTGTAGAAACATGGCAGTTCAACATATCGAACTCTGTGGAAAAGGAACCAGGGAGTCTGTAGATATAACAGGCTCATTGTAAGGTAACACAAACAAACAAAGATGATTATTTTCAGGTGTTCATACAGTAAAGACAGTAAGATGACATAGTAGTGAAAATAGTGACATTAAAATATCTAACTTTTATGCATCTATACTGAAATATGCTGAAACACTTGTTCTTTAGTTACAGGAGTGAGTGGAAGATGTGCAAATATGAGTTTAAATCAGACTTCCACAGGGAGGAACACATTAGTGTATGGTGCATACACACTGTCAAACCAGCTCGATCGTTACTGAGGATATCCTGGAAAATGATCTCTAGAAAGGAGCGGGGTTTTACCTCTGTTCTTCGTGAGGCCGATGAAACCTTGCTCACCCTTTTGTGTTTTGTGTCCAGAAACAATGATGAATAGCAATGATAAAGCACTGACAGTTTTATCATTGCTATTCATCAAACTGAACAAATAGAAGAGCCCGTAGCTTTGTAAATCTACATTTGGTGCAGCGAACCGTCCCTCCTGTTTGCTTTGAAAGATAATGTCTCGGGTGGTTTGACAATTCAAAACAAGGCCCTTACAAAGCAAGCAAGCAAGTTTTATTATTTACTGCTAAATTCCTTGTATGATATATGAACTCTGGAGAAAAGATGTTACATTTTGGATGATATGGCTTGTCCTGTCACGCTCTTCGTCAGCTTCATCAGTGCTGATACTATAGTAGTAAAACACAATAAGTTCAGCCTAGCAGTGAACTGAGATGATATTATCGTACACTTTCCATTCACCTGCTGTGATCACTTTATGCCCAGAATAGTTAAGCTTTAAAGTTAACACTGAGATCAGGGCTTTTATCTGATCTAGACTGATACCAATGATTAACTCACTTCATACAGCGAACGGAGCATTTGAAAGTGAAATTTGAACCAGATCTGATCAAGAGATTATGTTCACACTTTCCTACTTGTATGCTAGTTGTGATTATCTGAAGAGCACACACACACACACACACACACACACTTAGTTACTTCCAGCTACAGAAAGTTTTCGTGCATTTTGACTGAGATAGCCTGTTCCTTCAGCAGATATTGTCCCTGTTCCTACACTCCTACTTCTGTCTTTCCGTCTTTCCTCCTCCTTTTCCTCCATTATTTCTTATCTTCTACCCCTTGCTCCTTCTCTCTCTGTTCCTCCCTCAGCTTCACACCATATTGGCCCCAGGCAGCGCTCAGCTACTTTGTAAGCTATGGCATCCTTTCCATCGCAAAACATGACTTCCCTCCTCCCCTCTCCCCGTCTTTCTGTCTGCGCAGTCGCTGCAGGCTAAAAGGCTCCGGCTGGTTCGTCAGCCAGATATCCCATCCATCCCTTCCCCAGGCCAGGCCTTTGGCTACAAGGAGGACACACTGGGTGTGCTCAGCAAACAGGAGCCCCCTCCCATGGACACAACCCTGGGGCCAGCCTACTACAACCCACTGCTGGTAAGGACGGCTACACACATGCACACTCATGTTGAAGTTTGAATGTACATCCATCAGAGAATGTGAAGTGTTCATTTGTGCACGCGTGTGTGCTTTCATTAGTCTGTACGAGTGTGTGTTAGAGTATACTTACTCTGCCCGGGAGGCGAGGTCCATTAGTGTTAGGCAGATCTAATGCACTGCTGAACCTCCACCCCACCCCCGTTCAGTTGGCCCAAAACCCATTTCCATAGCTAATGAATGCAGCTCCACTTTAAAAAAGCCACAGCGCACCAACGCTCATCCATTTTACATGCCAACAAAGAGAGCCATTAGTAATTATTCTCCAAGCTATATTACAATATTCACTTAAAATAATGCACACGCCTGCTGGTCTGGCTCTCAATTAAGTCATTTTTCATCTGTTAATGACCAGAGGAAGTCAACTGCGTCCTTGAGTGTTGGCCGAGGTTGTGTCAACACACCGGTGCAGGCACAGAGGCGCTCTGTGATTTAGGGCTATCAGCAGTGCATCCATCCACGGCTCTTCCCCCCCCCCCCCCCGTCTAGACTTCTGTTGCCTTCCTTTTGAAAGTTCAACCTCCGTTTGTATGTGTCTTCCTCCCTCTGTCTCTCCGTCTGACACGCTCATTTCTTTAAACTCAAACACTTCCCCCGCCCCGTGCACTGACTGAGTTCAAAAGTGTGGAGAAGCGGAATTAAGTGGTTGTCTGAGGACGTAACTTCAAAGTGGTTCAAAGTGGCTGGGGCAGCCTTTGAATGATAAGACATTAGACATCAAGAAGAAATCAAAAAGAGTAAGTTATGGAGAAAAACAAAAAAAACCCAACATTTTAACTAACATGCTGGAATAGTAAGGCAGATACAGAGTTATCACAGATATATTGGTACAGGCACATATGATGGCTGAAATGTAAAAAAAAAAAAAAAGTACCATGCAATATGCAGGGTGCAACAATATCACAACAAGATTTGTTGTTAGTACAGACTGTGTAGTGTTAGATTAGGCAGATTAAATTAGCATAACACAGCTGGCCAGACTGTGATATGGAAGCCAGACTGTGTTAGCAAAAATGAGGCCAGAGCGCCCAAATCAGTTTAGAAAGGGAACATTTGAAAGGTAAAGATTGTAGAACTTTCTGTGTTCATGACAGGTCATACAAGTGGGGACGTAGCACAACACACATTACTGTAGAGGTGAACACATCCAGCCGTCCATTATCTGTAACCGCTTATCCTCATCAGGGTCATGGTGGGGCCAGTGCCAGCTGACTTTGGGCGAGAGGTGGTACATCCTTGACAAGTTGCCAGCTTATCAAACAAGTAGAGACTAGCAACCATTAACACTCACATTCACACCTACAGCTAAATTAGAGTGCATGTCTTTCGACTGTGGGAGGAAGCCAGAGAGAACCCACGCAGACATGGGGAGAACATGCAAACTCACTCTGGCTGCCACCAAGTTGGTACTCGTGCTTCTTCTGCCTCCCACCTAATCTACAAATTGGCAAAAACCGGACTGGATCATTGGTGGACCTGAAGCGGGCCGAATGACACCTGGGTGCTCACACAAGTAATCTGTAATGGCACCCACCTGTCAGTCAAAGTGGCTGTTAATTATGCATGACTTTAAGCCTTAATATAATTTAACAGGTGAGTTGAAATAAATTCAGACTCAGTACAGTTGTCATGAACAGAGAAATTAGTTAAAGAGGCTGTAAACATGTTTCAGCCTCAAGGGGGCATTCAAGGAACTGCGTGTGTGTCTGGGAAGTTGGTTCAAAATGTCCAGCATGTGTTCAGCTGGGTTAAAGTCAGTTTTCGTGTTCATGAAATCTTTCTGTGATCCCTGTGTTTCTTCACTTATTTGTACAGTTTTTCCTTTATTTTGTCAGCCGTCTTTTTTTAATGATAGACTTTATTGTTTATTATTCATATGAACACTACTAACTGTGACGGTCCATAGGTGGATCCAGTCGCACACGCAGACAGGAAAGTACAGTTCTTGATGTATGAGTTTACACCACAGACTAGGCATGGGATCCACTAAGAACAATCTAGCCATGAGTGTGTGGGGATCTGGGGTTTAAGTAGTGGCTGAGTAGATGGGAATCAGGTGTGTGTGCAGGTGAGTAGCAGGTGTGTGTGATAGTCCTGATTGCAGTGGAGCAGAGTGGAGCAGGGTGGAGGGTGTGGCAGAGTCAATGAATGAAATGAGCTGAGAAATGCAGATTGTGACACTTCTGACATTGTTTTTCTGCACGTACCCCCCCTCTGAAATTGTTACACAGAATCAGTATTTGACGTTAAGAGAAATGAGGAATGGAGACATGGGTGAGACTGTCCTTTCTATATAGCCTGAATCAGATTCAGTCCCATACTGTGCTGTGTGTACGTTTATCGAAACAATTTCAGCCTGGATCAGCAGGGTCCTGCCCACAAATGACCCTACTGACAAAAACTTTTATTTCTGGTCGACTTTTTTTTATTCTTGTTTAAATAATAAATAGCCTGCCTTTCCATTTTTATCAAAGCTGAATGAATATGTTCATAGCCACAAGCTGTGTTTTTGTTTTGCTTTTAAAAGCTCTCCTTGACATAAATAGGCAATTTATGTCTTTGAACTCAATGCCAGCTGCGATACCATCATGGTGCTTGTATGTGTCTGTGTGCAATGCAGAACAGTTATGTTTTTCTTTTTCACTTTAAGCATCTGAACATCCTTGTTTCCTATCTCCCCTCCTCGAGACTGTAGTGGTACATCACAGGGGGACAGAACCTCAGATCTCGTCCTCTAGTCACAGTTGAAGTTGAGATAAGGAGACAGACCACATGGAGACAGAAACTTTTTGAGACTCCCTGCCAGTCCTCTCTTAATCTCCCTCACAGAATAGACGCCAACAGTTAGGTCAAGGAAAAGTTCGGAATGAAAGGGAAGAAGTTTAGATGTTTGTTTCATTTTAAAACAGCTGTTTTTTTATTTTTGAGGGATAAGCAGCAGACTTTTTTCACTGTCAGGAATGTGAACGGAACCAAACATTTAAAGGAGCCTGAAAACTCCAGTGTTAAACTTTATCATGGATACATTATTTCATATTTCACTTTTACCTCTCACTGCTTGGACACATTTTATCAGTATATCTTGCCGCGGGCCCCAAATTGACAGCCCCCTTTCTGCAAACATGTGTGCATGTTTGGGACTGCCTACCTTTGTGAACAGGTTTTCTCTCTAATGAGCATCAGTAAAAACAAAGCTACGCTCAAGGCTCACACACAAGCACTTTAATCACATCTTGAAATTGGCTGCTTGATATTATATTATTTTGATCATAGAGTAACATTCTATATTGTTCAGTTCCCGATACCTCTGATTAAATGTTTTGTGCCTTTGTAGATACACTGTGATCTGTAAGTTGTAATGCACATGTGTAAATGATAGTTGCACTTATTTTTAAGAAATTTCAGGGTCATAATGTTTTGTAAAAATATAGTTCAGTAAAAGTTACATTTTTAGAATGTACTTTTTTTTGCACTAAAACAAAAAGAAAAATTTGGAGCTGTCTTTATTTGTAGGTTATTATTCTATGACTTCACTGGTGTTTGCGTTTGTGGTTTTGCCATTAAATGTGTTCCAGACATGCATGCCCCAATAAATAGTAAACATTATAGCTGCAAAACATCATTATGTTAGCAGATCTGCTAGCATGCCTAAAGACTGTTAAAGTCTTATTGATGAATAACTTACCAGTTTCTGAGAGATTAGTACAGGGATTCGAAACCCAGTAGTCGTGTTTGTTTTTGAATTTCTTTTGGCAGAACCGTTGCAACATATTTTTTAGTGAATCTCACGCGTAGTATCTCTAAAACGTGTTTGGCAACAGCTAGCCAGCTCATTTCCAGACGTAGCCTCTCTCTCAGTTGCTGCTGCAGAATGAACTGGTCCTATCTGAAAGGCCGGAGGCAGAGGAAGCACGCTGTAAAACCCAGAGAGATAAGAAAGGACGGAGGGTCTCCCCTAGATCTCTGACATACTCAGGCATTTGGCTTAACTTCACATTTCATTCAGCCCCAACTTCATGAGCCTCTAGCTGGAAGAGAAACCAGATAAGTGTGAATGAGTCAATTCTATTTTCTTGTTCTTTGTTCATCCATTTATCCTCATGCTATCTCGTTCGCTCCCTCCTCCTAATCATTTTCTTTTTCTCATTCTCTCTCCCTGACCAATCCTTTGTTTCATCCACTCCTCACCACCTCTCTCTTGGTCTTTTTTTTTATTTCTGTAGTCAGAGATGAGTTCTGCGCAGAAGTATAAAGGAGTCCACTTTGGCAACATGACAGGGAAGAGAAGAGAGGTGACAGTGGTGGATGGACCGGGTCCAGGACACTATGACCCTGAGATGTGAGTACCAAATGTCATCGCACTTTATTCAATAAGTTTTTAAGTACCAGCGGCATATCAACAACTGTATTAATTATAATGTTGTGGCAATTATTTAATTAAATATAAGACTACATTTAGTGGGCAGTAAGCATATCTTAGCTTGAAAGACTGGAAACAGGCTGAGACAGCTAGCTACCTGGTAGCATCATCTGTGATTATAAGATATTGATACTGAATTCAATTTGATTGATAACTATCAGGAATAAAAACCGTCATGTATTCACACTTTGAGACAAAATGTGGATTAAATTAGATATTCCAGGCCATCTGATCTCAGAAGTTCACTTACAGAGATGTGTGCTGCACCGAGCAGCTGTTCCACCAAAGTGAAATATCGCTTTGATCCTACAGCCAGGGCATTATGTTTGACATTTCTCACACAGCGTTTCCATTGATGGCCACGGAGGATGGGCCTTACTAAGCAACTTCTACATTGGTGGGCACACATCCAGCTCTGCTATTCATAAAGGAATCGACCGTTAGTGGGGAAAGTGCGCATGTGAGCAGTCATACTGTATACACATACAGCAGGTGTAGGCAGATATTTACACGGCCGCACAAATATGTCTTTGATACACGTGATTATTGGGATCATTTAAACGTGATTGAAAATGCTGTCTTTACTCTCGTTACAGTTGCTGACAGAGCAGTTCTCCTTCTCCGCTTCATTCCTTCTCCCTCTTGTCCTCTACATTCATCTGTCTTTGGTTTGTTTATCTCTTCCTCCCATATACTACGCTGTATCTCCCCATTCCTCCTCTTCTTTTCTCTTTCTTTCTAGCTCTTCTTCTTGTTTGTTTGTGTTTTATTCTCAAAGACATCGTCGTTTTCTCTGCGTGTCTCAGGAACCTTGAAACTCACTACAAGAACGTGAATCTTCAAAAGGAGCAGAAAGACAGAGCTGAGCTAATCATCCCTCGTTACCATGAACTGGTGCCCAGACAAGAGGAAAAGAAGGCGAGTGTTTGTTTCTTTTGGTGGGTGTTTGTGTCCATGTGGCGTTAAACATACTAAGCTTGGATGAATAAGACGTATAAGAGATAAAAGCTTGAGCAGAATGGGATCAACCAATCTACCCTGTGGGGGACATAGTCCTTTAAAGTAAGCCTGTGTAACGTGCTGAATAGTGGCCACTGAAACCACAAGGGACAATTAAACCTGCATTATTGGATTTTTTGGGCACCTGGGGGCAGCGCAACAAACTGCAGAGACAACATTGACGTATTATCACCTTATTAAATTTGATATGGTGGACTGTTTAGCAAACCGTTGTTTATTTAAACAGCAGCAATAGCATTCATTTGAAGTCAGCTACCTGATGAGAATAAGTCCAATATTCACTCTCATTTTTTGCTCTCCATCAACTCCTGAGGTAAATATCTGGCTTTAGCAGTTGCGTTCATTCGCTACTGGCACTGGGAACGTAGTGAACGGTGGGTTTAACTGAGCTTTCTGCTGCCTAATGCTGCTGGAAATGAGTCTGAGAACGCACTGAGAGCAAAGGCGCATTTTACATTATGAATTCAACTTTTGTAAGAGGAAGAATGTGCGTCCTTTTGAGTGTTAAATAGTCTTGCTTGGATACATGTTAAGTGACATATTCATGTCATTTATTAGGGCAGCACAACTGTGTTTTGTGTGTTTGAATGTCTCGTGTGGAGTTAGAAGTGACAGGCAGCCAGAAAAACTTTAAAGACTTTACCTGTTATTTTAAACTAAAATATCTAACACACAATTCCCTTTTTATTTTTTATTTTTCAACAACATAGCAATAGCATGTAACTTGTCTACAATATTTGCTTCCATGTCCCCGCAGTCACTGAAACCTCCGACTCAGAGGTGTTAACGATTTCTGTAGTTTTAGCCTATCATACACATAAGATAGATATTATTTTTCGTTGGCAGTTAAACAGCTTGTCCTCTTTCTTCACTACACTCTGACTCAGATAAATTCCTAACACAATAGGCTTTGAAAGCTGCAGATTGAGAATGAGTCATAATAGAGAAGTGTGATTTACAGTGAGAGCAGAGTCAAGGTAAGTGCTTTGGATTTATTCTGGATTAAAGATGGAATGATTCAACCCCTCCTCCCTCTCTCATTACAAGTCATCAGTTTATCTGTCCGCCCATAGAGGGCAGTAGAACATAAGCTTTAATCACAGACTGGCAACCACACACACATACAAAACATACATTGATAGACTGGAGCCAGTTGAGTGGAGGGGAGTTACTCACCTGCATATGAACTTGAGTGTGCTGGCAGAGTAATGCTTTGTGATGCCTTATTTCTCTGGTCGGTGGGTTAGAGTTGGTGAGGCAGAGTCTGAGAAATGTGGCACTAAATTTGTGGAGAGAGAGAGGTGAACGTATCCCTTCTGTCACGGACTCCCACTGATGCCCTCTCTCTTGTTTCCTTGAAAAATTTGCTTTTCCTTTTGACATTTTATTGCATTTGCATAATTTATGGCTACTAAAATAGCTGCAAATATCTCCTAACATAGTATAATTTATCCCATGACTTTGTTTCATAAACTTTGCCTTCTGTGTATGCTTGTATGTGTTCACCATGCTGTATTTGGACCCCCTACCGTGATGGCTGCTCCTCCATCCGTCATCATTAGTACCTGACACCTCAACTCACATTTACTCCCCCGCACACATACACTGACCAGATGGGTCATTACCCACAGTGGGGACACTCAGGACAAACACCTTTTACTTCCTAGAGATCAGCAGACAGTCTGCCTCTAATGGCTTGGGGCTGCTGGTGTCACATAGAGTTTAAGAGTCTGCGTGTAGGATTTCCCCATTAAATAGGCATCCTGACATGGCAAGGGCAACGACTGAACAAACCATTATCGTGTGTGTCCCTGCAATCAAAAGCAAAACAGATGGAGTTGTACAAATGCAATTGCTAATATTACCTTGTAAATATGAACTGTCAGTTCATCTTTAAAATGTTCTGAAATCCATGCTAACATTGTCATGGATGATGTTGTTATTGCAGCACTTGTTATTTCTAGAAACGGGGAAGCAGTACTGCTCACGCAGAGGAAAAAAAGAGAAAAAAAAAAGAAACTTGGTGGCACAACTGTCTAACCCCAGATTATCTATCGTAAAAAAAAAACAAAAACATTTTTTAGGGGTCCCTACAGCAGACCATCTGCTCACTGGCCATGCCCAACATGGCATGAAGATCTGGTTGGATGTTTTATTTGGCATGTAGGCTTTTTTGTTTTTTTTTTTAATGTCGGAAGCCCTCCCCATTTTATCTGGGCTTGGAACTGGCAATTAGGAATGCGCTGGCTTGTGCATCCCCAGTGGACAGGGAGCTTAAATAAGGGTCATTATATTTGCGAGCTTGTAAAAAGGTGTTCAGAAATCATTTCGAAGCCCGAGGCTGTATATGAACCTTAGAAATTATGTAGAAGAGAAAAAAAGAAGTGTAGTTGTAGAAAAAAAAAGTGTTTAAATAAAATGTATGCAAAATTCAACAATGACGCGTGTGAACATCTGAGGACAAATTCAAAGCAGAAAAGTATAGGAGAAACTCAGCAGTTGCACATGAACACACATTAAAGTTTTAGTCATAGGGACTTGTAGTTTCTCACTTTTTTGTTATTATTTCTGAACATAATTTCGCCAGCTCAAAATCTTTTTGACCCTTTTGAATTCGAGAGCTGAAAGTGATCAAAATATGTGGTCTTGCATTTTTTTCTTAGGAAAAGTCAGTGACACCTTTACTGAACATCAACATACTGGTTGTCTGTATGTGACATTTCAGATTCTGGGGGGCCAGGAACTTGTTTCTGGCAAGAAGACATTATAGTCAATGTTCATGAATAAAGATTGAGCTGTCCTAAGGCATGGGGAAGACATATTGTGCTGAAATTCACAACTGTTCCCCCTCAAGATTCAGCTGTAACTGCTAACAATCTCCACAGAAATCCATGCTGTTTCACTGCAGACATAGTTAAACCACCTCTGGCCAAGCAACCTTGTGGGTTTACCCCGAATATACCAAAATGTCCTGCCTTTGCACTAAGGAATGTGGAAAGGTGTGTGTTTTGTCACCTGTCACTGTCAGCATCTCCGTGACTGAGGTCTGATGTTGTTAACTGGTTTGCTAGTTACAGTACTGCACAGAAATGACGCGGCAGTCTTGAATTGGCACGGCTGTTTCCTACGATGATGAAAAGAGCAAACATGCACACGTGTTGCTCTTCCACTCTGTCTATTAAGCCATAAATGGCTTAATTGCAGAACGTAGAAAGACAATGTTTCAGCTTTTTCTCACAACACTTTTTCTCTGTTTTCACTAGTGCTCACTCATCTGGTGTTCTCTCCATCTCTGTGCCCTCTATTTACCTCAGAAGCAGAAAAAAATCAAAGCAGCTCTTTGTTCTTTTTTCCTTCTTTCCTTCCAGTGTGTCTTTTTTTTTTTGGTTTTTCCTCTCTCCTTATCTTTAAATTCATGCAACTACATGAAATGTGATATTACCAAAGAATGTAACTACAAATATTATCTTGTACTTACTGTGCATTTCTTGCATTCTTCTTCCCATCAGGGAGTTCCTGGTCCAGGCCAGTACCACATCAGAAGTCAGTTTGAGAAGCCTGTGAAGTCCAGTGGTAACCTGCCGAACTTGACTTGCTCCTTCCTGTCTCAGACTGAGGTACAATGCAAACAGAACCAGGCACAGTTCACAGAAAAGTCATTCGGTGCTTTGTGTACCGGCCTGTGGGTGCATTTTCAGGTGAAGCAGGTTGTACTGTGTAGAGCAGGATCTTTCTCAAGCACTGCTTTTACCCACCAGGGTCTATTTCAATTTTTGTTTTTGCTTTCACCTTCCTATTGCATTGATTCAGTGTCCACATACATTCAGCAGCAGACTCCAGAACTGCAGTGATGTCTTTCTTAAGAGTATGAGACCTGTTGCTGTTGTCTGAAATCATTTTGCTCATTCCACTCGAGGTTCCACCAGATTCGGTGATGAGTTCATTGACACAAAGAAAGAAAGAATGTAATGACATTTAATATAATTAATATATAGTATTCTTTCTGTTTAGTTGTGTGACACTTTTAATGATATCAGCCCGGTAATACCCCGACCCAATGATGCCACCATGTTTTTGCTGGCTTCTTCTTTGTGCTGTTTGGTGCTGAGCAGGAGTGTTTATCAGAGGGACACCTGTCACACTGCACATAGTCATTCATTTAATCCATAAAAATATATATGAATATAAATATATCAATTAGTGCAGCTTGAAGAAACAGCAGTAACTTGTACTGTTTGGAATGAGAAACTTAATGAAGCTACATAGCTATGCTTGAAACGAATTCACCAGCTGGCTGGCCACCGCCATGTTGGATGTAATGCTTCTTCTGCCTCCTGGCTAATGATCGGCAAAGACGTGTATCATCGGCGGACCTGAGGCAGTCTAAATGACGCCTGGGTGCTCTAATAAGCCATCTGTAACGACATGTACCTGTCAATAAAGCGCTCACGCTGTTAATTACGCGCACATTAGAGGCTTAATATTATCTGAATGGAGATTGACTCACTTCTGCAGCCTGTCTCAAGCGGCCACTCGAGGAATTACAGTTTTTAGCACTTCTACACTGGCTTCATTTCCCACCACCGGAGGTTGCGGCTTGGTACATTTGCTGCAATAATACAGGTGTGACTTGATTCTCAAAAAGAGCTCCTCATGCACAAATAGATAAGCACATTCAGATCCATTTATTGTATTATTCAGATCCATTTATTGTTGTATTACTCACACCGAGAAAACAGTCAGACCACATTGAAAAAAAAATTCTCAGAAATAATCTATGTGAAGCAACTATATTCAATTTACAGTTCCTCAAAGGAGACTGGATTTAAATATGGAATATTTAAGATTAAGTTACAGATCCAAGACACTGAGCCGGGCTTTGCTTGTTTAATTGATGTGCTGGGAGTGGAGGGTTTCTTCAAGACGGGGGTGAGGATGAGTTTATTAAGAGGCTCACAGGAGCGGAGATGAAGGATGTGAAAATGTGTAGTTTTACGTCTCAGGAATAGCTGAACTCCTCTGTGGCACTGCCCCACAGATTCACTCCTGTGAAACTCTCTGACTGATGTTTTAATTATCGCTCTGACACACAGGCACAATGTGTCGGTGCATGCAGACACAGATACAAGATAGGCAAGTTCACAAGCACTCCTGACATTCATGCAACTGAGCACACCCATTTTTTTTCACATATGCAGCTATGCACGCAAACACACACACACACACACAGACATCGGTTCCATAAAATTATCCTAATCATGTCTGAAACATTCATTTGATGTCTGTATGTGTGTCTGTGCAAAGGTGTGCATGTGTGTGTCATGGTTGACTCTGACCTAATTTCCCTCACCACATGCTGTGTTAGTGCGTCGACCCTGTGATGTCGTCACTGACACCCACTGAGGAACTCGGCTTGGGATTTTGTGTGTGTGTGTGTGTGTGTGTGTCACAAGTCATCTTGAATGCAGAACCGAGAGCGACATTTTTCTTAGATCTTCGTCTCCCTGCGTGTCCGGTTCCATCTGACACTGTTACCCTGTGGAAGGATGGAGAGGAAACAAGGGAGTGAGGGAAAGAAGGAGGGATGGCGAGATAAGAGGAACAGCTGGAATCTTCCAGTTCTTGCGTCCTCTCCTCCCTTTGACTTCCCAATTTCCCAGTATCAAAGCATCAATATGCCACTTTGTGAGAACATGCATTTCCCTCACCTTGGCTTTGCTCCCCTTCTGTTCCCCGATTTCCTTTTTTGTTCCCTCCTTTCCATTTCTGCATTAGCTCCTGTGCTTTTACTTGATACTTTTTAAGGTTGCAAGACTCTTCATCCCTCATTTATCATTCTATTTCCCTTCCCTCTACTCCCGTTTCCATTTACTTCATCTTTCTCCTAATTTATGGATATTTTTATCTCTGCTCCATCCTTTCCATTCACATGTTGTTTCATCCTTGAGTCCCTTGTGTCCCCAGAGACCTTCTTCTCTCTTGGTACTTCACAGTCTTTTATATATCAAAAAGAAAACGCACATAAAATCAAATCATGTGATGTAAATTTGAACATTTTCATTAAAATAAATGATACAACTCTTTTCATTAGCGTATAATCAACTGAAAATAAGTTTTGCTATGTTTCTACAGTAGCCCATAACAGACAAACCAAACACTGATAAGAAATATATCTTATCCTTCAAGTGAATTTTTGCTCTTTTTTCTTCACCCAGATTTGACTGCTGGATTGTTTGTTGTATCTCTGACTGTACAAAAGTTAGCTTGGCGCATCGGCTGTGTGTGTGCAGAGTGTTTCTGTGCTGTGTTTGTGTGACATCTCAGTCTCTGACTGATCACAAAATTGACCAAGAACTCAATTTCTTGTAGTTATTTTCTCCCATTTTCAGTCCTTTGTTTATCTTGTGACACATGCGCACACACACACACACACATTTATAGATGTTCCTCAGTGGGTTTTAGTGATGACATCACAGTATGTCTAACACAACAGGAGGCCAGAGAAAGAAATTGGAGTCATAGGAGTCATACAACCTCAGGATGAGGACAATTCTTTGACTCAAGTTGGAACTTTTTCAGCCCGTGGGGATGAATCTTTGCCTCTTTGCCTTTTTTTCTTTTGTATAGCCCAGGGTGGATTTGTTTCTTAGCATTGACTTGACATGTAGTTGTACTGCCTCTAGACTTCTCTTCCCACTCAGTCTCAACTCACCTTAACAGTGCAGCTGAGGTTCTGTTTGGTTGGCATGAGTGCACTTACTCCCCTTCTAGTCTTCCATCACTCTGTGGCCTCATTAATCCACATTAACAGACGTTAAGACATCCTGTCTCTGAGGGGTCCACAGAGGCACATTGCATGGACAGCATGTTTGCTCTGGGCACGGTCTTCAACAGTCTTCCTTTGGCATTTCCCATTGTATGTATTTGGAAATGGAACATGAGGAAGCGTAACAAAATAAAAACACCTTTAAAATAGATGAAGCATCAATGCGGATTGCCAATAAAGCTCAGTCTGTCATTAAATTCGAGGTCTTAGGTCAGTGTTGGTTTGACAGATGGCCACAAAGCCCAGTTTGATACTGACTTCGAAGGAGCGCGGTTTGGTTTGGCCTTGAAACAGCATGTCTTGTAACTTCAGCCCGTCTTCTTTATTATCTCCAAACACTCACTCCATTTCACTTTTCCTCTCCCCTCTCCATTTCCTCCTCCAGCGACACCTCTTTACTTGTTCTTTTCCTCGCATTTCTCCTTCTCGACTAAAAGCTCAATAATTCAGCTGTGCATTACTAACACAATTTTCATTACCCCTCAACTAATTTTCCATAGGCTGAATCTTGTTTAAATGGAAAGTGCAAATCAATGATTGGCATGTTTCCAACAAATGGGTTATATGTATGATCATTCTTATACTTTGAATGTCATCTCTCGAAGTGTGCGTGTGTGTCTGCATGGTGTTGTTAAAATGGACAGGCTGGTATATAAAAGAATAAAGTTATTTTTATTCCTCTGTTGTAAACAGCCAAATGGTTCAGTAGCGAGAGGCTGTAGAGGAATTTAGCGTAACATTGAAACGCAGTTCATCTTCAGTTATTTTGACTGAAAAGGCAACTTAGACCGCTTCGGTCCCTTGATTGCCTGTGTTGTTATAATAGGCTATCAGATGAACACATTTATACCCTGGAAGTGAATCAAGCCGTGCTGAATCAGCTCTGATATCAGCAAAACGGTCAAAGACCATTATGTACCTGATTGTGTGCATCATTATTTTTGAGATGGAGATGCTGTTTATGCCATCTCATCTTCTCCCTCCTATTCTCACTAATTTATTCTGTCTACGTGCGTTTTACTCTCTTATTCTTTCTTTTATGCATTCCATTTTTTTGCCCAGCGATCACAGAAATGTTTATATTCCTTTTTTTTCTATCCCTTTCTTTCAGTTTAGTGTGATCCGTATTTCAAGTTTCTGCATACTGCATTTCTGCAGCTTGGATTGCTTTACATGTAGCCAAAATCAAGAAATCCATATATTTTTCCTTTTACACATGGAATACATTTATTATTTTTGCATTTTAAGAGCATCCTGGCTGAAAAAAATGAATAACTATAAGAAATCTATTGACTTTGGTGATATCCAGACTTTACCTTTATAATCTGTGTAAAGGCAAATCTGAGATTTCTTTCAAAATACATTAAATATGTTGGAAAATAGTTGCTGAGAACATGTGAAAAGACTTTGAACGATATATTACTGAAATGTGGAGTTAGAGGTTAAGGGCCAGGATTGTGTGGGCGGTCCTTGAAGGGTGGCTCGATGACACGCTGAGGCCACCCTGAGCATACCCCTGCACCCCTAGCAGAGAGATAGAGATTAATTCATCTCGTTCACAGTGTTTCAAAGTCAGTCATGTCATGATTCTGAACTCATCTGACACCTTTCAGTCGCTTCATGAAAACTTGTCTATCGGTGTGCATGTTTACACAATTTTTCCATGGGAAGCTTTTTTTTATTGCTGCTTTTCATCCCATGTAACCTGAGTGGAGCAGATGTACAGCTGAGGCTTGTGCTAGATCTGACAATATCCATCTGAGATGTCCTAAAAGGGATAAACACTTTTGATTCAGGTAAAGCCACCTTTCCTCAGATCAAATCACAGATGTGGCAACAATTTTGCTTCCTGGTATGTAATGAGCAGTAAACCCCCACAAGGCCGATAGTGTGGTTACAGACTTTTAGTCTTGTCTCCGTGTGGGTTGTGGGCAATTGGTCTGTTTTTGGTCAGGTTCTGTCTGTCTGACTGCAAAGAGATACACTGCTCCATCATTTCTTCCTGTGGATAAAGCAAATATTCACAGCTTGTTCCAGGCGAGCACTGGTTAGAGAGAATAAATGCATTATTTATAATCTTAAAACAGTGCTGTCTGTCTCATTCCCCTTCATCTCCCTCTATTAGAGGTTTAGCAACGTGAAAGAAGAGTCGCCCCCTGTTGGTGCATATAATGACCCGCGCTGTGCCCTGGAGCTTCTGAAGAAGACCACAGGAGCGAAGAAAAGCCCATTTGGCATCACCGCAGTGCGCTTCACTCATAACGACAAAAACTGCTCCACACCAGGTCAGTACATGTGTGGTGGTGTGTGTGCCAGTCTACGCTGTGTTCGATTTGGATGCTGTTCAAAGTGATATTCCTCTTTGATGTATGTAGTTATATTTAACAGATGCACACTGAAGATTTAGCATTGTTCTGTTTGTGCAAAAACAGAACATATTTTATAGATTTCTCAACATGCATCTAGCTCTTAGAGGTAATAACTGAGGACTTAACTTGAGTGTTGCCTCATAATGTCTGAGGGCAGTATTTGTTTGGGTGGGTTCGAAGCCTGAGTCTTGTTCCTCTTTCATCATAAACAACCCACATTTTTTTTTTGAAGGCTTAGATTTTGATTTGGCATGGCTATTATGTTCAATATAAAAAGTAATAAATAAAAATAGATAGTACTATACAGCTTGAATTTTGAATGAACTATTATGTTGTAGAGGTATGAGTCATTTTCAGCGTTTGGTTTTGCATCTAGCCTTTGAAATTGCAGTGTCAAAGTCTAAAACAGGTTTAAAATAGGTAAATAAAACAAATAAAATGTTTGTTTTTTTCATCATTTTATCTGTTTTTATCACACAAATTAAATAGCATCTCCGAATATTCAGCAAAAATATTAATGTTAAAAGTTTTTATTGCTGAAGCTGCATATATTACATTGGACAGTAACCATTTGTGTCAAAAAACAAACAAACAAACAGACAAAAAAAAAAAACCTTCAGACTTCATCACCCTGCTAACATTTAGACCTGTTGTTGTGGTCTCCTCTCCAAACAACTCTAAGTGCGACTGAATCTGAGGGCGTTTCATGATTTGTCTGTACAGATTAAATGTTAGCGTGGTGTTAAAGTTCAGGTCTGAAGGAGGTTTTGATGTATAGGCTGTGGGGCAGAATTGACAAGTGAGGCTGAACTTCGTCCCTAAAATGTCAGTGTTGTACCACAAGGCTGATCTGAAAGGCCTCGCTTCATTTTTGTGTGTTGTTATCTCAGGCAGTGGACAGAAGGTGCACGTTTCTTTGTTTTTGCTTCATTTTCTTATTCACTTTCTAGACTTTTAGAAATAACTTATTCTGATAAGTGCAATGCAAAAAATCCAATTGAGACCTTTGTGTTTAGCTGTGTTGTATGTGCACAGATGAGTACACAAGTTCTGTAACTTTGAAGAAGTACAAGCTAAGACTACCTCTGCAAAGGGCCTTTTGTCATGCATTTTTCGGCCACTGTAGTTTCTCCTTCATACTAGGAAGGAGAGAGTGACGCGAGAGGTTTGCAATCAGCAACTACACCACTAGATGCCACTAAATCCTACACACTGGATCTTCAAGTTGCAGTATGCAGGGTTTCCTCAGTCATGGCATCGTGTTTCTCTATCTGTTACCAAAGCAGGCATTCACACTTGCAGACATGCTACTGCACTGTTGAGGATACAAATATTAAAATAGCAGAAACACACGAGCGTCTCCATTTGAAATCTTGAGTAGCGCAGGTTTAGTGCATCTGTCATTTTCAGTGTGAGCACTACATGAAATCTACACACACTGCCAAACATGAAAGGCACAAAGCCAAAGTTACACCTACGCTTCATATGTCTAAGGTCTGTGTCCTCACTGTAAGTCTTGTGTAAATTGCTTTTCATCCTCGTGGAGGTTTGGACAGAACTAATAGGTTTAAGGGAAAGTAAGCACTTCATGATGTTGTCCTGGACCACTTTATCTCAGGACAGTGAAAAGACTATTTAAAAACACACTTCGTACAAGTACACACAATAATCCCAATCTTCCGTACTCTTTACAGGTCCAGGGTCCTATAATGTGTTTGAGTATGGATTAGCCCGGGAGAGCTTTAAAAAAGCATTTTTTGAGAGAACCAGAAAAGGAGGCTTTGGCTCCACTGTTCAACGCAGCTTGTTCCTTCACAACAAGGAGTCGATAGAGACTCCAGGTCCGGGACAGTATGAGGTAGGAAGATCCATCAGTATGGTCATTTATTTATTTTTTACTTCTTTCTTCTATTTTTCTTTAGAGATCTGTCTGTCCTGATATTAATTAGGATGAAATATAAACCAAGAGGATTTAATAAAGCCCATTGACACAATCTGTACATGTGATTCTGAGCTACATAAATAAAGATTGATGTAACTTGATGTAAGTTCTGTCAGTACTTGACAGAATACTTTCATGTCCTCAATGAAACATGTGTGCACATGTGTGTTTGCTGTGTGTTTGCGTTCAGGCAGAAAAGAAGACAGAGGAGCACTACAAAAACCGGCACACAGTGGTTTTTAAATCAGCCACAGAACGTCCGCCATTATCATTACTGGCTAAAGTAAGTCTCTTTTCCTTCCCTCCCTTTGGCTCTTTGGCTCCCAGTTTCCCCTACAGTCTTCTTTGTCTCACTTGTTTTTATCCCCACAACATGTTTCTGTTGTAAAGCTGTTGAAACCTGCTTAACAGAAGAGTGCAAAATGGAGTAAAACAGCAATACATGCCAAGTTTTTACTTTCATAAATGGGCCATCGCAGCGGTAGCATCTGACCTACTATGCCAAGGGTCCTGTTTTCCAACAGTTCATTTCCTTTGACTGCTTCTTGTATTCTTTTCCTCTTTCTCATAATGCTCATTTATGCTGAAGAAAACAGGTCACAATTTGTACTAATTAGTTTATTGTTCCTCGCTCTTATTCTCGCCCACTTTGTTGACTTTATGCCTCTCAAGATGATTTTAATATAAACCTAATATAATATATTTATATATCTGAATCTTTCCACTGTGTTTGATTTTAAATGTATTCATTTATGAGTATTGCTTATGCCTGTATGCGTTTACTTTTATGATTATAAGTACATTTGATATTGAATTATTTTATAGAGAGATATTTAATTTTACCAGAAGTTATTTAATAAAAAGTATTTCTATGATCACTGGGCATTAATCTTCAAGCAAGGCTACACAAGAGTGCCTCACAGAGACTCATTTATCTAAACCTCAGATCCAGGTTTTAATGAGTTGTGTCATTTAAAAGTCTACTGACTCCTTCAGGATCATTTTCATAAATGAACTGATTATCAGCAACATTTGTAAAAGTAGTGAACACTGATGGATCTTTATGAAATTAGAATTGTATCAGTATTCAATACTGAGTGTCAAGTGAAATACATTTAATTGAGAAAGAAAAAAAAATCGAACCATAAAATCACCCCGACAGCCAAACCTACCTATTATTTTTAATTTTTTTTTAATTTTTTAAATTTTTTTAAAGTGTCTCTCGTCATCATTGTTTTGCTGTTAAGATTTGCAGTTCCTGGTACAGTTGGTGAAGGAAAATGAATAGTTGAACCACTTATCTTGACCCTTTATCCTGCAAATCCAAAAGTTGTTGGCCAGCGGGGACTTAATCCAATTTGTCAAAGATGACAGGGAGCTCAGCGTAGAATTATAAGAGGTTTAACTCTTTTTATTACTCAGTCCACCTTCAACGGCAACCAAAAATCAAATGCTGCTGCTTGACTGAATCAGTTTCATACTGCTTGCTATGAGATGGTAATGGCACAGCCAAAGTGAACACTAAAAAAAAACAGTCAATTCACTGAGCACCGTCCTTTCTCGTGTTTTATATGACTGCAACAACTCTAGGTATAAAATATCACTAGATGCCCTCGTCTTCACACTTCCATTATTAACACTTTATCAGTGTGCTTACAGTACTTAATATTAACGTCAACACACGGATAACAGTAATGGCGCTACGTTTTAAAATGTGACAATGTTTGAATTGTGAACGCTTTGTTTTTTTCCCCCCTGTGTGACACAGGGTGCGTTTACATATAAATAATGTGCTAATGAAAAAACAGGAGAAGCAGCTGTATGTGAGGGTTAGCAGTTGAATCTTAGTATTGAAAAAAATGTTCGAGGAGACAATTATGTAAATGTTCTGCTAAAGTGTATACTACAGCATTTTAATATTCAAGATACACAATTTGTATTTTCAAGTATTCTTCTGGGTACCAGCTGGTATTTATTCTGATTAACTCCAAAGGTTAGAGGTGTAATCTAAATCTTGAGGCAAAGGTCTCCAGAACTGATCTTAACAGCAAACACTGCTCTCTAGAAAGAGTCTAAAGGGTAATTTATCACTTAGCATAGAGGGCATGTGTGCTTTGCCGTCTTGTTGCTCTTATACAAATCTATCTGTGTTAAACACAATACTCATATAACTAACATTAACATTTTCTTTCACCCGCACTGAAGAGGTAGGAAAGCATGCAATGCATTCACTGGAATCTGATTTAGGAAGCATGGCTGCTCTGCATTTATCTGAGCAGGCTGACAGCACAGGAAGTGGACAAACAGACAGACTGAAACAGAGCACAGCTTTCGCATCCAACCAACGTATTTATATTTTCACAGTTAAGTTTAAAGGCTTTAAGAAAGCTGTTTGTGCGTATACATTGATAGGAAATCAACTTCAGGAAGAATCTAACTGGGGAAATCAGATCTCTCTACATACTTCTATAATGTAAAAGCGGTTTCAAAAAGAGAGTAGTGCAGGAGGAGGAAAATCTCCTTTATGATCCTGAACTGACTGACTGTTAGATCTTCGAGAAATTACCTTACTCGCTTATGTTTCCCCGAGTAAGAAAACAGCTGAGTTCAGGGCTCACCAGGCCCAGTATTTATCAGTCCTCATCATCAGGACATAGAGTAGTGCTGGTTTTCATTCCTGCTGTCTAATCAGGGAGTGATTTACACCTCGGACACCAAGTGAATGCAATTAACTACCTGGTAGGACATAAAACCAGCAGGACTCTGGGTACAGAGCAGCAGGATTGAGAACTACTGCCCCGGCAAATGAGGTCGGGAGTCTCGAAATATGCAGGTGTTACACACGAAAATATCACAGAGTATGCCTGGATTACTAGGCGAGCATGCTAATGTTATGCATTGGCAGTTGGAAATTCACTTGCCTTTCTATACAGTGAGGTCAGAGGTCATGGTCAGCACCATCTGTGGGAAGGACGGTGACTTTATTCCCTGTGCCACCCTGCTGGGCAATAATGTCATGAAATGATCTTGAATTATCTTGAGCACGGCATCCGTTACAGTTTTTTAGACTCATTTCTCTGGTCTGCAGCTTAGACAAACATAATCACCAACTTTTTTTGTATTCATAAAATTACAGTATTGTTATTGTTCCATTGTTTATGCGTTAACATAATGTGATACACTCTCGTTTTGTGCACATCTCAAATGAACTTAGGGGAGCGCGATGAGACTCATTAGAAAACTGAAAAATCTGGTGCTGATCGCCTCTGTAATAGTCTCTACTTCATATATCTGTCTGCACTGTTTGCCATTTTTCATGACAATGGCTCCGTGTAGTTTTCTGTCAGTCTGTAGTATATTGTGCTGATGGATGATCTGGCTCCCTCAGAACTCTTGGCTTGTGCTAAATCCTAAAGTAGACAGTAGAAAACTTGACAGTGGCACTATACACCGTCCACATAATGTTTGTGTTTCACATCCTCACGCACTGATGCAGTGTAGCTTCAGTATAGATCTGGATGTCGGAGGTCTGCAAGTTCAAATGATCAGTGGTAGACTTTCATTATATGCCAGACACACAGGGTGATTAAATATTTAACAATGGCTTTAACTTGGCTCAATTCCCAGTAGCAGCACCTCCAGCTTGTTTTTGTGTTCCCACAAACATAATTGGCCACAATTTGTATGCATGTATGTGGTTATGTACTGTGTGGTAACTTTTCTTCAGGATAGCTTCTGGCTGTATGTATATACCTACAGCCACACAGCACGCAGATTTATTATTAGAGAGACTTCATATCTGCTTTTTGTGGGTCACATTATTGGTGCACTTTACTGACAGTCCTTAGAAACATAGCCTTTTGCTTTATTACTGATTATATATTTATATTTTTTTGGTTTGGATAATAAAACTTTGATCACCAAAACTGGCCGGAATTACAAGTGGGGAGCTGACGAGGTTGGGATGAAAGAAAAGAGGGGCACCATTTGTCACAGAAGTAGCACGTGTCTGTGCAGCCCTCATCGGTCAAACAGCAGGGCCAGCAGTCACGTGGACTAAAGGGTTGAGAAAATGGGGAACAAAATGCTAAAAGATGAAAAGTAAATAATAGCCTATAGAAAAGTTCTTAAAAGGCGCAATATTAGTTCCATATTTTCCTCCCCATCTCGCTATTTTTTTCTTTTGGGGAGGTAGCTTTGAGTGGTCTGTGGAGAAGATCTGAGGCTACATTTAATGGCTCCACACAGAGCCTCCTTTATGACCAGTTAATGAAAAATCACCCAGGGACGTCTTAGCTGTAACAGTTAGCCACATGCCGTGCTGCAGCCTAGGCTGTATCCCTGGTAACGGTCCCCCACTGGGACGGATATTAAAAGTGTCTAATCAGGAAACGATCATGGGAAGGGAGTAAGACAAGAAAAAAAAAAAGAAAAGAAAAGAAAAAGAAGAAAGCAGAAAGTCCGTCACTGTTATCCGTTTCATGTCTGGAAGTTCTCGACTTTGAGTTAAACGCTTCATCTATTAGCAGAGGTCGATCATTTGTTGGAGAAATTATTCATGCTGCATGGCCTTTGAAATCAGAAATATAAAAGACATATCATGTCAGTTGAAATGATAGAAGCTGTCTTGTGGGGAGTGTTAAACACAACAGGGAGACCTTTTATCTGACTTCCAGAAGATATTTATTACATCCTCTCCTCTGTCTTTGCCATTACCGCTTCTGATTTTTATTTTACAGATCTTTTGTGTCTCAGTGTTTGTTTTGAGACAAAGTCCAGTTTGTTTAATTAATTTATTCTACTGACACTGTGAGTTTCAAGTCTGTCTATTCCTAAAGGATTAGATTGGCAAACAGCGGTTAAACAAATATTGAATAACAGGCGTGGCATGATTTATATAGGCTGATTTTTCTTATCTTGTGGCGTGCCCTCTTTCAAAGGATGCTTACATTTCTGACAGTTTAAATCAAGCACACATCAGTTCGTTCAAATATCTGAAGCTATGTCAGATCTGTATTACAGCCACAGGTCTGGATCAGATAGGAGCTGATTACCTGTCTGCGGCGAAGAAAGAAATGACACGATCTGAAAGAAGAGGATCATGAATAGAGCATATCTTACATGAGCGTTTACAGTTCTCTAATCCAATGCTCTTTATTTCTCCTGATCTCCACCTTCCTCTTCTTTACCTTTCATCCCGCATCCCTTTCTCTTCTCACCCGGCTCTCCACATTCATTTCCTCCCCATCTCCTGTGTTCTCCTCCTTCCTCCTGGCCAAGCCTTTCTGATAGTGACCTTTCTATCGCAGAGGTCGTGGGATACCCTCAGGCAGCGCTTGGAGAGACTAAGTGTGGAATTTAATTTGGACCTATGTTTTACCCCAAGGCAGTGGAATTCTTCTCTCTTCTATAGATCAGTGAAATATTTCCCTGTCCCTTGAAGTGACAGGAGAGGTTTGACAGGGCGTCAGTCAGTTTTTACTAATACGTCTCTGCCTTTCGTCATCTTGATCGATTTTGTTCTGTTGCTAGTGATGTCGAGATTAATAGAGGTCCTGATGGATGGTTGCTGTTACTCTAAGATTGAGGGATTGTCAATGGCAAGGGTGCGGCTTCAATAATGAGGTGTCGCCAATTGCTTTAATAAGAAGTGCATTTTCACTTAGAAGTGCACTATGAGTGAATTGTGGGCAGTGGGTTAAATCTGCAATGCGCTGCAATTAAAAATACAGAATGTGAATGCAGAATATTAATAAATTCAGCTGATGCCATGTTGCACAGCTCAGGTAGGTAAAAAAAAATCTATCAAAGACGAAGCAAAGACACGGGTTTCTCCAGCAGTAGTTGCCTCAAGTCTCTGTGAAAGTACTTAAAGGCAGTGAAAGGTTCCTGCTGCCTCTGTTATTGCCAACATATCCATGACTGTGGCTGTGCTGCTGAAGTGGGCAACAGCAGCATGGAGAGAGAGTGCAGCTGCCACTTGTGAGCGCAGTGCTACCCTGTAAGATGATTATGGTGGGACTTCAGACTTGCTGTTGCAGCTCGCTGCGTGACCATGGCAACCACAAAGACCACACAGAGGAAAATGATGCGGTTTTCTGAATTATATTTGAACAAATATATCTGTCCACAAAAATTGTCTGAGAGCAACATACGGTTTGACGTTTAATTTCCCAAGCTGGGCCAGTGAACAGCGTTGTAACAACTTCACTCAGCCATAATCAACATACAAAAACGCTTCACTTTCATAAACAGTTATTTCGCCGAGCTGTAGTACATTTACCAAGCTGCAACCTCCGTGGCGCGCAAGTGAAGTCAACACAGAAGTGGCAAAATCTGGAGTGATGACCACTTGAGGGTGGCAGAAATGAGAAATTTCCGCAAAGGTCTGAACAGAAATAAACATGTTTACCAGTTCCCCAATCAAAACAACTCAATGGAGGGTGAATGTTCATATAACTCACCCATTCAAAACATTTAAGGCTGAAAGTTATGCAAAATTATGAGCTTGGCTTCTTTGAGTGACAGGTGGGTGCCTTCACAGGTGGCTTCTTTCAGCAGCCAGGCTTAATTCGGCCTGCCTCAGCTCCACCCACGCTCCTTGCCCAGTTTTGGATTAGCCGGGAGCCGGCAGAGTCAGGACTGCCAAGTTGGCGATGGCCAGAGCCACCACACTCTGAGAAACCTCTGGGTGACGTCACAGAGAGTGCATTAATATTTATGTATGGTATTTACACACTCCGTGCTATGTGATTGATAAGCACATGCAGGGAACCAACAAGGGTGAAAATAAGGGCTGAGGTAAAGTGGGTGCATTAAAACAACACTACATCACAATTTACAGTGATTTGCTTGCATTGATCAACTATGATTAGCTTCTTATTACATATTCTGCTGGTAATTAAAACAAAGCAAACTCAAAACATAGAAGTTTTCATTGATTTTGACGCCAACGTCAGTAAATTAAAGTTTTATTCAGTTCAGTTTTATTGTGCCAAACATTTGCTGTTTTCCAGCAGGCTCCATGCAAGTCATTTTTAACTGATGTAACCAAGCAATAATGTCTCTGCCACTCAAACAAATTTGAGTTTATCTGCTCTAATATCTATTACGCTGACAATGAACAACACTTCATAATTCTCCTTCCTCGGTGTGTAACTGGCTTGATGGAATCAGGCGGACAGTATTAAAACAGGGCTTTTATTACATTTACCACTGACAGTGATTGGAAGCGGGATTCATAATACACCGACTCTGTGAAAATAATAATGGAAACAAATAGAAAAAGGAGCCACCTCACAACTGCAGACATATCTGTCTTTCACTTGGCAACTCTTGGTGCTGCTTGTGGTGGTAATACACTGACTTCCAGTGCCATGGCAACAAATATAAAAGATTTTTGTTCAGGTTAGGTCAGGTTACTTTATTTGTACCTGTAGGTACATTTGGGTTGCAGTGTAATACAATGCCCTCTTCCTCATAATAATAAAATCACTCAGGGCTGTAATAAGCACATATAGAAACAAATAACAATAAGGAATACTAAAATGTATAACCACTAGAAACCACTCCTGCTTCCTCTGGGCTCTGCAGAGAAACAAGACTGAAAAACATTTTTTATATTCTATTATCTTTCTAAAACTGTGAAACACTAGATTGACTAGAAAGAGTGCTGGAATTAGAGTATTTTTATGTTAAAAATTGGTAACTGAAGGCTGAATTATGCGTCCATGTGTGAGTTAGCTCTGTAGGCAGCTGTTGCTCATCAGAAATCTAACTTCATTATGTGCTGTTGTGTTTTCCCCTTCTACCTATTTCTGTTGCCAGTTGTCTTCATAAAGGTCTTATACAAGTGTATCTCTGGTCCGGCGTCACAGACAGACATCATCCACAAGGCCTGACATGGTCAAGGAAAACTTCATTAATGTCAATTACAAGTGGAAAAAACACCACATTGCTCTCCACCAGGAAGACAGAAAGAGAGAAGAGATGAAACTAAATGGAAGAAGCAGTAGGAGGGAATGGAGGGAAGACAGAGAGAGAGAGAGAGAGAGAGAGAGAGAGAGCGCCTTTGTGTATAATGTGTAATTATCTATCCTATTAGCTCTGGTAGAGATAATTAGAGTGTTTGCGAAACATACATTTATCAAACCGAAGAGCAGCATCACCCCCTGCTCAGCAGAATGAACCTAACTACTAAAATCAAGGAGGTGAAATTATACTGGAAATGAACACGGGGTGAGACAGAGGGATGAAAGAATTAGGGACAGATGGACAGAAAGAGATACTGACAACATAGAGAGAAACAACATAACATAGACGAAATAAAGATAAAGATAGAAAGAGAACAAATGAGAAGTGAGACATGCCGCTGTCCGTGGCTCTCGAGAGATAAATATGATAAATAATTTGAGTCAGACAAAGAGTGTGACAGCTGTATGGAGGGCAATGCCATTGGGCAAGATACTCTTGAAGTATCTGGAACGGGAAAATATGCAGTGGCCCAGGGTTTGTCACTTATTGACTTTTTGTCTCCGTGTTTCATTGCATTTTTATGATATATCCATGGACAGCTAATGGCATGTCATGGTGCGGCCTCTATTTATGGGAGACAAGGGAGTCGAGTGATGAAAGAAAGGAACAAAAACAGGAAAATGGAGTTATAGATTTGATATGGATTTTACTGTCAGCTGTCAGGGTAATGATGATGATGTGAGTCCCTGCGAGAATTCATGCGTGGTCACATGCATACACTAGTGCACATATTGAGAAAGTGGCTCATTCAAAATCGGCCCATTTATTTATGCAGAAATTCACAGAATATACATATTACACACACGCACAGTATACATATATATATATATATGCATGCATCAATTTGGAACGTGCTTATGAATGCATACACATACACATTGTAGTACTATATAAAGGAGGCACACACACACACATGCACAATTAAATGAACGGCCATGTTTAGTAACACTTCCACCCCGAGGCTTCAGACAGTAACGCTCCCATCATGCTCCGCTCAATATTCGCCTGAACAATTCATAAACGTGATGGATAGAGAGATTTGAAGAAGGGAGGGGGGCGGGCGTTGCTGTCATATCCAGTAGCTGTATTGACTAGTTTCTCTGACAAGAGCTTTTTACTCTCATTTTCTTTCTTCTTGGTTCTCCTTCACACCGTCCACTGTCTTTCATTTGCTCTCAGCTATAAACAGAACAGAAAAAGGAAACGACAAGCAATGCTATTGACTTTGTGCACAGGAGTCAGTCAGTTTGCTAATGTGGAAATGTGGTGCGTGCCTGCCTGTGAGCTAATTTAACCTCATCAACCTGTCCTAGCTCTGCTTCTGCCTCGCCACTGGCCTATAAACAGCGAAACTGTATGTTGGTTATTAACTCAGCTATCCAACCATCCATTATCTGTAACTGCTTATCCTCATCGGGGTCACGGTGGGGCTGGAGCCTCTCCCAGCTGACTTTGGGGTGAGAGATGGAGTATACCATGGATAAGTCGGCAGTTTATCGCAGGGCACATAGAGACAAACAACCATTCACACTCACATTCACACCTACGAGCAATTTAGAGTCACTAATTAACTTATTAAGTGTGTGTCTTTGGACTGTGGGAGGAAGCTGGAGAATCCACACAGAAACACTGGTAACTCAACCCCAATCAAGTCACTGAGGGCTACACCTTTTTATCATTGAGCTAGAGTTACAATTAGTAACTATATTTTAGGATTTGTGAGATCTGGACCCAAAAACAGAACTCAGAGGAGACTGTAAGATTTTACACAAAGTGTAGATGAAATGGAGAGAGTAGAAAAAAAGAGACATTGGTGGACCTGGGCAGGCAGACGGAGCTGGGGGTTGATGGCAGTTTATGCAGCTGGACATAGGAAAATCCATAGTAGTGAACCAGAAGCACAGGAGAGCAGAATTTAGGCACTCCTCAACACGAGGAGGGTCAGACAAGAAAATACTAATTTGGCTGTAGCATGTGTACGACATAAGGGGTGGAACAATCTGGCGAATACCGGAGTAAAAGGTTAGATGTACTGCATAGTGGATGAGACAGACAGCGTACTGACAGGAAACACAAAGATTGGGGACATCAGGAAACAAAAGGACAAAACGTAAAACCGCAGCCAGATCGTGACACTATCACTCTATAATCTGTGGGCTTAGGGGACAAAACCCTGTGACACTGACGCCATCAACATCACCATAAGCCTGCCCACAAATTAACTGCTGTTCTCCATCACAACTTGTGAAGCAGTGGGGAGAGGCAATCAGACAAAATGCTCTTAATGTCAAACACTTGAGCAAACAAGCGCTTGCTGACTCGTAGCGGGTCCCAGTAATACCAGGTTTTTCAGCCTGTGTCCAATTTTAACTTTTTAGTCTCAAAAAACATTTTGGAGACAAAAAGAAAATGACTTATTCCGCTGTATATATATCTACCCTCGGTGTCTCAGAATTAATTATAAGTACAAAAGTGTTCAAAGTAATGGCTGTAGGTCCAGTGCTTTGTCCTGATCTACTGTATGTCTCCGTTTTGCTATTATTTACAGACTATTTTAAGCCATTGTCTGGCTCCTTAAGTGCCTTCTGTTCCCTTTTTCTGCTTTACTTTTCAGTTTAGATTGTCGTTAAATTGCTGTCCATTAAAAGATGTGCGAGTGTCTCACTGGTTGAGGGAAAAAAAAGGCTCAAATTCAAACAACTTGCCGGATCTAATTGAAGTCTGATGTTCACATCGTATAATGGCCTCATCATCTAACAGGGATAGAGAAGAAGGCTGCATCGTAGGTGACGATCAACAGAGAGATAAAAGAGTAAGACTAAAAAAAACTGAAATCTGGAGGCTGCAATGTTCACGACCCCTACGCAGTATTAAAGAATCGCACCCAATGAATAACATGCAAACAATTTTTCTTTCCGTGGCTAATCTTTGTCTTGATGGCGGTGTTCGGAAAGGGCGTTGAGTCATTAAAATCAAAGCAGTGTAACCCTTTAGGAGCAATAATATGCTCAAAAAATTATATAGCAATCTGGAGACCATCCTCCCAAGAAAAAGGACAGTATCGGTTGTTTCAGCAAATGCCCCGCAACGAAATTTGCTCCTGTCCAAGTGACAAAGGCCTCTGGCGGAGGTAGTAATTTCTCTTTTCCATTGGGGAGCAAAGGAGTAATTAGTGTGATATTGTTATAGAGCCACACGGTCTGTAGGGATGGATGGGTCAACAAAACATCAGACTCTAACACAGTTATGAGTATTAATCATTTACAAGAGTTTTAATTTGCCACTTGGTAATGACTGATGCCCACATCGGACATCACCTGTCCTCCTAATTAAGCTGTGGTGAGCTTAATTTCCTGCCTTGAGTGGGATAGGTACATATTAAGTGATTCATATCTAACGAAAATATAATAGTGACATATTTTAATAGCGTTGGTGCATTGTTTCAAATCTGTCGGCGAAGTAAAAGATAAGTGAAAGTAGACGCTGTGTAGACAGGAGAGCTTCAGCGACTGGAATAAATGAGGATGCATGCATGAGCAACGGAGGAAAAGACAGCGAGAAAAGAGAAAGCAGAACAAGTGAGTCTTAAAATGTGCGATAGGGCACAGATGGAGAACTTGTCTGTATAGCACTTTCAGATTTTATGATGTGTGGATGCTCTCTAAGTTATTGCTTGGAGGAAAAGATCACATACGCTCGGTGAAATTCTTTTTCTCTCTTTCCTTCTCTTCCTCTCTTGCTGTGAAGTCCTGTTTTTTTTTTCTTACCTCCCTGCTGTCTTGCTGTTATAAAACAAGTCAACTGAAAAACAGCCCTTCCTCAAAAACAGCCTGTGACTTAAAATAAAAGTTTTTTTTTTTTTTACAAGTGAAGGTGGATAAAGGAGGATAAACACTACATGATTTCCAGAGGAAGCTTTTGTAGTCCATGCCTACTGTATGCTTCATTAGTTTGCTGTATGCAGTGTTGCCATTTGAATGGTAAATACTGCATTTATGTAGCACCTTCATCCAAAGTGCTTTACAAGTTGCCTCTCATTAACCCATTCGCACATACGCTCAGACGCTAATTTGACCATTGGGAGCAATTTGGGCTTTAGTGACTTCTCCAAGGGCACTTTGACATGTGGACAGGAGGGGGGCCGAAGATTGAACCACTCCTGTGAACAGTAGAGAACCCGCTCTACCTCCTGAGCCACGGACGCCCCAGCTAACAAGCCTCATACATGTTATTAATTGACTGTCCTATTTGAAGGGCTGTGACTTGAGTGTTTCCTGATCTAACAATGCTATAGAATGGTTAAGATTTGCTTAAAGGTACCCTGTGGAGTTTTCAGCCACTAGTAACACCATGGAGCATTGCAAGTGGGACTTGCAAATGTTCAATGAGGAAGAAAATGCACTCATCACTTTTGTTAGGCCCCGAGGACACACACAATACGTCTTGGTCAGTAACAGTGAATGTAAACATAACCTTTCCTTGTTTACAAGAAAACTCTGCAGGGCACCTTCAAGTCGAGGCAATAAATATACTTAGGCAAGGTTAGAGAACAGTTGGTGTTGTGTTAGGAATAATTACTCAGTTAAAGTTAGTGAAATGCTACCAGGTTCAAGTTATATCTCAACTCAAGGTCCGCTAGCTTTTTCTAGAGCTTCCAGCTGCTTCACTGGATGCAGATGAATGATAATTGGATGCGGTTGAAAGCTCAGGAAAAAGCTAGCTAGCTTGAATTAAGTTTACATTAAACTACAGTTTCTGAAGTCAAGAAGCATACGCTGTAAACATATGTTATCCAAATTCACATTTGGGTCAGTGCACATTGTACTTATCGTTTTGAGTAAGCTAAAGTAATTTAGTTTAGAAGCTGTCACATACACACAAGAGATAATGTCTTCTTTCGTGTGTTGTCTGTCCCTCTCTCTCTCTCTGTCTTAAATCCAGTGTTGTGTTCAAGAAAACAGAGTGGTACAGACAGGCTCAAATTAAGAAATGTAGTCAGGTAGCAGCTTTTACGCAGTACTCGATGTAAACTAACATAATTTTGATAAATGAAGCCTTTCAGATGCAACTTTTCTGTCTAGTGTCAAAATCAGCCACGTGCCCCATCTGTCAAATTTCATTTGTATTGACCTGCTTTGGAAAATCTTCAGTAGCATGTGAGAGATTGGATCCCATTTGTATTTATTTATCTGAGAATAATGGAATCGTCAGCAGATACCTGTGGACCTGTGACACTGCCCAGAATGGAGATCAGTATTTAAACAAATTAAAAACTTATTTCCCACTTTAGGATTGGATTAGAGAAAGTGAAATGTGACCAGGGCTGGTCCTTTAATTCGATATTGTCTATGTTTATTATCAGGCTTCAGTTTTATTTCTGCTGCCAATTTTCTCAACTCCATTTATTTTCTCTATTTTTTACCCTGGCAGTTTGGCAGTTTTCCGTCTTCATCCTATTGTCCTTCTCATTTTCTGTTTCTATATTTTCTGATGTTCTTGTCATCTTGCTTTATGTCTTTATTCTCTCTCTCCCTCTCTGTCCTCTCTCTTCTCTCTCTTCACCTTGCTCCTCATGTGGATGAAGTAGGCACATGTGGTAGGCAGCTGTGTCCAGTGTGTGCATGTGCATGCCTACATGTACATTTCTCTGTCTAAAGTACGGGCACCAGCTGTGGACAACAGCTGTGTGGACAGCGCATTGTGTGTGTGTGTGTGTGTGTGTGTGTGTGTGTGTGTTTGCACCCGTGTGCAGGTGTGGGCACGTATCCATTTTATGCAGCAGCTGTGTGTTTTGTGTGTGTTTGGTTACGGACAGCTGTTTTGTAGCAGGTGATGATTTTAGGAGCCAAGCAGACAGTCAGCCAGGCAAGTGGCCAGGGGGACGAGGGGGGGGCTAAGCCCAATGAGATGTAAGGAGGGCCTGGGCTGTGCAAGTCAACCAGCCCTTCTGGACCTCTGTTTGATGGCTACTGGTTCAGGAGGGACCCAGCTGTGGGTGTCAGTGTTTATACACTGTTCATACTGCCAGACTCCACAGACAGCTTACTGATGATGACTAGGTCTAGGCTTAAAGTGGTCTTGGCTTAGACCAGATCTAAAGTGGAATCTAATCCCTCCCCATCGACGACCCTCAAAATCAGATTAGCTGTCTACAGCAGATGTAAATGCCACATTAGATGTAGCGAAATGAGGTTATTAGATTAAAGCAGAGAAGATACAGTTCATATGATAGATGTGAGGAAGGAGGTTTTTAACTGCTGGAAGAAGAGTGATGTGGAAAAAAGAAGGAGACAGTGGAGCTGTAAGCATCAAAAGAAGATGAACAGAGAAAGAGGATAAGGAGCGAGAAAGACAAGAGGAGAAGACAAGGCGTTAATAAGCAAATAAGGCAAGGATGAAATGAAATAAAGGAGAAAGCAAGATATACAAGACTACAAAGCACAGCAGAAAATTGTAGCCGTCAGCAAATTGTTAGAATAACTGCTGCCTATAAAATGCGAATAGGAGGCGAGTGGTACCCATATGGGTTCCTTCTGTCATTCCATCTATATTGAAGACCTGTCGAAAACCTCATTAAAACCTTATGACACGAGCCATACCTCCACTCCTAAAACCAGACAGATGGTTATCAAGCTCTGTGATGAGACACCAGCTGTGCTTATGACACAGAATGACACAGATAGTCTATTCTGAAAGGAAAACAAGCGGACGAACGCTGCGTTCACTTTTCATATAAATGCTTGAAATCTATTTGGTGACATGAGAAAAAGCAGCACGCAAACTGAAAAGCAGTAAAAAATAAAAAAAAAGAGCTTAATTAAAAAGAAAGGATGGCAGACTCTTTCAATGTCATATTTGGAGACATAGTGTAAGGACAATATCCGATCTTGAAAGCTTGTGTACAGGCAGTAAAAAGTGAATTCCTAAGCATTAAAAAGGCAAAGTAATTACAGTGTTATTGGTATTGATAGAGGACAAGGCCCTTTTTTCCTCCGTATTTGTCTCACATCAGTTAATATATTTTGGCACATGATTAGTGGCATGAATTTAGGATATGATTGTAGGCGGAAATAACGTTTACAAAAAATGCTGAAAACGTAAAACATACCGTTAGTAATAAGCCTGTGTGCGTTTGTTAGCATGGAGTTTTGGAGTGTGCACTTTTTAATATGCTGCACCCATCGCCTGCCAGGAAGTTTCAGTGTGAGAAAGAAGAGATAACCCACATGTGACACCGGATTTAAGAGGTAGAGCTTAAGTAACCATTATTATTTATTAGACTCTAAATGGGGATATCCAACCTGTTCATTATCTGTGCAGTACGCCAGCAAGACTGAGGACAAAATGCAACGTCTGTGCAATACATAGTTTA
Organism: Protonibea diacanthus; assembly: GCA_028641955.1. Lineage (NCBI taxonomy): Eukaryota > Metazoa > Chordata > Actinopteri > Sciaenidae > Protonibea > Protonibea diacanthus. The sequence goes on along the minus strand of CM053985.1, from coordinate 17,580,378 downwards.
AGAATGTGGCGTTTTTAAATCGGTAGAGTTTTGTCTCAACTTTTCAAAGGGGGAATACAGCAAACTTAGTTTGATTTAAAGTCTGCAGAGCTTTCATATAGGCATGGAGCATCAAGCGCAAATTAGTTCCCAACTAGATTATAATTAGGTCGCAGACTAGTTCCAGCCTTTCAAAACTCCAGTGATTAATGTTGTGTCAGTTATGTCTAAACACAACAACACAAACTACCATTAATTAAGTTTTAACCTGCAAAGATAAAATTACTGATAAAAAGGAGATAAAAATGAGTCAGAAACATCTCTGATGGAGCAGAAGGGTATTGATGGAGATGTGAACGTCACCGATGTTTGTGTGCTGTACATGGAACATACACCAGCATGTGCAGACACACACACACTCACTCACACTAAGAATATATTTTATCTCGTGCTATGATCTGAAATATGGAAATACAGCCTGAAAATAGCATTTTGCTCCTCGAGTGAGAATGAAAGGTTTTAAGAGTAATGAGAGGATGAAGAATAGGATGTGGTGGTAGCATGTTCACACACACACATGCACACCCACACATATATACATCTCATGTGCTATGCCTGCCTGCCCATTAGCCAAAGCTGTCACCATATACACTAAGCCAAATCATTAATATAGCCACTGTTAGACGTACTTGAGTGGCCATTAGTGTTAGAGAACATGGTGCTGAAGAAAGGCTATGAGCAGATAATAAGTAACATCTGAACTTGTAACTGAGAATAGGCTTTGCCTTTTATGTGTAATGCAACGGATGCTGCGGCATAATACGTTGATTTGCGTATAAATGTTTATACATGACTGTACAGGGACTAAGAGTGCCTTATGTCTTAAATGAATTACAAATAGGACTCATTATTTTTGCATTAAAAAGAATCAGTACATGTATTTGTATTTTGAATATTAGAAAAGACAGAATATTGGATAAGATATAAATAATGCAAGTAACCAAGCTGAGAATCTGATTTATAATATTTATAGTAGTTACTTTGATGGGAACTGGTGTTTTCATCCCAACAAGATGTGCCAAATTTGGCTTTCTAGTCTTGAGGTTTTTTTTTTAAACAAGCATTTACAAAGTAACTGATTCAAAAGAAGCCAGTAAATAAAAAGGATTGCACAATTTTTAACAGTTAAGCAACTGGTCGTCCTCGGCCCTGAGCTGTGTACACTTTTCATGAATGAACTTGTGCACGCTTTTCATGAATAAACTCTTGCAGGAGAATTTTGGCTGCATACTGCTGTTGTGCACTTCTCAGGGAAAGCTGCACTGTTTTGTGACTACCAACACCAACCACCAACGGTGATCTGGTGCAGGACGGGATTTAACAGTTTTTATCATTTTTAGAAAAAAGTCCTTCAGCAATGTCGGCTACAGACTATGAAATCCGAAGTGGAGAAGCACAACTATTCAGTTCACCTATTCATGTCATCCAGTTCTGCTTTTCTGAACCTTCAGGGGGACGATCGTTGTCATTTGCTCTATAAGACATGCACCCTGGTCAGAGTCATGGTCAGTTTTGTTTTGTTGAAATGATTCAATATTACTGGACAAGAATATTCTTTGACTGAAGTCTTGTGTGTAGTCATATTTATTATGAATGTTTTATGTTCCTGTTTTGGCTTTGACAGGTGGTTTGAATTCAGGCCTGAACTCAGCAGTGTTGATGCACAGTGTGCCTCTTGACATATATATATGTTTGTGTGTGTGTGTGTGTGTGTGTAAGGCAGCGCTGCCCACTGTAGTATCAAATTCATGACATATTGTATATAGTTCATGGATCGACTTCTGCTGCATTGCCTCTCATTGTACATTTTAATTTTATATTCACCTGTTAGTTTATTTAGTATTTGCTGTGACTTCATGATTTAATAAATTCCTCCTACAGTGTGCATCGGTTGTTGTGTATTGTCCTGATTAACTAGAAATATGTCTTCAATACTTTGCGTGCATCAAAAAATATTAAAATGTTCATTTTGTACATTTTTCTTGCTCCGCGTTCATTAAAAAATACTGTCAGGACTGACAATCTGTCTTGGTGCTAGCATCACATCAATATTCAGTTTCACCGCCTGCCTGCCACAAATATATATCTGGCGTCTACAGGATACTATATGCACTCGGAGATATTTTCCAGACAGTCAAGGGTATTGTGACGGAAAATGTGTTTTTGTGTGTGTCTCTGTGTGTATATGTGGGAGGATAAGGACTGAGCTGTCTAAATGTCGAGTGTGTGTGATTAAAGACAAAATGAGTGCTGTCAATTGGTGATGACTGCTACTGGGAACAGTGGTTTGCTCCATGTTCAGGTATAATTACGGACCATAGGGCCCCTCGACAGGTGCGTGCGCACATTATGTTGCGGTGGTTGGAGGATGATTGCTCTGCACTGTTAGGTAGATCTGTGTTTCTACAGGTGTGTGTATCAAATCCACTGTGAGACTCCAAACCAAATCATAGCATACAGTAACGAGTGACACAAATTTTCCCTCACCATTGTTCATCTTATTTTTCAGCCACAGCTGCTTTCAGCATCACGCAGAATCTTGTTTGTGTGTGTGTGTGTGTGTGTGTGTGTGTCTGTAAATTGACTGCCGCTGCGTGTGTGCCAGGTTGTATTGTCGTGCACATGTTGTGCTTGCCTCCCTTTCCTCCCACTGTGTCTATAATGAAAAGCTAAATGGCCAGGGTTAGCAATGATTAAAGATGGACGGCTACCTAGGAGGAGAAGGAGAAAACAGCGGTCGGGAAATGACAGTTTGAGGTAAATGACAGCTCTGCTATGTTTAGGATAAATGGATGGTGCAGCTATATTCAGCCTTCGCCATCAATTATTCAAAAACCCACCGACAAGACAAATCCCCAGTAACTCAGACTCCTCTGCAGTGGTGGTCGTGCAAGTTTCCAACCAGGTGACATGATTCACCAAGTTCCCCTTTTTCAGATTCTAATTTCTACAGCTGGGATACATTACATGTTCACATCAGCAAGGGTGCCTCTGTGAATTAGCTCTTAATTATGAGCAATTCACTAAGAATGTTATGGCCTTGTTCTGGCGGCTATTTATCTGAAATTAGCAGTGAAATGCTGGAAATGTCAGCCATTCTTAATCATCATCGTCCCTCCCTCTGTGCAGGAGCAGCATAATGACAGGTGTGAGCCAACCACTCATTTGTGTGTGTGTGTGTGTTTGCATGTAGATGATGTGACATGCACTGTACAGTTTGTCCTTGCATTATGTTCACTGATATTCATGCGTGAACGTGTAAACATGGCTGATAATGTAGCAAGTCTGACAGTGTGTTCTGATAGCAGATGTGTGAGTAGGTCATTTTCTATTTATAATGAGTGTGTGTTTGTTATACAGTGGACCTGTCAGTTGTGTAATCTAATAAGGGGACCCCGGAAACAGCACATTTTGTGTGTGTAATTGTGTGTTACATTGTCAGACATTTCCTAGATTGTTAGAGAGGCAGTGGCAGGTGACACTGACTCAACCTTTTGCTTCCTTCACCGTCATTCAATTCTTTCCAATATACAGAGATGTATGTAAGTGTCTGTTTTTAGCCTACTGATTTTGGTGATCCCTTGTCTTTTTCCTAAGTGCCCACCATGACATTAACAATTTTTTGTTTTTTTACTGAAATGTCTTGACAGCTACTGAATTTCCATGGAATTCAGTACGGATAGCCATGGAGTCCAGTGAATTAATCCTAATGACTTGGGTGATTCCCTTTTTATCTACTGCCAGCATGTCAAAGTTTGCATTTATTCAGTGAAATATTTCTCTTAACATCGTCTTCTTGGAGTGGAGTGAGATTAATGGTCTCCAGTCGATGTATCCTAATGACTATGGTCATTCTTTGACTTTTCCTTATGTACCTAATTGGTCAAAATCCTCATTTGTCCAGTACTTTACCTCCAAAAATAATGACTTGGCAAATGTTAGCATGCTAACACACTCAAATGGTTTAATACGGTGAATACTGAACCCAATGAACGTCTGCATTTATGCATTTTCATTGTGAGCATGTCAGTATGCCGATGTTAGCATTAAGCCAGCCTCACAGGGCCGCTTGCATGGCTGTTGGTCTTGTTATGTGTATATATATAGCCACTAACTAAATCATTCACCTCCTCTCCTGTCCCTGTAGGACACCCCTCCACCCAACAGTTACAATGTGAGTCGGACATTTGAGGTCAGTGGCCGCTTTAACTTGCAACAACCCCGAAGTGAAGGAGCTAAAAGACGTCAGAGCTGCTTCCTGTCTGCTGCACCGCGGGAGAATTTCTTCCTGCCATGTGACCCCAGTGTACCAGGTATCGTCTGTCTGTCTGTCTGTCTGTCTGTCTGTCACGCTGTCCAATTAGCTCCATCTCTGTGGGCCTCTAACCTAATATTTACCTCAATTACACTCCCATTGAAAAATGTTGTTTCAAAATTGATAGATTCATGACTTACTTGGATAATTTATGACGAGCCCCATTTCACCAAGGGGCTCAACCCGTGAGGCACACCAAACCGTTTAAACCAAAATCCAATTTGCATATAAATAGATTTGGACTGTTTGCATTAGTGTTTCTTCTTTGTATATACACACACACACACACACTGAAGCAAACACAAGCATGTGGACGCTCACATACAGACTTCACATTGTGACACACATATTGATATGTACAGTACATCGTAACACACACACACACAGACATACAATCGTTATGCCCGTTATTGAATTTGCATTTATGAAAAGGCCTATCAGTATATGGAACATTAGGGAACAGTGTATTCCTCATCATGCTGGGTCCCCCGCGATCACTATTCTAATAATGGTAATTTAACTATTACATTTTACAGACACACATATCACTGCTGAATGACAGTGTTAGTTTTGTATATATAATACTCTGTGACATTATCTATAGTGTTTATGATGAATGCATTTTTTTTTCAGTATGTGTTTGTGTGTAACTTTAAAAGTCACCCCATGTATGTCAGTTAAAAGGTGTTTGCGGTAAGCTGTTGGGTCACAGCAGCACCTAATGCTGTCTTACCGTGAAAACCTTGTTGGACCAGTGATGGATGCTTTTTCTTAATTTCCTCATCATCATTTGTCATGCACTGAATCCGATCTGTAGCCCTGCGGTCCAATAAAACATTTCAAAACTGACTGTAAAAGTTGTTTCTGTCAGATCTTGAACAAAAAAAAGGTTCATGTAAACAATATTGCGTGTCTTCTGAATCCAGTGTCAGTGTTTCTTCAATTAAAAGAAAATGGCTTTGCAAGAGATCTTACAACATATTTTTATTTCATCAGTGTCTCTTTGCTTGTGTGTAATCATATCAGCATGTGTTTGAATGAATATACAACTCTGTACACCTGTATGTATGTTTTTCTCCTAGTGTAACTGTATCATGGATACTTTTTCGAAGGAAACTCAGAGTAAAAAAAAAGATTTCTGCACAGCTTTCGGTCCTATACAGGACTGCCTGTACAACATGTCTTGATATTGGACAGCAGGGCAGATCAGTATTCTCGTAGCCTGAGCTTTGATCATGCTACAGACAGTTATATGAAAAAAAGCTGGTGTACCCTGGTGAGTCAGTTCAGATTTGTACTAGTACAGCCCATACTGCTGTGACCTTTGTTGTTCAATATCTATATAAAAAAAAAAGGCACAACATAACTAGCATAGTGTGTGTTTTAAACCTTCTATTAACCTTGAGCAAAATATTTTATTAATGCTATGTCTGATTCACATAAACAGCACTGCTGCATTATCTGCCACAGCTGATTTGCTGTAGACCTCGTAACATTGCTGAAGGCAGAATGTGCAGAAAGTTTTAGATTTGATTTAACCTACCTTAACCCTGCCAAAATATAACACCTAAAAGCTTGATTAGCCGTGGTGGAGATTCTGTAACATTCAGTCATTAATTAGCCATGTATGCTTTTCCTTTGGGGTTGCAGGAGGCTGCAGCCAGTCCCAGCTGACACTGGCGAGGGTGGAGTATACCATGGAATAGTCTGTCAGAGGGCTGACACAGAGACGGACAATTCACACTCACATATACACCTACGGGCAATTTTAGAGTCACCAATTAACCTAGCCTGCATGTATTTGGACTGTGGGAGGATTTTGGATTATAGGTAGTAATATGATGAAAAATATACTTTATAAAGTGTTAAATCCTCTGGCTTTCTTGCACACACCGAAGGTCACAGTATGGCATAAAGTACATTGGTGTCTGGAGTAGTAACTTATATGCATCACTTTACATGTTTGCAGGGATGCACCAGTCTGACTTTCCTCCGTTAAAGCAGCTAAATATGAAATTATTGATGTGGATTATGTGTATATGTATTCATCAGGCCCTGGCCAGTACAACCTCAGTGTGAAATCCTACCCTCAAATGGCTCTGATCTCCTCCAGAGAAGATCGATTCAAAGTCTCCATGAACACCAACCCTGGACCCAGCGCTTATCAGGTAAACATGCTGTGGAAGTTACTTTTAACTTTCATGAAGCATTCTTACTTCCCAACACACTCCAATTTCACATGACTGCTTGGGCGGCTGGCAGCAATACTGCGGCGACATCGGTGTAACTATGAATTCGCGTGTCCTTGGATTTCAGTGTGTCCATACGACAAAGAGAGCGAGATTCGAGAGCCTGTTTGTGTGTCTGGCGCATGGAGAGAGGCCACAAATATCTGTCATTATCTCAAGTTGTGATCCTCAGAGAATCTATCCGGTTTCTCTCCGTGACCTTGTGCTGTGCGGAAGAAATTGATTACTTTGTAACAAAAAAAAAAAACTTCCAAACCAAACTTCAAAAAGTTTCTGTGGTTTCAAACAGCGTCCAGCGGTGCAACACAACCTGAATATTGCCGTTTCCTGCTCGAGGCAGCTTTTCACTTTGTGAGAGAATTGCTCTTAATTGACCTGCCTGGTTAAATTAAACTGGGAAAAGCGAGTGCTTTCTTATGAAGGGTAATGTTGTTTAATGCAGCCACCTTAGAGTACTGACAGAGACAAATGCACTTTATGGTTGAAGCATAATATAGTTGTAATGAAACCTAACCAGAACCTAATCTCTGTCTGCTCCATGTTTTAATAGGAGTTAGAGCTTTGGGTTACAGCTGCTGGTGAACGTGTGTGTGTGTGTGTGTGTGTGTGTGTGTGTGTGTGTGTGTGTGTGTGTGTGAAATGATTGAAAAAGCTAATGTTGCTTCCAGTCCCTGCTGACTTTGAGTAGTGAACATCAAAGACAAAACCACTGGGTTTGATTTAAACCTCGCTACACAGTTCATCATCATGTTCATGTCCATGGGTGTCATGTTATCACAGGGCTCTTTCTTCTCCTTCTCCCTGTCTGCCTGTCTCGCAGTCTGTCTGCTGTCACTGTGTGGATTTATATCCTCAGTTTTTTTTTTTTTTTTCACTCTCTTCTCTTCTGCAGTTCACTGTCCCTGTGCTTTTTTCTCACTGGTCGTTTAGCAAAAAAGAAAAAAAAAAAAAAAAGATGTAGCTGTTTGGGTTACAAATGGTTTGAGTGTCACAGCCATTTTTGGTCAGTTGGTGTTGATAGTCGACAGAAAATCATACCGTTTGTGGTGCTGAAAGATTAGCTTTTTAATTAAAAAAAAATGGTTTCACAGTTCGATTTGGCAGAAAAAGGATCAGCTCTTTGAGGGAGATCTCAAAGAATCAGAGCAGAAATGAGGATGAAAACAGCTTTAATAAATACACAGGAACATTAAATTGGGTTAAATCGACACTAAAACGAAGCTGACGGGCCGGTGGATGGAGCTGAGTCAGCAAACGGCGTTGGCATGAGTGTATCCGCACAGTAACGGGGGGGAAATGTCAGGTTAATTCGGCCATGCTGTACACCTGCTTGAACATGATTGGACATCACCAGTCAGGTGGTTGCCAAACAGCTTATGAAGCAGCTAATGCTAATCAGGTGATGCAAGCATGACTTAAGCAATGCTTGAACTTACACTATCCTCCACTCTAGTTCATCAGTTTTCAGCATAGAGCCACAGCTTGCTGGAAGTTCAAGTTTCAAGCTCTCTCCGCAGAATCTACAGCCTGTGCTGCCGATGTTTCTCTCATCCATATTTAGCATTTTTTTTTCTCCTTTTCTATGCAAATTGCATCATAAATTAGCAAGGCGCGCTGCTGTATGACGGATGTCCATTTTTGTTTGAATGTGATTGGATGTTACCTGTCAGCTGGTAGCCAAACAAGCTAATGCATGTGCAAGCGGCTTGACATATGCAAAATCGACACTGGTGAATATTTTCCTCCTGCAAAGTGCAAGTGAAGGGCCACAGATTTGCAAGTTCAACACTGGTGAATTTTGACAGCTGTCGCCACCAATACCGGCTATGTGTGTGTGTGTGTGGTTGACCCCTAAAAACAGACTACAAACCAGCAGACTGATTTCAGCTTCCGGCACTTCCTTCACTGCTCACGTTTCGCCTTGGCAGATAATAGTCACTCGGCTGCTTTTGCATACGTGTGGCCGAGCCAGTGATTGCGAGGCATGAACAAAGCAGCTGATGATTAGCCACTTCATTGCTCAGCCTGACCGAACGCTATCCTCCGTTCCAGTTCATCAGGTTTCAGTACAGAACCATAGCTCACCTGAAATTCACCTCAGCCTTATGACGTTTCTTCTCCTCCAGCTCTCTCTGCTGCTCAGCTTAGCATTCTTGTTGCCCACATTTTTCCATCCAACAGCTGATCTGAGTTTTGCATTTTTCCTTTTCTTTGCATGCAAATGTGATCATTAACCGTCTTTAGACAGAGAGATATGCAGAGAATTTGAGTTCTCACTGAATTTTCTAGTACTGCTGCCATAACGACAGCCTACCTGTCAGTCAAACGGGGCTTTTTTTGACCGACAAGACTACAAAGTCTGTATATGAGTGCAAAAAGTCGCCTACACGTCTAGTCTTTGTATGTTTCGATAATCTTAGGTTAAATAGTGTTTGTGGAAGCATTTATCACTTTGTAAGGACTAATCCTCACTAACGTAGGCAGATTGCAGTGCATAATATTTTCCATCCATACATTTTAATAGCCTCTATCTTCCTATGCAGATGTACTGTATATGCTTGTGGATGTTCTTTCATCACCATATGCTGTGTTTTTCCTCTTTTTATCTGCTCTCCTCATCCCTCTCTGCCTCTTACCCTGTCTCTCTGCTCCATTTCTCTCTGTTATAAGGGGAAACTGTAGCTGCGGGAATTTTTCCACCGACAGTAGCTAGTAAAACTGTTGAAGTATCTCATATGATTCTCCTCTCCTCTCCTCTCCTCTCCTCTCCTCTCCTCTCTCATCTGAAGGTACAAAAAAAAGAAAGAAAAATCGAGCTAAAGCATTAAATTAAAAGTTAAATCAAAAAACTCCATTTTGGCTTGTCAGGAGTTTGTTTGCAGCCACTTTAGAGGCGGTACAGTTAATGTTAGGAGATAACTGGCTAAAAGTAAAAATGCGTTTGCTTTGGTTAACTAACCACTAAATCTCAGGTGTGACTCCACTGGGTGACCGAGGACATTTTGTGAGCAGTTTGCATGTTCTTCCGGTCGTTGCACGGACTTCATCTGGGTTTCCTCCCGTAGTCCAAAGACATGCAAGTTAAGTTAATTAAAAGATGACTTGCAGGCATATGCGGTTATCTGTTTTAATGTGTCATCCGTTGACAGGACTGGTTACCTGTCCAGTGTAGCCAATGTGAGCTTGAAGAGGCTCCAGTCTCCCTCTAACAAGATAAACATGTATTTTGTAGATAACCGACCGGATGGAGAAACATATCCTGCAAACCACTGCACGTCTGAGCTAATCAAAGCTCTCAAACTACAAGTGGCAGTTTGAGTCCTTGCCAGTTTACTGTTACTGCCGCTACTATACCTAATTACTATTACAAAAAAAACGGACCTGACAGGTAAAATTGGTGCACCTCTGCACACAAACAAAAACATCTACACACAAATGCACATACATTTCCTGCAAACATGATACATTTAATGCAATTTTTTTTTAAGGATGTCATAGTCCATATTAGTAGTTTAACATTTAAATATGCTCGTTGACCTTTAACTAGTGTATTTGCTCAAATTAATAATAATAATAATAATGAAAAAACAGGTGACACCTGCCACAAGAAACTAATTAGTTTTGCTTTTTTTAGCCTTTATGTGACTTGACTATAGCCCTGATGTTCATATAGTACAGTATATATAAAAATCCACCAACACATACTAATAAAGAAAGCTGCTGTGATTCATGTTGTATAGAGACCGGTTCTATTTGCAGGTGAGACGTTTTATGGCTCAATTTAGCTTTAGGAGCTTTGGTTCTTTTCTTTAGGAATGGAATGGAGGAATGCATGTCAAAGCTAAAGTAATTAGCTGTGCGACTTGTGAATCTATACGATACCATAGGCCATACAGAGTTAAAGATGGTGTGAAGTGGTGCAGAGAGGGAGAGAGATAAGAGAGCGCTGAAGACAAGCAGGCGGGTGAGAGTGGGATGATAGCAAGGAGAGCGAGGGAAGGGAGGGGTGAGAGGGGGAAAAAGAGAGACAGGGACAGAGGTGAGACAGCGAGGAAAAGGTGGTGGAGAAGCGTCAAGGAAGAGAAGCGGAGAGATAGACAGCAGCAAATCGAGCACTTGAAGAGGGTAGTTAAATTCAACAGTTGAAAATGTGTTCTGAGAGGCTGCAGTCTGAAGCAGATGGCGCGTAATGGAATAGTAGCTATTTAAGCATCAGTGTGTGGTTGTGCATCCATCCATACATGTGCCTGTAATGTCACAAAGCTATCTACTTGAGCGGCATTAGGTCACAGTGAGGGCTCATTTAGAGCTTCCATTAAATGCACCGTGTTCGCCACCTACTTCTAGAAAAGGAGGCTCTATTACCTTTCTCACGCATGACACTGTTCTGATCGGCTGAGCTTAATTTAAGAGTGGGTGGAGTGTGGATGGAACGCAGGAATAAAAAAAGACACACGGAACAGACGTCAAGCAGAAACAAATATTAATTAAATGCCGTGATCTTTGCTGATATCTAAGCCTTCAGTGGGAAAGCGCATACAGAGACGGAGAAAGAAGCTCAGGTTTATTTGACATTCATCATGAGTCGGAACAGACGGTGTCAAAAACACAGCTGACATTTCATCCAACCTTTTCTCAGGGCGTGCTGTTCATGTCTCCAGTTTTTATACTTCTACTTTTTTTCTACTTGCCACCTGATTTTCAGTTTGTTACACCCTTTTCATGCAAGTGTTGGAAACTATGGTGTGTGTGTGTGCACGTCTGTGTGTTTATTCCTATTCCATGTATGGAAAATTCAGATATTACTTATCAGGGCCTGTTTCCCATAAATCTATCCATTGTAACTCTATGGGTCAAGCTAACTTTGCACTCAGTACATCTGTTGGAGAGATTTGGGAAAATGAAGATGCTTATTTCTAAGTCTGCAGCTCCACACAGAGTAGCTATTATAGTTAACTTCATAGAGATCTACAGCTGGATGATCTTGCCCACTGACCTAACTGCAATCCTATATCACTGCATGCACATTTCTGCCTCATTCACCCCTATATATGTCATTTTGTGTCCTTGTTTCCCTGAAACTTTACAACCAAGGTGGCAGGTGCAAAGTTAGGATGAACAATAGAGCCACAGTGGTCACATTTATGGGAAATAGGCCAGGTTGAAGATACCAGAAATTCACTTTAAATGAAGCGACGCCTGCAAACCGATTCAGACAGCCTACTCAAGTCACACTCACATGGCATACTTTTCTCATTAAACACAATGAAAAAGCATATGCATATCACTAAAGTACATGGATAGGCGGCAGACCAAAAAACATATGTTATGAACATATGTTATGACTGCTCACTGACGCCTTCAGGGTCCAATGTTCCCAGTGTGTGCATCCAAAAAAAGTTTTAGGAGTAAAGAGTTTATGTCTCTCCCCCTCTGTGTTGTTGTTTTATTACCTCAATTCCGACATATCTGAGAGTGGAAGTGCTTTGCTTTAGAAAAGTGAAAAGCCACCGCGCTGGATGTTACATTGTTTCTGATGGCTCAGATACAATTTTGGCGGTTTTACCAACGTATGCCAGTCCACATGAGCATCTGAGCATGTCGGTGCAGTTCGACATTAAAGCTGATTTGTGAATGAACTCCTGTCGTGTGAGTGAACATCTCCAGTCATGTCTCCTTTCAGAGTCATCAGGACTCAACTGCTCAACTAGAAGCCGTGCTGTCACTTGCTGCTCTTCGTAGCGTTTCAGAAGTTCCACCTTAGCATCCAGCTGAGGGCTTGGTAGGGAATTGTGATTGTGACTCCCTGCTGTGCTGAGCTTGGTGTATGGGGAGTGGTGATGTCAGGGTGTAGATGCCACTGTACATACAATATCACACATTCAAATAAATGTTGGGTGACTTTTGATCATTATCGCCCCTTGATGGTTAACCAGAAAAACAGCATAATTTGATTAATGTTTACACCTTGTGGCTGTCTTTTTGGGAAAGCGAAGGCTGAGGTAGCATGATGTTGTTGTACCGCCTCAACCTTCGTATTGTTAGGGTTGATATATGTATTTTCTGTGTCAGTTTTATTCTATTATTATATTGAAGACTATCTTTCCCAGCCAAGTAGCCAAGTTGCCTTAACCAAACCTCGCCCATCACGGTGGCAGATCAGATGGCACTCTTCTGAATCATTGCAACACCACTGACAACAACCTATTTTGTTGTTTCTCTTTGTGTGTGGTGAGTGTGCACATTCAGCATGCTCCACATGCACAGAGAATTAGCATTCTTTGTTCAGCCGGATTGTGTGTGTGTGTGTGTGAGATGGAGCTTGTGTTGCATTTCTGTATGTGTCATGTAATGCATGTGTGTTGTGGGAAAGACTTTGCATTCAGCACTCTTTCCTCCGTGCCTGTGTGCACGCTTGTACACGTCTGCATACATAGCGAGCAACATCATCACCAGCTCCCTGCATAGATCCCCTTTCCCTTCTCCCCTCTTTGACCTAGTGAAACATCCCATAATCTCCCTCATCATTGCCATGCCGGTGTTGTCGTCACTTCCAAGGGCTCTTCTCCATCTCCCCGACCTCCTGGGCAACCCTGAGGGTGACCTGGAGTTGAACCTGCAACCCTTTTTCCCATTAGGATCGATACTGAGATCTGAGCTGCCCCGCCAATGTGCCTAAATCCTACTGTATCTCCTCGGGCATACTGATGTGTGTATGTGCTCCGGGAGGTTAGAGGAGGAGGAGGAGGGGGGAGATTGAAAGGGAGAGAAAGAGAGAGCTTGATCACATAAGAGGTAGATTCCTGAGGACGTACCTAGGTGGGAGGGATGGTAGGTCAAGTATGTGTACATACAACATATGTACGCATGTACAGTATGTCTGCATCTTTGTGGGCGTGTGAGAGGGAAAGAATTTTCTTTTGTTTTTGACATTGCTTTGGTGAGGTGATTTTAAGGCCAGACTTTGAAGTGCATGTACTGTTGGCTTTCTCTCATGTTCCCCTTGGAAAGACCTGAGACAGAAAGACTAATCATTTGTGTGTGCTGCTGTGTGTTACATGTCAATGCTACAGTTAGCTTGTGTGAATTCAACCTTAATCACTTCTTTCTCGTGAAGTGCTGCAGAAAGAATTGAGCCCTGCTGTTCATGTGTTGAGGTGATTGCTCTAGTTCGAATGCATTGCTTTTTGAGTGTGAGTTATGTTTGTAGATAAGATTGTAATGCAATCAATAAATAAGTAGCAGTAATGTTATACTGTAGACTTAAGCGTGGTTTCTGAGCTGTAAACAGATTTATTTACCTTCATATGAACAAAGAGTGTTGATACAAATGGATAACTTTGGTATTTTCCAATCTGGACCCTGTATTTCCATGATTCCTACAATTAGAATAATAAGCACATTTAATGGACATATTTTGAAGGTGCACAATTGCCCACAAGGATAACATTGTGCTCCTGCCAACTGCAGTGTTCTCATTTAATACTGGCCCAAACTGAGAACTCATCGTCCTCATTAGTTACTTTGACTCAACCCTTTAACGCCTTCTAATCAGATGCTGGCGGCCCCCATCTTTGGGTGAAACTGGGCTAGTTTTCAATTGTATGCTGATCAAGATAAGCAACACTCACAGGAGTTTATGCCACCTTTTGTAATGTTCTGCTAAGTATTTTGGCACAGGTTGGTTCAGATTGGATTGGATTTTTGAGCTAAGGCTACATATGGTGGGGTGTCTATGTTGGGTGTGTGGTTACACTTTAATGACAACAGTCCAGTGACCTTTTCCATTGACACTATAAACATCCAACAGCATCAGAAGAAAGAAAATCGCTGGTGTTACCGATAAATGTCACTACAATTAGAGACTGATGAGTTGGAGGGAGCACTGCTCATCGTTGTATGTTGTGAGAGATGAGGTGGTGTACATGGATGATTGAGTGGAACATGTGACTATAAAATGATTTCCACGCCTGCTTGAACTACCGCACGGCTCCATCCTTGAGAAGAAGTTCTGTGTTTTTGCGGCCTGTCCATTTCTTGGAAGATGCTGTAAAGCTGTTTCCTGTGAGGCTGTTGGCTTTAGTAAGCAGGTTCATACCCTGTCAAGGGATTCAGTTTATGTGACGTTTTATTAGACTGTTAAATGCGGTAAAAACCAGGGTGATTGGTGGAAAACGCCAAGAACCCGTTGATTACTCCTGTTTTAAAGACAAAAGATAACCACGTCATCCTCACTTCTTCACACTGCCCTCCATTCATACATTCATTTTTGTCCTTTCCTTCATTTATATGTCTTCATACAGTATGTATGAAACCCATTTACAGTGTAACATGAGCTTGTTTGGCTCTTTTTCAGAGTACTGTATATTATCTTTTATAGTTTAATATTCAGAATATTGTTTAATCCCACATAAGTATCAAAACACAGTAAATTTTGTGTGACGCATTTAGGACACTCTAAGTTTGTGTTTATATGTACATTTGTCATTGGTGTGTATACCCACGTATCTCACACAAACTCACTGTATTGCTCTTGTTTTTAATCTCCCTCATCTTTCCTCACCTCTGTTCTGTTTGTGTCTCTGCAGCTGAGTCCGGGTATCATGAACACAGTAATGAAGGGCACCTTCAATGTGACTCTCAACAACCCTCTGGGTCCCTGCTCTTCCCCCCGCGTGCACCCTGGCCTTTTAAAGGCCCACAAGACCATTAACACTGTCACACCCAACACCTTCGTCGCCACCAGCACGTCTTAGAGCTCTTTGTGGGTCAAAATTTCAGAGGTGAAAGGTGAGTGGTGTAAAAGGTCGATCTTGAGGTCACCACATTTCAATTCATATTCTGTGAAAAGCTGACTTTTCATGAATATTTATGGCTCTACCCGTTTCTGTTGAATGTATAAGAGATTGTGAGTGAGCTTGTTTTCAGTTATTGAATTGTAAAAGTAACTATAATCCATGATATAGCAATAATAATATGTATTGTAATCCAAAATAAAGCTTGAGGAGGTTTCCCAAACTGGCTGTCTTTAGATGAATTGCGGTAATGACAATCATCGCCGAAGCACTTTCTAACACGCTTGTGTGTCTTACTGTTGGCATGATCTCTGCTCCCTGCCATCCCTTGAAAGGTTACTTAAGCAGTCTGTCCAATCTCTGTTTGTTCTGCTGTGTGTGTGTGTGTCTGTGCGTGTCACACCAAAAATCAAATAACAACACGCAGTAGATCCCTAGAGCTGTTGTTTCGGTAATAGTCTTTTCAAGGGTTAGAAATTGCCCTCACAGTTCATTTCACAGTTAATTTACAAATCAGAGCAGCTAATAACTAGCTTTTTTTTAAGCCTCAAATTTGTTTTGAGTAAAATGCTGACTGATTAACTTGTTTTCCTTCTTTTTTTTTTTATTGTTTCAGGCAGTAGTTTTGGAGGAAGATACCGTCTCTTTATTCAGTGTTGCAAAGTCAAATAAATACAATGCACCCTGCATCTACAGCTGATGGTTTCCTCATTCTTTACTTGCAGTAATGACAAGCTTAACACGCTGATTCAGCCGTTTTTGTGGATCACTTTCCCTCCATATGAACCATTTTCTTAATCAATAACAATTAGAAAGCTATTAATGTGAATATTGCCTGAAGACTTTCCAAAGCATGTTACTCTTATAAAGGACGCTTTGTTTTCCTAAAGCAGCAGTCAACGGATCCCATCTGACACAAATAGAGCAAATATTTAAAATGATGGGAAGGTTCTACTATATAATATTAGTGCACTGCTTGTATTGATTGACAACAAGAGAGCCAAATAAGTGCTAGCACAGGATCACATGCCTAAAGCTTGTTTAGAACTCACACAGTCTCCGTCTTAGCTTCCAGGATTGTCAGAAATCATGTTTTATTTAATGACGGCGGACTGGCGAATGAGACAATTGGAAAAATGCTCTTAGAATTGCTAAAGATTCACAGCCGCACATTATTGCTTAGCATGCATAAACGATGAGGCCATTCATTATGTATATTTGTGCTGAAACAGGTGTGAAAGTCACATAGAAGACTCATAACTTATGTTTCGTTGTACACGGCTATGCTTTGCTCATCAATCAAATCACCCTCACCTTTTGTTTCATACACATTCACACACTGCACAACATACCGGACAGGAAAACACATCCAAACCAAAGAGGCACCTGAGAGGTTAAAGTCTCATAAATACTAGCATGGATTGTAGGTGTGCTAGCTTATCTATAGTGGTGTTATTTGATTCCTTTGACTCGATTTTAACTCGGAGAGATCCGATGTGTGACTACAGCATGAAATATGCAGTGTACAACGTTCTGATGCTTTGAAACGCCCAGTGTGAGGAGAGAGGCTAGAGAGTCAGGAAGAGGGGTGAGAGAAAAGTAACCGCATAGTTAAGACTGACACAACTCTCATGGCAGTATGCCTCTTAAATATGAAGCTTCAGTCAGCACCCGCTTTCAGCTATTATGCTTAATGACTCAAAACAAGAGTGTCGCTACCGATTTCCCGGCAACCTCTTAGTAACGACCGTTGCTGGCCGTGAAATAGTGCACTACGTGACCTCATGTAAACCAACGGCTACTTGTTTTCACACTCAGGTATTTGTAGCTTGTTAGAGCAACATTGCCTAGCAGCGCCTTCAGTTTCGGAGTGCGGCACCGTCGTGTGTGTGGACAGCTGTACTCATGCATGCACTCATGCTAATAAACTGAGCTCCCATGAGCTAACAGCATCTCTTACTGCCCATCAGGAAACGCTGTAAATCCACATGGTCTCGGTCGTAGATCTTGTGCGTTCCTACGCTTAAGCCCAACTGGGCTGCAGAATTAAAGCAGTGAGAATATGCTCACTATAGCATACAGTTAAACGATATTGATTTTATTTCAGGTGGGCCGCATTTTTTATGTGGCTAAAACACATTTTTCTGCTGACCCTGTCCACAGCAGTGCTTTACTACATGCCAGGACCTCTGTCTGCTTCTCTCACTGACTGTGCATAAGTACTATCCCTTTATGCTCTATACCACTGACCAGTAGTTTTTAATATCAGTGTGGATGCATGTATTTGATAGACAAAGTTTAAATTACTGAAAAACTGAGGGAGGACGAGTTCCTCAAAGAAAGTGTACGGGAAAACATCTGAAAGGTGAAGTGAAGTTCTTGACCTTGTACGTCTGATATCGGCGAGGCAGAGATGGCTGGCTGGTGCGATGTGATGCGGGTGGTTCAGAGTGTCAGATAAACCACTTTTACTGGCCGTTACTACTGGAGAGTGTAGATTTATGCTCCTCTTCTCTGCTGATCACTGTCCATAAATCAGCTATTCATGGCCGTGTGTGAATGTGTGTGTTCCCGGCTCTTAAAGACAAAGAAAGAAAGCAACAAGAGGTGTTTAAGCAGCAGATGCACACATAACTCCAAGCGGCGAAATCTTGCAGTTTGGTCATATCTGATCTTAAATAACCTTTCCATTCAGTGACTCGTTCCGCCCCCTGCCCACTTCCCTTCCTCGTCCCGCTGTGTTCAAAATGTCTCTGTGAGCGTTCAGAGTAACAGGTTCGACCGAGTACAATGTCTCTGATTGCTCCTATGGGCCTTTTAACCTAATGAGGTGTTTACCCCCTATCATTATTCAGCTGGGAGCGGAGCAGAGGGAGACGGAGAGGGAGAGAGGGAAGGGGAGGGGGTAGAGGGAGAGAGGATGGTAAGATAAAGAGCGAAATGGAGACAGAAGAAAGCAAAGCAAAACAGGGTGAAGTAAAGAGAGGCTAGAGAAAAATGGGAGATTGTGTACGGGCAGAGGAGAGATCAGAGAGTTGAAAGCAAACGAGAGGCAGAGGAGGAAAGAAAGGCACAGGGGAAGGGGAAAGAGCCTGGTGTTATTTATGCCTCCCTCGGCACTCGTCTTTACCTTTTTTTTTTTTCCCTGCGAGCTGTTTTACATCGGCGATCTAATTAAATCAAATAAATCACAGTGCACACACACACACACACACACACACACACACACACACAAGTAAACACACACAGCCACAACAGCCCCTCCTGATTCTGGGATTGTGAATATCTCCTCCCCTCTACCCCGTCCACCCAAGATTGAATAAATCTCGATTATGGCGCATTACACGGCACATCATTCATGTTGTTTATAGGTCTAAAATATGCAAACAGACCAGGGGCATAAAAGTGATCGATGCTCAAATGGGTCCCTTTTCCTGTTCTGTTCTCATCTCTCACATAGCACCAAGCACCGTCACTTACAGATGTCTGCTGCGGGATGAAGACGTATTGTGTCCTTACTCTGTCCCCCTCATGACGGCTATTTTCATTGTCTTTGTACCCAGGCATCAGAAAGGCATTTTTATTACCTAATTCACTAAAGCACTCTATCTCTGTTGTTGAGCCATTATTAAATCTAATTAGCTCTGCCAAACCTTGAAGCTGTCCCTGAGAGATCTCATGATAATTGTATAACGGAGGCATGTTGATCAGTGTTTTTATTGGTTACATTGGGACTATAGTACATGAAACACCGTCAGCAGCTGCTAGATCTGCAGTTTGTTTCCAGGAAATAACTGATCCTGTGAGATAATTGGTTGAGCATATGTTGTCCAAAGATGTTAGCAATTGTATAATTTTTTGGCCAAACCAAGCATGAAATTAATATTCATATTCCATGATAAACTTAGTTTTTGTAAACAGATTACGGTAAAAAAAAAATGCACAATGGTGATGCGTTTGTTTTATTTCTTTCTTTAAAATGTCTGTTTGCTCTTAATGGGGTGAGATGTTGTAAAATAAGATTGAGCAAAGAGATTTCATCGTTTGTTCGAGATGACATTTATTTCACATTATCCAGTGCTTTTTAAATGGTTTCCCATGGTGGCACTTAAATGCTATGACAAAGACAGGGTTTGCGGCCGTACCTGTAGTTTGTATTTTAACTTGTTTTGGATATTTTTTTTAATGTGAATAGTGTAGCTCATTAAAAATGTCTCTATAGATTTTCTTTAAGTAAGAATTTAACTTTAAAGATGGTTAACTTACTATCTTAATTTGGTAGCAGGAGACAGTCGCTCTAATGTGCACAAACCACATCAAAGACGCAGTATATTTTGTCGTGTTTGGAGCGGAAATATGCATTATGCCGTAAGATTGGTTTGTGAGGTTTTTTTTTCCTTTCACAGCGAATGTCATTAAAAACTACATTTCTTTTCTGGTACATGTATGCAAAAGTAGAGAATGCCATTGATCAGACTCACTCAGAGGTCAAACTAGTTTTATCAGTCCTCTGCTGACATTATAACTCATCTCGTCAATACATGTAAATGTAACGTACTATATTTAGCCACAATCATCTTGAGATGACAGCTTCATGCTCGCAAATACAGCTCGGCGAAAGCCAGATTAGCCGGTGTCTTTAATTAAAGGAGATGTACAGGAGTGCAGAAGAATCAATGCGGAGGTTAACAAGTGCTGACAAGGGCAGAACAGACGGCGAGGCTTCATTTAGATACAGTGAGAAGAACGAGACAGGGTCACAATCAGTGCCAGTCACTGCTGAACTTCTCCCTGCGTCTATACACCTTTAGGCTTGGAGCCACTGTGGATAATTCTTCCCCTAATGTAGTGCACAAGGGCGGGTATGGGTATTTCATGTTGTAAAACTTGTCAGACAGCTGTTTGAGGCTTGGGCGGAGATGCAATTCACCAAACAATTACTCATCTTAAATTTGTTTGTTTGTTGTATATTACGTGGAAATGATGATGCTTGGTTTTCTGTACGGTCATCCTGGTGGACCAGCGGTCTAAGGCGTAAACTGTGTCACTTAATATCCCTGTTTGATTGAGGTCTGAGGCTTTGCTCCGTGTGTTTCCTGTCTGTATTCTGTACCATCATCGAGTGCATGTAACAGAAAACTGCTTTCTCAAAGTTGTTGTTGCAGGTGCATGGAGTAATCGTGTGATTAATTAAAAAAGCTAAAAATGCAGACACATTTCACGCACTGCCAAACACTAGCTGGGCAAAGAAAATCTCAAATTAAATATATTTCATACACTTGCTAAACTACTTCAACTCTCTTCTGGTTCCCTTTTCACAAACATAAATGCACACACACACACACACACACACACACACACACATATTGCTTCAACAACTGCTTCATTTTCTTTCACACACTCTTTCCTCCCCATCTCTCCTCCTCTTTCCTCACTTTCCACCATCGCTGCAAGTTGCTGATAAATTATTTAACTCTTGTCTGAGGCAAATTGTCTCCCTCATTAAGATTAACTCTTGTCCAGTAAATATTCTCTGACCTCAGTAAGAGGGCAGTAATTTCAAAAGACAGTGTGTTTCCTCTTTTGGCTGCTTATATTTCAAACTATCAATACTACTTCGAAGCACATACTGCAGCGATACTCAATTTAAGGCCCGTGGGCCATTTAAGATAAGAGACAAGATAAATCGATTCACAGTGGGATATATATATATATATACTGTCTCTTATATATATATATATATTTTGTAGTTGTTTGTTTATACCAATTAGTAAATGTTAAATAATGTCCCTTGGCTGATACTTGGGAAGTTGCAGTGCACAGAAGGGGTGACGCATCCACCTGATCTGCACTTGGCTGCTGTGCCTTTTGGCAAAGACGGTGAGGTCAGTCACCATCGAAAGACTAACAATGAAAACAGGCTATTCAATGAAAAATGGACTAAGATTAAGATTTCTTTATTGTCATAGCACAAACATGCGGTGAAATCCACAGACATTATATCTCGTACACATTCATGCCAACATATGCAAGATAAGTATTGCATATGATTGCAGTTTATCATGTTGTGATGTGTCCTGGTTTGTGTTTTCTTTTTATCTGATAATGGGTATTAATATTTGTTTTTAAAGTAGTCTGTACCTATTAACAATACCTCTTGTGAGTTTTTCTTTCCTCTGTTTTGTCCAGGAAAAGCTAAGTATGGCTACTTCCTCCCCGGACACATTTCAGAAGTGCTGTTCAGCTAGAACAACAAACATCCTCTGACGTCAGATGGCCGCTGTGCAGCCTCCCTGGACTGCTTGGGGACGCTAAGAGACACAGCAGTTACTCAAGGAGGGGAGATGGATTAATTCAAAAAACATTTTACATGCTCACACTTTTGCAACTCATCCTGGAAATCAAGCCAACGAATAAAAGACAGCAGATTTCATCACAAAGCCTTGTAATTGAAGCCACTTTTTTTTTCAGGTGATAATCCTGGAAGAGTCAGACAGTTCACACGGGTTTCAGATGTGTCATGTTATGTTAAATAAGATTATGTTGACGTGACACAACAATTATAAGTCACGTCTACAGACAGCAGCAAAAATCACATCATACATTTTTCTATTCGGGGAAAATGAAAATTGTTCTTTGTTAATTGATGCATGAATAGCACAAAGAGACTTATACAGACTCCTGAGCAGAGGAGGCCAATCAATTAGACAAAAACAGCAGGTGCTGTCATGAGGCCTGTTACAGATTTAACGGCTATAACTAATAAAGAGATGAGTGTAAATCTGTTGTCTAAAAGTTTATTAACTGAACACTATGTGGTTTGCCGTTTTGTACAACACTGAAATGGCATTTAAAAAGTTAGCTGGTAAATGACAAATCATCTGACTTTAGACTTTATTTCTGTGGTGACCTCACTGAATAACCCTCTGTAAGAACAGCTGCCCACACACTTTGTATTTCATTTAAAAGCTCTTACATGTTTGTACAAAGTTTTGTGACGATTCGTATTCATGAATGCCTGTGAGTTTCCCGTGTTAGAGGGAGAAGATAAGACACTGCGAGGACGTGTTCTTGTGTTTGCAGCCACACACACACACACACACACCCTGATTTTTCTGTGTGTGTGTGTGGGAGTGTTGGTGCATGTGTATGTTATTGTGACATATTGAATCCATCCCTAAGCTCTGTTCGCTCCAGTGCAGCAGGGGCCTCAGGGCCACTCATCTATCTTCCTGGTCTTTGCTGTTGGGCACAGCTACCGTGATCCTGATTGGCAGTCATTACCGAACCCCGGTGGGAGGACACGCCTCATTGGTTCGGAGCAGATTTGAGGGCGGGTTGAAATGAAGGATAAAGAAGTGTGCGTGCATGTGTGGATTTTATTGATGAGCCTAAGGTGTACTCCGGCTACTGTGTCACTTTGGGATGATTCAGAGACACACAAAGAGGGACGTTTAAAGAAACGCACACATGTTCTTGCACATGCCAGCAGTCTGCATTCAGATAGCGAATCAACTGTCTGTGTGTATTTCTGTGTTGTTCACATTACTGTATGTGACTGTGCATCTGCGGACTGTGTGACTGTATGTATCGGCCCACACGTGTGTGTGTGTGTGGTCTGGGTGTGCCTCTCTTCATGCCTTTTTAAGCAGCAAGGCACTTTAAATGGAAATGTACTTGACATTTAGGAGGAGATGTAATCAGTGCCCATTAGAAAGCAGCTGATTTCCTCTTCAGAGCTCCCTCACTGCCCTCCCTCCCTCACTGCCTCCCCTCGCTTCTCTCTCTTTTTTTTCCACCTCACCCCAGTATATCATTTCTTTTTCACACTTTTGATTTATTTCTATTTCTTCCACATTCTGCTGCCCAGCCTTCTCTCTCCCTTTTCAATCTAATTTACCTTTGCTCTCTCTCTCTTCCTCTCGCCGCCCTCCCTCCCCTCGTTCTCCCCTGTCTTTCCCTATCAGGGCATTGTAGTTCAAGAATAGATGTCTGATTTCATTTCCACATTCTGCCGCGTTCATCCCGGTGTCATTATCAGGACTCGTTCTCAAACAGATACCGGGAGTGTTGTATAATGGCAAATCATGCAAAGTAGTGAATCACTGGAGAGACATTCTGTTTGTAGGTGTAAGGCTGAGATAGCATAACAACGTAAAAACAGATCTAGATGATTATGAAAACTCCTGCTCAGTCGCTGATCATGTGAGTCTGGGTCAGGACATTACTGTGAGATGTAGTATGCTGATGACTAGATTAATACCCATCCCACCCAGTGCTGAAAACCTCCTCTTCCTCGTGGTCTAAAACATCTGTGGTACAAACATTGCCCTGGTGCTTGGAGCTCACAGCCTATGCAGCCCGGCTAACAAACTGAGCTAACTACAGCAGCTACAGTTTACTTTACTTTACCGGAGGAAGACCAGAATATTCTCCATTAATAATGCAGTTTCACTAAAATCAGTGTGTGATGTGATGCCACAAAGCATTACATACACTCTTGTGGGACATCGTACCCGGAGCACAAAGCAACATAGCGCAAGAACGGGCATAAGGGGAACAGAGTAGGAATGACAGAGACACATTCACCTGATTACAAGTCAGTGCAGCACAAAATGATTTAAAATCTGTTATGTTATGGCAGAAATGTTACATAATGAGGCATAATGGGCCAGACCTCTGGTATTTATCAGCTCAATTAAGAGCACTGGGGGCGCCCTGGTAGCTCACTTGGCTCACCACGTTTGATTCCAGCCTGGGCCCTTTGCTGCAAGGCACCCCCCTCTCGTTCCTGCAGAAAATAGCCAAAAATGAGCTGCACTGTAGAAACTATTCAGGGCCAGTTTTCATCATTTAAAGTGTTTTTTATCACCTATGGCACCTATTTGGTCCAACAAAGACAAGAGTCATTATTTTTGCTAAAACTAACTGCTAATTAACTGCTAACGGTATCTGTCATTAGGCAATCGAACTGGGCTGAGCAGCTGGACTGGCCCGGAGCTTTATATTTCTTGTTTTGTCCGTCCAAAAGTCTAAAAGATATAAAAGAGTGTAAAGCAGTAAATCCTCACTTTTGAGGAACAGAAACCTAGAAATCAAAAATATCCTTGATGTATTTTCTCTAAATCTTCTATGCATGGTATGTGCCTTCTTGTCATTTAATATTTTCTGGTATATCACTCTTCCTGGCTCTATGCTGCACATCATCTGTTTCTCCATTTTTTTTCCCCATCATTCTGCTCTCTCCCTCTGTTTTTCCTCATCAGGAGACTGTTTTTAAAGAATAGAGGTCTGATTTCATTTGCAGTCTTCTATGTTTATCTCGATGTGATTATCAAAGCGTCTTGTCAGACAAGGTTGTGTCGCGACAAAGAATAACAAACAGCAGCTTGATTAGCATATAGTGATTAGTGTTTTCTTTGAATATACTGGAAACATTTTCACCCGATTCTGCACAGAAACAAGAAAAAAAAACTTCTGCAGCATCATGGCACTCCCGACTGACGCAAACATGCCCTTTATTTTATGAACGGCCGGGAAAAGTCAAACACCAAGTTTTTGAACATGACTGCGTGCATGTGCGTTTTGAAGTCTAGGTTATGCAGGATTCCCCTCTCCAACGCGACTTTCATCTGCCGTTCACGTATAAAAAAGCTCTTTTTGGACTCTTTCATGTCAGATAGGTGACAGATGGAACTCTTCAGTTAGAAACCGAGTTCATTTTAGATCACACGGAGAGTCGGAACAACAAACAGCGGTAGCGCTATTTGCTGAGGGATGCTCGGAAGAGTGTTTGAATAATAGAAATGATGAAAACAGATGGGAGAACAAATCATATTAATTAATGATATACAACGGAGAGGTGAGTGTGTGTCAGGGTAGCACAGATGCCTCGGTGTGAGTGTGGTTGCAATGTTTGATTTCAGATCACAGGGTGAGAGAGATTTTAGTGGATACAAAATACTAGTAGGAATTAGCAGAATTAGCAAAGGCAGGTAAACAAGGGTAAAGGGCAATTAAAAAAAAAAAAAAACATATTCACAAAGTCTGATCAGCTGAAAAATGTTAACGAGGCCGAACCAGTGGATAGCAAAGTTCTTTGTGGAAGACAAAAGGACAACCACTTCTGCAGAAAATCTCATTTTCCATGCACGGACATGATACCTGCAAAAGACTGATTTTCTGTGTCCATCTTGTTGTGGAATTGTGTCCAAAAGTGACTGTAATGTCATTTTCTGAAGCTTGAGGCAGATACCGAGATAATAATGTTTCTGTGGGAACGCAAAGCAGCATGTACTTGAAAAGAAATATGAAGTTAATCCATTTCTCTATCTCTCCATGTGAGATTGATGGACAGAGGTGGCATGGAGGGCTTCAAGGCACCAAACAGATTGAAGGTCAAGAGGATTTCATTATTTCACATCCAGCCGATGTGGAAGATGTGATTTTCTTTTCTTTCCTCTCTGATTATTTAATTTGGCTGTCAGTAATCAGAATTTGTTTTCCCCCAGCTGCACTTGGATTTTATCTGTTAATATGTTCGTATGTGGTTGTGCAATCATGCGTGATGATGATTTCAGGATTAACAGTAAATGAAGACTGCCTTTGTGAGCATAATTATGAAAGCCAGAAGTACTGACATGAGCCGCTACATAATTTACTTCATTGTCACAACAATGCACTTTCAAAACCTTGATTTTTGGCAGATGGAGTTTCTTTCTTGAAATGTTTTTTTCATTTCAGTCATTCTGTATCCAAAATTGATGTGCCACCACCCAGTGATTTTTGGCTGCTCTTGTGATGGAGATGAGATGAATGCTGATCAAGTTTTGGCTTTTATCTTAGAGAAATGAATAAATGTGTACAATTTGACAAAACAATGACAAAGCATTGAATTGTAAGAAGTAGGACAAACTTTCATGCAGATTTTCTGATACTGTTTAATTCCTGTAATTATCTGCTGTTAGACTTCAAAGCCTTTTGTACGCATGTCTGTTAGTAGTCCTGTATTTTCAAGATCAGATGTCTCCTTTCATTTGGGCCAATCATACGAGCGAAGACTCAAGGGTGTGATGGATACATCTGTGCAGTCTGCAGTTACGACTTGCTACACTAGCAAGTCAATCACTGTGTCTCAGTTTGCATACTTACGCTTACACAAAATACTGTTTTGAATACCTAAATGTGTTCGCACTGTCAATTATGGCAATACGTAGTGTACTCATAACAGTCAAAAAGTCAAGTGGCACTCAGTGGCTGCCATTTTGTCTACGTAGCAGAAGGGGAGGTACCACTGGCATTTTGAAAATGGCAGCAGAAGAAGCTTCTGGAGCTGAAGTGGTTGTCATAAATACCTCAATATACAAATGTGAGTGTTACATATGTTTTCATATTTTGGTGGTGAAATGTGGTGCTAATGCTGCACCTGGTTGCAATTTGACGAAGAAGTAAAATGTTGCGTTGTTCGTAATTTCCTGTAAGCGCACAAGGTCCGTACTCTAACTTGTCAAAATTAGCATACTACGCTTGAAAGAACACACTCTGTCTGTGTCGTCTGTCTCTCTGTGCTTGTGTGTTGCTGGGCGTGGCCTCCAAAGTCCCCCTCACCTGCCTGATTGCCTCAACACCTGTTCCTCAACAGCTGCAATATAAAAGACCCGCTTGTTCTCCGTCACTCAGCCAGGTCCTTCTGTCTCTTAATGTGAGAAACCCTGCCTGCCATGTCCAGCTTTGTCTGTTCCTACAACTGTACCTTTTGGATTTATGTCAGCCCTGCACCGCCCTCACCACTGGGTCACCGGTTCTGAGGGAAGTGGCTAAAATGTGTTGTGCCCAGGGTATACAGGTAAGTTCATCACTTTTTAGTGCCCCCCTGGAAACAGTTTCTGTTGTCATCTGTGCTAATTGCAATCTTTCTTTACTTGTGTGTCTTTTCTCACTTTGCATTGTCTATAAATGTGTTTGTTTGCATTTTTTCTATTTGCAATGTGTTCATTTTCTTATGTTACACTGTGTTGAGGCACCATATGTGTCTGAGACATGCAACAGTGGAGTAGTTAATAGAAACTATTATCCTCGCTTTTGCTGCCATTACAAATCATTAATGTTCCATTATTTCTAGACGGCAGCATTGGATGTTTTGCTCATCTACAGCACACCGCAGATTAATTCATCAAAAAAAGTATATCATAAATATAATTACGAACACGACAACCCTGTCAGAGGATTTTTCCTTCAACAGTTGTAAAATTCAAAATATTATTTTTAACACCTAATCGAGAATACAAAGCCAATCTGCAGCTTGGCTAACGCACATGAAGCAGCTTAATTAACCTAAACTTCACACTTCGAAATCAGCTGAAAATGACGAAGGCTAATGATGTCTCAAAACTAAAACTAGGAAAAGTTTGAATCCTGTCATAATCGGGCAACTCAGAAGAATAACAACAGCTGAAAGAGGAAAATGAGGCATTTAAAAAAGAAAACACTTAAAAGAAAAACCAACAACAGATGCCAATCAAAATGTTAGTACTGTATGCCAAAAATGAGGAATGTTTTTTTTTTTTTTTTAATGCTATAAGTTTTAATTAAAAGACAACTTTGTTTTATCAACTTTTATTACAGCTGCAGTCATCATTTGGCTGACTACGACATTTATCTAGCTAACAAGACAAGCTATCGACTGAGTATTGACAGCTCATGCATCATCTCTGAGACTAAGAAGTATTGACAGATGCTGCAGTGTGCGTGCGTGCGTGCGTTCATGTGTGTATGTACATGCTCTGCTGTTTTTGTATGAGTGAGTAAGACGCGGACAGTGTGTAACTGTACACACACTGATACCGTGTTTTTCAAGGTGCGCTGTGTGCATACTGCAGGTAATCACTTATAATACAATCATTCACGGCAGCTAACGTTTACTTACTCTGGTCGTGATTGACAGATGCAAACACTGTAAAGCACTGGTGATAAGTGAAGCTGTGTATTTATCAATTTCTAGCACATTTTGGTTAAAAAAATATGGATGTTTGGAACATACTGAGCATAAGCTTAGCAGCAGGGATGTGGATTATGCTGCAGTTGCGGTTTGAGATTTTTTTCGATGGACATTTTCACATAGGAATCCGTTGTGAATTCAGCCCGACTACAGCTGCTACAAACTTTTCAGAGCCACCATTCAAACTTACTCAAAATACAGATTTTTACTGGAGAATTCATTTTAAAGCTCACACTGTTTTTTTTTTTATACAAAAATCCATGAAAGACATAATGATGGAAGGGCGTTGCACATGAATTGCGCCGTGTGAGCACTTTAGAAGTGTTAATGACATCCAGCATGGTGTAAAAACGAACAAAATAATCAAACACGGGGCGGAAAGACTTTTTTATACTGGGAACACACCGAGCCCAGATGTGTCCCATTGCGGCTAATGAAACGGCTGCATTTGTTTGTGCTCTGCTGGGAAAAATAGGAAAAGTTAAAAGCAGCAAACAGGACAGCATGGATGTGATCTCACTGAAGAGCCACATATGGTCTAAAGTGGAGAAGGATACTCTGTTAAATACTCTGTTTATTCAGGGAAAAGCTACTTCTGGTACCTTGCCAAATAACTCTGGTAAAAGCATAATCTATCAAATGGCATCACTGCTGCGTGGGGACATGGACAGAGAGAGGCCTTGTTTGTGATGCTGGTGGAGAGATAGGCCTGTTTCTTATGGCTGTGTCAGACCATGTGGTGCTCATTGGAATAACAGCATTACAGCTCCAGGTCGGTTTAGAAACTGATAATTTGGATGAATGTTGGTTACTGGCCGTGGTGCTTGGCTGCTAAACGATTGCTGAAGGAACAGACTGTGTAATACTCCTGTGGATAAGGGACATGTTCCATATACATGATAAATATGTATTTTAATTGCCGTGATGTGATGGTGCAGCAAGGTATTTAAAGCCATAGATAAGGCCACAGCTTCTAGCCTCTGACAGCAAATATAATTACTTGAACGCATTGCATTAGAATAGATAGAGCTACAGTAAATAACAACTAACCGATACAAATCTTTGCCTACCCAATAAGTATTGTACATCCTGCCAGTTTTGGCACATTATTCTGTTATTGTCACAGTTTTTACAGCAACTTCTAATAATACCCCTGAGGGAGCTGTAAAATGTTTCATGTCTCAAAGATACTTAGAAAAGTGTCGCAGTTATTTTTGCAGCATGCTGAAATGTTGCCCATTCGTTTAACATACAGCATTTTGTGGATGATCTTATCCAAAGTGGCTCACAGCACTGGTTTTCATACTGAGGTGTGGCACCGGGTCCCCAGCAAAAGTACAAGAATTTTAACTTTCATCACAGTTTTGGGAATTATTAAATGATCTCAAAATGGAATTGTAATAAAATATATGTCAATATTGATAAACTTTTGATGATTTCTTGATATAGGGAGCTCTAAGATATCGCAGTTTACAGTTTTTTTGGTTTGCATGCCATAGCAGACGCCCGTCTCTTGCAGAAAGCATGAGTTTGACGTTTCCGGTGAAGAAAGCTTAGTGGACACACAGCATAACTTCAGAAAAGATCTCACAGCAGAGGCAATGAAACAGACTTTAGGATATATTTTACAGGAGCTAGTGACGACAATGCTCATAAGAGCAACAAAAGGGAGACGCTATAACCAATTTATCAACCACCTGTTAAACGAGCAGGACACAAACTTTTGCCACTGCCCGCTGTAACGTGCAGTCCTGTCTTTATCCCTTCGGTTTGTTTTACAACCGTACAGCGCTTG
Source organism: Protonibea diacanthus (assembly GCA_028641955.1). Taxonomy (NCBI): domain Eukaryota; kingdom Metazoa; phylum Chordata; class Actinopteri; family Sciaenidae; genus Protonibea; species Protonibea diacanthus. The sequence goes on along the minus strand of CM053985.1, from coordinate 17,550,188 downwards.
TTATAAATGAACGTGCATTGTTATGCAAATTATTGACAAAAAGATAACACGTTGTTAATTAAATGGAAGTGTTTTTTCATATCTCAAAAGCAATGAAGTGCAGATTATGCAGTAGGTCTGTGCCAACCAAGATGTACCATTCCAGCAACCATGCCATTATTTTACTAAGTTATAAGAAAAAAACTAACTGGCATTGTTTTGTTAAGGCAGATAAATCATGTCTGCAAAGTTTTACTTCCTGGTTTACAGTACCATAAGTTCATACTTTACAGCAGCAATGTCAAAAGTGGGAACAAAATCAACCAAACCCGGCACTCTTAGTGCTACTCCACTCACTGAATTATATGGTTTCACCAATATGATGACAGAAAACGTATGGTTTTTATATCACGCTTGACCATCTATTCAATTTTGCTGTGCAATCTGCCGCTGTATGCCAGGACTTATGGCATTTGCCGTGGTACCAGCTCATGAACCAACCACTTGATTCCATCTGACATCCAAATTGCTGATACCCCAACTGCTCCCTCTTTAGTAATGTTGCTGGGCAACACAAACTATTCCAGCCACTCGTCACAGTTTTAGGCAAATTTTCATTCAATCAAGGAAGCAATGTTGCATCGGTGAAGGCTTAAAGTCACACACGCTCAAACTGCCACAACTCGCATTCATTCAGTTGAGCACTTTACCGTAAAACAGGAGGGTAAAAGCTGGTGTTTATCTTGATGATATGTTTGTTGCCCGAGGTCTGCCAAAGCTGAAATAAATGCCTGTCACTTGCAGCTCTTTACACAACCTGTTAATTTGTATCTGCATCTCTTTTTACCATTACTTTCTTGCAACAGTTAAAACTGACCCCTTAGTCGCTAGCATCAGAGACCAAGTTAGCAGTTTGTATCTGTTTCACAATGAGAGCCTTCCAGAGGACTGCAGGTGGAAATCTTTTAACATGAAGTAGCAGCAGGAAGAGCCTGGTTTGCATTAACAGATTAATTAGAGCTTACAGGTGTTCTGGTTTCAGTCTGTAGTCAGAGTAGTATTGACTAGTCACGTTTAAGCAGGCTTTAGTTGCAGTGCAGCCATGCAGAGAGGTTGAATGCATTGGCTGAAATGCAGTCTGATGAAGTTAACTGCATTCACATGCAAATATCTGTTTATAGAGATCAGCAGAAATGTGTCCTTTCACGTCATTCTCATGTATGAAGTTGGAAATCGGTCCATAGAGGACGTCTGCAGACACACTGTAATGTATAAATGTGTGCAACCATGACACAATCCGTGCACAGTACCAAAAGATGGACTTTTTTTTTTTTTTCTGACATACAGTTTTTTTTTGTTGAAGCGTTACTTGACAGATGTAAATAGTTTTCCTCCTTTGAGACACAAATTCATTGAGTGTCTTTTGAATAAAAGATTTTGTGGCTGTTTCTCTATAAAGTGCTCAGTAATTATGGCATTATTCAGAGCACAATAGCATTCCTTTAAATACAGGCGGCTTGTGAGGCGCATTCACTGATGGAGGGGTTGTGATTAGAGAGAAGAATGTGATTTTCTTCATTAATGGACAGTTTTGTTGCTTTGCAAAGTTTTTCATTCCTAAAAGCCCATGCATCAGACGATAGAGAGGAAGATAATGAGATAGAAAGCGGTGGTGGTAGAAAGAGCTTTTACCAGAAGCCTGCGACACAGAATGGAAGAACAATCAAAAAACGAGAAGTGAGTTAGAGATTGACGGACTGACTGAAGGAGGGGGGGGGGACCAACTTTCATTTGTCAGGTAATTTATAAAGATTTCTCAGTACGAAAGACAGAAGAAAGAAACAGCAAAACAAAGATCTGCTCTCCTTGTGCTGCTTGTTACTTTATTACAGCTAGCGGAACCGATTAATCAACATAATGCATTTAACCAATTATGCTAGATTTGATCTGGCTGCAGAGCTAATTCAATAGAGATCCTTAGTGATTTACGAGGGCCAGTTTATTGTTGTGCTGGGATGGGAGATCCGATGTTCCAGTTGGAGATGACTAAAGGCCTGTAAGGAGACCTCAGGAAACATCTAACCTGACATCTCTCTCAACGGAAGACAACACAACAAGCACCTGACAGCCTTTTTATTTTCTAAAATCTCTTGAACTTGAAGCAAACTTTTACATTCACAGTTTATAGCTTTCTTTTATTGGTCTCTTAACCCAGAGACCGATTGATTACATTCAGAAAACATTCTATTAAAAGACAAAACTGTAGTCAAGAGAAAAAAAATATTGGAGAATTGGAGCCAAGAAAATCATGGATAAAAAGTTATGGTGTAATAAAACTGCTGTTCCTAGAACACGTCAAAGACAAAGATACAGTAAAGGCAGGGTGGAATAATTAGAACTTTTTTTGTGAAACAGGGATGGGACTGTCCATTGTGTAACTTCTCTACCAGAGAATAACAGAAATGAAAACATTATGATGCTACACTGACTTGTAATAAGGTGAACGGTGTTTCTGTCATTCCCACTGCGCCTCGTACGATTGTTTCTGGACTATGTACGATCTCCCACGAGAAGTTCAGAGGCATTTACTGCTCTAAGTCACACTTCACCATGACTATTGAACCTTTCTGGGTGAAACTAGGTTATGTTTTATGGAGAAACTTTCAATAACGTTGCCCCTTAGTTGAGAAGGAGAGGTCCTGAGGGTGCTATAACAACATCCAGGTTGTTGAAGTATACAATGTGAATTTTTTATTTTTTCTGTCTCATTACACTCCAACTCTCTCCCTCTTTTTATTGTCAACAGTGCTTTCCAAATGGTTTCCTATAATATTATGTATAATGTCTCATAGTAAGTTGTATGCAGGCCTTTTGATCTGTTGGGGGAGTAAAGTTTGGAGCAGATTCAGACAGCCTTCCTAGCACGACAACAAAAAATGCACTTCAAATCTAGCTTTCAATAAACAGAAGGTTTTGTCATGAGTGACGACTCTATGCTACCAGTGTAGTTATACTGACGACTAAAGTAGCCTACATTTCTTAACTCCACTGTTGTCACACTGTGTCATATTGTTTCGCAGTCACAACACCATATGGCTCTGTCAAGATGTAATTTACAGTGTTGCAAGAGCATGATGAAAGTCTTTTTCACAAACGTGTAATTAAGTCTAACTGTAAATGCTGCCGTTTTATTGGCTAAATTACTCATACAAATGCATGCATAATCAAGGAAATTGCATCGAAACAATATTGTGAGTCTTGCATAAAGATCATGATGCAACAGCCTGCAATTAACTTCATCAATTCCTGCTTGACTTCAGCCCAAGAATATATATATATATACGCTATAAAATGAAAAATGTGAAGTCAAATGTAAATACCAATGATATTTACACTGAATATCTGCTGCAAAAAAGGGCTTATTAAGAATGTTATTTTGTGCTCTCTCTCTCCCTCTCTCTCTCCCTCCCTCTCTTCTTGCTGCTTCTATCTCATTGTCTATGTATTCCTATCTATTATGACATAAACATGGGCACTAGCTGTTCCAAGATATGTTTGAAAACTCACAAATGTTCTGTGTCAAATCACTGCTAATCTCTGTTCTTTGTGTTGCTCATGCATCTTCTCCAGGAGCTTAGGAACTGTCATGACAACCAAGGTCACTCGGAGGACAGAGCCAATACCGTTTTCACGACTCTTCACCAGGAGCGAAAGATAAAACTTAACCTCGTTCATTGTGTAATACATTATTGAATATGTATTTATAGTTTGAGGCTCATCAAATGGGGTTGTGATTTTGTTTTGAACAAAAACATGGCTCGTCTCAGTTTTCTTGGTGAGTGGTATACTGCCTATCCATCCACCTTTTTGATTAATTTTCTCATTTTCTTTCAACATTTAACATCTCAAAACTTGTCCTATAATTTTTATTCAATTTATTTTCCTTCACATGCCTTTCTTCCTTCTTTTCCTGCCCCTCCACACTCCATTATCTCTGTTATACTCATCCTTTTGCTGGCTAATGTGCCCCCTCCACTCCAATACACACTCAAACACTTAAGTACTCACACAGACAGGCACACACACTCACACACACACACACACTAACACACACAGACCATTCAGTTCCGCCAGCTTGTCGGAGTGTGACTGATTGATTACTACCCAGAAGGCTTGGCTTTGTTGATGTCAGAAACAGGACAGGTACCCCAGACCACAGGGGGCACAAAGAAGATTGATGTCTCTCTCTTTCGCATCCCTCCCTTTTCTTTCTCTCATTTTCTCTCTCCATCTCCTCTGTGAGTCACTCACACGTCCATGTATGCGCACACATTGACCCCGGCTAATCACCGTAAGGGTTTTTTATTGCATTTGTAGCTAAAACATATCATTTTTGCGGCTGTAAATTCAGCTGTCAGTTGTAAATTCATAGGCTCATGTATGTTGGAAGTCGGTGTGTGTCCAATAACAGGCAGGCATGTAAATGATTTTGGTACTCGTCCAATAGTGCAATTACTCTCTCGCATGTAAATTTAAGTTTCTCTGTTGGGGAAACGCGTGTGCGCATTTATACAAATCAATTTTGAATGGAGGCATACAACCGTAAACATGAGGATACATGAGGGTAAGTGAATTTGAACATTGTAAAATAAAATGGCTGAGTCCATACATACAGTAGGCACCGTATGAGGCCGTGTTCAGACCGGCTACTATCGGTTTCATTTGAATGAGGCAACTCTGGCGGAAAGCCAGCAGCACATCTACGGCTTGTACATGACTGGCAATCGGAATCAGCAGCACAAAAACATGACAGCATAACTTACCTGTTCTAGCAGGCAACCAGGCTTCTTCCAACCTGCCTCAGTGCCACATCTTTGTCTATTTTTGGATGAGTGGGGAGCCTACGGAGGCAGGACTGCCAGTATGGCGACAGCTACCACTTTGAGCTTCACAACTTCTCTTCAGAAACCTATGAGTGACGTCATACTACATCTGTGTTTTATCCAGTCTATGGTAAACACGCCGTAAGTAAGACCGGCTGTCCTCCTGACCTCCTTGTCTTTCCTGTACATTTGTGATCAAAAGGCTGAGTCTCAGTGACCGTACCTTTTCCATAGTGAGTGTATTACTATGTAGAACTTTATGAACCTTCTCTAATAAACCATTAATTCGCAAGCTCATAATCCTTTTGTCTTTTACAGGGATGCTGCACGCCAGCCAATTCAGGAGGTGAAAGGTTTCAGGAGGCATCATCATCTTGTTTATGTGCCTCACCAGTTCTCTCCCCTTTCCTATCACCTCACTCTTCCCTGTCTTTGTGGTTCAACTCTGCAGGAGGCATTAATGATCTGATGTGGGATCTGCCCTTTACTACCCCAACCAGCTGTAACACAGCATTTGCAATAATAATAGCTGATGTGGGACCACCCATTGTTCACCCCCATCCAGGTGTTCCTGGGCACCTGTAAATTTAATGATCTGACCAGGGAAGCGACCCTTCGACACTTTGACCAGTTGTCTGTTTTAGCTCTGCCTCTCAAATCACCCACTGTATATAAGCCACATTCCTTGAGACTAGTAGAGGCAATACACAAGCACACTTGGAAACCGCTGAAAGAGGCAATGTTGACTTTAGTTGAAGGCTGTTAAATGTGATAAATGAAATATGGATTCCTACAGTAACTGGTCCTTCAGGGACTGCAGATGAAGATATTTTGTTTGGGGCTGCTGCTTGTGCTGCTATAAATACAGTACATCTATCGTATTATAAAAAATAATACTACTACTGGTACCAAAGCATAGTGCAAATGCTACAGCATTTACAATTACACCTGAAATGACTACAAACCTTTAGCTTCATCATTTAACCATTAGTGTGACTGCTCTCATTCCCCATATATCAGCGTTACTGTGAACTGCAGCCTATTGAAAGCTTTGGATGTTCTCTCTACTTCTCCCTTTCCTCACATTTCTTCAGCTATCGACAGCTCTGCTAATGATGCTCACTTTATGCGCATTGTATAAATTCAAGCTTAAAGGTCCGGTGTGTAAGTTTTAAGGGGCTCCATTTACAGAATATAAAAGAAATGTAAATATATTATGCATAACTAGATTGTCATTAGTGTTTAATCACCTGTAAAATAAGAATCGTTGTGTTTTCGTTACCTTGGAATGAAGCTTTTTATATCTACAAATGCTGCGGGTCCTGCAGTCCATCCCGAGATGTTTCTGCAATAGCTCAGGATGGACAATGGCTTTTTGTTTTTTTGCCTTGCCCTGGGCAGAACACAAACCATCTGTTTTGTGTCCCCCTTCTGATAGGTGGGGTTTGTATTAGTGCAACTGTGTGCACCTGGCCAGTCTGTCCAGAATGCATTTAGGATCAGCCGTATCCTTCCTTCTGTCTCGCTTCAGAGTTTGACGTTTTTTTGTGTGTGTGTGTGTGTTTTGTTTCGATCCACTTATCATTATTTTATGATTGTTGTTTTTTTTTGTAAATAAATATGTTCTTCCCAGTACAACTGAACAACTCTGTGTATTTCCAACCTTTTGTCACGGCCCATGAGGCGGGTCATAACAACACATAAATTTATTATTAGATACGTTTTATAGGGTATTTCAAGAGAAAGAGTGAGAGTGCAGTCACATCTTTCTATTCTCTCTGTCTCATCTATCTCTTTTCACCCCCCTATACTTTATCCATAACTCTCTAATTTTCCTCTTCTTCTATTTTCTTACCACCACCCTGTACGATACATCACTAAACAGACACTCACTGACTCCGGTGAAGTTATCCATGATGTGAAGTAAAGCATCCAGACAAAGTTGGCGTGATAAAGTAGCTAGCAGAAGTTGTGCTGAGAAATACTTCACAAAATCTGTGGATTTTCCTCTGGGAAGGACAGAGTTGTACTGTGTAGACTACAGAAGTACAAGAGGTGAAGGAAATGTTGCATTTATTTCTCAAAAACATTTCCTATTATATTTATGAGTCTGTACGTCCCTCTTATGCATATTTGAACAAATATATTTACCCCTCTGTCCAGTTCCCTCTTGAATATTGGGCTAGACAGAAAAAATAAGACTGTAACTTCAAATTGCCTCTTTCATCATGACCAGCGGTGCTGCAGGGAGTGTGTCTGTAGGCCCCTCGAACCTCCCGCAGAGCTAAGCTCGGTGTGGAGTAAATCCTCAAACCTGTCTCTCAGATAGATTACACTGCACATGATCTCTCTCTCTCTCTGACTCACACATGCACACATCTTCCCATGGATTTGGACAACACGCTGTGCTCTGTTCCATATTCCTCTCATAACCTTGAAGACCCCTGTCACAAAGTTTGATAAAATCATTTACACTTTATGCAACTGTTCATAAACATACCTATTTTTGGCTCAGGCATTCATCACAAGAGGTACAGATGCCTATATATCACCTCTTATTGCTCCCGTTTGCATCAATCTTGTCCGCGTTTTAAAATTTCAGCTGCAGAGGAATCAAATGTGGAAGTGGAATGACATGTTATTAGATCAGTAAGTAGTTGTCCTTCCATCCATTTTCTGTAGACACTTATCTCCATCAAAGTCCTACAGGCAATTTAGAGTCTACTAACCTATTAAATGCATGTCTTTGGACTGTAGGTAAAAGGAGTACCTGGAGAGAACCCAAGCAGACATGGGGAGAACATGCAAACCAGGGTTCAACCTGGTGCATCACTGTGCCGGATGAATGAAACAAATGAAACCTCGTTTGAAATCCTCGTTTGAAATTCAGCATCGATGAGCTCTGAAGTGACATAAGTCATCAAGCTCTGTCTGTGATAATCAGTCTGCATTCTTGTAAACGTCATTTGTGTCTAGTTTCTGGCACCAAATTCAAAATGGGCATATCGTTATCCAAAAACAATAAAATTCAACATCTGATAATTGTCTTTGTGCTGTTTCAGTGTTTTTCACATCATCATATTTTCTTTCTATTTGCATTTTACACTGTGCCAACTTTATTTTGGAAATGGGGTTGCACTTCAAATCCTTTCTCAAACCATGAACTAAAATGTCAATATGTGTGTCTTACAGCAGCGAAAACATTATTCATGATGACAGGTTATAGTACTTGAGATTCTTCTCGGTCTCAGTCTCGTCTGGGATTTGCTTGCATTTTTACTTGGTCTTGTCTCGGTCTCTCAGCTTTTATTTCAAGGCCGGTCAAGACCACAACTACGGGGATACTCACTAAATTGCCTGTACATTGTCTGATTTATTTGTTGAGAATGTTGTTTGTGAATGTGGGAGACAGGAGAAGAAGCTGTGGTCTGTGGCTGTCTGGGAAGAGATGTCAGCTAAATCCTCTGTAATGAAATGTGGCTACCTAAACCACAAAGAGTTCATTTGCAGAACAGCATCCGAAAGAAAACACACAACACACAGCAGTATGTAAATGCTTGGTGAGACCGTAGGAATCATGCCTTATCCAAAGATATTTGGTGAATATTAACTACACTCTGTATTAGCTCCTGAAGCGGGCGATATCCTGCCTGGTCTTGGTCTTGACTCGGCTGCACCCTGCCTTGGTCTCCGCTGGAGACTGATAACAATTGTAGAAGGAACAATTTCCATCACTCTGGTGGCCAATATAGTACATGTTTGAGCTGGAATACAAACAGACCTTTTGTGGATTTTGCACCAGTGTAACTCATACTCAAAAGGCTGAAACAAAGAATAAATATAATAACAATAATAAACTTTATTCAAGTTAAATATTGTAGACACATTTACATTGTCAATCAATTCTATTTGACATTACCAAGAGCTTCTTCTCTCTATGCTTCTTGCCACAACGTTGTAAATCACAGTTTCTTCCAGATAAACTTAGATGCAGTGACACCAGTATTGTTATATTACCTCAAGCTCATCAACCATATCATTGCATCAGATAACATATACATCAATATATATCTACGACAGGTCAAAGTCAGCCAGTAATATCAGACACTAGTCCCAACTTGGTCTCAACCCGCTGAAGTCTTTTCTCGGTCTCTATACACTCTGGTCTTGGAGATAACTTGGTGCATAATGACACGGCAAGAAGTTCTGATACTTGGCCCCTAAAAAAGATAGGGTAAGGATAGAGGCAGCCACTATCCGTATGTAAATTCTTGCTTTAGAAGATGTTGAGCAGAATAAGTGAAGCCTGTGAAGTGAGGGAGATCTGAGGTGGTATGGACTGATTACCTGAAATGTCACTGAATGCATGTATAAGTTAGACTATATCTAAAATATTCTTAAAAAACCTCCTTCCCTCTGTGAAAGTCATTTGTGCCTTTTCAAGCATGTAAAATCGGCAAGTCTCCATCATTGTTTGATGAGTTCACATCAATTTGAGGCCTTTTAATGTCAAGCAAGAATACCATCACCACCTGCAACGGCCATTGCTGTTTTTTTTCAAGATTTCATCCTCAATCTGATGACCTCTTTTCACCAACTGTAGCTCATGCTTTTTTTTCATTAATAGACTTATGTGTTTCCCCATAAATGCATTCCTTTACTCCCCAAACAGATGAATGGGAGAAAGCAGTTAAGCCTCAAAGGGCTGGTGAAGACATCTGACACCATATTGTGCGGCATGGGTGATTTAAATGCCATTTCAAACCATATTGTGAAAACAATCCACTTCATCCGTGAACATAAGAGAGTTGCCAAATTCTATCTAACCGTATGTGAAACAACAGAGGCAGGAGCAGAGGGAGAGGGCTGAGGGGCTGTCGGTGTTGAGAAAGTGTGCAGCCTCTGAACGCTCCGGATTATTTCATCCTCGGAAATGAAAAGTTTCGTTCTCTTGCTCATGAAAGCGGAAATGCTTTCTGTTTCTATTATGTACATGCAGTCATCACACTTGCAGGAGCTTTTAAAGTGACCAGATCGTCCTTTAACATATTGTAAGTTGCAAACAGCCATATGCGAATGACTGGAGGGATAAGATGCAGAAATGGACTCAAGGTGTCATCCCCGAAGGCTGATGAAGGAGTATGCAAAAACTCTTGCAAGGAAAACAACATATTGCTTCATGTTTTAATTGGAGCAAGTTAATGGTCCGTGAAGACTTGTGTATTAGTCACTAAGACAAGCTGTTCTGATAAAAAAAAAAAAAAAAAAAAAAAGTGTGTGTATGTGTGTCTCCACATAAAAAGTTTGCTTTTCTGTATCTCTGCCTGTTTTGTGTCAACCCTCCAGGGGGGGGAACAATATTATGCTGTTCTCTTTTACCACCAAACTTTTTTTTTTTTTCTTTGCACAGATTTCTTAGAAACTTGACAAGAGAACATGTTCAAACAATAATTACACCCCGTGTACATCATAAATGCAAATTTTAAAGGCAGTTTAAGAGGAAAGAAACAGAAATGTCGCCTCTGTTTTCGAGTCTTTACAAGTCAGGTGTGTGTGTGAGTGTGTGTGTGTGTGTGTGTGTGCAGGCGTGTGTGTGTGTGGTAAGAGGGTTAATAATTAATTGTAGTTTGCTGCATGTGTGTTTATGTAAGCAAGAGGCAGAAAGCTACTGTGATATAAATACAGTGTGTCTATCATCTTTAGCAGCTGTCACCACAGTTAATGGGGTAGACAGCTTTGTAAACACACGCACACATGCACTCGCGCGCATACACGCACGACCATGAGCGGGAAATGAGTCAATTCTATTAGGATGACATATATCTTGTCTTTTATGAAGCAGTTCAGTTTATACCTCGGTCAATATGATATTGAATTCTTAAATTTAGCAGTGTTTCAGTGCTGTAGGAAACACTGTTGTATCAATGCAAATATCAGTTTACTATTTATCTTATTTAAATATAGAACCTAATGAGTACTTTTTAATTGGTATAAAGTGGTATAAACATTATATAATGTGCAATGTATTATGTAAACCAATTAAAAGAAGACTAACCCCTGGATTCCACCGGGCATAGACCTGGACGCTGTTTTGTTCTTCACATCCCACCAGGAGTGGAGCCAGACTTTGTTAACTTGCTCAGGGTCATTGGTAATTTTCCTCTTTATGCAAACCATGAGTATGTGTCGTGGAATTTCTTATCAATTGGTGTCAGACTGAAATAAAGAGACAGACTGAAATAAAAACCGTCTTTTAATCATTTTATTCTTTGCAAAGAAGGTCACACAGTCATACGGAGTGCGTGGCAGCCTGCAGTGTGAAAAGAACAAGAGTTACTGCACATAGAAAACAAAGAATTTATCAGAAGCTACAACCTTCTTCCCACAGTCTAGCACTACGGGCAGACCAGTTTAGACGTCACCAGTGCAAGGGCACAAACAGTTGTCTGGGGCATTCTTCATTCGTCTAAGGATAAAGTGAGGGGAAAAAAAACATGACAGTATGATGACTATGGTGATTGTGATGACTACCAGAGAGAAAAACAGTATATATGTATATATATATAGAAAGTTGATCATCAAGATTGAACATCTTAATGCTACAATTCTACAATCTACTAGCACGCATCAAAAGTTTCCATCACAGTAAGTAAGCTATGTACTTAAAGAGTGTCCCTCTTTTGTTTTTATGATCAGTTTGTGTTTTATTCTGAAAATTGACAGGAAGCCGTTTCTATGTCCAACTTTCGGCGAGCTCGATCAGCTCTAATCCGGCTTGACTCAGCTGGATGCTGCCTCTGTCAAAAACAAATTATAAAATAAAATCAGCTGCATATTCTCCACAGAGCAGAGGAGGAGGAACGCTTCCGGGACATTCCTGAAAGACGCGGTGGTGATTCTGGTGGAATCACAATCATTATCTAGAACGGGCACGATCAGCGTTGCCAGCTACGGCGCAGCGGGAACGTGCCGCAGCCGTGCCCAGTGGGACTGAGCCTCAAAGGACTCAAGCTATGCTAGCAGCTCTGTGAGGCTGTACGAATGCACAACGACACTTTGAGCCAACAATGTTAGCATATGGATGTTTATTACCAAAAGTATTATAAAACACACTAAACTTGCGACTTGTTGTCACTCGTACACCAAGGTTATTACATATCATTTTACTCAAGAAAAGTCAGAGGCTTCTCAAGTTATTTCAGTCCCGACCAAGATGACGGTAAAATTGACTGACCCACATTATAGCGTGGCTAATAAGTATAAAACAACAACATGTTGTAATTTGATAATGGCTCTAGAGGAACATTTATAGCAGTATATATCCAATGATAGTGTTGGTGGCCTAGTATTTATTAGCGATATTTTGCATAGGCTTCCTTTTTAACTTCGAGGGAGTTACTATTGTCGTATTAAGGAGGTACATCCGAACATGATCGACTGAGAGAAATAGCAGCTTAGCGGTTTGTATTTCGAAGTGGGCATTTGAAAACACAGCAAGCGAGTCAAGCGAGTGTGAAAAGAAAGACGTAAAAAAAAAAAAAAAAAAGGAGCCACAGAGCGATAAAACCTGCGACAGAGAGGACAGCGAGCAGAAGAAAGGTCTAAGGTTTGTATTTAATCCTTCTGCTGTTTGTGTCTGCAGCTCTCACAGGAGCACTAAAGCTTCCAAGGCGAGACGTCTTTATTACGGTGTATCCCCACACCACATTTAACCTGCCCAGCGTATCTTCTTCCTTATCCTGTTCTCTCCTCCGCGCGGCTTTCTCTGTGGGTTTTTACTTCTTTTTGTTTTTATTTTTGTTCCTTTGCTCTCTCAGCAGCCTTTAACATGCTTTCAAAGGTTTATCACAGTAGATCAGACTTGGTAATGTTGCATGCTTTTAATCTAATCAGTTCAAGCAAGGCGCCTACTTACACCCTCTCACCAGTCATCCTCATTTCTCCATAACCTTGGTTTGAACCATATTCTCTGTGTGCGTATTCATCTCTTGTGTGTGCTGGTGAGTGTAACTGGCTGGTTAAAGCCTGAGTAGTGGTGTAGATCAGGTGGTTTTTATGTGGTGCTCAGGGATTTGTCTTTATCAGTGTGTGTTGTGGCTCACGGTAAACCTGAAGTGTGCGCAGCAGAGAGATCACTTTATTTGAAGATGAATAAAGCTGCTAAAGTCGTTCTATTTGTCCTCGGTGGTCAATGTCAGCTAACAGGCTCTTTAAATTCAGATGGGCAGTTTTTAACAAGTGGAATGAGGATTACTAATATAATGTGGAGTGGAGTTTTAGTGTGCTCCAAAAAGGGCAAACAAATGACTCCTGTTCAGCTGAATCAGCTTAAGTGAGCACAGTTCAGTGCAAGTTTGGCCTTTCTGATGATTTCCCTGAATCTGGTTAGTCAAATTATGTGGTCATGAAAGACTTTTAGCAAAAAATGTTCCAAGTCTAAATGAAGCCTTCATGAAATATTTGGTGCCAGAAAAGTATTGTGTTGCCAGAACTTCTAGTCAGGTTGCATTCACATCTTTTACGTCAGTAATGTGGCTCTTTTTTTCTTTTCTTTTTTTTTTTACTATGACACACTGTGGAGGGGGGCCTGGGTTGGCTCAGGAGATCAGCGCCCTCGTGGGCTGATTGACATAGCTGGAACTGGTTGTCTAATCACTCTTTCTTCTTAATGCAGTAGCATGCTGGACCTGACAGAGCGAGACACACAGAAGCCGGGTGGATGCGCTTGCCTGTTTCAATTGAACTTTCGCTACAGAACGGACTGACTGACTATATCTGTAGGATGTGCAACCAAGAGTGCATACAAGAAATGTATTATTATGTAACTATATTAAACTGTGTCTGAAAAGTGAAAAGAAAGATGAAATAATCATCATCTGATTGGGCCGTCATGCTTGTGTATGTGTGCTGAGAACCCAAGGTGACAGTGAGACTTTTTTTCTTTTTTGCATTTCTTCAAGTTGCATTCTTAAGTCCATTGACTCTGAAAGACTGGAGGTCCTAACATGTGCACTAACCATTAACTGTTGAAGTAGTAGTAGTACTTGATCAACACATTTTTGCTGTATTTTGTTGAATTTCCAAGGATGGAGTGGAACAAAGACATCAACTCTTTTGCACTTACACTGTTCCTGAATGCAGTTGTGTGCATTCACTTCCATTCAATCATAGAGACTGTCAGTAGAATGAATCATCACTATGAATGAGGCCAATATGCAGTCTAATCAGTTACTGCTTAACTGATTGGTTGCTTGTTGATCTGGTGGCTTAGCATCACCTCTGCGCTCTACTGCTACAAACTATACAGTAGCTGCTGTTAGCAACCCTTAGTTAGCTGTAATGTTACCGTCCAGACTGGATGCTCAAAACACCAGGAGAGTGTTGGTGTTTGCACTGGTAGCATGGGAGCTTTTGGCTGCCACGACGACGACAAAGTTTTCGTACCCAGGATGGGGAGGGAGGGATAAACAGCCGAAACCAAAAAGCTTCGGCTGTTTATCAGAAGTAATTTAGTAACATTCTTGCTAATCTTCATTCTGGGAGGTGAGTAATAAATGTTTACAGTATGAGACGACTGAAACTGACACACTGAAGTGACAGCTTCTGCTTCTGTTGATGTTTACCACTCTAACATCCACTTCTGAGTCCCTGAGAAGACACCGAGCGCTCCCAACAGCAGTAGCACGGTTAAACACAATGATTGACACAGATTTTATGTCAAACAGACACATACAGTATACTCCCAAATACATATGTGCATGCAGTGCTAAAAATGCACTTACAGTCAACACACACACACACGCACACACACATACACAGACCTTTATGTAACCCTCAGATAGTGTCCTTGCCTTCAGCTGCTTCTGGCTAATGTGTCTCGCTTGGAGGTGGTGAAATCTGGTCATAGATGCTGGCACTTGCCTCGGGTCACATAAAAAAAAAAAACACACACACACACAGACACACACACACACACAAACACACGAATGTGCTAACTTGTTCCCGAGGGTGTGACGAGGACAGTGAATCAAAGGACACTGAGAAACAGTCATCTCTGACACAGATTGACTCAGACACGCGTGTTCTCCTCTTTCTGCTCCTACTTGATCAACAACACAGAGAATAACCTTTACGTTGCACCGCGTCGGATGTTAGCATGCATATATGCAGACAGTAATGCAGTAGCACGGAAACAAAGTTAATTGCTGTGAATATAATAATAATATATATATAAACACACTGTACCCACGGGGGCTTTGAACATCTGGATCCATCTGTGTTACCTCAGATTTGAACGACTTGTTCACTATTTCTTTTATTTGGACGCACTCTCACTCCTCTCACTGGACTGCATGTCAGAAATATGATTTTTAATTACTGTACCTGCATCACATGCCCATGCAGTGACCTTCAGGTGAACAGCAGAGAATGATACTGTTTTGTTTTGTGTGTGTGTTTGTGTGTGTGTGTGTGTGTGTGTGTGTGTGTGTGTGTGTGTGTGTGTGTGTGATAAAAATAGTCCCACTTTATCCTGGAAACCAATTATTTGCTTCCAACGCCCCTTTGAATAATTGTACAATGTTGGTTAAGGTCAAAGCTAGACAACTTCAATTCATCATGACTCCATTTTACTTTGACTCTACACCCACAGCATTATCATTACACATAATAACTGAAGGTAAACAAGAATATAACTCTCTATAGCCGTCCTTTTGAAGTCCTTGAGAATTCACACAGATTCACTTGATGGACGCAAAACTGTAGTGGATGCACACACACACACACACACACACACACACACACACACACACGAACGTGCCCACACATACACAGCAAACCAATTTTCATGCGACACATATATTTCCCCACCCCCATCAGTGTTTTGTTGAACAAACAGTTGAACGGTGAAAAGAAATGCTCCGGGGAGTTTGCCATTCATGTGTCCTATCTGTGTGAATTAAGAGCTGAAAACGCTGGTGCAGATATTGCCACTCCCCTCGCCCCGTATCGCCCCCACCCACCCCCCTTTATCCAAATGTGTAGAAAGAGGCAAGGTGGTGCAGACATCAGCAGTTTAGTGAATCTCTGCATGCGCTGAGAAATAGGAGGACCTGAGGGAAAAGGTCAAAGCAATATAAATTTGACATGTAGATAGAAAAGGCTTTTTCACCTTCCGGGGGTGTGAATGTTCTGTCCCACAGTTTTGCACATTACACAGGGCTGTGTGCTGTGTGCAAAGTCCTCTTTGTGTCTTACGCCGTGTGCATGTATGCAAAATTTGGCTGCGTTTTTAGCAACATTTCATCCAGGTTCACCATCTTACGTACACAGTAATAATGTGGCCACAGTTATTTGGTATTGATTATTGAGATTACTGCAGATACACAGTCCTGCGATACACAATGCGCACACACTGATTAGTAATTAGCACTTGCTAAGTGCATGAATTACTCATTTGTATCCTCTGATTAGGTAAAATGAACAACTTAACACTTGGCTGAAAAGCAGTGTGGTGCTGCCCAATCTGTTTTGAAGTTTTTAAGCCATTTTCACCCCTGACCACACCAAACTGAGATGTCACAGGGTCCTGGAGTACACATCACTGCAGCAAAGAAAGAGAAATAAACCCACTGGAGTTTTAAGATTCTTGGGGGGGGGGGGGGGTTATGTTCCTCTATAATTTGTGTGCTGTGGGGATCAAATGTAATAAATGAAATAATGTTATTCTTTTTGAGGAGCTATTCGTCACATAGGCAGCACTCTACTAAAATTCAGCTGCATCGCTACACGTTGGGGAACATTACTTACACATGGGCACAAGTCATTTATTAAAACAACCATGCTTGAAATAATTCTACATGTCAGAGGTGTAATGAATTTATGATCGTGAGAGTTTACTAAAAATCCTTTTAGTGCTTGGCAGTTTTGTTTATAAATAAAACGGCTGAAAGGCAATAAATTTGAACTCAGGCCAAAAATCTACTTTAGTGGATAGTCATTTTTCTGGATGGTTTTGTACCTGGTTCTGGATTTTTAAGATCAAAAGTTCATTCTTGCCTTTGAAAACAAAAAAAATGACCTTACCACAAAGTCCATTTTACAGCTGCTCTGGAGCTTTTCTATGATACAGCACTGTTTCTGATGTCAAGAAGTTTTGATCTAAACTTTTTAGCCAACATAGACATGTTCTTAAAGTCCTGGGAGAGCTCTAAGAAAAAAAAAATCTAAGTTTGAATACCTACACTGCCGTGATCACTAGACAAAATCTATCTGCTGAGGAAGATTGAACTGCAGGATTGAAACCTCTGGAATAGCCGAGGCTGGACACTTAAACAAACCTAACAAAAACTGACACAATGACTCTCTAACTGACCTAATTTTAGACATATTGATATGATGGATTTCATATTTATTTATTTTATAAATACATATTCCCAGCTCACCTTCATAAAATTACTTCTGTATTCCACAGCCTTTAAACGACCTCCTCTGCACACTGTTCATAACATATACTGATTTAGGCTTTTTACAAAACTCTTCATGGATACTCATCCACCTATTTAAGTCAGTCATTGCAGCTAATATTGGTGACCAAGTATAACACATGGCCTTCTCACATCAGAGTAAATCCAATATATCCTTTGGTCTGTTGTCATTCAAGTCTGCTGCTGCTAATGATCGGGATTTGCTCCAAAGAAACACAAATTGATCTCACTCGCTGCTTTTAAGGGTGAACTTCTAAAAGTGTTTTGATGATACTTGTAGATGTTTTATGTCTGTTTGATGTGATTATTTGTTTCATGTAGTTTATGTAGCTTGCTACAGTGACGGGGGGTTAGTTACACCTTTACCCCAGGAGCAGTTGAGCAAACTTTATTTAAGTAACATCACTACAACATCCTGCTGATTGACTGATGGGATAACAGAAATGAAAGAAGAAATGTGACGTTTCATCTTGATTTTTTTGTGATATCGCCCACCTCTAAGAACAGCTACTGAATGGATCTGTTTTTATTATGATTGTTGCTAATTGAAAATCTCCAAAGTGCTAACATAAAAAAAAAACACACAGAGAAGTGCTGGCAGAGATACACCCCTGATTTGTACATGCTCATGCGCTGCTGGTGGCAAAACATCTATTCACACTGACGGGGAGACGTTAATAGGAAGGGACGGCCTCCCCCAGGCGCCAATCAGTCGGCATGTCCTCACGCTCTAAGACAGCCTTCATGTGGGACAGACTTGGCGTTTGTGTCGGTCTGTGAAGTCCAGTTTTCGAGGCTGACGTTTGCGCGAGCGTGCGAGTACAACGTTTGTGTTCAAATAGCCACATCCGTAATTATTTTGATCAAACCCTCACAGACGTGATGGAGCAAGATAAAAGGTGAACTCCTGCTGAACACGGGCTAGGATTTCTATCAGTCAGTCTGGCCCTAACCTTCTAACTTCTCTTTTAGGAAAAGGCACGAAAATGTGATTTCTAAAAGCTGGATTGAAAAAGTGCATCACATGTAGAAAATAACAGAGAGAGAGAGGGAAAAAAAAGAGTGGCTGAAAGAAAATGAGAGGGCTGAATGGAAATAGTCATGTTCCAGTTGAGGTGTATGTGTGTGTGCGTGTGTGTGTCTGTGTATCTCAGGAGATTGGAGGTGGAAATGATTCAGGAAATGACAAGCGTGTGTGTAATTGTGGGTGGAATTATTAGAGTATGTTTATGTTGAGCCATTTTTTTCCAAGAATAGCTGGATCAGTTTTAGTACAGATGCTTATGTCACTTCCTGGAGTCTTTTTTTTTTTCTCCTTGAGGTTGTCCAGCAGATCAGCAAAGACATCATGATGAGACTGTGGAGGGCTGAGAAATAGTCCAACACATAACCCCCTATAAAGAATAACTTTTACATTGTTTTTAGTACAGTTTAAACAAACCAGATTAATCACTACTTGATCAGATTTTGAATTGCCGGTAGTTGGATTTTGTTACCTCACCAGGCTAGCTGTTCCCCATACTTCCGGTCATTGTGCTAAGATAAACTAACCGGCTGCTAGGATTAGCTTCATATTTTGCATACAGATATAAGGAGGGTCTCACTCTGCCTCTGCATTTCTCAGTGAAGCACTTGGGTAAAGTTAAGAATAAATTATGGTCATGGTTACAGGAAGACTTTGACATTTTGAGAAATATGCTCATACGCCGAGAGTTAGATGAGAAGACTGATAACACTCTCGTGTCTGTGTGGTAAATATGAAGCTACAGCCTGCAGCCGGTTAGCTGATTTTAGCATAAAGACTAAGAGCAGGTGGAAACGGCTGACTCCGCTCTGTCCTAAGGTAACAAAATCCAACAGCAGCTCTCGAGCTCACTAATTAACACATTTTAAAAATGATAAGTCGTGCTTGTGGAACTTAAGGTTGCCAGGCGACCGGCGAGGACACACTTGCAGGCTTCCCTACGATATATATGCAGCAACATCGCATTTCGACTGCAGTATCACGGTCATATGACATCATTACCATCATCGCTGCAGTTTTTTTTTTGTGGCCTCTATCTTTTGTTATTTCTTTGCAAGATCTGTCACAGGCATTTTCTTGACCCCAGTGGCATCCCGTGAGGAGCTGCTGCTACTCTGCATCTTCACAAAGGGACAGTGGACGGTTATAGAAGTGATCACAGATAAGTGGCAGCAAAGTAAACCACAAAGTTTCCTCTCCAAATCTCATACCATATATTTTGTGCCTCTATCTCCATCGTAACTTTCTCTCCCTGCAACCCCGGGCTTTCATTTCTTTTGGTCACCTCGCACCCTGCTGGCTCTCACCTCAACTTCTAACCTGCTCACTATGCATTCATCCGTCCCTCTGCCGGAGCCAGCTTCCGTTCCCATCTTGTTCTCCATCACAGCCAGCCTTCATCCTCCTCTTCTTCCAAGCTTTCTCACAACCTTTCGTTCCCGTTCGGCCCCTCCCATTATTCACCTCTCTCTCCATCTCTGCCTCCTTCCCTCTGTGCAACAGCTCTTTCTCTGCAGGTCCTTGTACACCTGAAAGCACACTGCCATCTGCTCAATGCATGTCTTCCTTTTGCCTTACATCTTTTAGTTTCATATCCTGCTCCTCTCTTCTCTTCGCTCTTTTCAGAGTTCCCTCTGAATCCATTTAAATACATCAGTATCCCCTTCAGGAAGCACACTAAAGAACAAGTGAAAGATATGATTTTAGAATTTATTTTTCCAGTCATGGGTCACCTATGGGTATGTATTTTTTATATCTTTTTTTAAAAATTTTGTTTTACATCAAAAAGTCATTTTGTCATAAAAAAAAAATGAGTTTCCATTTTCATTTGTTTAAAAACAACAACACAGGGATGTTTTTTGACCCAGAAAACAATGCTTATATAAATAAATCAAACAGTTGTCATGAGGCTGTGCTCATGAGTTTACATCTCTGTGTCTGTATCCCGCTCTGTTTCTAAATCCACCTCAGTTCAGTTCCTCTGAATTTACTTAAAGGCAGAGCTGCAATGATTAGCTGACTAATCGATGAGTCACTTGAGAGACAAAAAAATCTTAATAATTGATTCATTTTTCATGCGAAAAATTCTGTTTTCGGTATCTTAAATATGGAAATTTCCTTATTTTCTCTCTCTTGCTGCATGTTAAGCTGAATATCTAATCTAACATTCAAACACATCACCAGCGCATTAATCTATAATAAAAATAATCATTCGTTCCGCCTGTACTTGAAGGAAACAATTTTGTATATGTCTGTTTTGTGTGCTTATAACCTCGTGTCAGTTTTGCACAACAGTGGAAAATATGACAAGTTTCAGAAACATTCTAGCAACGTGTAAAGAGCCCTAACATTTTTACTGGGAATGTTTTTTTTTCTCTTTTTCTCCCCTCATTCTCTTTGCTCTTGATTTCACGCTTCATGACTTTCATGCTCTCATTTGGGTAATGAGTCATCGCTCTCCCGTTAAGGTACAATTATTTCCTGTGAAAGAGATTAGAGGCTACATAAGAACACTTGCGTCAGGTGCACTTGCTGTGTCTTGGCTCTTGCTCCTCGTTTGTGTGTGTGTGATTGCATATGTGAAGGTGTATATGGTGTTAACTGATGGTTTCTGTGTGGGAGAGCAGCGACGTACTGTATGGCTGCATCGGGGACGCTGTCACTTCAAATGACACAAAGGTGCTGAGGAGAAGGTTGTCACCTGTGTGTGTTTGTGTGTATTTGTGTACTTGAGAGCTAAGTGGGAGTTTGGCACCTGTGCGCTTACTGCGGGGAGAGAAACACCAACGCATGCGAAGTTGTACAAGGACAGCGCAAGGACTACGACGGGGAGAAAAAGTGCTGTTCCTCTGTGTATATGCATGTATGTGTCTTTGTGGAGATGAATGAGGTTATTTTTGGAAAGTGAAGAGATGTTGGTCCTCATGTCTTTGAGAAACTCTTTAAGCGTTAGCTTCAGGGTTAAGGGCCTGCATTATGTCAATGAGGGACACACATAAGCAAAGAGGTGATGCAGTTCACCTCCCTGTTTACTGCAAAGAGGAATGTAGACGCTTATGGCAAGAAAATAAAGTGATGAAAGAATTTTCATGTTTTAATTCTTCCTTCTTCTGAACACAGCTTGGGCAGTGTTTTCCAAATGAAAGAGGCTCTTTGGTGTCTCTTGATGTCATGCGGTTTCACCTTATCAGCTCTGGTGATTGTCTTCTGGTGCGTAAGCCATCAGTGCTAAAGGAGGAGGAGAGGATCCCTGAGCCGACCATGCAGATTTTCTACTACTGATCTACACATATCATCACCTTCAACGTTGAAATGGTGAACTTATTTACACATCCACAACCTTTGTGGCTGTGAAGTGAAGCCAACATAATGCCAACACAATGTTTACGTCTAATTCTAATACGGGCGCTGATGGAGATTGACTCACTTCTGGAGCCTGTCTCAAGGGGCCGCTTGAGGAATTACAGCTTTTGGCACTTCCGCATTGGCTTTATTTCCCAGCGCCGGAAGTTGCCAACACAAGTGGCTTGTTTGAGTAACCAGGCTTCATTCAGCCCGCCTCAGCTGCACCCACACTCCATGTCTTTGCCTGTTTTTGGATTAGCCGGTAGCCGGCAGAGGCAGGACCGCCAAGATCCTGATGGCCAGAGCCGCCACACAACAGCTCTTCAGAAAGCTAAGCTAGGTGATGTCACATAGAGTACGTCCATTTTTTAATTATGCAGTCTCTGCACATACAGCAACGTTATCTTTTGTTTGGAGGTCGCTGTTTGCGGTCTCTACAAACTCTGAAATACCTAGTCTATAAGCTGTTAAATGCTCCATTATGTTCACCAGCTAATTTCCTCACTGTGTCTGTCTGCTGTTTGGTGCTAGGCAGGTAGTTTGCAGTGAGATTTTAGAGCTTGTTCGCTGAACAGCTGCCTGCTGTGCCTGAAAATGACTCTATGATAGGCTGGAGCCCAGGACTTGCTTTAAAGCCCTGTAGAGCCCTGTAGAGCTGAGGAGAACCGCAGATTTGGGT
This sequence comes from Protonibea diacanthus, assembly GCA_028641955.1. Classification (NCBI taxonomy): domain Eukaryota; kingdom Metazoa; phylum Chordata; class Actinopteri; family Sciaenidae; genus Protonibea; species Protonibea diacanthus. Next base: position 17,527,793 of record CM053985.1, on the reverse strand, counting down.
GATAAGCCTCTGTAGGTTCATCACTACAAGCGACCCCTTTCACATTGTCATTTTGTTCTAAAAAATTAAAGCTGCTTTAAGGATACGCGCGATATTTGCACAGAACTCAAAGCTGAATGTATAAACAGGGTGTTTGCTTTACACGAGGACTCTGCCCTGAAATTTTAATGAGAGGAGTAAGGTGTCTGGAGCAAAATTAAAGAGTCGATGAGCAGGAACAGGCTGAAAGAAAAAGATAGGCCGGGAACATGGGAGAATGAGCAAGACAAAAACCTTTTAAAAAAGCATTAGAGGGTTCAGCAGTGAAAAAAAAGGGGAGTTGTGAGGTGAGAAACTGAAACAAAAAAAGAGAAACTGACGCAATTTTTTTTTGTTAGTTCCAAGGTGAAGAAGAAGCCTTTTGATTTCAGTGAAATGTGCGTGTAAACACGCTCGCTCTGATAAGAATCAGACAGCCTTAACATCAGCTGACCTTTACATCGGTCATGTCAAGATGCCGCTCTGACAAGGCCATATTATGATTCTCTTAGAAACTGATTTCCCTTTTAATCATTCTCCCGACATGAATATTCTCTTTGTAAGCTTTCTCATTTGATATCAAAAGTAAAACACGCATCTTTATTAGGCAACACACAAAGGCTCAGCTCTTCACCCCCTGGATTTTGCTTTCAGCGCTGCTTTACTTTCAACAGTCTGACTCAGAAGACTGAAAAAAAGGGGATCTTCCTCAGCATGGGGTGCTCACTTAAATATTCCTCACTTGACTCTCAGGGGGCAAATGTCCACATCCCATTTTGTGAGCTGTGAACTCTCAAGTCAAGTTTAGATGTTTGTGGAGCTCTAAGTCAGAGTACACACGCGTCCGCACACAGCGATTTACAAACACATGTACAGTGCACAGTGCTGCTTTTTGCACTGATATTTTATTCATTGTATAATGAAAAGACCTGAAAGAGGTTCACATTTGATTTCATTAAAATCAGAGGTGAACTTGGCCGCGGCTTCTTATCGAATTTTTCTTCCCTGCCACAATGAGACATGAGCAAACTTAGCTGCGTGCTTTTTTTTAAGATGGCAACCTGGCGACTCAAGCAGAAAGTGGGCGTTCTGCAAAAACATTCTGCCATTAAAGCTCTTGGTTAAGGTCAGGGGAAGCTTGTGGTCATGGTTACTTATCTTTAAAAAAATGCTGAATTACAGAAATGATCACTAAACTCTCATCCAGTTTAAACATGTTACTTTTCACTGCGCATTGCTTATTGCATCGCGCTAAACTTTAGTTGGAGCCTGAATTGTGTGCTGCAGAATTGCCCAATGAATATAATTACTTAGACCAGGAGAGTGGGATTGGTGTTTTCCCTTGTGCCTCACATTGTTGCCACAGGGCGAGTACGTGTGCTCGGTTGGGCTATGTGACAGGAATGCGCCATGATCTTCACTAAAAATGAACTGCAACAAACTCAGCGATAGTATTTTCAAAGCTTTGGGTGGGCAGGCGGGTTCTGACATAAAAGAGGCCTTGGTCTCCCACCTTTCTGTTTCTCTGTCTGTTGCTCTCTTTCTTTTTAACTCACTCTCCCTTTTGTCCTCTCTTCAATTTTTCCACTGGTCAATTTAATGGGTCTTTAACCTTGTGTCAATGAGCTAGGGGCTTTGGTGTGATCGCCCACACCACTACCGTTCCCTTCCCAATTAGGCAGGCCGGAAGATAGTTGCATGCGTGTTGTGTGTGTGTGTGTGTAAAAGATCCTCAAAACATAGCCAGAGGTGCCCACAGTGAGTGTCATTATTGTCGTTAATGACAAAGATAATGGGATACAGACACAAGCACACACGCACACACACAAACACACACAGTCTCTCTCTAAAAATCAGCTCACCCTTCACCCTCCCAACCACAGATATAAACATAATAATGACTGTTATAATACACACGGATTCCCACTGGGAGCTTGTGAAGTTAATACAATCAGGAGATTATTAGCATCACCAGACTTGAAGCGATTAATTTTATCAAGAGATTGCCTGATTTGATACCGTACAATTCCACTGTGTGCAGCTGATGTCTAAGAGATTGTATTAAGCCTGATATTAGTCTGATGTATTATTAAAATCCTTTGTCATTTTGTCTGCAAGGACGACCGTGACCTTACATGAACTAAAAAACAGTCTGTAGAATGTCTTATGGCATTTTTGACTAAATAATTAAATTTAGAATCAGTCCTGTGAAATTCATTTTTGATTGCATTTTCTCTGAGATCTTTATCATAAAAATAAATCAGACCAATAAAGTATTTTTCACACAGTGAGACATCGTGTTCAGTATCTGTATGTATATAAGAAAATGTTTTTGAATCGGACTCTTGTGCCACTAATGAAGAAGGAATTAGAGCAGCTATTGTTTGCAAAGTAGTGATGAGTGTTTACTGGTTGTGGTTTTTCATTCAGCATGCAATACGATTAAAAAAGAAAAATAAATCTAATTAAGTTTTGTCTCTCTTACTTACGCCTTGGTTCCACTGGCATGGCTCTGCTATGTCGCAGCCGTGACACTGTTTTGGTCCGATCTTCACGCGGCTTCACGCCCCATCGGGAGCATTTCAAAAGCGGAGCGTTTTGCCTGCCAGACTTTGTGAACTTGCTCAGATTTGGTCATTTTTAATCATCTAAATATGCTTGTAAATATGTAAATATGCTATGCAGTTAATTTGGCAGTTTTTACAATCTAATGTTTGCACAGGGTATTTTATTTAAAAAAATATATATTACTGATTCTCTATGTAATGTGTGTGTCTGACTTCCAGCCAGCTCAGTCTGCTCTGTGCTGATTGACGTGGCTGGTCACGGCATCCGTCAAAAATAGAACAGCCTCTTCTGGGACGTCTCTGAAACGCAGTGCAAGACTTCTGATGGGGTCATAAACATTGTCCAGAACGGTTGCGATTGGCTCCGGCGGCAGTTTCTCTCATTCTTGATAAACTGCTCTCTCTTTTAACCTCTTTATTTTTGAGTAGTTAGGAAATCACCTACGTGACTTAAACGTTACATGTCCGTACTGCAAGACATGTTGCGATGCTGCAACAAGCAGCGCTCGCTCACTTATTGAAGGCTGTGAAGTTGTAGCAGTATCAAGGCTCACATGTGATCAACGTAATCACGTCTCCAACTCCTTCCGTAGTTCGCAAAGTACCAGTGCTATGAGCACTGTGAGTTTTTGAGGGGCAGGAGCAAGAGTACGGCTCAGGAACCAAAACTGTAACAAGGTACTGAACATTCAGTGAAAAAGCAGCTGAAGTTCCCGAGTTCCTCGAAAGGTTGCCTGACAAGTTGGAGGATACAGGCCTTTATACTGCCTCTGTACACTGCATGATATGATCTATACTGCCTGCAACACTTGTGCTGTCATCGTGACACATTTCTCAGATTCTGTCAGTGTTTGCTTGCACACACACACACACAGACACACACACATGCACAAGTCTTTTGCCAGGGCAATTATTGTAAATACAATTTTTACACTTAATTGGGTTGCCTGCTTAAATCGGGCATTTAAAACAGGCACTTCAGTGAAAAAGAGAGATATAGTGTGTGTCTGTGTGTTTGTATCTGCTCGGGTTTGTTTGTGTGAGTTATGGAGTTGGCATCTTGCAACATGAGTACGCCTCCCCACCCCCACCCCCCTTCCACCACTAAATCCAACTTAAAGCTTTCCCCCCCTGCAGAGAGTGTGTTGGGAGAAGAAGGGGGATTTTGTGTGTGTGTGCATGCATGTGTGTGTGTGTGTGTGTGTGTGTGTGTGTGTGTGTTGGGGAGTCAGAGGAGGTGGGTAAGAGGGAGAAAAAGGAGGTGAGGGGGTGGTGGGGTAGATAACAGGGCATTATCTACCCTGCTCATTCTCTCTTTCACCAGCGGGGGGTGTGGCGCCTTATCCCTGCTTCCTGCTCTGTGGGTTGCCTTCACAGTCTGAGAGAAACTGATGGATGTCACACAAACACGCGCGCACACACTCTCCCTCACGTTCACACGCAACGTCACACACTTTGAGACAATCACGTGTCTGCACTGGCACATAAACACACACGGGACAGGGACTGTGTCGCTCCACTGTCTTTCTCCGTTTCCCGTGCACACTTCCACACACGCTCGTACACTAGAAGTGTCTCTTAGGGGAGCGTTGCAAGCCTAGACAAACAGCTTATTATCACATTATAGAGTGCAAATTTCAAAGGCAAAACAAAACAAGTTGCAGTGGGAAAAAAAGAGAAGAGTCGGAGGAGGGGACTCCTCCATCACGCCTTCTTTTTTCCACTGCAACTTGTTTTGAAGAGAAACAGAAAAGTGCACGGGAGCTAACGCTGGAAGGAAAAAAAAGACGACAAACAGGGTGTAAAACTGTGTAAAGGAAGTATCCAAGGATGCAAAGAAAAAGCGTATAAGGAAAGGAAGCACAGCAGTGGGAAGGAAGCGGGTGTTTTGCATCCCCCTGCACTGGTCCTGCCCTTTAATTTCTCTCACAGCAGGGTCAAAGTTATCAGCATTCCTCTGAGAAAGAGCTTTCTTAATTGAGCACAGTGCCGTTATTGGCCACATATTCTTTAAAAGCAACAGACTGATGATGGCCTTTGCAAGCGGGATGCTTTATACATGATAAGAGAAGAATGGAGCCATAATGAAAAACAGCTCAAATTGTGGCAATCAGTGTTAACATTTACGAGGGAGATGTGTAGGAGACAAAGCATTCACATGAAAATGCCATTAATTTATTGTAAGACACAAGCCTTTTGTTTTGTTTCTGCTTCGTTTCGAGGGAATTCATTTATTATTCAGCAGTTACTTTCAGGCATTGAGGCCAGTGCTGTTTTCATTTTCTAAGAAAATGTCATTATGTTACCAGAATGTGATAAGAGTTACCAACCCCACACACACTTCTACCCAACTTTCAAAGTGAATCTTTTGATTTGTCCTTGAGGTGACACCGTCTGTACTGTGTGTGTGTGTGTGTGTGTGTGTTTGCGCGCGTGTACGTGCGCTAGCCTTCCTTATTAATGCATCACGCTGCGCAGCAGATCAGCATCAACCAACAGGCTTTTCATCTCTAGTAAATAAAGTGGGCTGATCAGGACTGCAGAGGATTTTCACCCCTTCACAAGGACAACTGATGATCTATTTGATCTGATACTATGTGTGTGTGTGTGTGTTTGCTGTTGTATTTCAAGACTCTTGATGGGCATACAGGATGTGCATCTCAGTTTCATCAGCGGTGACATACTGTTGACCATCTCAGATATGTTTCACCATACCAGAAGAAACCATTTTACATTAGAAGACATGGAGGATAAAACAGGTAAAACAAGTTAAGACAGATACTTTAATGTCCTTACGAGGATATTTGTTGTCTGTGCAAAGCCTCACATACAGTAAATACGCGTCAGTGAACACACCTGGCTCGTGCAGATCACGTTGGTTTTGAGCATCTCGACAGGCTTACCTGCATTTATGAAAATGTAATCATGGGGCGAAAATATTCAAAAGGCGAGATGTGTTTTATGTACAACTTTATAAAACTTATAAAGGTTAACAGAGGAGACATATACATGCAGAGAGAGACAAAGAGGCAGGGCGGGGTGAGCTAATGCGTGTGCAGAGAGGCGCAGAAGTGCGGGTGTGTGTGCGTGTCCGCTGAAAAGAGTGCTAAAGGGTGGTGAGCAGATTAAAGTAGTTTATGAGCAAACACTTATATGAGGTGGAGAATTAAGTGGAATGAAATGGTGAAATAAGAAATAACCTACTAGAAATAGGGTAATGTATTCAAATAAAATACTTGAATAACCGACCTGCAACACTGCGACTTGTCCTCAATATGTGTTCATTTACCTTTTCTGCACCAGCACCCCCAGTGCACGGTGATCATGAATAAAGAGATTCTATTTTTGTAGCACTTTAGTTTTCTTTTTCCTTTTGTTTCTTTGTGTAGAATAATTTTATACTGATATTGTGTGGAAGTTAAATAAATTCTGGTATCGTGACAACTGCCCGATGGCAGTAGTGACACTGCTTACTGCAGTAAGGTGAACAACAGAGAGATGGCAACTCCTTAATGATCACAAACCTCTGAAGTGTGGGAGCGTTTCACTCTTAGTTCGGCCCAAAGGTTTGCTGGAGCGTTTGAAGAGGAGCCATGTTGGCTCTCTGGAAGATGAAGGCTCGTCTCGGCAAGCTAGTGCTAGCTAGCTTAAAATAAAAAGCCATGTTACTTCACATAATGAGCTTCAATCATCGTAATTCCCTACGATCCTGTTCACATTGCAAATGTGCCTTAACCTTACAGTCTTAAATGTTGCATTGTTCATGGCAATATTTACAGTACAGCTGTAAAATGTGTTACTGTGGAGTGAACAAGTTTGGAGAACAGCAGAGAATTTTATACTTTCTACAATACCAAAATATCTACTGTATGCTATATACCGTCTGTGTTTGGGCCCCCATTGTGGACTGTGTTTGAATGATTTATGTGTTAAGACATATTTGAGTGAAGTGTTCATCTATATTGTCTTTATGGAAGTTAACTCATGTCTAAAGCAAACTAAGGCCCAGTTTAAAAGCTAACAGCTAAATAAGAACAATCAATTAATTGCGCAATTCACAATCAGAATAGTCGAATATTCGATGTTTATTTCTCTTCAATTTGTTTTATTATATAGAAAACACTATTGTTGTCAAGTGATTAAATATAAAGAAGAGAGAATATCACAGAAGGTAAATAAAATAAGAGACCTGCCATCTCTTTGTGACATATTTATGTGATTTCCATTGAGTACATCAATGTTCTGCACAGGCAGTATCTGATTACCTATAATACAAAAAATCACAAGTGTTTATAACGAGCAAAGCATACACTTAAAATAAATGGACAGCTGAATATCCAAATGTTTCCAGCTGCACTTGGAATGAGATATGATTTCCACTCTGCCAGCTCGTAAACGGAGAGCTGATAATGAGCGAGTAGTGGAGGCACCGGGCATCTGGAGCAAGCATATGGATATCTCTGTTAATGGTGAGCACACAGACCATAATCCTGAAGCCTTTCGACAGTGTCTTAGCAACAGCTGGAAACCAATAAACACCAATTGTTTTGAACTGCAACTGTTACTTAATGAAGTAAGGGAGGATAAAGTGATGTGATGTTTGATATCCAAATGGTTTAAAGTCTTTGTTATGCCCAACACACACACACACACACACACACACACACACATACACACGCACAGTTATACCGCACATTATCTGAAAGCAGTTTTGGGAGAAAAAAAAAATCTACTAAAATACTTTTATGTCAAGTGGTTCACACAAGTGGAAAGCTGTGGTGAATTCATGTACCTTCAATCGCATTAATAAACTGAAGAGATTCATTTACTTTCCTCTACCCACATTCATCCAACTTGATATGGGACTGGAATTAATCCCGTCTCGTTATGAGGCAGCTTTTCTGACAACTACACCACCAATGCCATTTTAGTTTATATGACCTTAATGAGTTTCTTTTCATTAGAAAATGTTGGTAAGCCACAGAGGCTGTAGCCAAAGAATTTCACAGCATGTAATTAGGATTCGGAAAGGTTTTGTTCAGAAGCATTCCAAACATCTTTACACATAAAAGTTATACAATGTAAGAGCCCGACCATAAATCTTTGTAATGACAGTGCAATTTCCAGGATAACAATGAATAAAATGTTCCCTCAGTAGCCTGTAATTGTACCTTGCACCCACACGCATTGTGTTTTTAAACTATATTCACTTTGAGTTTATTAAAAGTTTATTATGATGATAATTGTGAACGCATTTTGTAGAAGTTGCTGCTGAGGTATATTAGCCGCGTAAACACAAACTTATCAATGGAACAATCAGAGTCTATCATCTGGGCTACTGCATAAAACATGGTGGTTAAATTATAAAATAAATTATATTGTATTGTGTTTTTATCATCGTTCAAGTGCTCCTGCCTCGTTGCATTGTGATTGTGATGGGTTTTCATGAGAAGTTAAGAGACATGAATCAAAATAAGATGACTAAGTGGCGCTTGTAGTAAAGTAACTTGGAGCTTGTAGGATAAAGGACCTTACAAACATAGATGTGCCATATTCCCCCTGTATCTTACACACTGGAGCTTTAGATGAAATTTTAAACTGTCCTTAACGAAGATGGGCACGCTTGCTAAAATGCAGCCACACCCCTGAGTGAAGCATGATGTATCTTTCTCCACACAGCTGCATTCACTAAACGGAGACATTTCAAGTTAGCCTGTCAAATATTTCTCTGAAGCAGAACAACTCTATACAACTCTTCAGTCTGTTTCAACCGGAGAGGAACATCTGTTGAGTTATTTTGATGAAACCTAGGAGGCGGCAGATAGAGCAAATAATTTATGTAAGAAGATGTGACCTTTAGCACATCTCCGAGTTTAGCCCGGGAACAAAATCACCATAATTTCACTTGATGTTTAATGTTGAATCTGGATATTAGCTGTTACAGAGAACTAAAACTAAAAGTCAGAAATGTTCTGCTCCGTGCCTCATTGATTCTGACATTTTTCAAAGCTTAAATTCTAAAGTATTCCAGCTTTATATCGCAAAGAAGGCCATTACCCACACTGTCTTGACACTTTGTGCTACAGCCTCACTGACATATGTTACTATCAAAGCAGCCAAGCTAAAGTGTCGAGTACAGTTTATGACAGAGTCATACTAGTAGACAGCTTTATGACCTCTGTCATGTCTGCTGCACTGTTATAACTTATATCACACCTATGACAGCTTAATGGCGCGTGCTGATGTATAGACTTCATATTGCGCTACAAGTCTTGATAACTTAAGTGATATTATTCCTGCATGTTGGGTGTGAAGAGCATCGTTTCATGCTTTGTATCCACAGTACATTTTGTATTCAGTGGAGAAGTGCCTTTGGCACTGCTGCTCACCTAGACACGGCCTGTTGTGTTTAGTGGCATTTTGTGCTGGGAGACACATTTATAGCTGCTCTGTGCTTTCCCTTCTCTGGGCGTGCGCGTGGACGCGTGTGTCTACATCTGCGCACGCCTGCGCACGCATGCACGCCCTTCTGAAATGTAGCTGTCTGTCTTGCCTCAACTGCTCTCCTTCTCATTAAAGTTGGGTTTAAATTTGCATGTCCTCACCTTCAGGAAGAAGGTTGCTCATGTGCTGAGGTATTTCCATCTGTGAGTGTGTGTGTGTGTGTGTATGAGAGAGAGAGAGACCATGAGCAGCACTTAACACAGTCCTAAAATTACAGCATCAGAAGCTAAACCACTCTCTGCAATGATTTCAGTAAAACATGGGGTCAGATTATTCTATGAAAAACACTTATACAAAACAGTAAAGTGAGACTGAGAAACTGATTAACACTAGCACGACAGGTATGTGACAATTCAAATGAAAAAACAAAGTTAGTCACTATTTAAATATGTCTGAATGTAATATACATAACTCTGTTTCCATCAGTATATAGTCTAATTACCTGCAAATAAAAAATCATTATGTTGTTGTTACCTTAGAATGAGGCTTTTATAGCTACAGATATATCTGCCATGGGTCCTCTTCCACTAAGTCCGCCTTGCTGGATCTAGACAGGGTGGCCACTGTAGTTTCTTTTAATGCTATAAATGGGAGGGTGAGGCAAGGCGGTTGCAATCCACCAACTACATCACTAGATGCCACTACAACCTACACACTGTACTTGTGTGTGTACTCTAATATCAACAAAATCACTGTGCTACTTCCCGATATTGGGTTTATATTGGGTGTGGTTATACTTGGACTTTTAATGCGACATGTATTAGAGAACAGAGAACCAATCATACAAAAATGTACAAAACAAAACCTCTCTGCTCTCACTCACTTCCTTGGTGGATTATTTTGACACCTGGCGAAAACACGCCTTGCTGCTGCTCCTGTCCATAACGATACATTGCGTATCGTCTGTGCTGGTTGAGGGTCAGTGTCGATCAACATGTGATCTGCGGTGCCTACACTGTGTTGAAAAATGGTCCAAAAAGAAAACTGAGCTGTTCGTGAGCTATTTGAGCGTTTATTTTCACTAGGATTTATACATGGATGCCTAATGAGGCATTCATAGTTTCTGGACATACATGTGGTATGAGTAAGGCTTTATGTGTCTGAGAAAACCTCTATGATGGAGTGTCTCATCTACATACCCCAACTTTCTGAAGACGCTGTACTCACCTATCAGTACCTGCCTTATATAGGCCAACCTTCTTCTTTCCTTTCTTCTCCCTCTTCATCTTCTTCACAGAGTCTTAACACACACACACACATGAGGAAGACAGTCCGCACGGAGCTGTTTGATTTCCACAGAAGATCCTTGTTCCTGCTACTCCTCTAATGCTCACATTTCTGAACACAAGGTGTGTAGATCTCTTTGAAATTGTTTGATCATGCGCGGCGGTTGGACAATTTCTTCTCAGCGGTGCTGTCATTCTCAAATGAAATGACACTAATCATAGACATACATTGGCTAACCACATCTCTAAAAAACATTAACGACTGTGTAAGCAAATGTCTAAAAAGACACAACCTAATTAGTGTTGCAAAAAGGATGAAGGTTTTTGTCTGAGTCACTCTGAGAGAGCGGACTTTTGGCTGAATCATGCTTCCTCCGTTCTTACTGTTATCAGGCGGATGTGTCTTTTGGGTATCTATGGTACTGTTCCCGGAATATCTCATCTCATGTATTATCTGGTATCATTAAATTCCTGAACACACGTCTTCTGACTCACTCTTCCCTCCCTGTCACTCAATCTTTTTCGCTCTGCCTCAATCTCTCCCTCTCTTTCTTTCTGTCTCTCATTTTCTCAATTTCTCTCCCTGTCTTCTTTTCCCCACTCTGTCTGTCTACCCACCAAGCCACAATATGTCTGCTTTTTTCTCAGCTCCATCGACCAGTAACAGGAAACAAAATCATTAAAGGCCACGGTTTAAACAAAATGCAGCAAGTACATAATCAGCGAGTACCTTTTGTGCCCAATACCTTAAATGTCAAGAGTGTGGAAAAACTGCAGTTAGAGAAAACAGGAACAACAAGACAACAGCAAAAGCAATAAAATATGGTACTATAAAAAGTGCTAAATACGTATATAAAAGCAGACTCTAATGCCATGTAATTGCTTATTGAACTCCAGGGGAAACAGTATTCAGCAGGATTTAAAGAAACAGATTAAATTAATCCCTGAATAATGCCAATCACAATATTTGCATTTTTATAGTTTCAAAAGCAGCACCAGTTCTTGGGCTTGGTCAACCAGTTATATATGGTTGAAATACACCACCCTCTCATCTTCAAGGGATACAGGAAGTTATGTAACATGCAGAAAGAAAACTGCTTCTAAGTGAAATATGTTTCCATGCTGCTATGCCACGTTTAATCACTGTTCACATCGACGCCAATCCTTCAGCTTTTCAGACTTTCTGTGAGATTTGTTTCTCAACTTGGCCTCTCGCTTTTTAAAATAATCTGTGAGATCTTTGCTTCCAAACAGAGTTTTTAAAGATCAAGCTGTTACTCAGCAATAACTCCCATTTGGCTAATCTCCTACATCCGAAGGCTGTGAGCCTTTTGTCAGCAGAAGTAATCGGAGCCAAATTGACATACAACTCTTTCTGATTAGACAGCTCCTCGACAATCAAACTGATATATGATCCCATTAGAGACCTTCAAGGAACAACTGTAGTTTCCGTCCACTATTAAGCTACTAAATTCTTACACAGCACCCATATGCTCATTGTCTTCAAGTTACCATGTGCCTTACTCTGCAAAGGACCCAGTGGTGCTCCTGAATTTCCTGAATTGCTTGTGCACATGATGCACAACTGTATTATTGTGTGGCTCTGGGAGACAAAATGCACGCAGTGATGTGAGGATGAAGAAAGTACAAACAAAGGAGCTTATCAGACTGGTGAAGAGGGGAAGAAAGTAATAAGGAGGGAGCCCACAGAGATGTTTGTTGTGTGTAGTGTTGTGTTGTGAAGGGGGCAGATAAGGTGATCCGGTCTAAGGAAGGGTTCAGACAAGGATAACTGGCAGTGCACTTGTCCTGGTGGCCTTAGATTTCTTTAGAGAGGGAATGCATGTGAGTTAGTGCTGGCTGTGTGTCCGTGCTCCTTATTCAGGCCGGCAGCTGTGCTTCAGGTCTGAAGGTGTGTGGGACTGACCTTGGTGCTGAATTTGCATCGACAGAGCTGGTGGCTGTTGTCGCTCTCCAAGGTTCTGAACCTCTGGTGGTATATTGCATACCACCTTGGGAAATGGTGTGAGTCCTGTGTTTCATGCAGGCTTTTTTATTTATTATATACTGCGGACTGATTTAAATGAGTTCCATCAGAAAATCTTAATTTATCCAAGATACAGTGTGTAAGATTTAAAGATTTCAAAAGAGGTCATTGTTACAACTGCGCGAGTAGCGTGTTGAGGCTATTGAGGTTCCGTTAAATATTTGGAAATTGTAATAAAATTTATTTTAAACATACTTATGCGTGTTATATTGCATTTTTTGCTGAAAGAGCACACAGAAAGTTACACACCGAACCTTTAGGTGCACGTCTTGACGTGCCATGTTTTGGACGTCACTGTCCTGCTGGATAATCATTGTTGCTCGACAGATATTTGAAACATAGAAACATAACTCAAGCATGTTTGTACATCCTAGCTTCTACTCTAAATAGCCTTCGGTCTACTTCACCACTCCATCACCAAATGCTCTTACCTTAACTGTATCTAGGTCAGCTAGCACTTTGTGAGTCACATCATGACTGTGATTGCCAGAGGAAAAAAAGAAGGCTGATCGCCATCCTCATTTCACTCAACCCATCACATGGAAATATCAGGGCTGATGTGTGCAAGTCTTGCACAAGAGTAGAAAAAAAAAAAAAAGAACTTTGACAAAAGTCAGGAATCCGGCTTTTTCGGTTAGTCAGAAACACACACACAAGCTGTGATTGCATCATATGCAATACATGTTTAATATTGCATGCATAGTGTCCATGTAATCCTGCTTCAAATTTGCTTTGCCTGTTACCATATACATTTTATATATTGCATTTATGTTTGGTGATTTCAAACCATACAAAAACTATTCCGGAGCTTCTCTTATACAGCAGGCACACACATTAAAAGACAATATGGCTTGAAATTAATGTTAATGTCTTTGTCGTTAATGTAAAGCTAAACCACTGAAGCACTTTTTGCAGTTTATATGTGATATTAAGGGGCAGAGATGTTTTGCTGTTAAGTAATATAAAAGGTATTTTAGTTTCTGCGATAAACAGAATAATAATAGTGAGGTATTTCAAGTTTTATGTCTTTGGTCTTTAACATGGAAGTATCAAAGTGGAAGTGCTGCTTGTTGCTGGCATTAGCACAAAAATCCTTTGAAATATTATTATTTTGACACCTCCCTGCCCCTGTGAGCAGTAAACACTGGAGACTTAAAACAAAAGCCAGCAGAGAAATGATATCAAAGACAAAGTGCCACATCCAAATTCACATAACCGGCGCTAAATCAACATATAGGACGCTGCAAGTTCAGCTGATGCTAAATGTATTCAGTTATGTAATATGCTGAAGAATTAAAAAGCACGACGACTGGCGGTAAAACAATCCAAAATACACCGGCGACAAATGTTTTTACCTCCTCTCTTATTTCGTCACTGAAAACAGATAATTTGGGGAATATAGCAGCTCATAAACACACCACAGTGAACTAAAGCAACACATCATTTATTGAATAAGAGTAATTTAAAAAAAATAAAAATGTCTTGTTTCCATGCTCCACTGAAACCAATATGTATCTGTAATCAGGAGCAGAAGAAAGTCAAGTCAGCCTAATTACAGGCCGTGTAATGAACCACCTGCTGTGAGATTGTGTCGCCGAATGTTTATGAAGTGGGCCAGAAATGCTGCGCACTCATATTGTATGTAGCCACACACACACACACAATCTCTCTGACACACAAACACATACACACATGCTGTTCCCTACAAATTACACTCATACCCAGAGAGAATTTTAAGACCTCCACAGTACAGAGAATGCCGGCATCCATCTACAAATTCACATGCAACGAGAGCACAAATTTCTCCAAAATAGTGAGTACGAGGTGACTAATAACTAAAGAGCAGACACTTGTCAGTGTCTCCACTGGTGACCGGTATTAACACAGTGCTTCTGTTGTCGCTGCGGATCAACGCGTCCATCCTTCTCATTTCTCTGCAGATCCTGCTGTACTCACTACATGCACAAACACACATGAATGCACTCTGATCCCCCGGCACACAAATTACTCTGAAATAAACTGATGTGATTAATAATTAAAGAGCAAATATCCATCCGTGCCCACTGTGACCAGCATCACGGACACACACACACACACACACACACACACAAGGTATTGCTACCCATATAACCTTTTATCTTCGGATGATGAATGAAGGGTGTGAAGGATTCTGCTTTAGACAACGTTGCCAATTTTCTCCTTCCATGGCTTTCAAATTCTAACAGATATTTTTTGAACTTTCAATTCATCATCCTGGACACTGTCCACTCAACCGGCGGAGCTGAGCACAAAGGCCAGATCCATTCTCACACAGACACACACGCACGCAAACAATGAAGTTAAATGCACACAGGCTAACACATACAGTAAGCAGACGTACAAGTCTGGCTGCATTTACAGCACCTAACGTACAGTTCCCCTCACAGCTGAAATAATTTCCTCACTTTGGCTATGATAAAATAGATCTACACTTGATTGTAAATGTTTAATGTCATATTCAAAATGACGTAAGATTTTCAAATCAGTCCAATTTATGTGCTATAATATAGTGTATTGTATTATTTGTCTAAGTCATATACAGTGTGTATGATTTGCAACATCTCTCTAGCTCTGGATGTGTGTCTGTGTTTGTGCTTTCTGTTTTTTTCACAAGTTGATCTGCTGTAATACATCTTGTGATCATCTAATGCGATTATGTCGGTTCACTGTGAATTGCAGGAGTCTGTCACCATTAGCACATTCTACCCTCACACCATCACACAAAGAGGTCTTGTCAAAGAAGTGTGTTTATTTAAAGCAGCAGTGTTATACAGTAGACAATACTGTGTTGAATATGATGATACACAAAGCAAGGCAGACCTCGATAATCTCTCTAATACGTCAAAGAACGCAATATTCGCAAGTATTCTTGTACAAATTCAAAATGAGACGCTATATGAAAATATAAATAAAGCAAATAAAACTACTCAAATGTAGCATGTGAGACGAGATCAGAGAGGAAAAAAAATCAATAACTGGTAAGATGATCACAAGATGAGCACATTGACATTTTACTGCAGATACTCATACATATATTGAGGCTAACTGGGAAACGCACACACACATACACACCCAATGGGGAACTTTTGCCAACCACCATGTGTTGGCCTTGTGTCTACGTCCTTGCCTACAGCGCTATCAGTTTAACTAGCTGAGCTTCACAGTGACAGCCCTACAGAAATGTGCATTTGTGTGTGTGTGTGTGTGTGTGTGTGTGTGTTAGTTTGTAGAGAGAGGGAGAAGCAGAGAAACAGTCAAGTAAACAAAGACCTGTTTTCAAGGCTCCCAAGCCCTTTGCGATGGATGTGACCTCTGACTCTTTGCCAAAGCTTTGTCAGAGCTTCACAATACTTTTGGATCAAGACTGACCATCAGGTTCTGTTGGCAAGAGCGCAGAAATAACTCTTCTGAAATTCCATGCTGCTTTATTCCTGACTGTCACAGTCAACTGAAACATAATGCACACACGAGAACACATATAGTTCTGCCCGTCAAAGGAGACTTATAGTCATACTCTTTTTCTTTCCCAGATTGTGGTTAGTGGACGCACACTGTGAAGGATCTGTTTCCTCTGAAGGAACAGTCTGTCCTCGCCATTCCTCAAAGGAGTGACAGTTTTGTCTGACCAGTCCGAGTTTTTTGTCGATTTGCACCTTGGCATATGAGCATCATATCTACCTTTGAAGGTGTACTGATTTATTCATCGTATTGATTAGCGTTTGCAAATAAATGTTTACACATTCAGCAGTAATGGAACGGGGGCATCCCAGTGGAGTTGTGTTCCTGGCCCACCTGACTAGCGTGAGTCTGGTATTTTTCTTCTATAGACAACCAACTGATGAGAAAAATATGCGGCCAAGAAGCATAGCTTGACTCTCTTCACCCTGCTCTTGTTTACTTCAGTTCTCTGGTGTATTGTAGTAGACAGGTATCATAGACTCGGCATGTCAGAACTTGTTTGCAGATATTCAAATGAATGATTGTCCTTGATGTTTGTTGTCACCCTTCTGCGCATTCGAACTCCGGCTGGACTAGATGTACTCAGCTTCAAAGACCCTTTTCACACTGCTAAGATGCTGCAGTAATCCAAGAAGGCAGATTAATCAATAATAAAAATAATCCTTAGTTGAAGCCCTGGCTGAGTTAAAACAAGAACATGCAACTACTTTAACTCTCACTCAGGACAAACGGATACCTTTAAACTTGTTTTAAAACGTTTTACACAACTAAATCAGAAAAAAATAATAAATGGAACTTTGGTACAACTAAAGAGGAAAATGTGTAAGAAAATTGGAAACTGGCCAGCAGAGAGGAGCCAAAGAGACCACAAGAGGTGAATGGAGAGTAGAGAAAATGAGGCAGTCAGGCAAACAACTTTCAGTCTGTCGACGCATGGCTGGATAAAGAGCTCTTGGTTTTCTTAGGCTGCATTACATTACTAAAGTTCAGGCGCTTAGCTGCTCTGCTGATTCATGGTCTAACCTGCGACTAAAAGCCAAGAGCACTGCAGCACTGGCACAGCGAAACTAAATCACGGGTTTGGACTGTTTAGAGAGTGTCAGTAAGACGGATCTGCCTTACATATCCTGATTTGATCCAGACTGCTATGCGTAATATACAGTGGATGGTCTGAGAACAGCCACTTGAGATAAGTTACAATGGAAAACACAGTGAGGTGGAACATCTCTGTGATTTACAAGCTGCAAAAAGGCACGCTCACCGAGCTAACTAAATATTTGCATCTTAGGGATTTAATGATGGATGCACAATTCTCCAGTTTCAAATATACTGTATGAGCAACAGCGCAACAGAGTTAGGTTGTTGTGACATTTCCTGTAAATACAATCTAATCAGGGAGAATGGATACAAGTTGCAGATGTGAGAATGGTGATTGGATTCCAATGATTGGACGGTGACACAAGGTGCCACTTCTTGAAGTGACGGGTTATCATGCAGCAAAGGAACATAAAGAGGAGTGTTCCTGCTCCGGCTTTAGAAATGATCAGGTCTGGCGAGGAGAAAAGGAAGAAAGAAGCTGACAGGCCAGCGCTATCTGATCCTGCTTCACCATCGCCCATTTTAACAGAGAGAGATTAGTGTAATCTGCATTACCCGTGTACTCATTAATCATCGTGTCCTTTTTAAATAAAACGAGCATATCTTCCACTGGCCTTTCCAATGCATGTGTTAGAAATTAGCAGGCAGTCACGTACCTATTAGCTACTTTCGGTGACGCAAACAACGGTGCTTTTCTTCACAAGCTGGGTTAAATAACTGTCTTTGCTTCTCGCTGCAAATTGATGCCTTGATTCTTCCCCGCGTATTTATACCACTGGAGGACAAATGTGTCTTTTGTGTATCATTGCTGGTTAGACGTCTCGAAGATTTAATAAATGGCCTTATTGAAGTTATTCTACTAATCTGCTTTGTTGTCTCCTGGCTCTGTCCATCCATTACTTTATTAACGGTTACATAGGAAGCGATAATAGGTGATGTGAAAGGAAATTGCACATAACAGCATCACATTAAGTCAAATGAATGACCCGGTAACAAGAATGAGTTGCAGAGTGAAGATGAAAAATGGAAGATGTGGGATGCATCTGAGTTAATAGAGATCTACTGTACATGACACGAGTCATTTCTGCCCATTAGAGTAAAGCAGCGATCAGTTTAGCAAACGTGCCTCTGGTCATATCACAGTTTTCTTCCGGCTGGCCTAAGTGACACACACACACACAGACACACACACACACATCCAATACACCTACATGCATGTATACAGATAAGCACAGGTGCACAAAAACATGCACACGCACGCATACACACATCCACACAAACATCACGTCAAGCTGAATAAAGCGCAATGACAGCTGGGTAAAATTGCACCTATAAATCATTTGTCAGACAGGTCTAAATTCTATCTGCCAGCCATACATGCAGTCAAATCTGTCCCCATAACCACACACACACACACACACACACACACACACTCACATTCATATTCCTGGATGGATCTGTCTCTGATATTAGGCCCACTACACTGACAAATGCTCTCTCATAAACACATAAACTCCAGGCTCCATTTTGAAGCAGCCACAAAGCTGCACTGTAGTGGCGTTTTCCCAGGAAGGAGTGACATTATTTATTTATTTTTTTTACTCACCTGAGCCTGTTCAGCGGTTTTTGTGACTTGCTGTGAACCACAGTAGGAGGACATACACAGTACAGACACTAACCTGTTCGGACTTGGTCAAAAAAGCATGTTGTGTGTGCATCTCCTGAGCCTTTCCAGTGAATACAAGTGAAAAAATAATATTGCATTAGTTATCAAAGCTAAATCTGAGATACAGCAGTTTGGATGATTTCTTTCCCCAGAATCAGAACCCTATTGTTTGCATTTGGTGTAGTCTTTGGGTGGTGCAGTAGTTAGCACTGTTCTTGGTTATTAGTTTGAACCTCGGTTGGGGCCTTTATGTGTGGAGTTTGCATGTTCTCCCCCATGTCTACCAGGGTTCTTCCTCCCACAGTCCAAAGACATGCACTTATTAGGTTAATTGGTGACTCTAAATTCCCCATAGGTGTGAATTTGAGTGTGAACGGTTGTTTGTCTCTATGTGCCCTGTGATAAGCTGGTGAGTTGTCTGAGGATTCTCTAGAAATTGAGACCAAAGAAGTAAACTAAGAGTGGATGCCTCTTTCCAAACATTGTCTGAGGGGACGCCCACGGTCTCAGACTTTGAAAACCCTGGGGTTTCCATATTTACTGCACAAAGTCTTCTTTTTCTTTTGTTTTCTATTTCTATTGTTGGCTCCTGCACCGATGACTTCACAATGTTTTTGACTTCTAAACTTCTAAATTCTTCAACCAGTAGACTCCTTTAACTGCACTGAAGAAAATTACCTCGGTGTGTAACGCTTGGAAGGCAGAGGAAAGATTGTCAGATTGTTACCTGCAACTCTCAGCAACAACAGCCTCCATGTATGAACGCCTTCCCGTTTATCTGATCAGCCCTCTCATCAGGATTGTGTTCCCTTCTGCTGTCTGTAATTTGAGTGACGTGCGTGTTCAAGGCACGATTATGTGGTTATCTTGATTAAATCTTGCACAGACATCACCAGGTTGTTGCAAAAACAACCGCATAAACGTCTGAACTCGTGTGCCCGGCTCTGATTTGGTATTCTACACGCGCTTTCGCGGTTATGGAGTTGAAATTATCGGAACGTTAAAGACACTGACGTCCTCAGGACACATCGGACACATTCATGGCTTTAAGTGAAATGTTAACGCCATGAAAAGTCGTAATGTAATTAAAACTTCTCTCTCCTTTTTAAAACCCCTCAGGACCACGTCTTTTGACCAGTTCTCCTCGCCATGCCTGAAGTGCCACATTTTTAATTGTAAGAGAAAGGTTCAGTGGCTGCAGTGAAAAACACAACAATCTGAATCAGTCACACAGTCATGACTGTCGGTAAGATGTGTTGCCAAAACAAGAAGGCGTTCACAGTGCCACTGACATTTCCACGCGGGACTGCAATTGATTCGAAAATTTAGCACAAAAACACACACACACACACACAAATTGTCACAGCATGACCATCATCTCCTTCCACTGATAAACCAATCAATCAAAATATACAACCGCTCAGGAAACGGACGAATATTTCAACAAAACTGATGTGAAAACAAAACATTCAGTCGTGATTCTAGGTATGCCAAAAGCGCTGTGTATTTTTTGTCTCACTTTTCTTTATCACAAACATAGTCTCATTTAAAACAGTAGGATATCGGAAGGTGCCGTATGTCTTTCTGGTGACATTTGTCACTGAGAAAAGCGGAGCGATCAGGCCCGGGTGCTTTGGCTGGGGGCCCTGCCATCCATCATGGAGACCGGGTGGTAAATGGCTTATGTAATTCTGTTTCAGATGAATGACCATGGAAGGGAGTGTCACCACTAACATTATTGTGATCTATACAGTAGCAGTGAGAGAGGGAAGGAGGAAGTGAGAGAGAAAGAGAGAAAGAGGGATCCTTTTGGGCTCAGAGCATGAGACTCTCGCGAAATGAAAGTAGATGCATCAAATGCAGCTTCTGTTTTCATTTACTGTTGGTTGTTTTTGAGTAATTAATCTTTTAGTCTATAAATAAAAAGATATGCAACTGACTGATCACATAGGGCCTCACATTTGAGAAGCTGTATGCAGCAGACATCTGTATATCTGCCTGAGAAATTACCGAATTTCAGATTCATTGATTGTTAAAATAATTATTTCACATTTAAGTAATGACATATAGGTAAAACCTTTAATAAACACAGGTTACTGTTTGATATTTTATTTTTAATTGTTTGTTAATTGGTGGGGAAAGCAGACCATCTAGTTTATTTTGTCTTCTAAAAAACATTAACACTGAACAGGGTGTTGTCAACAAATAATCTAAATGAAAACCTTCAACTCAATAATAAAACTATGAACATCAACATAAACAACAGGGACATTATACCAAGCTCCTCCATGTTGGGTCCTTTCATAGGTATTGCATTTGTTATTGCTTTACCCTGAAATTAGGTCTAATAGATACAATCACAAAAAGAGTTTGTTCTCGGAGACATAACATTACCTTGACCAGCATGTTCTTTTCTATATGTATTGTAGATAAATACTGTATTTCTTATAGCATTCAGAAGGGTATATTCTATGCTTCAATTACATACACACATCTGACCTTTGCACATTACAACCAAGCAAAATGGCAGATGTCCGTCTTATTATAAGCAGTAAATAAACCAGCTATCGATGCTGCTGTATTCTGAATTCAAAGTGTTCAGTACGTTGGCCATAGGTCAAAAGCGGTGTTGTGCAGAAGGCTTTCTGAAGTAAATATGACTTGAAATTAATATCTTTTGTTAGTTTTGTGTTGTGAACAAGACCAACATTAATGCAGCTGAACACTAAAAGTGTGTGAAGCTGAGAGGAGCTGCAGATTCAGGTCATAATTATCTGTTGGTTCATCATGAAGAGAGGCTGTTTTCACACTGTTGCATTGTTTTCACATTCTTTGATACGCTGTTAATATAAAAGCATTAATTAGCTGCTTCAAATCTATTTGTTTACAGGCAAATAACTCAATTCAGATTCATTCATTCAGTTTATTTGCGCACTCATCACTCAAGCCAGTTGTCTGCATGAGACCTAAAAACTTGACAGCACAGTATTCTTCTTTTTTCTTTTTAGACTTCAGTTTTTACTTTGTGTTAGATCTGCAACTTTGTCACTGAGAGGACAAAAACAGAAAAGAGGGACTGATGAAAGAAAACAGAAAATGATGTTGACATTTCTGTTCCCCTTCTTTTTAAGTGGTGTTATCAAGAAAATGGCACCATTTACAGCTCGGAGATGGAGGAAGAAAGAGTCACAGGAATGATTGACACCATTGCTCTTCTAATTACCCCGTGTTTCTGATAATTGTTGTCATTTTTGTGACTCTGTAATATTCTCAGTGGGTCAACAGGTGACTGACAGATTTCCTCTCTGGCTGAGGTTCATTATTCTTAAAGACTGCTGGGAGACTGATGCAGAAATAGATAGAAAAGGGGAGACGAAGATGCATGTAACACACAGATGCATGTAAATTATTTTCTGAATGACATTATTATGAATATATTTGAAGTTTGGCTATATGTATTAATTGGAAATTAACTAAACTATTCAGCATAAGTAGTGACAGTACTCTCCTTTTCCTCATATTGGTTATCGCCATCATCGCAGAGAATGAGGGAAAAGCGCAGCTGACCTCAAATGACCTCTCAACTCGTCCTGTCATTAACCCCGCCAAATCAATTTCACCCTCCCCTGCTCCCCAAAAGGCTTAGAGTAACAACCATGACCTCTACTTTCACAAAGGTGGCAACATTTGTGTGTGAATTACATCTTAAGTAACGTGTGTAGGTGTGTGTGTTTGAGAGAGAGTGTGAAAAAACAGAGTGAAATGCTTTGTTTTAATGAGTCCTGTTTCCAGACTTATGTTTTTGTGCACGTCATGAGATGCTAGAACAGAGTTTCTGTGCATGCACATGTATGTGAGCTTGCGCGTGCCGCGAGTACATCATACAGTACAACACTTGACACAGTCAAATATATTAGGCCTGACTGCATCGACAGAATAGAGAAACACTGACTGTCCTGACCCACATTATCCAGATGGTGCTGATTCACATCAGTAAGCTCAGCTTTTGAGCTTCACGCACAGATCCTTGAGATTCTGTCTAAGATCTACAGATGGGGAGCCCAGGCGGGATTTAGACGGCACAGAAAATCTGGGCCTGTGGGTGCAAATCTTCTAAGAACTAGGAGACTCACTCAGGATCACTAGTGAGGTCACATTACCATGTGAACTGTGATAGTCTGAGGCGGCACGGCGGAGTCATTTCACGAGCGTGTGCTTTGTCAGTACCTGTTTACAGCAATGCTTCATCCACAGTCATCAGTTCCCATTTCCTCATAGGAATGCTGCCCGAAGAAGTGACTCGTGTATTGTCACTCTGACTTTAAAGATATGCAGATAAAATCAATAATGCCTCACATTACTTTATGATGCACTCCTGAAAAATTACAACCTCCAAATTTGAGGCTGTCCCGCCACAAAGAACATGTTGTTCTTTGACTGGCGTGAAGACAAAGAAAGAAGTCAGCAACACAGGGCAAGGCAGGGGATTTTCAAAAGCAGTCCCTCCCCCCCCGCACTACAAATGCATTCAGAGATATTTGCTCACTGCTGATTCGATATCTGAAATGAAATCCTTTGAAAGCTGTCTCTCTGCCTTAGAATAGATGGGGTTCAAAGGCATTTTATAGATGTTAGTCAATAAACAACTCATACCTATGGATGCTATTGCAGGAAAATGTAATATTTCTCCCTCCACGAGTTGACCGTGGATTTGTCTCTCTCTACGTTTCTTCTCTCGTCTCTTTCATCTTTTCTTTAATGTGCCAGCATTTCCCTAAACCATGTTCTCGCCCTGCTCTCATTTTTCTGATAATTCCTTCTATTTTTGTCAGTGCTTTTGTGTTTTTCTCACAGCTACTTTACCCTCTATCTCATCACACCTGTTTTTCCATCTCTCTCTCTCTCTCTCTCTCTCTCTCTCTCTCTTTCTATCTCAATCTTTTTTTAATTTTTCATCTTCTGGCCTGGGTTTCTGGTGACAGATGGAGTCGTGGTGGCATCATTCAGGTAAAGATGACTGGTACTGACAGGCCTACTGAGGACACACTGGGTCTGTACAGCACCAATCTCACATGCTGACACACACACACACACACACACACACACACCTACACAAACACACACACACACACACACACACACACACACACACACACACACACGTGGCTTGTTATGTTACCAGAGCTTCCTCATACTTCTTGAGTTTAATGTATGCAGACTAATTACAGTGGTATTGTTCACCTTTTTTTTTTTTTTTTTTGGTTGTTTTTTTCTTTGCAGCTAGTTATTTTGTCTGTCTGAAAAGCCCTCTCAGGTGTAGGTTGTGAGAAAATAAAAGTGAATAAAATCTTTGAAAACAAGTTATTTATGACATTTGAAAAAAGCTCAAAGGCACTGCCATAGATCAAGGGTTTCTTCAGACTTGTTAGTATACAACTCACATAACAAATTTAGCCTTGAGCTCCTGTGCTAATGAAAATATCTTGCTCCCATAGTGGCGGTGAGCCCACTATTCATTGTTAAGATCCCAGTACGATTATGAAATGGACAGAATATAAAGTGCTCTGTGTATCAGGTGCTTTATTTCCTTTTTTTTGTTCACATATATTTGAATGTGAAGTTCACTTTTCAGCATGGGCCGAACTGCTAAATGACTCAATAAATTAACAAGGTTGTCACAAATGTGGTGCGGAGGGGATGTCGCCTACAACTGTGGAGAGTAGCCGCATGCTTCCCAGTTGGTGTTGTACTCTAATAAGGAAATCCAGCGCTGGAAGTTGCTTTGGAATTATGGATTGGAAGAAAATGAAGTAAAGTAACATAAAATGATGCACCTTTGGTTTTTCTCTCCTTCAGAAAAACCCAATTTCAAGTGCTGCTCGTCAACCGCTCCACAGGACTGCTCAAGGGCACTTCAACAGCCAGTTTTTTAAGGTAGCAGAGAACATCAATTATTCACTTTAACTTGCAACATTTCTCAGCCGTTGATGAGAAATTGCAAACCATAGAAATGCGATTTTAAGAATAATGGACATAACATGGAACATAAAAACACATCACACTCATTTTTGAAATGTTGCCTTCACTGTACTTATTTTTCTGAGTCACCTTGCACATAAATGGCAAGAGTAGATGATGTTTGTGATGTTTTGTGTTTGTGTGTAATATGTATTGTAGTTCTGTTGTACTGGATTGTGCTATCTTCACACTTACATATCATATACCCCATTGTGTTTAACATTTGTTATCTTGTATTGCTCCCACAATATGTCATGTTACATTTGCTTTTGGTTAAGTCATCCCTCTGTTCTGGTTTTTTGTTGTGATGAAGTGCTGGAGATGGCATCTTTCACCCCCCCCCCACTGCTGCCCCATCTGGCCCCTCAGTGTAACTATCGACCACAGTTGCTACGGATACTGCGACCCAATCACCTCTGCCCAGGGTCCTCATAACGGGCATGGCAACCAATTTGTCAGCTGGCCAACCAGCCAGCCGTTTCAGCCCAATGAGTACGTTTGCATATATGCTTGTTCTTACAACGACACGATTTCAAACTTTTACATTTGTAACTTTTGTTTCTCCGTCAGAAAAATGTTGCATCAAAATCTAAGAAATGAAATGGAGTGTAATGATGGGGCCCAAACTGTGCCCATCATTGAGACAAATCCTTTATTTTATGCTGGGACTGCCTTGGGCAGGACACTCCAGCTTTGCCCTGAGCACCTGTGTTGGTATTCCACTTGAATGGAGTTAGTTGCTAATCCGGTAGCCTTTTCTCAGTTGAGTCAGATTACTATGCTGTCATCAGAGTTTCATGAGGGGAGGCCATCTGCTCAGACAGATCTTACAAGATGGCAGTGGGATGAGACCAAACAGGAGGAGCACACGGACAAGATCCTTTAAAAAAAACTGTGGATCTTAGTGTATAATGTCTAAATGGATGACTGTTATTTTTTTTGTGTTCTATAGTTGATTATTTGAAGATGCAGGTCAGTCTTTTAAAACCCTTTTCCATTCAAGAACATTTCACATCTTGGGATTAGTGTGTGTGTGATTGTAATTAGTGTAATAGCTGTGATGGTATGGATTTTTTCTTACCCCCCTCTTGGCACAGAGGCCAGCGTCTGTGTGTGTGTGTGTGAGTAGCGGTATAGTGAGTGTGTGGGCGAGTGACAGAGTGACAGTGAAAGCAAGCAAAGCAGAGGAAAAGTTCAGCAGGAGTGTCCATCAGTAAATGTACAGTGCAGGTTACAGTTTGAGGTGCTAACTTCCAGTTTAGCCTTCTGTGAGCTTGAGGAATAAAATAATTGACTCGTGCAGCTCTTCTTCATTCACCGTTTTACAGCTGCTTCCTTCACAATGTAAGCTAATGGGAAAAAAATGTCTCACGGGGGCTTCATCTATGTCACATGATGGATGTCGTTGCTGTCATTGGATTGTTTGACCACTATATCAAACTGGCTGCAAAGCCAATTGCTCATTCTGGTGGCTTGTGGCACCATGACAGGCCTCACATGATCATGGTATTGCATACCTGAAAAGTAAAAGAACAAAAAAAAAAAAAAAAAACATCCAGCTGAACCGAACCCAGGCTGCAAATCAGCAGAATTTAAACCTGCAGTGTGGGAGGTGTAGTTGTGAATATATTTGCTCCTCTCGCCCCTGAGGAAAAACTCCACAATGCTGCAGTTAAAAATAAAATGTTCCCAATCAACATGTCTAGTAAGAATAGAGTTAAAACTATCTAACACACTTGTAGCCTTTATTCAGGCAAGAACACTTTCATCAGCACTTTATTATAGGAAACCATCTGCTTAGATCTTATAGGATTGACGAGGCGATACAAATACTGATGACTTCTGTATAGCAAAGATAGCTCACCATATGCTAACAGAATATGAAAACACCATGCTTGGCAAATAAGGCAGAGGAACATTGCAGTGAGATAATAATGAGGAGAGAGGGGCTGAAAAAGGAGAGGGGGCACTAGTAGCTGGAGCAACGAGAAAAGAGAAAAACGCTGACAACACTGGTGAGGGAGACCAATTGAATGAATAGGCAGAGGAGGGAAGATGAAAGTATTAGGATAACGATGGAGGGGACGACGGACGAAGGGACAAGAGGGGAGTGAGAGAGATGCAAAGTGACAGACAAAATGAAAGAGGGGTGAGGGGAAACAAAGAAGTGCGGGCTAAAATGGAAACGGATGGACAAAGAAATGAGGAATAACAGCGCGGCGGTGAGCAACAGCGAGCTTTAGAGAAGGACAGTCAGTGCGTAAATCAAATGAAGACAGGAGCTAAGCTCAGCCGAAATAAAAACACAAGAAGGACAGAGATAGATAATGCGGAGAAGTAGGAAGAAAGGGATTCTATTCCCATTACTTGTCTGTGATGAATCATAGTCCATTTAATTATACGATTAGCCAACACACACACACACACACGCAAACAGACTTTCTAATGATAGTATGGTGGTCAACCATTAGGCTTCCCCATGACAGACTAATAGAACTTCCCATTAAAGCCAGCCCCCTTCTCACAATGGCAAACGGTTCCTTTAATTACTCGAAGATTTCCTCTAAATATGGTGCCTGTTGGAGTCTCTAATGACTGTGACTGGAACATTATAGGGATCCATTAAAGAGGAATTGTTTTCCCTCCATTCAGGGCGAACGCGACGCTCACATCGGGGAAACAAATTTCTCCCACCACATGGATGTATCATTGTAATTCACACACACACATATTGGTCTCACTCAGGGTGTAAGAGGGTGTGCAATGTGTATGCAAACACACACAGTAAGGAAGGAGAATATCTAATTCAATATCTATTTTTCTATGCACGAATTCAGCATTCAGCTGTGAGGTCAGTCATTTGTACACTATTTATTTTCCTTATAATGACTTACTTACAATGTTGGAAAATAGTTGCTGAAAACACGTGAAAAGACTATATATTACTGAAATGTGGAGTTAGAGGTTCAAACAGTTTTTCACCAGTTTTCAGTCCAGGATTTTGTGGGCGGTCCTTAAAGGGTGGCTCGATGACACGCTGAGGCCATCCTGAGCATACCCCTGCACCCCTAGCAGACAGACAGAGATGAATTCATCTCGCTCAGAGTGTCTCAAAGTTGGTCATGTCATTTTCTGAACTCATCAGACACGTTGTTGCTTCAGCACATTCAGTGGACACGCCCCCACAGACCTGGACCTGAGAATACTGCTCTTTTTTGGCCGATTCTGACACTTCATAAATCAATTTATGAAATTTCAATTTCATAAACTTGTTGATATCATTCAAATTTAATTGGGTGGTTAATAGCACTTTCTTTTTTCTGACAAACTCAGAACAGTATTTACTGTATTTATTCTTACTTTACACAGACTACAACAAATGCAGCTACAAAGCACTATAATTCCATTAAACATATGTAATCTTATTATGTTAAAGTTATCTTTACAACCACTAGAACAAACGCTTCAGACACGCAATAAGCTCATTGAGAAACGAGCAATCTGTTCATTTCTCTCATCTTTCCAGTAGAATGTTTTGATACAAGTCCTCGCTCTGTTACTGTAACATCTCTTATTGTTATGCATACAATACAGTACAATGCAGCACCACTGATGCAATAATAATAATACAGTAGCAGCAATAAAAGGCATTATATTTTCAAAATTTTATTCACAAGAAAGCTTCACCTCTGCAGTTGGATTTTGTGTAAAAATAAAAAGATTAAAACCCTTGCAGCCACATTCAGTGAATAAATAATAAGTTTTGAATTCCAATGTTAAGGTCTACGTGCTACTGGCCATTTTCACTTGTGGGCAGGAAATTGTTTATTAACCTTTCTGTCAAATCTTGCAGACACACACGTAGGATGAGCTAGCAAAGCTATCTATCCAGCCCTTTGAGCAGTTAAATAAACATTCCCCCTGGATGCTGTAATGCCATTTGATTGATAGCTGGATGTTGAGAGGGTGTTTGTATGAGAACCAGCTGGTTGGGCTTTCAACGTGTTGTAGCATCATTACTATTACAGCCTGTCTTCTTGTTTGTCTTCTCTTTTATACACTGTCACATGCACTGATTACACCCAGCCGTGGACACAGGTGCTCTGGCTTGAGTCCCACCCTTTTGCCTCATTATGTGTCTGTATGCTTTGTTCTGTTTCCTGTCTCTGTCCATGTCCATTTTAATGTTGTCCGAGCACCTTTTACATGCAGCCACTGTGGTGTGACAGGAGGGCTCACTTTTTTCTTTGGCTTCTTTTTAGTCTGACATTGTGCTTATCAAGCTACGGTCATGGTACTCACTGCCTCCCCTGAATAGTGATTGTCCATAGCTTAACTAATGTAACTAGGCAGGGCAGACTTGTCAAACCTTTCGCCTATTTCTAAACATGCTATGTGCATGTGGTGCTAGTGAGAACAATACTCAGCATTTAAACATTTTGAAGCTAGTGTATTTTTTTTTAATGCCTTTCAAAAAAAAAAAAAAACAAGCACACAAGCAAACCTATAAAGAAAAGGATCAAACAGTGGCCAGCCAGCATAGCTGATCGCAGCCGTTCTGGACAATGATTGTGATTCCATCAAAAGCGCCACGCCGCATTTCAGAAGTGTCCCAGAAGCGTGGAGAATACGTGGCTGTACTATTTTTGATGGATGCCGTGACCAGCATCTACCATCAAGCAGCACAGAGCATATCGAGCTGGCCAAAAGTCAGATTTAGAAATGGGCAATTTTCAAAATAAAACACCCTGTGCAGACTACTGATCATAAGAAAATAAACAAAATGAAAACCATTTAACTACATAGCCTACTTACTCATGCTAGAAGCTCAAAAAACAAAGTGAAAATACTTTCTTGTGTTTTTGAAATGCTCTTAGTAGGATCTGAAGAGGAGAATGGACCAAAACAGGGTCATGGCTGCGACGCCACAGAGCCGTGCCTGGTGGAATTTAGGGAGTAATGTTTGTACAACAGACATTTTGTTTTACCAGGGAGGGTAGGTTTTCAGGCACAGGGCATGGGAGAATGCTGACGGGGAGCGGAGCTGGTGTTGTGCCAGAGCAAGAGCTGGGCAAGTGGGCAACGGCTCAGCAGCCTCTGTGGACATAATGGACATTGATAGAGGAAGCTAAGAAGAGAGTGACTGAGCAAAAGTCCGCCAGACAAGAGCGAATCTCAGACGAAGTGAGAGCTGTTGTTGCACTACTAAGTAACTTTAGCTGGCTGCTATGTCTTGTGTTTTTGCACTTGCATAATGTTGGGCTGTGTTATATTATTTATGACAGTGGTACTCAATTCCAAAAAAACATCAATTTCTAGGCTTTAACAACAATAACCAGGGGTTGCCTTGCTTAGCCAAGAAGCAGTTATGTTTTAAGCTTTCAGCTGGTTTCATTATGTGTTTATAATGATTACCAAACACAACGATGACTATCAGCTGTACACTGTAAATATCTGCAGCTCTGCAAAACTGAGGTTATGGAGAGAAATCTTCATTTCCTGGAAACAGAAGTAGACTGGAAGTAATAATTATAAAAACCACAAGAAAACAATCCACGAAAGTCAGGATGTGGTAAGAGATGTAAAAGCTAAGCTCTGTACTTTTCCAC
This sequence comes from Protonibea diacanthus, assembly GCA_028641955.1. NCBI lineage: Eukaryota > Metazoa > Chordata > Actinopteri > Sciaenidae > Protonibea > Protonibea diacanthus. The sequence goes on along the minus strand of CM053985.1, from coordinate 17,497,542 downwards.
TGAATTTTAATCAATCGCTTCTGCCTGTCTGATTTTAAAGAAACTATTCAACTGAAATCCATCTTCACCCACACAATATTCATTTATGACGCACTGGTAGTTGCACGCACTGCTGAGCAGATTACACATTGTCTTTCGACTCTCGTCTGCTCGCCTCTGACACAGAAAAAGATGGGGGGGGAGGGAGAGAGGGGTCGAGACAGTGAGATTGGGGGAGAGAGAGATGAAGACAGAGGTCTGGGACACCTTCTGCCACTACATTGTGTCTGCCAAGGCCTTCTCCTTATGGGAGCTCCCTCAGCATGAGGCTTGGCACCACTTCTGACTCCACAGTGATAACAAATGAAGACACACTGTTTGTTCTGTTCTCCTTGTTCGTGTGCATGTGTGTGCTGCTTTTTTTCCCTTCTAGATTGTTGTCCTTGTTGACATCTTTAATTCTTCTTTAAGTGTGTATTTCCACAGGGCTGCAACTACACTAATAGACGCTTGGTCTGACATTGAATTTTTTTTTTCCCTTTGCAGGCATACTTGGAATTCAGACACCAACAATTCGATAATAATTGTTAAAATGCTTTACAGAATGTAAGCATAGTAAAATTTGAATATCACCAAACCAAAGCATCTCAGATCAAGAGTGAAAACCGGATCGTGACCAGAATATACTGTGTATTTTATGGATTTCAACATTAAATTAACTGTATTTGACAAAACTGTGAAAGTATATTGAAGTTTTTTTGTTGAAATTGTTATGGCACCTCTCATACGGTCCAGCAGCAAACTCAACTGACTGTGTTTATGGGTGGGACACCAGCTAGGGTTCAGTAGATATCATTTCATTTCATGAGAGATACACCAGAGATACCAGAGATTTTTTTTTTTATTCAGCACTCTGCACAAATATAATAAATTTGTAGCAATATGTGCGTATGAATGTGCTGATGTTGTAGCTTGAAATGCTACTAATGCGTTTCAACTTCAAATTAACTGAATGGACGTGACACATTTACGATGTCACATAATGTGAAATAGTACGCATGGCAAATAAGGAGCGACGCTAAAATAACTTAAGATAATTGTATCTTTAATAGCGTGATATTAAGCTAATAAACAGCTGCACAAATTCACACAGCACGTTGAAGAGTCAGTGGGTTGTGTAAGTAGACAGTTACAGTGTTTGCAAAGTTGCGGCAGAAAACAGAGGTTAAGATCTACAAAAACAAACAACAACAAAAAAGACAGCCGCTGCGGCTAGATTTTTATAATCATGTCGAAATACTTTGGTTTATTTTGTGTTTATTATCAAGCATTAATATGAACCTACTAGGTTAATGCTTCTGCACTGAATATTCATGAGTACATTTGGCTGAACTGTGGTAAGGCATATGAATGATAGATTTTATATCTGAATTTCAGAGGTGTTCGTCTTTATTAATCACTACATGACTACACCCAATAACCAAATGAGTGACAAAATGCATGACCCTGCTTAAATTTAGATATGTAGGTTATTGAAATGGAAATGAATGAAATGATTGAATCAAAGGGTGCTGAATGAAGTTGTTCTTCTGAAACACTGCGTGTGAAATTCACATTGTGAGAGAGAAATTCAGATGCCACAACACTGATCCTAGTCCAGACCAAGAAATCTTAGAAATCCTATATACAGTCCTCTTTCTGTGAGGCATTGATTTAACTTAATGGTCACTTTGGAGGCTCCATTTTGCGATGCTGTTAAACTTGTATTACATTATGGCGTTTTCAACATTTAGTCTGCCCTCATCGTCTTTTAACAAGGTTACACTGAAAATACATGTGGTTCGGTATAGCAGTCTCGAGATCATGTGGAAACAGCTGTAGAAAAAGCAACACTGAGAGACTGACGAGGTGTAACTGACGCGAGCCGCTAAGGTGTTAGCTCTGCTGGGACTGACGTGTGCTTAATTTTAATATTTTTAACTGCTCTTACAGCCAGCTGATTCCTCATGCTATGTGGCATCTGGCGTCTTTACTGTACTGCTGGAGTAGACTTTGTATCATTAGAAACCATTTTCTTGCTCTCCCCTGTTAACATTACCTAGGTAACTCTAACTAACACTAAGTTTAGGTGGTAGTGTTGTATACTCAGCTCCATCTGATGTCCTGCTGTGGTATCCTGTCTTGTTTTTTTATGATGTTTGAGGTTATAGGGTCATGTATGGTTATATTTTATTGAAATACTCCAGTACATTTGCACTGTAATATTGGTCCTTGGCACACAAACCATAGAATATAAAATATGCAGAGTCGTTACAAATTTATAAAATTTGTTCTGTTTTGTCTATCCTGTTCTGTTCTTATACACGGTAAGTTATTATTAATTACGCCAAATAGGTTGATGGAAAAATACATGCACTGATACACGGTGTCAATTCACCTCCATGTTTATGCGCCGTGAAACAAATTGCAGCAGCACCAGGGAGAGATAGTTTTTATAGAAGTGTTTATGGCTCATTGACATCCTGTCGCTGTGTTTATGACTCACTGTGCCCGTCACACCACTAAACAGCCTGACTTCCTCAAGGGCATCAGGACCAATCAATATAGACAGCACCAGACTTTAATAATCCAGCAAGACATATTCTCTGAGGCTTATTGCTGGGCCGCAGCTCACACCACTGCACAAGTGACAAGCGCTCAATTTTATTTTCATAATGGTGACAATACTTGGGTGGGGCTGAATCTACATGTAGCTGATCGTTTAGTTTCTGATATAGCGAACAATCACCGAAACACGGGTTACAACAGCCACATTCAGAATGGGGGGTTGTATTCAAAGCGGTATTTCTCTGCGCCTTTCTATTACAGCAAACATCAGATGTATCAGAAATGATTGGATTCTTTGCACAGCCATAATGGCAACAACAATCAGATGTGCACAGCTTGCTTGTAATAATATAAACTCATATCCCTGGTGGATTTTCCATGATAATGAAATGCATTACGGATAGAACAGACGCTCTTGGACTATTGAGTGAAAAGCTTCAGCTGTAGCACATCTGATAGTATAAATATGTGGATTTGAATAGATTGAAATGTGGAATCAATATATCCTAGACACCCAGATACCGAATCCCTTTATGTAACAGATGGTTTTCTGAAAAATCTGTGGAAAGAAAAAACATACCTGGACATGTTTTCCATTGTTCCACTCAAACAAATGGATCACTTTTTGTGTTTTGATTTTGAGTTATCTGTTGTCCCCTTCCATTGACAGAGCAGTGATTGTTGGAGCTGGTAGTATGCTACGGTATTACACAGTGAAATGGCGTTGTGACAACTGCGATCTAGCTTTGATTCCAGTAACTGCTTTCCCAGCAGGGTGAAAATGGGCCTCAGCTTAGCCTTGTCATACAACAAAAAGCACTTAGTGGGAATACTTATAAATAAAAATGCCAAGGCGAAAGGCAGGCTGCTCCAAGACAAGCTTTTGACAAGCTGGCAGTCTGCCATTTTGATTATCTAAATTCACCGCTAAGGAGCTATGAAATATGAAAAAAAACTATCAGGCGACATCCCTTTGGCAGCTGCAGGAGATGTAACTGTTGTGTATTTGTCCAGTAATGACTTCTCTCCCTCTTGTCAATATGACCTTATCTAAACCTTATCGCCAGAGTGTGTGTCAAGTTAAGCACAATTTCAGCTCTAGATGTATAGATTAGCACTTTACTTGAGTGAGGAAACCTGTGCAATATGGCTTGCTGTTTGTTTTTTTTTTCTTTGGGAAGGTTTGTACTGGCCTATAAACAGCCCACAACCTTCACTCATTATGGGCTGTTTAACAGATTTTTGGTACAGACGTCATCTCAATTAGAGTGTAGATGATTTCTCTTTCACTGATTCAACACAAACGCCTCTTAAACCCGATTAGACAAATTTGCCACTGAATGGGATTTCACTGGTCTTTGTTTCTAAATTTCAAACTGGAAAAACAAAAAAAACAGAAGGGCCGAGAAAATTCTGCTACTCTGAAAACAACCCAAACTTTGTAGGGCTGTTCATTTATTCATTTTCCATAACGGCTTATCCTTATCAGAGTCATGGGGGGTCAGGAGCTGAGAGGGAGAACATGAATCGCCACACAGCACCACCGCTGGTGGTGTTGAACTAGGAAGCTTCTTGCAGTCAGGAGACAGTGCTTTACATTTTTTGGGACACTATGTTGCATTGTCCTGAAATCAGGGGACTATGTATTTTAATTCTACAATATACTGTAGATCTCTTAGACTTGAAAGTTTGAAAGAGCTATAAACTCATACCCACTTTTTCATTTCAAATCCAACGTGCTTGGGTAGAGATTAAACAATGACAAACATATTACTGCCTTCATACTGTTTGATTTCTCTGCATTTTAATATTGGCCTTTCTTATTTTTAGATTATCTTCCAATCCCCACAAGAAAGGTATCTCTCTTTGAATAGCATCTCTTGAGGTATATGTCTATAGTAGTTTAACTATACCTGGCCCAGTCCCCAAGTAGTTAACAAGTATCTCAGCTAACAATTGAATTAAATAATTAACATTTACACTTAATCACTGGGAGAAATGTCAGCAAGCTGAGAGACCCATTTGCCACAACTGTCAGGCTGGACTTTAATAACCTAGTCCCCCCAGTTGCATCCTGTAGCCTGGGTGTTGCTCCAATCACAATCCTCATCCTTCCTTCCTTCTTCAGGAAGCCATTCAGGAACACGGGACCACACACCTAGTGCAGCATACACATAAATGCTACTGGAAAAGTTATATGCAGGAGTATCGACAGCAGCCATAACAGTACATATTTGTTGTATGTATCATTGTGCCTTTCCTTCCCTTCTCTGCTAGTCTGAGTAGGCAGGTTTTTTCTCATACAGGGCAGAAGTTGATATGAAGTGGTACTAATGTTAGATGCTAGGTGTACTGATCATAGTAACGTAGAAGTGTATCAGTATTCTGCTCTCAGAACCAGAGTGGACTAGTGGACCCTTAAATTGCTGTGCTGAATAGATGAAAACACTGAGACAGTGTTCTGACTATGAGAAACTGCCAGTCTACCCCAAGGTCATCTTGATCTGACTGTGTGCTGTCATTCAGCACTGACTGCCATACTGTGAAGAGGACCAGGTTATCTTTTTTATTCTTGAACAAAATTGTCCCCCTGGTCTTCAGGGGGGTCTACATTATCTAAAAGTGACTCATTGTTCTCTGGGTTGTACTTTTCATCTTCTTTATCTTTAGGTATCTACTCTTCTACTTTAATGTTCTCTTATTCCTCTTCATAAAAAAATGAGGTCAAGGCCTTTTTGGCCTTTGAGTCATGCGCTCATTGAGAGAAGAAGATGGCCCAATACATCTCCACCTCCTTCCACCGTACAAAAACGAAGCTCAAATATACATCCAGGCATCATGTGCTGGTGACATTATACTGTACACCAGGCTGACTCCATTGCAAGCAAGACTATTAATCATCGCATGAAAAACCCTTTAAAGCATCAAATCATGAAATGGAAACAAACCTGTCGGCATGTTTTGGCTTCAACTTTGGGGAGCTCTCATGTCGTCCAATTTGAGTGAATCCCACATAAAACAGTTTATTCTCCAAGGCAGCACTGCCAGTTATTAACAACGGACTGACTTGTTCCTTGCAATTGCAATCTTTGCCCCAATGTTGACCTACAGTACATGAATCATTTGCAATTCCACTTCAAAATGCCCCATTCTTTCTGCTACTTATTTGCTGTTTTCATGGTATAGCCAACATGCGAACACCGAGCTGACTGTTGAAAAACATGTAATATAAAGTTTGCAGAAATATAACTTTTTTCTACTCTCTATCCTCTTAAATACTTTTGCAGTATGTCCATATTTTACCATTTTCTTTTTTCTTTTTCTCCTAGGGTTTTGTGAAAACGTGGAATTAAAATTAAGATTTGCATACTTAAAAAAAAAAAAGAATTCTGATTGCATCTTGCTCCTTTCCCTGATTGCAGTTCTCTGAATACAAACCCTGAAATCTAATAAAACTGAGTGACAATATGTTGGATTAATGAGAAACATGTGTGACTGAGAAAAAAAAAAAAAAAAAAAAGGTGGTGAGAGCCCAACATAATTTGGCACATGTTGTAAATTATGGCTGACAGTGAAAAATGGTGATATTGAGACAACTATTAAAGCGGTAGAATAATAGAATATTGTGTAAAATTGAATGATTAAAAAGATTTACATGCTAAGAAATGAGTCTCTTTTAGGAGGCCGAAGCCCAGAGCACAACAAGGAGATCCGTTTGTTTGACATTTTATTTGAAGTCTCATAAAACCAAACAGCTTCCAATAATCGTGTTTCCGGGATGTGACGCCCATATCGTTCAGACCTCCATCAAGGACAAATTGCTTGGATGGTGAATGTCAGATTATGTTTTCATGGGAATGCATCTTTATATTCCATATCTCCTGTTTGTCTCCATACATCTCCTCCCGTCTCTCACTCTTTCAAATGGTCTCTCCATCTTACTGTCTCCTTATGTTTGCCGGTATTTTGCCTATCTTCATTTCTCTCAAACACACACACACACACACACACACATGCAGTGCACTCTCTCTTCCTCTCTCTGTCTGTCTCTCTCTCTCCTCTCCCTCAGATATCAGTCATACTTCAGCTTGGCTGGGTAGGGCCATGACTGGGTAGAGAGGGGAGGTAATTGAATTTCTCTCCTAGAGTGACTCACATCAACACAGACAATTCAGACATAGCCAGGCGCGACGTAATAGACAGGGAGGGCATCGCGTCGGCTTAGAACTGCAATTAACTACAGGGGGACACAGACGCTTGAAGCCTGAAGAAGAAAACCGGAGGAAATAAATGTGATGGCGCTCTCTTCAATTTTACAGTCCATGTATTCATGGTTCTAAGACTGATATGTCATTAGAGCAGCTGCTCCTCAAGTGAGAGGAAATCAGAAGGGGCTGTTCTTCCTCTTGTTCAGGTCAAGCTGTGTTGGAAGAAAAATATTGCGTGAAGATGACTCTGCTCACTTTGAACTGACCAAGACACAAAGCACTTAACTTTCACATATTGGTGATTAATTCCCACAAAATGACTTTTAATTCTCAGGGTATAGTTTGTGGTTACAGGGCTGAGTCTCTTACTTGGGATAAGGAGATTTTATGCATTGGCCACAGCTTTTTTTATGTAAAGGTAACCAGTAACTACAGTACAGACTGTTAAAAAATAAATGTACTAAAAAGTAAGTTTCCCTTGAAAATACTGAAGTAAACTACATGCACCACAACATTGTACTGTATTTGAATAAAGTTATTTTATTGTCTTCATGAGGTAACAATTCCTAATTGGGGACAGTGTCAGGTCTCTGTGGAGGCCTGTGCTTCTCTTGGGAACCCTTTACTGAAGTGTTGCCTAATCTTCCTCTAGACTATAGAGCAAAAAAGGTTTTCCTGCTGTGATCTGCTGTGGGTGTTGTTGTAAACACATTTATTGGAGCAATTTCTTTGTAGCTTTTAGCATAATAAGAGATATTTTTATAAAGCTTTTTTTTTTTTTAAACCAAAAAAAAAACAAAAAACCTTTTCATTAAGAGTAAGGTATAAAATGTGATAGTGCTAATTATACTGTGTATCCAGTATAATACTAACCTTGTTAGGCAGCGAAACTGGCAAGAATCCATCCTGCCAGGCTTCTACAAGCAAAGTGATGTGGACCAGTCAGTGTCCTATGTGGAACTCCTGGCAGCTATGACATGAACTACAGGTGTGGCTTATTACTAGGTGTATGCGACTGGCTGACTGGCTGTGGATGTAGTAGTTTGACTACTCTGACTGGTTGAAGTTCTGATGGGCTTCTTGCGTTGGACGTTTGTTGGCTCATTTTTGAAGTAGGCTTCTTCCTTCGGAGGTGTTATAGTGGCCATAATTATTTCATTCTCTGCTGAAGGAGAAATGTAACTAGCCATGATATATGCAGCTGTGACACAACATAAAACTGAACCTGAATCTCACAGACGGAGAATGCATTAAAATCTGTTGAGCTAATATGTTCATTCCATAAGTGCTCGAGCAATATTGTAACTTCTCAGACCGGTGATCCTTTATCGATCAACGCATTTTAAGGCAGATTTGAAGCAGATTAATCACCTTGTTCGATACTAATATAGGGGCAGAGTGTTATTGCTTTTGAATAAATGCTCTCCATGGCAGTTATGGATGAAATGGTGCAGGATCTAATATGCCGTCTATTTTCTATTGATCTTGTGCAAGAGAAAGAAAATTTATGCTCATTGACTGGTACCAGAATTGATCACTATGTGGAAGATGAGTATTCTGAAGGAAAACTGTTTCACCTTTATTCACTGACTGGAAAATGGGTAATTTGTGTTTTAATGCAAGACTCATCTGGACATTGACTTGAACATGTTAAGGATTCAAGCTCTATTAAAAAAGTTTCCAAGAGGATGTTAAATACACAAGCAGAAGGGGATGAACGGCTGCCAACCTTCTCAAACAAGCATTCACACAAAATATGTTTTTAAGATGTTTGTGGCCGTTTGAATTTGAATGTGTAAGACGTGTGACCTTTGAAAATATGCAAGCGAACGTTAAATCTCCAGCTAACAAAGTGCAGCTGAGTACAACAGACCTATTCGGTGGCAAACAGAGATATGTAACCGGACCGCTCAGCTCTTTGTTGCAATTGTGCACAAATTAATGATTTTATTTCAAGTACAGATGTAGAGTGTGAAAAAGTCTGATTAGTCAAACCTTCCCTAGATAAAGGCTCGAATAAAAAATCCAGTAAAGTTGGCAGGTCCGCCTTGGCAGATCAACATAAGCTGTGAGGTAATGAGGTTGCATCAGCTAACCATCTTTCTCTGTGCCCTCATTATACATTTTCATCAACCTGCCAATTGATTACAGCTGCTGCTGCTTTACTAACTCAGCCAAGATAAAGAAATATGGAGTAATCAACGCTGGCAAGGGACTTTTTTTTTTTTCTTTTCAAATGAGTCTGTTTACGGTTACAACAGAGGATGAATTGACCTATCGAGTGAAGGTGTTTCATTTTTTTTTTTCTTTATCAGGGGAACTGTGTGAAATACCTTGTTGATACTTGGTCTTGCAAATGGCCAATGCTGTACTGCGCGCAGACAGAGTTGAACGGAAGGAGAGACAGAGACAAGGAGTGCAACATAAATTACATGCAAATTACATTCAAGGAGACTGTGTGTTAATGTCTCAAGTTACCAAAATGCTGACACAAACAAAATGTGATCTGACCACATCATTGTTTTTGAAGGTTACCATGAAGGTTCAAATCATTTACTGTGGCAAAGGATACATAAACGTACATAAAGAACGTTTTTTTTTAAAGCAATCATTTCAGTACAGTATGAAGACCAACTAGCAGGGACTTGAAATTAACCATCACAATAAAATTCCTGGTTTAATTTGACCAAAGTTATGTTGCGGTTGTATGGTAATTCAGTACACAGAGTATGATTAGACACTGCCAGATTGTTCAGTCTTCCTGGTATGACTTTGCTCTTCTGTGATTTTTCTGCCCCTGTGACTAATCTCTGATTTACAGTACCTCCATTTGCCTTTGGAAAGCCTCCTCTGCCACATCCAGCTTTATTTGTTCTCACTACTGCACTCTTGGAAACTGCCACCACCGGCTCTGCACCACCGCAGAAACTCCGTCCTCTGGATCACCTACTCACCTGCACACTCTCCCATGTGTGTGCAATAAAGTGTGTTAAACTGATTCAGTTGCTTGGTCTGTGTTTGCGTCGTGAGTCTGAAATCATTCAGCGTAACTAACAGCATTTTCACAGATGCAATAGTGGAATATTGTGACTAATGTAGCCTAACTGATATATACAGTAAATATTGTGCTGGACTGTTTTGGCAGATGTAGCCAGCTGAGCGGTATGGAAGTCAGTTAAGGTGATCAGGGCACAACACATACTGTATAGTTTTTATGACTCCCATTCTTCTTCTGCCGGTGACACTAAGATTTAAAATATAGAGCTTTACACCAGTAGTGAACACTTAATTAAATAGGTTCAGTTCAGTTTAAAGGTCACATAATAATCATAGAGGTACAATTTTAATGAAATGTTTTTCCATAAGCTCCTACAATTTGTTGAATTAAAAATACTGTAAAAGACTAGTAAGACTTGTTAGGCCACGTCCTCATTTAGGATCCTGGTGGTCTGAGGGTAGAAGTTCTTCCTGAGCCTCTCAATGGTGGCCTGGATTATCCAGAACCTTCTTCCTGATTGCAGCAGGGAGAAAAGGCCATTATCTGGGTGGGTGGGATCCTTGCAGCATCTGGTATAGATGTCTTTTGGGTGGGGCAGAGCACCACCTGTACATACGTGAATGAACCACTCTTGTAGGCCCTTGTAGCCTCGCTCGGTTTCCCAGGATGCTCTCGATAGTGCAGGAGTAGAAATTCTGTATTTGACCCAATACCCATTCAGGAGTAATGATTGATGCTTAGCTTCTGGACGAGCTTCAGGTCTGATTCACATATGATGTGCTCATTAAGTATGAGCAAAATTGCTAATGTTGTTTGTTTTGATGAGAAAGATGTAACCTACTATTCTTTTGTAACTCCTAATATGGGATTGAATCATCAAAATATAGTCCCAAACTTAGTCAGCTATCTTTATAAGTCTTTGGAGCCAAAGGTCTATCCCATAATGTGTTATAATGGTGCCCCCGTGTTATCAAGAAATGGCATATATTTCTCCAAAGCAGCGAGGAGTTATGGAAATATATTGCTGTGGGGTATTGTGGTTGTCTCAGCGGTGCCGAGCCCATTTATCATGATACTGTGACACCGGGGGGAAGATACTCTCTGGGAGATTCCAACACAGAGGCAGATGCCAGATATACACACATACTGTGTGCATACACACACACACACACACACCTACACATGCATGCATGCATCTGGGTACAAAGACTTGGAGGTATAGTACGTACCCAGCTGGTACAGTATGTGCAGGGACACACACACACCGTATCACTAGCTCATATACATAGTAACAAATACTTGCACAGATGTCCACACCCCTGTACTTCCACACCCACAGAGATACCATACTGCTGTATGGTACACACAGGCAGCTACATTAAAAATATGCACACATGTGCACACGTAGACGAAACCATATATAGAGCAGAAGTAACCAGAGCAGCACAATAAGACAGGCGAGGCTGAGGGAAACCCAGAGGGTACGAGAAAGACTTACTGAGATATGAGCTTGTTCTATCTCAGTCCACCGACTCACTGACAGATGAGACATTCAGAGTGGAACAATAGGAAAGATAGAGAGAATGAGTAAGAAAAGAATGGAAGGAATGAAAAACAGAGCAGAAAATTAGGAGGAAAAGCAGTAATGGATAGTCTCAAATGCTCATGTAGGTGGCGACACAAGAAAATAACAATGTTGGCACCGGCCGTCAGCAGATAACAAAATCAATATGCCGTCTCTCTTTTGAGTTTAATCAATAACATTCTGAGTGCCCATTATTAGAGGAAATGATCGGCAATTAGTTTTCCAGGATTTTTGAAATGTCAGCACATTCTCAAATGTGCCCATCAAACATCAGAAATATCATTACGGTATACTTAACTGTTATTACTGTTTGAGAACTTTGATTAGCCAACTTAGAAAAAAGAAAACCACTGACAATCAATACTGTTGGCGCAAAAAAATGTTCTGATGACTGTAAGAAGTCTAGACATGATGGAGCAAAGTAGGACGCGTGTCACAGAAAATACAAGCTGCCTCGTACTGAAGAGCGGCAGTGGTGGATCTGTTTGAAGTAGAAAGAAACAATACATTGGGGGTCATTAAAGGTAATGATTAAAAGTCAGTTGTGTTTGGTAGATAATTGCTAACATTAGATGCATCTCACCATTCCTCAGATGGAGGGCACAAGTTTTGAGCAAAGATGGAGAAAGTTTCTCAAAGGACCAATATTTCCCATTAACAAAGTATAGCCGAATTTAAAAGTCAAATCCATAATTTCTATCAGCACTATGGAATTGCTGTTTTTTCAATAAATAAGTAAACGATTGAACACACAAATAAAAAAAAACCTTTTCATGTTTTTTTATCACCGCATACCAATGCGATCTCAGGAGAGATGGCGTCTGACTGTTTTAAAGTTTTTTTGTTTTTTTTTTATCAGCTAGAGACGACAGAGTGGCTTCAGCAGCATACCGAGACATCATTCCCATCAAAATGATAATTTTCCCTTCAAAATGTTGCCTCTGAGGAAGGCAAGGTTGAGTCAACAAGCAGCTTGTCTGGTTATACATGATAAGACAGGCCTGTGAATGGGTAATGAGAGAAGTTTTACACCCTTGCACTTTGCTCAGGTAATATCGGATTGCTTCGATTGTGTCTGTTGGGGCTAAAATTCTCATTTGACTCTGCTAATCCTGACTCATGCCCATGTTAAAAGGTAACGGTACTGAATGTTCAGTTGAATAGTATAGTACCTCTACAGTCAATATCCATCTCAGTCTGTTCTGTGTTAGGATCCCTGCTACTGTCCATGCTCAAGGAAGTAAAGGTGCACAACAAAAGTGGATCAGCGTGGAACCATAAAGGCCCCTAGAGGAGAGTGAAAAAGCTAACAAAAGAACCACCATTAAACCAACAATGAGCTCTGTGCAGAGGCCCTGGTGGTTCTCCTTGTGTTCATTTAAAAATTGCAGGGAAGTTTTGGATAATCATATTTATCTGTGTGTATATATCATCTCAGAATAAATCAATAAATGAAAATTAAGTTTTCTGGAAATTACTTTTTGGAAAAGAACAAGGCTTAAGCAATTATGTATTAGGAAATATTGGATCTTTCTTTATGGCTTTTTACAGGGAGTGTTTGTAGCTTTAAGGCTGCTAGCTAGACAGTCCTAAAAGGGTTTACTTAGCCCAGAGCTGCAGGAGCTTTTGTTGGCTTGTGTGACTTGTGTTGAGGATGTAAATCCTGTTGTGAAAAGTCAAAAGCATCTTGGCTGCAAAAAAGGGACCAGGAACTGGATGATCTGTCAAACAGCTAAGAATTACTGATGCAACAGAACGTCATGAGAAACTCAGGGAGAAACTCATTGCAGTTATTTCCAAGAGCCTGACAGGAGATGGTCTATATGTCTGATAGACAAGACCCACAAATGTGGAATCTACATTCTGCTGAGGGAGTGGATGCCTTATACTGAGCCAATAATGTCCTTTCAAATATATTACATGTTAGACTGGCCTAGTAGATTCATCTTCACAAAATTAAGACTAAAATATAAGACTAAGAAATGACCACCTTTGCCCTCACAGTTGTATTTTCATTGTAACAACCAAGACACCCACTGACAACGAGAATTAATGCCAACTTCTACTTTGGTGTTTCCAAACAATGATGATGAGTGAGCATTGAGGGCAAGGAGAGAACTGTAAGTTGTTATTACTTTTTGTTTGACTAAATGCATCAGAGGAAATTGTACCTTGTACCTGTTAAATTCCATCTGGAGGTACAGCATTTGAGCAAAATGAAACTGTAGCTTTGTCGGACACATTTTTTAGTCTGGGAGCGATCATAATTTAGTCTGCTTAAATGGCAAAAAAGGGCCACTAAAGATAGATGTGAGCAAGACCGCTTTGTGCACCCACTGAACTTGGACAGCTATTTCAATGATCTGTTTGTGCAAGCAGCCCTTGACATTTGCCTGTTTCCCATGATGACTACATGTATATATATAAAGGTAGTCATGCAACAAAGCGGAAATTTGCATTTAAAAATGTCTCATGTGCTTCCACTGTTTCCTCCCATTGTCCTGTGAGGTAAATCAGGTAACTGAGCATGTGTGCTTTTCAATGTAATGGTCAATGACATTTTGCAAAGGAATAAACCGGCACAGATAAACAATAAGAAATTAAGGTTCCCTGCTCAATTCTTCAAGATGTTGCTAAAAATGTTGCCAAAATAGCTGAAGCCCAGTTATTATTGCTGGACATAATGTATTTGAGCCTTGAATATTAGTTATATAGCATATAAACAAAGTAAATAAAAGCTTTTGGGGACACATCGTGCGTACTTGGATTACGGTGTGACATCTGAAGGATGTGTGAGATAAACAAGTTGATGTTTTGTTTTAAAAGACACAGAAAAGTGTGACAATCAATTCATATTTTGGATACGCCACAGGAATGACAATTCACATTGTCTGGCACAGCAGATGAAATGCAAACACGTCAAGTCAAGGTCTGTAATTACCAAATTATTATCCAATCATCACTGTTCTTTACAGGAATAAACAGCCAATTGAAAAACAAATTTATGAGATTTTCATGCCTGAGCTCCCACAGTGGCGATATGATATTGACTGTGAAACACAATGTTGACACATTCTGTCTAGTGGCTATCAATAACAATTTATCCAGTCAGTATCGCCGTGGCATACTTCACAGGTGGCTGTTGTTACAAAACAAGAGATTTGCAGGAGATAAAGACAAAAGATTAACACAAAGAGCAGGCAAAGAGAAGAACAAGCTGTCTGACAGCATGAAGAGTGCAGGATTCAATTCGGAGTGTGACCACAATCATCAGTCCCCTTGATCTATTGTTGGCTGACATGCTGCGCTGACCTTTACTTACATTATCCGCCATCATTTCACCATAAACCACAGATTTATGACTTTAGTGAATGCCAGGGCCCTAAAAATCTTGTCTCCTTCTTCCCTCTGTCATCCCGTCCTCTCTTTTGCTCTCTTTTTTTTTTCAAGGGGCTTCAACTCCCACAACCACGTCATCCCTTCATCCCCCCCCCCCCCCCCCACCTCTTCTGTCCTGCTGGCTTGGTGTTTAACAGTGGAGAAGGTCAGAGTCGTTAGTGGCATGGTAATAGACAATGTAAATTAGAAGGGCCAGACTTAAAGGAGATTAAAATTCAACTCTATGTCAGGGCATAATGTCTCCTGTCCAGTTAGAGCATGCAGCTGCGGCATTTGCGTCATATTCATTTCAGGGTGTACAAAGTTATAACTAAGTAAAATAATAGTTGTAATAATGGTAATTACATACAGAAGGTATGTCGTCAGTGTTTTTTTTTTTCTGATGCAATGAATAGTTAGAGAATAGATTATTTGCTTAAATCAACATTAAGCTTGTTCCAGCTTCTCAACCGTGAAGATTTGATGCTTCTCTTTGTCTTACATGATGAAGTCAATTGACTATCTTTAGTTTTTGTACTGTTGGTAAGACATAACTAGACATTTTGACAAAATTAACTCCAGACCATACAGAACTGGCCCACAAACGAGCAAAGAACATTTAAAGCCCCACTAGGGGGCAGATAAAAATGAGCCGGCATTTTTATCTTCTCAGACTGTTGAAACATCTTGAAACATCCAGCAGAAATAAAACAATATGATGCTTATACATGGTTGGATACTCCAAATAACCATGATCATGTCTTATTCAAAGTATTTGTCTTTTTAAAGTGTCTTAAGCGACTTGCAGATGTTGTTACTGATAGTGAGTTTAATCCATTATTTAATAAGAAAAATGCAGGTGCACTATCTCATGAATACTTGGAATTCGAAGGGCCCACCATGTTTGTTACACGTTCACTGCATTATTATTTCAGCACTTCAGCGTATTAGGCTATTTTAAATTATACATAAGTCATACAGAACAGAGAGAGGTCACATACCTCTGCGAGGAGTACTAGCATTGCTTTCCCTTTATCTGAACACGTCCTGTATGTAGTGGGTTGGCTGAAAATGTGTAACTGAACGTAAAGCGAGAGATGAATATTTGTATGAAAGGACTCTGAATATATCGTTAAGAAAAAAAAAAATAAATCAGAGGACATGATTGTTGTGAAAAGGCCGGCCTTTAGCTAATGAGTTAGACTTTTGGCAGTACACATCCCCTCTTCATCATCTGGGAAAGAGCTTTTGCAGTTTCCCCCTGCAGATCAAACTGACCTTCCATAAAGCGTTTATGTTTCGGAGGGGAATTTTCATAAAAATTTAGAGTCGACCAATCCAAATAAAATTGCTAATGCTATTGCTGTCTGTCCTGTTCAGCGTTCATATCTGTTGGTGGTACAGTACTATGTTAATCTGATGTTCCTCTCACCGAGGAAATGTGTAGGTGGTGAAGCCTTGTGGCAGATCCCAAAAAGGGTTTTAGTTTACGTTCAGTTACTTAGTATCTAAACGTTATTATTGTAGATGATATTGAAAGGCTGTGATGTGTATCTTTTCTATCACAGTTTCAGTTTGTCTGCTCTGTGTCTGCTCGTCACTGTTAACGGCGTCTGTGAAATTCAAGAAAACATTAGCATTGTTTCTCAACCTCATCAACACCCTCGTTCCCATGTTTGATGCTAATTGACACGTGTTCTCCTGATCTCGCAGCCCGCGACTCCATACATAACCTTGATTAATGACGGACAAAGACAGGGTTCCATTACATGCCTATTGACTCTAAATCTCCAACATCAGGCAGGCTTCAGCATCCCCAGTTAAAACTCATTTACAGTAATTAGCACTGATGGAAGGGCAGACAGCGGAGAGGAACAAAACAGTGAGTGGTTTCAAGGACACGCAGTGACATTTTTTATTTCTTTTGTTTGTATTTTGTTCAGGAAAAATGGGTAATGGGTTTCTGGGAATGCTCGGAGTGCTGGGAAGTTTAAACATTTGTCCTAATGGATTTTGTGGTTAGATAGAGGAAAGAGGGGCAAAATACTTTAGTGTGTATGTGCAAGCAATGTGCGGATGTCTGCATGTATTGCCATTTCTATATCTTACAAGTATTCCCTGCAGACAGAGGTCAACTATTGAAATGTCCAGGACTTGGGCACCATGGGAAATGAAGTTATCCCTGAGGAATTTAAAAACATAATAATCACCATCAATCACAGGTGGTAAGGCATCATTATGCAGCACGTGTGCTCAACACGTGTCGTAACAGACAGGCATCACTTGGGCAATATGCACTGAAATGTGTCGAGTTTAAAATAGAACTGAAGCACACACGTACAACATGCGGCGACGATAGACAATTATTAGATGAAGGTCTCATACTTGATATTTGAGTATAAAAACTTGTTTTTTTTGGGGGGGGGGTCAAACTAGAGCTCACTTGTGCAGGTGAGAACAGCTTCAGTGAACTCTTGGCACAGATGAGCCCGGGACAGCTGGTCTTTGTCAAGTAAACCCCACAGCTGGTCGTAATAAGTCAGCATTCACACTAAGTGCTTAATGCTGTACTTTGACTGCAGGCTGCAGTCATTTGTTGTCGGTACCAGCTGCGGATATACAGTAAACAATCCTTCATTTGCTCAGTTATAAAACTGCTTCTAACCTAAAGTACAACTCACTCATCTTAACAGGTCATAATCATGTTGCATTGCTTTTAGCCCGTCTCGCTGATACTCACATTACATGGCTGTCTGTCTTCTTTTTACAGCAACCAAATCATTAGTAGCACCTGGGTCATTAACAAAAATATGCAACGGTTCCTCCACTGCACAGTCTGCCATACTGCACTGCCATTTTTCAACAGTAGCCCAGAATAGAAAAACCAACACGCTGGATCTAGATTTTTATAGCCACTGTAGTACTCCTTCATGCTTGGAACAGGAGGGTGGGTTTCAATCTGCTGCTACATGGCTAGATGTACACTTTTAGGGGACCTATAGACATTTTATCTGTTGGCAACATGGAATTTTAGGCCACAGAAACTGACTTGCCATTGCCAGCTGCTGTGTTTGGATCCCTGATCCCCATGGACAGTACATTGGTTTCACGCCTGGCCTCTGACTTTCTTTTAAGGCCCTCTGGAATGGTCATAAAGTACCCGTATGACACACCTGCCTATGGATCTTGAACGCATCAAACCTTAATCAAGTTTATTGATTACTATACTTTGTTATATTTTGATATATACATATAATTCTTCCAATATATATCAACAGATGTACATGTTATGTTTGTTTTGTTTTGTTTTACCACATAAGGTTATACTTACAAGAAACAACAATGACAATAAAAACACTTTGGACAGCTCATTAAGACCCTAATTTTCTTTTTTTAATCATTAATTGTGAGTTTTTTCAGATCCATATGCAGACTCATGTAGTTAATCTACATGAATTTTATTTTGAGCGACGTCTATTTCTGTGAGCCGCCGTGGAATCACTGGATCGCACCTCACGTTTTTAGCATCCAACCTTATTTTATCATTCTAGAAAGTGGAAGTCTCTGCTGGAAAAAGAAATTCTTATTCACACGTGAACTCATGTAAGTACAACACATATACACACATGAAACGAGCACACACACACACAGAGATTAGCATATTAGCATCATCAATCATATGTGTGAAGCCATAATAACATAAATCACTGGCTAAAGATGATTATAATTAAATCCTGTCAAAGACCAATGACTACTTTCTAACAACCTCTCTCTCACTCCCCTCTCTCTTTCTCTTTCTTACCCTGTTTCTCTATTAAGTCCCATCACTTCTTCCACCAGATTATCTGTTACTTTGTGAATTAGACGTATTACCCCTTTATTAGCTACAGGGACAGGGCCAGATCTATGGCTTATTAATAAAATACTCGCTTGACATTGATGAATACATAACACGATGGCCACGTCACAGGAATTAATCTCCATTTTGGCGATTGTCTCTGATTCATTAATCCATCTAATTACAGCAGATTTCACAAAATATCTTCGTCCTGATCTATCTCATTCAATTTCTTCTCCCCCTCTCTCTCTTTATCTCCCCCTGCATCCTACTCCCTCGCCTCCCACTCGCTCTCCCCCTCTCTTCAGACTTATGGATTTCTACATAATAGATGAGTCTGTCTAAGGAGACAGAATAAAGGCACTTACGGTGTGATGAATTTTGTACATTATCAAATTACATTTCTTATCAATTCAAATGCCCCTTTGCCGCACTGGCAATCAGGCTTAAAGGCCGAAATCCTGAGTGTAAATGTGAACATAGATCCACCACTGACAACCAAACTTGTTTTGGCATTTTGCTTCATATTGATTGACAAACTAATTAAGAAAAATGCAAAAGCATTTGAGTTCCCCTATAATATTCAGTATTTACTCATTTGTTAGGGTCAGTGCACATTAATCAATTTAACAAGTAAAATGTGCCCCAGTTTTAGTTGCACGATTTGCACATTTTCATCTGCAGCGTTTCCTCCTGCATGACACCGGGTTGGCTTGTACGTTTAGATTTTCTAAATCTGAGCATGACTGTTTCTTGGTTTCATTTTATTTTGGAGAGATAGAAATTGTTCCAAACGTTTCAAAGACTTGACTCCGTTGAAGCAGATCTGCTTTGACTTTGTGTCTTCTCGATTGATGATTTCAGCTATGCAAATCAGCCTTCAAACGTGAATTTTCTTTGGTGCACATCTAATCATTTTAGAGAAATTTATTTCAAAGAAAGCCCTTGCATGATTTTTAGGAATGCAATTTCTCGTCAAAATGTGAGTTGTTATCACGGACGTACGGATTAAGTGCAACAAAACTGACAAAACCTTGTCTGACAAGGACTGTTTGAAAAGTTAATGCAGGGTTTTCTATGTTTTGCAGGAAATTCAGAAGAAGCTGTGAGCAATATCTTT
Source organism: Protonibea diacanthus (assembly GCA_028641955.1). Lineage (NCBI taxonomy): Eukaryota > Metazoa > Chordata > Actinopteri > Sciaenidae > Protonibea > Protonibea diacanthus. Next base: position 17,477,829 of record CM053985.1, on the reverse strand, counting down.
TTTCAATGTGGCTTCATATTTTGTAATAAATGGGGGTCTGTGTCTATGTTTCTGTCTCAGCTCAGTGTGCGGTCGTAGGTGGCAATGAGTTTGACCTGCTGTAATTTAATGAATCTGTATTTTTCTGGTAGTTTTATGTTACATCGTGGGGAATTATTGCATTCGTGCAGACTGTACAAAGACAGCCTGTCAAAGTGTTGAATTCTTTCTAATTACAAATTATTCAGTATGATGACTTCAATGATGAGAGGCACAATGCAGGAAGTATTCATTGTTGTAAATACCTTGTATCTTGTAAAACCAGCAAGCAATAGCATCTTATTTTGTAAAGTTACACTCGAAATGCATAATTCTCATTGGGCGAGCTAACCCAGCAGCACAAAGAGATCAGACTGACCGAGAGACACAACGTAACGTTTGAGCCTGAACATTCTCACATCTAACTCGGTGGATTAAGGGTTTATTTTGACCAAACCGGACTTTTGGAGCAGAGGAAAGACTAACCAAGACAGTTTTGTTTTGTTTCTATTTCATTTTACTTTTTACTCTTATATCTAGCATGAGCTGTGCATGTTCTACAGCAAACAAATCCACTGCATTTACATAATGTAGGAGGGCAGAATATTAGAAGTATTCCCTCTGAGTGCTTTCTACTTTTAAATGGGTCAGTTGGTATTTTGTAAGCATATTATACAGTGCATGTGTATATGGCATACTTTTAGCCCCGGCGAAATTAGAGTTAGCATTAACCCACAACTTTAGGCCTAAGTACACAGCAATTAAATTACACCTGTAGGTTATAATCAGGTTGTATACACACTAGTAATAAACTGGCAAACAGAACAAACAGAAAAATGTCTATTGTGCAAAAGAACTGAAAAAAATAAGACAATAATCAATAAACAAAAGATGTTGAAATTTATTGTGCGTGGTTAAAGGTCTTCCGATGGTGAACTTTTACCTCACTGGGCAAATGGCTGGCTACTTGACCCAATGTCCTCATGTAAAAGAATAAACATACAGGGTAATATTATTTGACTTTGCCCAGGAGGCAAACATGCTGCGAATACTTAAGTCTCTGTGCACTTTAACAGAAGAAGTTTGTTTTTAGGCACATTTTATTTTACATCTGTTTCATTGGACATCTGAAGGACATATGAATTGTGGCAAATGCAGATAAGTGCTTGTGAAAGTACACTGTGGTTTTGACAGTGACAGCAGGTGTTTTAAAAAAAAGGATTTTATTTGTTGTAAACATCTCTTACTGAAGGGGTTATTTTGATCATTTATTTACCTAAAAACACGTTGAAGGAACACTTCACATCAACTTAGCTGAAGTGGTAAGCCGGAGACAACTTTATTTTGACAAAGACTTTAGGGACAGAGAGAAACACAGCAGATATTTCCCTTGGCCACAGAGATGAATGCTTCCTAGAGCCATTAAATGTCAAATCCAACATAAAAACAAACCACAGCATGAGACTGGTGATGTGTTTATAGTTTCAAATAGACTGGAAAGGCTTTTGACACAATAAAAGTGCTACAGCTAAAACCAGTGCAGTTTTGGTTTACATTGTCGGGGTTTCTTGGGGTTGCTGCTTTTTTTTTTTTTTTTGCTCCACAATATTCACATCTGACACACTGCATATATATATATTACTGAAAAGTTTTCTGTGCGAAAAGTTTTACATTCTCCTTGATCAGATACTTTGCTGCCTGCAGTAATGATGTTCTAAAGTTTTTAAACATATGCAAAACATCCCACATCTGCTCTAAAATGAAATAAATTTTTTTTTTCTATGTGTATGTTTATATAATTGAGTTGAATTACAAGAATGTAATGAGGAATGCACATGTGGATATGACTAAGAAGATCTTCGAAGCTTGAAGTCATCACTAAGAGGACTAATAGTAATATTAACTGCTGTATGCCAGATCGAGCATTAGCCGGCACATGTTTTTTTCACTCAGATCATTTAGTTAAACCTTGAAAGAGATACTTGTGTTACCTAGAGATTGCAGTAGGATTATGACCAAAGGAGCCTGGTTATGTGCCGGTTCCCCCTATAGAGGTTTGATCTTTAAAAGAAGTGTAAAACACTTGTTGAGGCCGGAGAAATTCACTTGGGCTTTACAGTCAGCGTTTTCACTGGGCACTTGCTGCTGGAGAGAGGATTTCTGTGCTGCTCATGTTCATGTCTCAGCTACTTTCCAGTTTGGTGAGTGGCTTTGGTGCAGTATTATGGAGCTGAAGGAAGGGATTTCACCGTCTACTAATAGTCTGAACTGCCTCTTAGAAAAACAACACCAATGCGGTAACGTTGGACATGGAACAACATGGAATATTGACAACCTGATGCCTAAAACCTGCCAAGGAAATGTAATTTTAGAAAAGGGACTGATCTTCTTCAGGCGGTCTCTCCTGCTGTCAACAAGCGTTTTGATCTTTTCGAGTTAGTGACTCACATGTTTTAATCTCTTTCTGCACTCTCTCCCTGCACAAATAACTTGAAACATAACTAACCTAATTTCCACAGAATGGAATGCTAAATTCATCCTCCGTTATTCTGGTGTTATATAAGGGGAAAAAAAGCAGTTCAGCCTGAGAAAGATGTGTTATTGTAATGTGGATGTGATAAAGTGAGGGCACAAAATTGCATATGACTACTGCTTTTATATGTTTTTGTCAACATTTTGGTTGCTGGAATAGTGGATGTACTGTAATATGGGAGGAAAACATGTATGCAGGCAAATGTTTAATATAGATGTGTACTCAGTAAACCCGGTTGCTAATGCAGCTGTGTTAAAGCCCAATTATGTATTATTTCTTCCATTAAATAGGATATTTTGATTCATGTTGATGCTACACTGACTTGTAAATGGTGGATGGCATCTCTGTCATTCCCACTCTGTTCCCTGTACACCTGTTTGTGCACTTTGTAACTTTGTGTTCCAGGTACGATTACTTGCTAGAAGTACTACCTGGCCCTGACTCATACACTACCAAGTATTTAACTAATTTTGTTGAAACTGGATCATATTTTATGACATAAATGTTTTCTGGTTTTCCCTTTGATATCTGGTTTACTAATAGACACCAACACCCATTGTCAGCTGGGAGCGGCTCCAGCCCCCTGCAGCCCTGATAAGTATAGTGGTTATTGAAGATGGATGAATGTGTCATAAATGTCTTCTCCATACTGTTTACACTGAGTACAGCGAAGGATACATGTGTTTTCATGCTGAGACGTGATGCATTGCATTTCCATAGTAACACCACTCTTATTCTTATATCTCACATATTTCATACATTTTGCAGAAGCAAGTTACCTGAAGTGTATAATGTACATCTCCAAATTGTACTCCTGTCAGCTTTAAGTAGCCTTTAAAAAGATGTTGCTTTCATTATACTGCTACCTACCATGAAATGGTGGTGGTGAAATGATGGACTACTACTATAGTTTAAGTACTTGTGTGACTGCTTCTAAAACACCCACACATTCAAATGAGGATGTCACTCCGGCTCTTCATGACATAAAGCCCCAGCTGGCTTGATTTGCATACGCAGTGCATCACAGAGTCACACATACTATATGTGGTGCATTTAAAACTGACTTTCGCAAAAGTTAAGTATCCAACTCAAATCTAGCTTAAAACATTGTCACGTGGCTTGATCCCCATCTCCGCCTGTACACATGTCGAACTGTCAGCACCTTGCATGGTAGCTCGCTGCCTTTAGTTAGTGTCAGGGCAGTGTAAATGTAGGCATTTGCCACTGTGATGATCAATGGGTTTGAAACAGTATCTGAAACTGTGTCTTACCTTGATAATGTTATACGTTATCCAACGTATCGAAAGATGTTTGTGAGCCCAAATATTAGTTTACGGTTAAAAAAACACTTAAACTGTGTTATGTAATTCCCTAATTATAGGAGTACAGTGTAAATAGGGTGTTGGGTCTTTGTGTTGGGAAGAATACTAAACCTAACTGAGCGTTGGAAAGTGTCAAAAAAAAAAAAAATAAATAAAAAAAAAAAATATCCAGAGGGGAGCAGGTGAGAGATTAATAAATCTGGCCCTGGTACAGTAGACCTCTTGGGCACACAGAGCTGCACTAAAAGTAGTAACCTTGTAGCACATGCTGGGGCTGTTATCTCCAGATGGCTTAGCAGTATATTGACAGATATCCCACCTTGACTCGCTCGTTTAATGAAAAATAAATAAATAAATAATAATAAATACACAGTTGAAAATATCCTAAATTCACACAAGAGAAATGTGTAAGGTGCAGCCTTCAGAATGTGGAAAACACTGCAGAAGGTAAGCTGTGTGGAATAGTGTGCAGTACAGTACACATTTTCAAATCCTGATGAATTTAAGGTTACATTAAATCACCTGAGAATGATATAGTGAATTCCAATGAATTCACTATTTGGAAAAGATGTGTCAGGGCATGATAAGTGTTGAATATTATATGGAGTTGTTCAGCGTGTAAAACAAAACGTGCACTTCACTTTAGCCACAAAAAGCCACACGACCTGATGGGAATGAGGGCTACATGTTGCCGTTAAAATAGACAGACGGACGAGGAAGATGTGGATCATAAGATTATTGAGCCTTCACACACCATTTACACATCAGGGTTTGAGCTAATGGTGGTTAATTGAGCACAAAAAATAGATAGCCTATTGATGACAGCACTTCATGGGAGTCTGTGTATGCTACTTTAGTGAGTCAAACCATGAACCTTACAAGCAATGTTTGCTCCAGACCTACTGTAACTACTCAAACAAGCTAAGTTTGGTCATATTTTGTCAGGAAGTATTCCTCTGTTCAGATACTATTTGTGATGGGAAGTTCGGTTCTTTTTAGGGAGTCAGATCATTTGACTCAGCTCAACAGCTCTTCATGTTACCACTTATACCTTTGTTTTGTCAGCCAAATTTAGCACTATTTTGACTTAATATTTGTATGTGTACACATATATCATGTATACATTCAATTTGTACTGAAGTATTCAGAAATAAAAATGACATTTTCTAATGTCAATAAATTGCTATAACCAATTGTTTTCATTGTGTTTACAGAGCATTGTAACTCTCTGAAACCACCAAATGAATGCACTAAATTGCTTGTAGAACCACTCTGCTACACAAAGCAGATAGAAACACCTATAAAATCTTAAAAAAGCATATAAATTAAAAAAAAACAAACAAAAAAAAAACTGTTGGATGCACAGTTTTCATGTGTCCGTGATGGTTGTTTGTGTTTTCAAAAATTTTAAAATGGGTCCAAATGCTGCTTCTTTTTCTACTATCACTCAACGGCTCACATACCGGAGCCGGCTCGTTCACTTAAAAGAGCCGGCTCTTTGAACCGGCTCGTTCACAAACGACACATCACTAGATACTATGGACCAGATTGCATTTTCAGTCAAGCATGCACATGTCTTCCTCTTTCAACACTTCTTATCTGCAATCATGTTCTGTGTTTTTTTTTTTTTTTTTTACATCCACATCTGTCACTTACCTTCACTTGATAGCCACTTTCCTATTCTCTGAAAACACCCAGGACCACTGAAAACCCTGCATCAGGCAAAATCAGCACTGTTGCCACTCCCTCACAGACAAATAATGATAACATTTTATGAAATTGAACTGCTTAAGCAATCAACGCTATTTAAACGGCAGCAAAAATAGCGTATTATTTGAACGAACCACTGCCTTTGACTCTCCAAAGAGGCCCAGTACTAGTGTCAAACACCGTTATCGGCGCCATTGCTAGGAATAGTTAAGTCACTGCAGTGTATACTTAACAGCTCTGCTCCACCGTCGTTGCTAGGTAACATGTAGTTTCTTGGCAGCTGAAATGTGGTCAACATCTCAGCATGGTGATGTTGGGGAGAAAAGTGTTACATACTTGCAGCACTTCCTGTTCAAGAGGAGAGGTAACAGCACAGCACCCACAGCATAAACTGGCCAAATTCTCTCAATTACTGGATCTGACAGCCTCTTTTTTTTTTTTTTATTCTAGAGAAAGGGCCAACAGAGTGTGGTGCACAGTACCGCCTGACCGAAGTATCTCCATCGGTGGCTCGACTCTTATGAGAGCATTATAAATCTAGACTATGGTAATAGAGTGGCCAGCCTCTCAGGCCTGAAAATGACTTATTATGTGTCAGTATTTTTTCCTTCCTCTTCAAGGTATTTTGGCTTGAAGTGTAAATAATTAATTTCCCTATTTAAAGAGCGTCATGTTTGATTTATAACCATAGGGGTGCAGCGAGGTGACTGTATAGGGGTGGCATTCACTTCTGAATGACAGAAACACCTTCATTCTGAACTGGGTGAGAATATGGAAAAGAAAGTTCGGAGTAATGTCGGCTAAAGGTTTCTATTGCCGTGGAAATAAATATGTAAACATAACCTTTACAGTGTCTTTATTTCCTAAGAAACATAGCTAATTTACGAATCAAAAGAAGCTACTGTACCTGACATGATTAATTTTCACATCGGATAGATTTATAGTTTAACCTTTTACAACTAAAAGTATGATGAGGCAAAGTGAGCCTTCTCATCAAAAGCACAGCAGCCTGTTTTTTTTTTTTTTGTTTTTTTTTTGTGAAGCATCATGCTCATGGTTCAGGGCAGAACTGCTGAGTAAGTATGATGTGGAACCTCTTATAATTATTAAAACTGGCTGTTCTTGTATGGTGGTTTACAGAAATTCTATAAACCAAAAGCACTGACTTCTTCTTTTCATGTTATGTACCTTATTTGATGTTAATGCGAACAGAAGTAATCATATCAGGAGCCCGTACGGGTTTGTTAGAGTCTGCTTTTAGTATAAACAGACAGAGTTAAAATATATATGCATAACTTTACCGTGGGCGTTTCTTTGTAAATCGCGTCTTTTATGATTATCATCGGGATGATGAAAGCTTTTTGTCTTTTAAAGCTCGCAGCCTCTGAAAGACACTTTTCACAAACTGACCAAGCACCATCCACAGCGGGGGTACGTAGGGGGTGTAAAGATGCTTGACTTCAGTGTTCATAGAGGCAGAAAAAGAGCAGAAAACATAGAAATTACCACAACAAAGGAAGAAAGCACAGTGGCTGAACACTGAATATTTCTTACACTATTAGTGGTAATAGATGCATCCCAAAATGTTTGTTATGATAACTGAATAAGCTCAAATATTTGCTTTTGGAGTCAATAAGCCAATGAGATGTTTATTTGCCATTTTATCATGTTGAAGACAGAAACTTGATACACACAACTTATGAGTGCTCTCATTGGGGTTTGTGCCAAGCCACCCTTGATGTTCATGCCAATTCTGGGGATGTTCTTAGATAGTTGAGCCCCCTCCTCCACCACCCTGGTCTTATCTTACTCTATTTTTATATATAATACATTTTTGTGTCGTTTTACTTTTATCTTCTTTAAACGCAATCCCCCTTGTTCCTTGCCTCTGCTGTACCTCAGATTCTGCCTCCAGTTCTTTCTCTTGCTCTTTTTTCTGTCTTCTTTGTCTTTTTCCTCTGTAACAGTTGCCAAACATGATGCTTCTCTACAAGTCTGTCCAGAGAGGGAAGTGATTCACTGAAGGTCAGCCCTTATCTCTCTCTCTCTCTCTCTCTGTCTGTATGTCTGCTCTCTATTCTCACATCTAGTGTGACCATACACACACACACACACACACACACACACACACACATGCACTCACACCAAGCGCTGTTCAGATTATAACTAGTTTCAGATGGGAGCTTTGAAGCCGTGGCAGGCTGGCTTTCTTTCATCCCAGCATTGACTCATGTTCCATTTTCATAATTTGGTAATTTCATGAATATGTAATGCCTTCCTGTTGACCTGACTAATGTGAAGTAGACACAGTGACACACACATACACACACACACACACACACATTTTCTCAAAGGAAAGCAAGAGGGATAATAGAACAACTAACTAAAACTACTTAAAGGATGAATGCAGACATTTTTGATGATTGATTGGGTTAAAAATTTATTCAGTTCCTTCACCTTAGCGCTTTTAGCTGCTACAATCCATAATACAATAAACAGGAAGATGCAAATGCTGACATTTAATAACCCAAACAGTGAAAACCAGTGACTATGATTGGGTTAAAAAGACATGTTTTAATAAATGTATAGGCTCAGCTTGAGGAGTTGCTTGGGCCTTTGAATGTATATTACTGAAGTGGAGCTACAGTAACTTCTACAGTAAAGGAAGTGATGCAAACTTTAAACATACTCAATGCCATTATGATGGAGAGCTTGGGATAAACATCTTATCTTTTGCTAAGTGTCAGTGAAAGAGACATCCTTTAATCAATGAAAAAACACTAGTAAGACACAGAAATGGGATTTAAAAAAAAAAGATGAGACGATTCATCTCATACAAAGCAGAAAATAACTGTACTTGTCTGCCTTGTGACAATGGCAACCGGCGATACTGTATGATAAAAATGAAGAAAGTGGATGCTAGAAAAGTGCCGAGGAATAAACGTGAGGAAAGTGAAGGTGCCCTGAAGTGCTGTGACTCTTTTATGTGGGAGAAAAAGAGAAAGGCGAGAGTGGAAGGAAGGAGGAGGACTAGACGCTGGCGGAGTCAGATGGCCATCACTCTGGACGGCTTAAAAAAAGGCAGTGCCACAATGCTTTTTTTTTTTTTCCTTCACAGCGATGATTCTAATCGCACCAACAAACTTTTTTGCAGTCAGAGGCATCTTGCTGTTGCTGGGCAACGCGTAAAAAAAAAAAAAAAAAACAGCCAAGGTGTTACACACAATAGCAATCATGTTCAAAAAAAAAAAATCTTCAAATCAATTTGGTGTTTTATTTATCAGTTTGTAGTTTCAGACAAGAACATCAGCACTAGATAGTTCTTACTTTCTACAATATCTTAGCATGACAGCTACAGTATGGTTAAGGTTATGGTAGAGTGAGATTTTGCTTATGGCGAATGGAAAGGAAGGAGAAATGTCACCTCAGCTCTCTTTTTATGTTTAGTTTTTTATCCACACTCTTACTTTTCACCTCACTAATGCTTAAATGCTCAAAATTGGAATAACGTTCTTCCTCTGCAAAAGAAATGTGTCTAATGTGACTGATAGCTGCTTAATGGTGCAAAGAAACAATGAGATGTATCTCTTAGAAAAGTGAACACTACAGCAGTGCAGGAAACACCGCACATAAAATGGAGAGGTGAAAAAAAAGAAAAAAAAAAAAAAACCCAAAAAGCCATTTAACAATACTTTTAGTGTTAAATTGTCTGGCAGAGATAATCAAAGGGTGCGAAATAAGTCAACTTGAATGTGTCAAATTGTCTGTAAATGCGGCAGGCAAAGCAAAAGCAGCTGTCAAATGAAGGAAATGTGTAAGAATGCAGCGTGAGAAAGGCCAGTAACAGCTGAATGGCATCGGTGGTGTGTGGTACCCCACCACCACCATATGCGCTTCTCTCTCTCTCTCTCTCTCTTTGTCCCCTCCGCTTCTCCTCAAGTCCCTCCTCCTTTCCATCCCTTGTTATCAGCCCGGGTGCAGGCATGGGGACCGCCCGCGGAGAGGTGCCCATGAGGCTCAAACTGCGTGCCTGACTCTCTCCTTTCTCTCTGTTCTTTCTGCTCGAGGTCGAACACCATCAGGGGGTGCGATACAGTGCGATAAATTGCTGCCTCATCCCAAACAGACAGCGTGTGCACGCGCGCAAGCGCACACCCTCTCACGCTTGATCTTGGAGAAAACACATTCGAATGTGTTGTTACTAGAATTTGTCACACATATGCAGACACGCAACTAATCACGCTGACATTTTAAACACCGGACTCGCACGAGCGTGGATGTGCACAGACACCACGCAAACAGAGTATTTGTCATTTTCTCGGAGTGTGTTTGGTTGTGCTCGTGTTTCCATGAATTGCATGTGCACCTGAGAGATTGACTCTGTGTTTACTGACTTGCTTTTAATTACAAAGAGTTAATGAGTGACACTGGAACCTGGTAAAATATGGACGTGTGAGCGCATGTGTCCATTGGTACTTGTTTGTGTACATCACATTTGTGAACTGTCACCGTATCTAATGAAGGTGTTAACAAGGATGACAGTTATTGTTGGAAGAGGACAGCATATTATTAACCGTTGCCTGTATTTCAAAGCAGCTCTCGGTGATGTTAAGAGATCACTCTTACTGTGTTTAGAGAGTCGTGTGTGCGTGTTTGTGTGTGAGAGCTTACAATGGATGCATTGACAGATGTTTGAACTATCAACCTATATTAAGTTCATTATAGGTATATGAGCAACTTAAAGATTTCATTTACATTTTGGCAAACATGTTACAGTCATTGATCGCTGAGATGATACACCAAGGAATGCCACAACTGGTTAGTGCTAGGGTCATCAGTGCAAAGGTTAGGGTTAGCTTTTGGGCTGCAGTTATGGGTCAACACATTACCTCTCCCTGTGCTCTACAGTTTGATACTGTATAGAGAACCAAATGGTGAATTGAACCCCAAAGCCACCTGTAACCCTAACCATAACACCTATTTCTAACCAGCTGGTTCTCTACAGCAAACTGTTTGAGTTGTTGGACAGCACAGGAAAAAGTCATTTGAAAAACACCACTGGTTAGAGCGGTGTTTAGCTCAGTCGATAGAGCAGCCGCTCCATATGCAAAGTCTTGCTGTGGGGGCCCAGGTTCGAATCCTGCCCTTTCCCACATGTCATTCCCCATCTCTCCCCACATTTCCTGTCACTCTTCAGCTATCCAATAAAGCAAAAAGACCAAAAATAATATAAAAAATGGACTGGAGTGAAACTGGAGTGTGGTTAGGAGGACAAAGGCCACCAGTAATCATTAATAAATTGGTAGATTGGTGTGTATATGAACCCAAAAAAATGTTTGAGATGAGGTAAAAAATATAACTGAAATAAAAAAAAAAAAAAAAAAGCACACTCTAAAACTTGGTACACAACCAAGGACGGGCATACAGAAACTATTCAGTATAATAATTTGTTTGTAATTTCGTGTTTTTTAATCATCCATGTTTTTTCTTTCATTTTTCATTGCATATATGCAAGAGGGTGTATTTTCATTTAGCTCAGCGGTTTCGGCATTGTCATTGTCACTCCTCCCTGAGTGGCATACAAGCAATAGTCAGCATCTGCTGTGATACATTCATGGGGGGAAAAACAAACAAACAGAAGAAGAGCTTTTATTCTGACAACACAGAACTGTCTACACAGATTAAAAAAGAATTCAGGGATATGTATTTACAGCCTGCTTAAGACTGAAGAAAGATAAACGACATGTGGTGATACTGTTGAGAGGTATGAGTAATGGTTACTAGGACACGCTTTTCTCACCGAAACATGTAATGAAATAACATTTTTACAAACCTATCCCCAGACAGCCAGATGTTTCTTTGAAGTCTATTATTTTAATTAAGCTTACAAAAAGCTTGTAGCTTTCTTTCTACATGTCAAGACACAGTATGGCAACAAACACAATCACAAAAATGCCATGAATACTAAAACAGCATTTCTAAGGTTAAGCTGAATACCAGTTCACTTGTTAGGATGTACATCAGGGGTCATTGTTTACATTTGTCCAAGAGCCAGCACTTTCAAAATAAAACGTCCTGCCAAAAAATCATTGTTGTCTTGTTTTGTGGACACATTTTTGATAAACGTTAGTGGCCAGCGTCAAGCTCACTGAATGACACTGTGTATTTTCTACTTCATAATAAAAGTCAACTATGGTTTTGCCAGTTAAATGCCTTTACTGTGAAGCTGCAGCAGTAGGAAATGTTCAGTTTGCATTTGTAGTAATTTAATACAACATTTTCCGGGGGTATTTCACAGACACCCAGTTCATAATACTACTATGGCCTGGGGGGGCGCCAGTTGACGATCACTGATGGAAATATTCATACATATGTTAAAACACATTTAAGGCAGCTATAAATATTTATTTTCTTACTGTCTTTTTCTTTTCTCTCTTTACCACCTCTTGACCTCAGTGTGTCTTTCACTTTTAACTTTTCACTCCACTCTTGTTCTTCCTGTCAGCCCCTCTCACGCATTGCATTGCATGTGTCTCCAGGGTGGTCTCTATCTTGGCAGTGTGCTATAGTATATTTGCATCTTCTGTCATTGAGTGAGGCCAGAGAGCATAATCCCAGAGAAGATCAACAGCTGACAGGCAGTTTGGCATCCTCAGCTGAAATAAACGCCTTCTATTGATTTCTATTTGCTAGCTATAGTTACTGCAGGTCTACCATATCGTACAGTAGCTAGTGGGACTTTGTGGCATATGTTATTTGTACCGGGCTAGAATAGTGATAACAAAAAACATTAAATCAACATTCGTATTTGTTCATTGTGTAGGAGGTACAGACATTTTTAGGCTTTAATCATTCCAGTAACTGATTTTTTTTTTTTTTTTTACAGAAAGGGCACCCTATTTCCTGTATTAGCACTGAACATTGGCATTGGACGTAAATCATGAGTGAAGAGTGGAAGAGACTCGGCCTGGTGTCAGTAGTTTAAACCCATATTCTGTCTCGAATTTCCAAGTTAGGTTATATATTAGCTACGTACTGTATGTAGCCTCATTGCTGAATAGTTTTGATTACCTCTAATGAGGGTTCTTTTTAAAGAAAGAAGAGTGAATTGATGTAATTTAACTTGTCATTTCTCAAGAATGAGCACCACAGTATGAATTAAGAGTGATGTAAAGCAGCGCTGTGTTATAAGTGGGACTAAAAAAAAGGCTGTTTAAGTTACAATAGAATTCTTATATAACAGATCAGAAAGTTGCTTTATGTAGGAACATGAACACAGACAATGCAGGCATTATGAAATTACAGGTAATGACATACACATATATACAGTACTCATACATTATACTTTTATAACTATACTTTTATACTTTTTTTTCCTGTCAGGCAAGAAATCTCGGGCTGGTTTGTACTTAACATGTTTGCTATCCAGTATGTACACGACTTTGTTATGCATGTTTAGCACTGTGGAAAAATACATTAGAAAAAGAAACTACAGGACAAACATAAAGATCATAAATGCAAAGAAAGAAAAACATGATTAAGCTCATGTTTCTTTCATTACGTGATAAGCCACATTCGGTCACATCTCACACACATGATAAAGATGGTTTGTTATCCATTTGTGGTTATTTGGTATAAACGCATGTGAAGAAAAAAAAAGAGAGAGCAGCCCCGCCTGCAGAGTGTTCCAAATGACAAAATTTGTATATTTTCAGATTAAGGGTGTAGGAGTAATGGAGCATGCAGAGTCTTTACTATCTCAGTACAAACTGATTAAATAAATGGTGAAAAATAATTTATTTGGGGTTTCTCCCCAGGGGCCTAAACATTAATGAAGGTCCATTTGCAAATGCTGTGGGACTCTGTTGAGAAGACGCTAAGCTGATAGTATACTAAGCTGTTCTGGTTGCTGAAACAGTGGACTAAAGCAAAACTTTGAAACAGGTGTTGTCCAAAATTAGATCTCTCAGTTAGCTGGGGGCTTTTAAAAACAAACGAAGCCCAAAGAGTCCTTCCTGTTTTCCTCAATGCATTCTTCTCTTTTTCATTGCTCTGTTTGTGTTTATTTTTCTCTGAGCTTTTTCTCTGAATTTGGCATGCCTGAAAAATCTCATCATTACACACCAACATGAAAGAAACACACAAAATCCCTTATATAAATTTGATTTGATTTGATTTGGACGATTTCACTATTAGGACTTTTTGGATTTTGGCCTTTTTAAGAATTGGTATGCACTCTGGGTAAGCATGGTTTTTGTCCCCAGTTGCTTGAAGTACTTTTATTCTCTCAACTAAATATACACAACAATGTTGTAAGAGGCCAGTTTAAGAAGAGGCTAAAGCCCAAACCCCACCGGGCACAAGCAATACGTGGCCATTCTAGTCAATGTATCAAACCCTACCGGCTCCGCGGGGTCCATTTCAGAAGCGTCGCGAAAGCGTCTCTCTGCTCGGCTCGCGTGAAATACGCATCTGTTCTATTTTTGACGCGTCAGTTTACACAGACCACCTCGAGTGGGCCGAAGCCACACACAGAAAAAGCATAGAGAATCCAGTAGATTTTCAAAATAAAATACCGGTGCAAACTGCTGGTCATAAAAAAGCAAAAATAATTAACTAAGTTACATATTTACACATGTAGAAGCACATTTAGAAGAACATACATCGGGAAAATGGCCAAATCTGAGCAAGTAAACAAAGTCTGGCGGGCTAAACGTTTTCCTTCCGAAATGCTCCCGGTGGGGTTTGAAGTTGCGTGCAGGACGGACCAAAACCACGGTGCGTACATGACATGACAGAGACATGTGCAGTGGGGTTTAGGAGTAAATCTCATCAACACTGGGAAAATACCTCAAATTTCCTTTTTGCCATGGAGAACTGAGAGTATGCTGGTTTTCATTTCAGCCAAAGACAATTCAAGTTCTCAAATTCGAATTCTCAAAAGTTGCAACACTTGAGAGCTTGCTCTCACTTTAATTGTCTTAATCTCTAATGTAGCCCTAATACATAATATTATTAAGTTTCATTACATAAAATGACAAAAAGAAAAAAAAAAAGCTTTTCTAACTCAGCGTGAGTGTCTGGCTGTGTGATTTTCTAAGTCTGTGGGTATCAAATGTAACAGTTATGCCTTTACTCACCAGCTAGGACCTCATTTTTCCATCACCATGGTGATCCAGTTGATGGAGGAGGTATTTTTCTAATCTAAAGACTTGAATAGGAACACAGCCTGTGGTCTCCAAGAGATCTGTTGTTCCTCTCATTTTCCTTTCTTGCTGTTTTATGTTCCCTCTCATTTTTACTTTATCCTACCTCTGTTAATTAAGAGTGGTGAAAGGGACCAGAGATTAGTCTTGCAATTTTGTCTTAGAAGTTGATCAAACTGTGAAAAGGTTTTGGTCTGCCTCTTAGAGAGGTTGGATGGGATTTACTGTGTTGGTGGTTTAAAGATACCAAACACTGGCCTAAAATGGTTTATGTTCATGTAAAGAGAAATAAGAAAACAAACAAACAAAAAAAGACCAAAACAAAACAAAAAAAATAACCTTGCAGCCGTGTAAATTACATTGGCTTTCAGAGGCAAAACTTTGGGAAGCAGTGGTGAGTAATATGCCATATAAAAAGTGCTCCTACCAACATAAACATTGTTTAAGGTTGCCCAAGCCAAACCAAACTGTGAAGCAACACTGTACAACCTTTCTACCATAAAATGGCATGTTTAAATCATTTTTATGCTGCATTGATGTGTAATCCAATAAACGGTGTCCGGGTATGATCACCTGGAAGTATATAACACTTTACAGTACTACAGTAAGTCACACACCACACACAAGGTGTTCGGCATGGGTTCAGGTCCATGGGGTATTATCTGAAAAGACTTTGGAAGTCACTGACATAATCCTGCTGATGGGGGTGTCTGATCCGAAAAGGTTTCTAAAATAGATTATGACAAACAGACACTTTTATCGCTTTCTGTGGAGGACGTGGTAAGATAAAATTAGTAAGGGAAGTGAGACTGGTTGCCATGGGTTGCTCATTAAAGAAGTTAACACCAGCTAAATATTTAGTTTTGCGTGGTTTCAGGTACAATGGGTGAACAGTGAAACACCTACCTGATACTGAATAAAGTATAAATTTTGATGTTTTGGTAATTTATGATAGGGTGTGTGAGAAGATCATTCATATAATTGGCCACGCTCACCATGAGGTGACCAAGCAACACGTTGTATCGTATATGTCATATGACTAATTTGCGTGATGGTGTGAAGAATATGAGGGATCAGTGCTCCTGATATAAACAGATGCTTATTGCACTATAACTATCTCGTATCCCTCGTCTTGTTGAGTATCTTTCACCCTCCGTTTGTCTCTTGTCATCTGGTAAAGTCAAGCAAAGGTTAGGCACTTGTATGAGACAATCACACATTACATTTCCTGGGCATACACTGTGTGGGAAGGATCCATCTGTTTCATTTTCTGCTTCTTTCTGTTGCTTTTTCTGTCTTTCACAGTATCTGTTTCTCTGATTATCTGTCTGTCTTTCCCTTCCTGGTGGAGCAACACGCTTGCCAGCCACTTCATTCTACAAGAGAATGAAAGATGGACTCATGATCTGTAGTAGAAAGTGGCTCACATTGTCTGACAAAAGAAATACCAGTCTGGCCAATACCAATAAGAAACAATTAAAAGCAAAATAAACACAGCAGGACGCTCATACAGGAGGTCAAAACTCTCAAAGTCTATGGCTCCCCCTTAAAAGTTGATGATTGATGATAGGGTCTTCAAATGAATGGACTTTAGCGACATCACTGTACACAGAGTAATGCAGGCAAAATGACAACAAAGATTAACTGTGACTGAAGTGGAGAACAGTGATGGAAACAGAGGGCAGTGTGATGCTGGAACAGTGTGAAGCAGGGCAGAGTGACCCCAGCCCGTTGGTTGCTGTGATGCTTTCTGCTTTGGCGATCAGTGAAGTTAGCTAAGCCACTTTCGAACCAGAAAGCAGTACAGCCTCCTGTACTAGCATCCACTGTGATGACTCTTCACCCGGTAATACTGCAGCGGCACCGGCAGGAGAGACACTCCACGGTGTACTGGGGTTTCATAACTGAACAATATGAGCAATAAGCACACTTTTACCTCCTGATGTTTGCTCTAAAATCGGAAGACTCTTTGTATTGAACGGACAAAACAGACACAAAAGTCTTTAGCTAGACATAGGTTTGAAATTGCAGTCATATTCTTCCTACACGTCAGCATCTGGGGGCTCTCACAGAGCAGTTTGTGGGTGTGAATGGAGAAAATTGCACTTCTAATTGGTAGTTAGAGGAAACAGGTCACTTGGCAATATGACCACCTTAGGAATGGAAAACATCTTATTTAACAACTGGAAAGATAGCTTTCTCGCTGTGCCTGTGACTTTGATCAATCAATACCAATGTATGCACACAAACACGCACACACGCCCCCACACACACGCGTACAACGACTTTGTGCAGACAGGGCTTGTAATTGGCACTATAGGTGCATGTCCTATGTTTTGCAGTAGGCGGCTTATTCCCAAGTTAATCAAATCTTGCATATAAATACAGACATCTACACCCACTTGTTTGTATAACATTATATGCTGTAATGAGAATGTGCCTGCGTGTGGTAAAGTGTGTCTCATTGCAGACATTAACTGCAAATCACACCACCCTGGCCATGACATTTTTTAAGTCTACTCGCTCACACAAAGTGAAACAGTTGCAGTACATGTGTCCATGTAGTCAAGATATCATTGAAAACTGGCATGGCATATCAGGCCAGACAGACATCCTCTTCCCAGCATCTAGCTCCTGTGAGACTGCCAGGTCTTCCAGTTGCGAGATGCACTCACTCCAAGCATGTCGTCAGCTTGCCAGGGTCTCCTCCCAGCTGAATGTGCCCACTACACCTCCGAGGAAACTCCCAGCGGGCCTTGCAACACAGTACTTAAACCATCTCAACTGTGGAGGAGCAGTGGACTGACACTGACATCTTTTTAGATTGCTGAGCTTGTTTTTTTTTTTTTTTTCATGCAGAGTGATTATGCAGAGAAACATAATTTCAGTCGCATTTATAATCGAATTCTTTGGGTCTGTCCCCAAAGTGCGTGGCAATACAAGAAGTCCAGGGTTGGAGTCTGATCAAGTAAACCGAGAGCTTTCTCAGCCAGACGGATAGCTCGTTCTGTGAGTCAAGATCTGCTGGTCAGTGCTACATTTTATCCAAGGCGTAGTGATGTATCATTTATTTTCTGTTTGCTATTTCACAATCTGATTCTTATGACAGGACCCACCCTTTAATCTAAAAGTGGGGAAGAAGAAACAATGAAATGGAAGTTGTTGTGGTGGTGGATGCTATAGTGGGTATATTCTGCTTTACCCCTGCTGTCAGACAGCCGTTCCTCTTGGCACTACATTGTCTCAACTGTAGAACTTACCTATCCCTACGCCTAAGCTCATATATCATACACTTAAATGGATATTGATTATTTTAGCGGCTAAAATCCATTTTTTTCTGCTGACCTTGTCCACAGCAGTGCTTTGCGCTAGTCATGCTGGGACTTCTGTCTGCTTCTCCAAACTCACAGCCTACTGTCTACTGTAGGTAACACACTGACTATGTAGCTCATCGAAATCCCATTTCAAAAAACCTGAGGTATCCCTACAAAGACACTTAACCATGAAGGTGATTCTGACACTTAACTATAAAAATGGGGATGAAAAAATATACATCTCCAATCTTCATGAAACTTTAAAGCAAAAAGTTTCTAAGAAGCACGATCATTTAAATAGACAAGCACTACGATTAGTTTTTCAGCCATATTAACATTTGTTAGGCAGCTACATCCTCATTATCATATCAGTAAGACGCCCATTGTGTTTGGTAGCTTGCAGTTGCTAGTACTTTGTTTTTTTTTTTCCCTTTTCTTTTATTATTTCTTAGAATAACTACTGAAAACAACTGTGGGGAAACGAGAGGAACCCTCAGAAGTTAACTTTGTGAGTCTGAAAATAATGAGCTCTCCTGCTGGGAAGTTACTGACATTTTTTGTTCTCAGAAAAAGTCCTGAGTCATATTTAAGATCATGATTCACAGTCACAATTCAAGTCTCTTTCAAATGACATGGCAGTATTGTATTTTGAATCCGCCTTTGATATGTTTGCTGGGTCTAAACTCTTGTTTTTGCTTATCCTTGACGTACAGTTTTGTGCACTCGTGAATGTTTTTGTGCGAAATTCTTAATTAGAGTTGCCTCCCTCTGTGTCAACTTTTTTTAACGTTTTAATCCTAGTGGGAAACAACTCAACTTTAATGATCTGTCTTGCTCTGTCACAACTTGATGTTATTAAGGGCACATCGCTCACTTCAGCAAGAAGCTCTTGATTGCTGAGAATGTATTACAAGCACGAATACCATACGCAGTGACACGGCCACTCTAAAATGGTCAAAACATTCTAGTTGCCTTTTAATGCCAATAGTTTTGCAGTATGGAACTGTTGCTTACGTCATTGATGAAGTAAAGTGGTTTTCATGGCAACAGTTCACTTGGTTTAACGTTAATTGAATCATATATTTACTCCGCAGCAATCATGTATCCCCGTTGGTAATCACTAAAGTTTCATAAGCCAATTTGCTTGCTTGCTAATCAGTTGTTATTATTTTATGACTAAAAGCATACAAGTATATTAGAGCTTTCATTTTAAATTTAATGTGTTGTTAAGGGTTGATTTCCTGTGGAGTAAGAGTTTGCAACAACTTGTCGGTCTAATTGCGTGACTTTTCATTAACATGACTAAAGTCACAGCTCCGAATGTCATGGAAACCGCTTTTAATGAGGAGACCTCCGCATTGTGGGTGTACATGTGAGAGAAAATATTATATATTTATACTTTGACACCTGTGTGCATGCATGTACATGTGCCAGCATTTTTCTGCCACAGTGGCACATCGCCGCTGCCCCCTCTCAGCCTTTATGAAGCAGTAATTGTGCTTTCAATTACCGTTTTTTTGCGAATGCTCACTGCAAGCCAGCCAGCAGTAACAACTGTGGCATTTTCAATCAGGATAGTTCTTTTTCATTACTGCTCTGTCCTCTGTTTAACACAGCAGTAAAGTTGGCTAAAGTGATATAAAGTGCTATGCTTGGCACCATGGAGTGAATTTCAGAGAAGGATTTGAAGTGAAAAAGAAAAAAAAAGAAAGCTGGTGTGCAAGAAGATGTATATTGATGAGATATAGCATATATGTATATACAGTTGGTTGGAAGATGCTAGTACTTCGAGCATGAGCAACACCATACACTCTCTCTCCTCTTCACGAACACACACACACAACTTATATGCATCTCATACAGTGCTGTACACCAGCATTTCTTCTTATAATAATAGACTCAAGTAATAACTGCAGGTGGTGTACATAGTTGTCACGGTGATGAATGGTCTCCAGGGCAACACAGGAAGTCCATCTGGGGAGAAATCTGAAAGAGGAAGTAGATAACAGAGATTGAGGAGACACAGTCGCTACCTGATTTATTCATCCTCATCCATCATCTAACTCGCAACTATTGGTTTTCACAACGAGTAAATGGCCAATAAACTATTTTGGGCTTTTATGGCCACAGAACACAAGTAACGACAAAGTATGAGCTCATATAACACGAAAATCAGCCAAAAATTTTGGCTCTTGAAATGAGAAAACCAAAAATAGTCGTTTCAATTGCATCCGAGACCAGAAGCAGCAAATAAAACTGGTTAAGCACAACTTTTTTGTCTCTTTCGTTCGTTCCCTCTTTTGCTAATGCTTTTTCTTCTTTGCCTTCCTCTTTCCTCCGCCTGTATCTTCCTCGCTGCAATCTCCACCACCCACAACACGTGTTTTTCTTCTTCTCTTTCAGTAACTGGGATCCAACAGTAAAGCATTTAAGTCCTGTTAATGACTGCAGACATTTGACGTTGCATGGGTTATCAGAGCGGATTGAATATGACAGTGAATAGTGCCATGGTGATTTTCGTGTAGCCTACTAACATTTCTTTGTACCCGCTAATCTGTATGTGTATAAGTGAGATACTGCGCATGCATAATTTTTTTTTTTTTTTCTCTATTCTCACTTGCTGATTAGTAAACAGCTCAGACTTCTGCTAACATGAAGATCAAAGGGAATTTTCAATGTCATGCTAAAAATTGCTCATCCTGTGTGTGTGTGTGTGTGTGTGTGTGTGTGTCTGTGGGTGAGGGTTTTTGTGTGCATGTCTGCACATTTAGAATATGTGACATATGAGACGCATGAAATCAAAGGAAACGGGGATCATGCATTACGGGATCTTAAGCAGGACACAGATTGTTTACAAAACACATGACAGCATTGGTTAGAAGCAATGTGTTCATGTAAAACAAGGGGAATTAATCGGCAGTGATGCTTTGAAGAGTAACAGAGAGCTAAAGGTTGTAATTTAACATGTTAGCTGCTCATTCATGATGCACAGAGTTGTCAGTGCTTGTGCATACTTTGTGTAATTTAAGAGTTTTGTAAGATTTACCTAAAGCCACTCGTAAAACCAATATGCAGACGTATTTCTTATGTTGCATTGTGAGTTTGGGGTAAATAAAACACATGAAATTGTCGTGGTCCAGCGTGTAGACTTAGTGTAGTAGCTGATTGCAACCCTGTTGCTTCACTTTCAATCCTATCCTGGAAGACAAACTACAGCAGCAATGAAACTTTTTAGTTTGTTTGTTCCGGGCTACTGTATGATAGAAACATAGTGGACTCTAATGTAACTTGTTATGTAATAATACATAATGATTTTTATTTTCAGGTGATTACACATTAATAAAAACATAGTTGTTGAGCCATCTAAATCTTACACACCAATTTTATAACAGGAATCCTGACATGGCGTAAAATGAACCACCAGTTAAGGACACTTACATGCAATAATCTGGGAATCCAGTCAGGTGAGTAACATATGTTGCAAATGAAATCCAAAACACGTGACATGAACTTGACGTGAACTAAATGATTTCTGTTTCTGTCTCTCCCTTTGCATTTTTTTTTTTTTTTTTTGCTTTGCTGTTTTCAGGAGAGAATTTTTTTTTTCTCTCTCTTTCGCTCGCTTGTCTTCTCAGTTGCACCTGCAAAACAGCACGTCTTGGCATTTTCAACATAATGGTGTTGGGGAAAAGTATATGCTTACTTAATCATTTTCAAATTCATTATACTGAGAAAGCCTGCCAGTGAGGATTTACTACACCAGAAATCAGATGTCAGTACATCCCTGAGCTGCTGCAAAACAATATTTTCATTAAAGTGCACTGTGAGGAAGTAATGGCTCTCCGAAACGCTGCTGTGATGATATCATTTATGTGTAGGTTTAATTCATTTATAGATATAAAGGTCAGCCAGTGCTGAGCCTTCACCAACTTTTTAAATTGTTTAGTTTACTCAGATACTTTACACAGTTTTAGTTTAGTTTAGTTGAACTTTTTATCCGGCCTTATGCTGAATAATGGAAATGTGATCCATATACAAAGTCTGATACAAGGCTGTCTTGGACTTTCTCATGAAAAAATGCAAACATTAATATTTTTCTGATTTTTTTTTCCTCTTGTTGAAGACATTTGCCAGTGTTTGTTATTTATTCCTGTGAGATGCAAGTAGTTTTTCCTTAAACATGTTTTTTTTTTAGCAAAGACACAGCAGTCAAATCCGTTCATTTCCTTCCATCCATCTAACACCACAAAACTTCATCCATCTCCTTTTTCTTCCCCCCCACAATTATTCAATCTCCTTATGGCACTGGTGTATTTTCATTTAACATCTGATCTGATGTCAATGTCAGACACAGAGCATTTAAATGAGTGTGTGGGAGAGCAGAATTGGACTATTTCCAACTTGAAAACATCTTCACTTGTGTGTGTTGAGCCCTTTATCTTTACTGAAAGCACAAAGTGCTGAAATGGAAAACAACAAAGTCTAACAGCAAAGATCTATAATGTCTATAATGCAGTTCTGAACAAAGCCTGCACGGTAAATTTATGGTAAAATCATGCGGCAGCTTTCTGAGATCAACACTGGAACTGTTCAGATTACACACTGACTGTCAGTCATATGACTTCATAGACTTTAAATATGGTATAGGTGTGGCACATATACTGTCTTGTTGTGACTTTACGGGTCAGTGCAAATGTCTCCTTGTTGCTTTTACTGCTGACTTTCTTTCATTTTGCATCTTGTTTGAATACAGAGTTTCGAGACGGGGAAACCATAACCGAATCAGGAGGAGGGTAAAATCAGATATACAAACTTAGAAGATGAAGCGCTGATGATTAGGAAGGCCGTGCTGGAAGGGAAAGTGGGTCATTTATGTCACTTTGTGATGACAGGCTGTGTGTCACCGCTGGGCACTCTGCCTCATTCCTCTGGAGAGACTGACACTGACACAGGAAAAGGGACTGTCACCAACCTCACCCCTCTTCTGGGCCTTTAGTGTGTCTCTGTGCGTGCGTGTGTGTGTATATCACTGAACATCACATGTCTCTTTCCATTCCTTCATTTATGTGTCATGCATTGCTGGTCCTCCCGTGTTTGTGTGCAAATGTATGTGTGCTCATGTCTTTTAGCAGTGACAGTGTAACAGAGAAGGCCTAAGCTGGTCACACACTGACAGTTGTGAACTCTCCCTGAGGACACACAGAGTGCCTAGCTGTATTTTACTCACACACCATGCCTCCTTATGCATGTTTGTGTGCGCCTTTCGTTTTAATGGCACTGTAATTGGGGTACACTCCTTTCGATGCATTTTAAATGTTACACAGCTCACAGTGAAAATATTCACCCCCCACTTGAACTGCGAAATGCTGTGAGATAATTAGGCTTTTGTGGCACAGATCTACAGAAAAAGAAGAAAAATAAAACTCTACAGATTGACTGATTTTATTATTAAACAATGAGTCGAACACAGATCACTTATCCATCAAGGTATGAGTGATAGATCTTAGTCAAAACACACCTACCTGGAACATTCAAAATCTGCTTGGTCATGGTTTTTCCTGTCAAAAGCTACACGTTTTCTGAAAAGTACCGATCAAGGAGTGTGGGAAGGGAATGAACATGGGAGGCAACCAAAATACCAGTGGGATACGGTATAAGGGACTGCAAGGTTCAGTGGCTAGAACAGTAGACAATGGCTCCTGGTATATTTAGAAATACAGACTGTAGAAGTATTAACTGAAGTAACAGGAGTTATTGAAACTAGATTTTGTTTTCAAGAAAATTAAGTGTGTGTCTTGAAGATATACTATAGTTATACCTTCACAATATTTCTATAGTTTATAGTTTCATTTGGTTGCCTGTCAATAGCATTTTTGCTTTACCTATAGTTGCTATAACTTCTGAGAAAACACAATATATCAGAGCTGGTGAACAAGACTGTACATATCATAAAACTTCATAAATAAAACTTACATTACGTCGGCCGTGAACATGATTTCTGCCTGTGTCACATCAGACACATTTTCGTCAGCTATGGTGGTTGCTTAACAATAGAATCTCCCATGATCCCACGCTAATTCACAGCCCATCTTTTGTTATCGTTTTTAATGTGAGAGACCCCTAGTGGCAGAAATTGCATACTATACATATAAGGCTGTTATCATTTCTATTTATGTCAAATTAACCCAAATTAATTATCCTGATGCCTCTGGGGCCCCTGTGGGTCTGGGTGCCTGGGGCAATTACCCACTTTGCCTGATTGGTAGCCAGCCTTGTAGTGTACAATGTAATGCAATCAAGCAAAACAGCCTTTCTGTAAATTATAACTCATGATATATACCTTTTTGCTGACACTGTGCCAGAGAGGTGTTGATTTATTTATACGGTTATTGTTTAGGCCAGATGTATTTCTGTTTTATTTAACTGCATTTTTTTTTCTAATATTTTGACTGTGTGATAGAATCTCTCCACTTCACTCAGTGCGCATGCAAAATTATTAACTTTGTTATGTAATGCAAATCTTTAGCAGGCCAAGGTTTGAGTGCTGAATTGTCGGTTTCTTGGATTACATTAGCCAAACAAAAAAGAGCTTATGACTTCAGAATGCTTGAGAAAAACACAAATAATTAGCTTAGCTACTTTAGTGTATAACAGCTGGATGTTAAGCGGCTTATTCACGGTAAACAATACTGTTTAAAGTTGACCTGTTGGGCTCATTTCTCTGTAATCTTGAGAGAAGCTTTGCGGGTTTAACACTTCAAAAAACATTATTATTATTATTTTTTTTTATCTTAAACTGGCCCTTCACGCAGCCCTTCAGTTCATCCTCTGCTTTAAAAAAGTTGTCTCTTTAAGCCTCTTTATTTTCAGGCTGCTGTGCTTCAGGTTTCAGTGACTTTTTTTTTTTTCCTAATGGCTTCACTTGTTGTTAGTGATTAGCTACTTTAGCCGCTAACCGTAGGTGCTGTTAGCTAGTTAGCCATGCACCTAACTTGGCCATCCTGTTAGAGTATTATAGGTACTGCTGAACAGTGGCTTATTGACATTAAAAACAAGACATTGTATTTCTGGCAAAGTTGAAAATCTCGTGTAAATGAAGAAGACTGATATCTGTCCATAGCATTGGAAGATTTTTTTTTTTCCTTTGGTAACAGAAGCAGGCTCATATTTAATTTAACATGACCAACATAATTTAATAACCAACATAACATGATAAAAATAATGATGTTTGATGAAATTGGTGGTTTTAACCCCTCTTGGCATCTATATACTTTCTGACCTGAATATTTTATTAGAAAACTCACACCAAGGTTGGATTTACCGAGGTACACACAAATGATTGCTGTTGTTGTTTATTGCAGTATGTGATCCCCTCATGATTGAAGATAGATGTACTGGTAGCGCAGACGAAAATCAAATCCCTCTACTAAACCAGTTCCGTGTCACAAAGCATTAAAGTTAAGATTTTCTCCTATATGCAGCTTATGATGCTGTGCTGACTGCTAAAAAATGCCAGTCATAAACTTAAATGGGAATTTAATAAAATGAAGCTCTCCATTTATCTCTCTGCTTCAACCTCTTTCTCAAGAGTGCAGATTTTTCTGAAACAGCCACCTGTTGAGCTGTTGGTCCGAGATGTCTGATAGCTGAATGCATTCTTCTCCTGACAAGAGAGGGATCTTTGGGTGAATAATCTGTGCTGAAACCACATATATGAGTATTTTACAGACAGATCTGAGATTCATCAATATTTTCTTGCCCGGATTTGTTTGTGAATAAACTTAGATGAGCTGAAGTTAATAGTTTAGCAGGTGTTAAAATGGAGCCTTGCTGGAAGATATTGCAGCCCAAGCCTCTATTATTTTACCGTTATGACTCATAAAGGAACAGAAGATAACATGCTTGACAAATATTTGACATATAACGATCCCCTCCCGTTTCCCACTGTAATAACTGCACAGAAACAACTGAATTTGACACTATCACAACAGAAAAGACATACAAATGAATATAAATATTAATAAGATAAAAAGGGGAGTCAGTATCTGATGATGCATGTGAGGGCAGGGTTCATGGAGATAGTTGGGAGTACGTTAAATTGGAGAAATTAAAGGAGTGAACTCACTGGTGCTGAGAGAGGAGAAGAGAGAAATAAATGGGTCCAAAATAAAAATTTAATTTCTCTGCCTTGCCTTGTTGTGTATATCTAATCTTTCCAAGACGCAGGCATCTCATTAAATCTCTCACCCTATATGAGAAGGCGATTGCGTAAATTTCCACCCCATGAAAATCAACTGTTTGGCGATTTAGGATGAAGAAAGTCAGAGCATCTTTCTGGGAGTTAGAGAGAAGAATATTTTCAGGTGCTGGTTCATTGCCTCCATGTCCTCAAGGTTTTGCCATTCTCTTTTAACATTCATGAACTATTGATTTTTTTCAAACGTTAATTAAAAACTCAAGATTCAATCTAGCTGGTTTGATGGTTTTATTATTTGTACTTATTTTATTTATTATAAGCATTCATTATTTGATTCATTAATTGATTGTACCATTTCATTACAATTCATTATTTTTTTTCTTCCTAATTATAATGCTACAATTATTATTATATATTTTATTGTTATCTTATTTAATTAATTTTTGTTCTGGCATGCATTAATCTCTCAGTCCTTGTTAAACAATCTACAGCTTTTGATTGCGTTTCATTGAAATACGCCATATAAATACAGTTTAACTGCTTCCTCCCTGATACCCGTCTATGCAAACATGTTCTCTTATGTGCTGAAAAGAGCGTGCGGCCGTATGCTAATTAAAATTTGTGGGTATATACTGTACCTGTCAACCAACAATGATTTTGATTCGCTATAACACACACGGCTTACACTTTAATGAAGCTGAACGTGATTTTTGCATGTGCACTTCTTTTATTAATTATTTCATCTTTTATTTTAGAACATTTCGACTGACATGTTGGCAAATGAGGCGCAGCGTCTGTTCCCACCCGGTTGCTTGTCTGTTTTTCTCCTCTCAATATATTGTTTAGAAGTAATGTGTCACTTCATTTCTGCACACATTTCTTCGACGGCACATTTGATGGAGCAAAGAGTAAAGTAATTTACTGGTTATGCAACAAGTAATATGTAGAGAGTAATTGGTTACATTTTTCATGTGACTGATTTATCGTAGGAAATAGTGAAAACTGTCCACAAGCAGGTCTGCCAATTGGTTATTATTTTTGGAAGACGCTTGAGTTTTTCAAAGTTCATTTTCCGTAGCCTTTTTTCCCTCCCACCTTGTCATGTTACTTCTATTTTATTTTAACACTTCACATGCAGTTTTCTTCCTCTCATGCACTGTTACACTTCATTCTTCGTCAGCACCTCACTTTCTTTTCGCTCCCTTGAGGCTTCTGTTTCCATCTGTCCCCCAGTGGATGACACCCTCTCACCTTCTCCCACCATCCTCCTCTCTCTTTGCTATCCCCTCTGTGTTCATCACCCCGAGGTGCTGAAAAGCAGAGAAAAGAAATGTGTTCTTATTTCCAGTCTCTTAACTTTTCTCAGAACACTGATGAAGTGGCAGCAACACCTGCCTGTGTGTGTGTGTGTGTGTGTATGTCAGTTTGTGTGCTTTTGTTTGCATTGCTGTGTGCGTGCGCATGTGTGTGTGTTTTCCAGCTGAAGAGCAAGCTTGCTTTACGCTGTATAAATTTAGTTAGGTTAACACTCTCGAGAATGAAACATAGAGTCCTGCTTCACTCCTTTACCAAAAACTCAACGGCGTAAAAGGCAAACACACACAGGAAAACGCACACACACAAACACACAAGCTCTTAACTGGTTGCTCTTTAAGAAGCTAGAAAAGAAACTTAAACCCCCTCTCTCCTACCATCTGTTAGTGTGCAGGCAAAACCCACTCTCCCCCGCCCTCTGCAATCTGCTGCATCACACACAAACTCTCAAATGAGACACAATGCATACTCACCCCTGCTCCCACTCTCTTACACACAAGCGTACACCAAACATTTTGGAGAGTCTTGAGACACAGTATCACATACACCCCTTTTACTAGTACTACACACACAGACACACACACACACACACACACACACTCTACTGTTCCACAGCGAAACAGGCCCACTTCTTGTATCTCCATGTAGCTCACCGCGTGTGTGCGGGCGTCTCTCCTTCATGGAGCCTGAGGACAGATGGGAGAGAGAGGAGCATGATGGTGGTGCTTGTGATTGATCTTATTAATCCTAAAGAGCAGACATGTCGGCGTATGATGTTTATCAAATCTTCCTGGCAAACACTACAATCCTGAGAATAGCTCCACAGGGAAGGATGGTGAGCTGAATGAATGAATATAAAATGATGGGGGGAAGAGGAGCTGGAGGGAGATAGGGGTGAGGAAAAAAAGAACATAAACTAATCTGTAGATCCACAGACTGACCAACAGGAAGATTAGAAAGAAATAATCAATGGAAATAAGAACAGGAGAAAAGTAAAGTTTACTTTTCATCCAGTGGCCTTGTTAAATTGTTTGATTTTCAACTTTATTCACCTTTATGCTTTACACAAACACTGTCAGCTTTGATTTGTGTGTATGGGACACATCTTACCCTGAGAGCTCATCTCAGAAGGTACAACAGCAATCTAAATAGCTTTATTCTGATCTTGCACAGGTGTGACTGTAACTGCCAGAGTGTCTGAACATTTACTTTTGGAAACATCTTTGTTGTACATAAAAGCGCATT
Source organism: Protonibea diacanthus (assembly GCA_028641955.1). Taxonomy (NCBI): domain Eukaryota; kingdom Metazoa; phylum Chordata; class Actinopteri; family Sciaenidae; genus Protonibea; species Protonibea diacanthus. The sequence goes on along the minus strand of CM053985.1, from coordinate 17,448,970 downwards.
AACATGACAAGTTCTCAAAGTCAAATTCAATCGCTGCGGCACAGAGAGACAATTATACATGCTCTAACCTTAATTAAGTGGCTGATCTTAACTGTACAATAAAAAAAATACTTCTTAAATATACATAGTCATGAGGGTCTAAGTCAATGACTTAGTATGATATGAATTTCAAAGCGCACCAGCCGCATGTGTAGAACTCATCTGCACAGGCCTAATACATACAAAACCGTTTCTGCTATTCATGGAGTATATCAGCATGTTCAATTAATAATCCATTTAGTACACTGCAGTTTAGAGCTCATTTTATACAAATAAAGTCAAATTATCTCAAAGGAACTCTTTATTTCAAGTATTAAAAAAAAAACAAATCGAAAAATATGTTCACACCAGCAGCAGTGAACAGTAGGAAGGGGTTACGCAGGGCAACTTTCTGGATGCATTTGCGTTTGATTCCCTGCCAGCTGGGTGTTGTGTCTGCAGGGTCAGTATCATCCTTTTAAATCCAGATTTTCATCACAGTATCCAGATGCATGTCCTTGTGAATAAAGTAGCTTATTGGCTGAGTTAAGATGATAAAATGCAACCAGTTGAGGTCGTTTTGTAAGTTGCTGTAGTGCAGTTGGAGTGATAGCAGGCTTGTGTAACTTGCTTTCCTGGATTTGAGGGAAAATCACCCTGATGTGCAAATAGAGCCACACATTTGACAATTATACTTGCATTTCCACCTGCTTGGACCAACCCTTATCACTAATGCAAGCACAAAGGGCAGTTTCCATTGCTGTCATTAACACAGGCATGCACACTAGTTAAAATCCCATAAACACCTGAGAGTTTTTCCTCTGAACTTTGACATTTACATACATTTTTATCAATTAAACTTTTAAAACCACATCACGGATGCTGGTCAGGATGAGTCCCGAATATGAGATTTTCACATAATAATTGACAGCCGAGCGAGAATTGTAAGCACTGTGTAACCATAATATCAAATAATCAAATAATAAAATGCTTTGCTGATTCTTCCACTTGCAGAAAATGTTTAAATGAATGCCTTATGGATATATGCCCTCTGCAATACTGTATTTGGTAGATTAAATGGTGGGACTCTAATTTGACAAATTATTTATAGAACATCACTCTTTTTAATTCTAAACACCTCACGTCTGCCAGTTCATTTCTCACACCTTAATTGATAATTCTCTACAAAGTCACCACAAAGTACACACAGTCTGCACAGATTGGGAACCCAAAGCATCAGGGGAGTGGGAAACTGACAGGGGACAGAGTTGGTGTCGTGCCAGAACCGGAGCATGAGTCAATGTAACAGGTCTCAGTAGCCTCTATCGAGTTTGCAGAGCCTAAAACAACAGGAAGCTAAAAAAAGAAAAGTGATAAGAGACCAAGCAAGAAGCAAAGAGAAAAGAGTAAATCTTGGATTAGCTTTATGAAGTAAAACGCTGAAAGGCAGTTGCCGGGCTCGGCTTCTTGCTGTTGGACTATTGAGTTATATTAGCTAGCTGCTATGTCTTGTGTTACTGGACTTGCATGATGTTTGGCTGTGTTGTTGTGATGTGGCTGCTGACTAGTTTTTGATCAAAAGTAATTTTATCATAACAAATGCATGCACAAGAAAATGAATAGCACTTTCTTTTGCATTGCCGGTATTTGACCAGAACCTGTCTAAATTTCACTTTGGTGCAGGTTTTCTCATTAATAAAACATTACACACACAGTCCAAAAAAAATGGAGTAGATTTGTTTCCATATGTGTTGTTATTTTTTCTTATTCAATCTTCATCTCACAAAAGAATATGCAGAGAGATACAGTGATTAACTCTATCCCATAACAGTCAGCCTGCCTTAGTCCACAGAGTCACACTGATGCTGTCTAAGTCTGCCGTCTGATTAAAAATAAGAATATTCTCTCCAGTTCCATTTCTAGTAGAGAGATTGACAGTGAAAGGAAAATGCTTGAAGGTGTTCCTCAGGGACCAGTTGACAGCTATATTCATTCTGGGTTATTCTCCACAGGCACTTCCATTGAGAGCTTTCTAGGGAAATACAACGTTGACAGATATGCATCAGTGACTTCAGTCATATGCAGATGACACATGCAAAGGGAGAATGGCTGGCAAGGCTAGAGGGCATTGGCCAACCCTGCCAAAACTCAAAATTAAAATTAAGCTCTATACAATAAAAATATAAGCTGCATAGCAGACTTTTAGGAACAAATCGCATGGCTGTGTGATAACTTGAGCAAAATAATGATGTACAAAGCAATAAAGCAGTGGCACTACGCCTCCGCTCTCAGTGAGCCTCAGTTGTGCATTAAATTTTGATTTGGATGCATTAGATTTGTAAAACTGTGTTAAATGATGAATGGCAGTAAATCTGTTTATATTCTGTTACTGTTCTCAGTTTAAGATGTGCCATAGATTAAAAAAACAAAACAAAACAAGCTCTGGTGACATTTTTTCTACAGCTTATTTAGAGTTTATTTTGAATCTGGATGGTTTTGCTGTATTTCAAGAAAGAAGTTGGGTTATCAGTTCTACCTGTTGTATTTGGTTGCGCATTCCTTCACACACCTTGAATCAGTACTGCGCTTACAGAAAATTGGATAAATAAATTGTCCCAATTTTTAGTTATACCACTTGCTTATGACAGTAGGTGCTGATGAGCAATGGGCAGTTAGGCTGCAATTTGAATGTGTAGGAGGTGGTGAGGGCATCTGTTTTGCATGCAGTGTGCGGCTAATTATCACCAATAATTCAATGTCTGTGGCAACTGGGATGTGAATTTCTAAAAAAAAAAAAAAAAAAAACTAAAAAAAAAAACTAAAAAAAAAAAAAAAAAGCTACAACAACCAGAATGAAGGAATTTCCAAACATGCCTCATCTGTAGTGTGCACATCCAGGCCAGGATCTCTCTTTCTCTTTCTCTCTCTCTGTCTGTCTCAAATGGCTCGAGCCATTGGTTGCACAAACAGGAGGGTTACATCATGTTACTTGACTGACTGGTTGACAGCTACATGGGTCAGCATTTGACTTGTTTGAGACCCAGAAGTCCATAGGAAGAATAAAATGAGCTCCATGCTACACAGCAGTTGGCTGATGCTGAAATCAGTAAATTGCAAGTAAGTAATTATACAGTCTTATACAGCCTAAAACAGATTGACTCCACGCTTATTGTGTGTCTCATTCACTAGCATGGACCACACCATCAACAAGATACGTTTAAATGATTTATCGACAAAATGAAGGATTGAGAGTGAAGCGTGATCTCATGTACTTCTCGTGCGACGTTTGTGTTTATAGTTGCTTGCAGTGATGGATCTTTTTCATCTTTCTTGCGTAGCACCTGCTAATCGGACTGCAGAGGAAGTCTTGTCCATTTTCCAGATATCCACTGGCTAAAGCCCTGAAACACTGGCAATTGCCCGCAGAGGCTCAGTCAAGATTGATGATAGCCAACATTTTCCAAAATTGTAAATGTCAATGCATTGCCCGTACAAGAAGAATGTGTTTTGGTCAAGCCGATTTTTTGCACCCTTAGCCAAACCATTGATTTTTTTGATTTTTATAGTGAATAAAAAAAAAAAAAAAAAAAAAAAAAACTGAAAATGCAGTGCAATGCAGCAATGTAGAGAGGTTTTTAGAAAGATGACCTGAAGAACAGACATGATCAGATTGCAGACAGATGAAGGAGAAACACTGAAAGACATTGACTGGCAGGTGACGAGACAGCTGATATACAGATATATAGGCAAGGCAAGTAGGGAGACAGGCAGGCACACAGTAAAGGGTGAGCAGTGCTGCTGCATAATAACCAAACATAAATATTGTAGAGTAGATCCATCCGCTGAGCGTATAGAAGAACATCAAGTTCTTCACACTCAAAATCCTACACAGTTATCATCTGAGTATCTTTTTCTGGAAGTCTCATCAACGGACCCCATCAGGAATAAAAAAGATCATGTTCCAAGTTTATTCTCAACTTTCTCCTTATTTACCGACGGGGATAACAGTTTGTTTGGGTCTGAGATAACATATTTCTTGCTCACTCTTGCTTCCCTTGTTGTTTTTTTCCTTCTTTCACTCCCTAACCTCTTACCTCTCTTTCCCCCCTCTCTCTCTCCCTCTCTTTGCTTTGATGTTTGAGTGCTTAGGGCCCTCGCTGCTGAATTACTATTCCCTTCATGATTATTGTCTGATGGGGGGGTTTGAACAATCGGTAAACTGGAAATGGAAAGTTGACATTGTCTTCCACAATCCAAGCGAAAGTGGAATCTTTTGGCGCGACAACTCCGACTGCAGCATTAAACTTAGAATGAGTCTGCGTTTACAAAAAACTGACTTACATGTGACATTTCAGTTTCATACTGAAATTGAAATGTCACTGTGGATCTGCGCTATTTTAGTAAAAAAAAAAAAAAACTACAGATATCAGTGATGAAAATAACACTCCTACGACGAAAAGCAGCCTGCTTTACATATTTTGATGTGGACATTTGCAGCAAAGAGTCACAGTATCTTCTGTGTTTCTGCCTTTTTTAGTTTAGTTTGTCGTTCTACTGCAGCTGGCTGGTTATGTAAGCCGGCTACATTTGTTGAATTTTAAATTGGAGGGCAAAAATTTGAATCTGTTGCTACAATGATGATTTTTTTTTCCTTTTTATCAACACTGTAACCTTTTACTGAATGTTACAAAAATAAAAGATTGGATTAGACCGTGTGAGGGATCATCTGTCAGCATAACACGGCAGAGTCAACATTCAGCTGGGAGCTTTGGAGGTTTGGGATCAGCTGGCCATCGTCTGATCAGTGCGCCGTCATGGACAACATGCCATGTCAGAGCTTCATATTTATTTGGTCTGTCTCAATTTTATCAGTTTCTACCCTTTTACACTTCTCCTTTGAGTGAATCATTTTATTTTTTGGAAAACTAATTTATTTCAGCAAGAAAACTTTTGAATTGCAGAGCTGAAATGATTCTTTATCAGTATGTCAGCACTTCTATTGATTTATGTGTCTTGCAGCCCTGGGGTGGCATGCGTCCTTGTAGAGTCAATGATTAACACTTCAGTAAGTCAGGGCTGTCAATATCTGCTTGTGACTCACTGTATGGGACTTTTGACATTTGGTCTAGATGTCAAAAATGTTCTTCCTGCACAACATTCCTAATAATCTTTTCCCTCCACCAAGTCTCAACTCTTTCATATAGACATACATATTTTTATGTTTCCCTCTGCCAGTTTTTTTTCACCATGTATGACCTGAGTGACACTGAATTCAAAGATATCATGCCGATCGGATGGAATCAGAGAAAACAGGCCCCCATCAATTTCCTTCTCCTTTGTTTAAATGTTTTCTTCACCCTTCTTACCTCTGCTTCTCTATTCACATCCTCCTCCGCTTCATCTTCATTTGTCTCCTCTACCTCCACCCCCTCTCGCTGAACTAAAAAACACAGATGGATGACCAGCCACAGCTGAGTAAGTGAGAGAGTCGGGCCGTCTCCTGCTTTAGCCTCCCCATGTATCTGTGTCATGTCTCTCAGGCCTGGCTGACCTTCACACAGTTCAGAAGATGCCAGAAGGAAGAAGACCTGACGCTTTCACACACAAACACGAGCACCCACACATTCTATAGCTAATACACTAAGTAAGCTGTGTATTTACATTTAATGATGCACAGGCGGCTGCTTGTATCTGCTCTTACACACACAAATTAGCTGACGGATTGGGCTGAAAACTTAGTATGTGCTCTCCTTATGCATTTTAAACATTTGTGAATCTGAGTGTGTGTGTAAACACGCACGTACAGCAGTCTGTGTTTGTCTGCATGCGAACCTGTTGCACATTGTATGCAATTTCCTTCATCTTAGACTTAGTAGCCTAATAAAACTCCAAGAGTATTACCTGTCAAAGTTTCGTAGCAGTGCACAACTCAGAGCTGCATTACTACTAATCATGTGATGATCCTACAAAAAGTTATCACAGTTCCTTTCAGCTCTACGGACCTTTTTTTGGCTCTTTCAGTTTATTGTTTTAAATTTTAAGGCCCACAGTTTCACTGTTTTGGTCATTTTCACCGCATCCCATCAACCTCTGTTTCCAGCCGCAGCAGGCTGCTTTTATGGTGAAAAGGCGTATTTACCTCCTCAGGTGTTCTTGGAGGCTGAAATGAAGCTGAAAGGAGCGCGAACATTGGGCCGAACATTGATTTGACGGAAGGATACAAGATTCTAAATGAATGCTAATGTTTCGGCGTGTCTGCTGGATGCGTGAATAAGTGAAATGTTGTCAGCTTGAAAACAAATCAAAACAAAAAGAAGAATAAAAGCAACTTTAAGATCTCCAAATCTTCCACTTGTTCTCGCTCACTTCTTTATTCATGTCATACTTTTTTTTTCATATTTTTGTATTGAATTGTTTTGCTTCCTTTTTTACATTTCCTCGCTCTGTCTAGCACTCTGTGATGTGTTTTACACGGCGCTGATAACTCGAAGATGACTGTTTCCCTTTGCGAAAGAGTCTATAAAGCCTTCACTTCCTCAGCAAGACCCGATCATAGAGCTTTTCAGATTTTTTTTTTTTTTTTTTTAACATCCGATTGCTTCTTTAACAGCTTGGTTCACACTGATTTTGTGTGCAGCATCATTTGCAGGGTAAAACAAGTTTCATGAATCATTAATGAGTCAACTAGAACAGACAGTGTCTGAATGCTGGCTTCTAATTAGGCATATTTATTGGCCTCAGTGTGAAAATATGTTAAAATATTGACCACAGCAACAAAAGACCTACTTTTGCATGTACTGTATATGTCCGAGATGAAGCAGCAGAGTTGCATGGAAATTACATTGTCACTGTTGCCTGGATACAGAGACTGTTGGATTCTTTTAGGATATTGAGATTCAAGGTCCTTTTAAGTCCTTCCTGTAAAATTCAGCTTGGGAACGCTTGTCATGTGACTGCTGTATACTGTGTAGTACATATAGTATGTGGAAATAGACGAACATACCCTGGAGTGCCCTGGAGCGATTGAAATAGCATATGCACAGCCCTTTTACATTAATCTCCTGCAGTGCAGCAAAAACTAGAAAAAAAAAACAAGAAGGAAAACAGTGACAGAAAACATTCAGAAATGTTCAGGACTGAGAGACATTAAACAAAAAAACAAGTTGCAATCAAATCTTCAGTTCTGAACATATGCTGTGGAAGCGGAGCCCGTGTTTTCATTCTGAAAGAATTTTCACTCTGATAGTTTTCATTTCAGGGGAACTGAAATCTGAATAACCCTGAGGTCTTATTTGGCGAAACATCAGCATCCAAATATGTCTGCGACTAAGAAGCGCACACCAAGGCGGCGGGTTTGTGTGTATGTGACTGACTGTTTGCGTGTGGACAAATATCATATGATCTCTTCCCCTCTGCAGTCCAGTAACTGTTAAGTTTCGCAAGGGATGATGACAGTTGTTACGTTTATTGTTGCATTTGCAGAAACAGCTTTGCTGCTCGCAGAAGATATACTGTAGGGCCACAGCTGAGAAAAAAATAAAAATAAACAGAAAGAGAGGATGAAAGTCTAAGTTATACACAGAAACATGACCTTGGCACAGAGTGTGAGTGTTTCTGTATGTACGTTTGGGTATCTGTGAACATAAGGTTTGAGAACTGTTCGCCTCTGGGAGCTTTTATACTTTACGAACATAAACGCTTTTCGCCCTGTCTCTCAGTTTTGAACCATGATTAGTTGGACCAGCCTTGACTTTAACTGAACGCACACTCTCACACACATGGAGACTAATGGACTGAGGGCGATTTGGCGCAGCAGGTGCAGGAGTTTTTTTTGTTCTGTTATTCAGTTTTAAATTTGGTATTTACCTCTTAGGTAAAAGCGGGTAAAAATGCTGATAATTGCCTTCAGCCTGTGGGATACTGGAAAGAAAAAGGAGAAGCTAGTAGTAGGTATTAATTATTCACATATATAGTGAAAGAGAACGAACAGGCAGACTATGGCTATTAAAATGTCTTGTTTCTTAACAGATTTTTCCATTTTTTTTGTCAAAGCACAGCGACGAAACACATACATTCTGTGCACGCCATTAACATTTCACTTTACTCCTCTCTTTTTTTGTGCTATTTTACAACACACTCTGTCTCTGAATGCCCCAACCTTTCAGCTCTTCTCTAGCCCGTGTGAAGCGAGGGGCAGACAGCAGTATATATCTAACCTTGAGTGAAGTTTGTTCACTATTCAAAATGCTCATCTCATCTCGCTCAAACAGTTTCAACAAGAAACTAGATGTCATAACTCTAACGAAGGCAGGATTTAATGGTTAGTTTTAGTGTGATGTGACAGTGATGGTAAATACTGACCACAGGACTGCGAAATTCACAGTATTTAAGTTTGTATTAATCCTAGATTTAAGTAATTATTCATACTGTAATCACTGTGCAGTATTCTGGGAAATATAAATGGGAACCATGCCTGGAAACAGTAAGAAGAAGAAGAAAAGAAAGAAGTCGTATATTAAAACATTCCCTGACAGCAGCTTGATTCCCCATGCTCAAAGTAATGAGGTTGATGTATTTTTCTGGGCACTGCTGTCCGTCAGATTGCTGACCTCGTCTTCATTTTAGTTTCAGCTAGGAGAGGAAGTGAAGGTTGCAGATTTTTTTTTTTTTTTAAAAAAGCGGTGTTTGACTATAAAGTTAATAAGCAGCTGTAGACTCCTTTAATTCACACACACACATGCAGATGACACACACACACACACACACACGCATTTTAACTTTCTGTTTTTAAAAGAGAAAAACTGAATTCTCAAAGTCAAAAGCTTCCCACATTGAAGTCTTTCTACACAGGTGATCTGCTTTCATTGAGCAGCATGAAGTACCAAAGCTCTAATCATCCGCTGATCCCAGCTGGATGACACCTCGGCTTGATGCATCACTAACTTGCTACACTGGCTCTGAGGCTACATCGTGGGTCACTATCTTCAGGCTGGTGCCAAGATGACTGCTGTTACGGATCATGATTTTACTGTCTTGCTACTCTGTGCTTTGCGGTTACAGCCATGGATCAAAATCTTGCTTCACTCCAACAGCGACTGCACATCAAAGTCATTTATTGCTGCACGTATAACTTCAATTTCCACACCAACGATCCAGTGTGAAAACAAAAATATCAATATACCTTCACCAACACATAGTGGTAAAGGTATATTGATTAATCCGTGGGTATGTGAAGTCATTCACTCACTCCTGTAGGGTTGTGCAATTAAAATTGCAGGTAAGGGTTGGTCAGTCAAGATAGACCAAGCTCCTCCTCGTACAAGTTAAACTTCTCTATCAGTGCCCTACTTTAGTGTTTGCAGAAAAGACAAGGGTAGAGTCCCTTGCTTGTGCAGAGTTGCGCTGTAACCGCTACAGTTTGACAAAGGCTCTATGATTTATAAGGGTTTTTTATGCTGGTGGGCAGCAGCCTAAATATAGCCTATTTAGGACTATGTCTGGCCAATTGTATATTGTTTTCTCTGTTGATTAATCAGCACATTTCCCCTACACATAAATAAAGTTACTTGTGTGAGTGCCCATAAGATTGCTGGCACGCTTCTGCCTGAGAGAGAGACACAATCCCAAAGAACAACCAACCAACGATGTAATAAGAAAGAAGGTGAAGACTTGCCAATCATCCATGAAATGTCAAGTGGCTTATGTTTTAAATTTCATCTGCGTAATTTCAATATTGCATCTGAAAGAGTTTCATTAAACCAAAAAAACTGACGTACACGCAACAAAAACACAAGAACCATAGACACAACTACGAAATAAGCCAATAGGCATTATTCAGTAGTGTTATTAGAAGGAAAAGAGGCTGTTTTCAAAAGAAAAAAAAAAGTCTGAGCAGATCTCAAATCCTCAGGGGAGCGTTGGATACTCCAGCAACAAGGCAGCACAAAAACGAAAGGCAGTTTTTGAATTTACCCTGGAGACAGCAAGGAGGCCAGTGCCAGATGACCTGAAAGATCTGTTTGGCCCACAGCTTCTAAGCACACCCAACATATATTATAGACCAAATCCCCTCAGTGCTTTATACACAAGCAAAATAATCCTTTCAGTCAGTTGTGTTATGTACTGGAAACCAATGAAACGATTTGAGGGTAGCAGTAATAGGCTCCTTTTTCTTAGTCCAACTTCAGCTGCATTACTGCGAAACTTTCTCTGAGGAAGAATAAGAAAGTTATTACGGTGGTCAATTCTGAATGTGACAGGAGAGCACATGCTATGTATCTCACCACCTGAGGCCTCTCTCTGCCGTCTCAAAGTGTAAAACAGGGACCACCTACCCACAAAAGAGAATAATTGGGGAAAGTGACAACCTGTAAAATCCAACTTACAGTTCAGTAGCAAGAGACAGGTATAGACTGCAGTCCCTCCGCAGTAGGTGGCTTGGAAGATTAAAGGTACACAAAGCATGTTACACATGAACTGCAGAAATTGGTTTAGGAGAGGGTGACTAAAATGAACCACGGGATAATTTTGTGACACTCCTGGAGCTGAGCTGTGCCAATCAGCAGTGGCTGACCACTTACCAGCAGTTGGAGTGAGGATCCAGTACTACAAAAAGACCATCTAAGCAAGATACCGGGTCATTGTGATTCACATTGGATGTTGTGTTCCTGTCACGTCTGACTCAGACTACATGACAAGCTTGAAAACAGCCTGACTAAGGATGGTGACGCAAAGAGGAGTGACTCTTGGTTCTGCAAGACTGGAAAGATCACATTTTTTTTTGTTGTTCTTTATATTTTAGGATTTTAGAAACTCAAGACAGCCGCTATCATACATACCAGTTTGTTTCCATTCTTGTTGATCCCGAGTAACTCCTACCTATCAACTTCACACACGTTTTGAAAGAGAGCCAGCTATGATTGTGGCCTGTCATGCATCTGTGCCAAGTCACAGCAAGAATTTATGTGCTGAGGTGTGGCCATGAATGGACTGGGTAAAAAACAGTACAGAAGGCTACAACCTCTTTCCCCTGTGCATGTCCCAGAAATCTCTCCAGTAGGACTTTTTTTCTGACTGCATCCATGTTACTTAAGTACATGTAGATGCACTGAGTAACCCTTTGTATCTGACTATCTGAAGATAGAGCTGCACTGGACCAGCAATTGGAAAACGCAGCTCCATTGAAAGCAATTTTTGTTTGGCTGAGGTTTTAACCTCATCCACTTTAGATAGTTCTAAAACACTGGAAATGACTCGTAATCAATGAGTGCACATTAATTTAAGACGCGTTCTTGTATCCAACTTATGCTTCATTAAAAGTTTACTTAGCGTTTACTTGAATGGTATGAATGCTACTCAATGAGTTTAGAGACAGATAAAAACATGGTTACGTGACACAAATGTTAATGCTACCGCCCAGACCAGATTCACAAGGAACATGACCCTGAATATTGGTGTTGAAAAGGCCAGGCTATATATACGAGGAGGCTATTAGAGGATTGAAGTCGAATTTTGCTAGCAGCCAGCCTCCATAACATTAGCTGTTGCCCTGATGGCTCAACATCGGCGATCCTGGATGAGAGGCATCATGAAGCTGGATATCACCTGTGTGTGTTAACAGGTATGAAAGAGGTAGGTTGTTACACTACACTACACTACACTACAAGCCACACACAACCAGAAGTATGAATGAAGTATTGATTGATTAAAAGTTTGGTATTCATTCATTATGGCAATGATTTGCATCCACGCACATCCGGATGCATGATCCTCGTCCTCAGCTCTCCACACACACACTCTCTCTCTCTCTCTCTCACACACACAAACACACACACACATACACACACACACACACACACACACACACACACACACACACACACACACACACACTCTTTTACTGTCTTCCCACTCAATTCCTCCCAGTGTTTGAGTGAGGAATTTGTCCTTGCTTTTAATAAATAACATCAAAGGATGTTTTTTTTTTTCCAAACTTGACCCTGGTTATTTTTTATTTATTCACAAATATTTATCGAAAAGTGCTTAAGATTTAGGAGATATTCGGGGCATGGAGAGTGCTGCATATTTTATCTTTTGTGCTGATTAGTGAGCAAAAGCATTCAAATAAACTGGTACAAAATTACCACTATTCATTTACATTTTTCCATTTCTACAATTACTATTTTTTTAGTTGTTGGCATGGTATGATAATGGCCATTTTATTAACAACATAGTGAGGAGTCAAATTCACCAGGAACCAGAAACCATTACTGATAGGCACCATGGGTAATCCTTTTGCACAACTACTTCATTTGACTTTTATTGTCTGTGATGTTTAGCCCAAAAATTCACACAAAGGATGGCACAGTGAAAGGACACAAATTCACCTCCACTAAACACAGTAAAAAAACACACGAATGACCACCCATTCTACAAGTTTATAGCCACTGTGCTAATGTTGGCTGCATTAACCTTTTATTTTTATTTATTTATTTTATTTCTTTGCCAACTTCCATCCATTTTCTTTGTTTTCATTAAATGAGCAAACATTAATGTGCCCGGACATTGCGCTAATTTTTCAGCGTGACATTTTCAGCATCCGGGTGTGGTTGCTTGTCCGAACGTGTTTGTGCCACTTCACATACTTGCAGTCGTTTATGTCTGGAAGTCTAGCATGGTGTATGTATGCGTGCACATGCTCCAGTATCTGTGGGTAATGGGGTGGCACGTTTGTGGCATCTGTAACACGGCTCAGACCAAAAACCTCAGCTGGCCTCTTTTGTTTTAGAGGCACATATGGTCATGTTTAATTATTTTGCCTTGTATTAGATAGTGAAAGAGCTTTTTATATTGTGTGAAAGAGTTAGCGCGGCCATTGTATGTATGTGTGAATTAGTCTTGTTAAGCCAGTTTCATGGTTCTTTTCATCAATACATTCCCCTTGGGGGTGTCTGTAGCAGTGTGGGTGGATGTGAGAGGGTTTGCTCGAGTGTGTGTTTGTGTAAACTTTTTTTCTAGTGTGCGTGGGTGTGTGTTTGGGGTGGGGGGCCGGGGGGAGGCCTCTGTGTGTGTGCAAGATAATGTAATCATTTGTGTGTAATTTGGGCTTTTTTCCTGGGTCTGGTTAATATCTCTTGTGTTGATCAGAAACAGATAAAAGTAGAATGACCTATACTGAGACTCCAGTGTGACTGAACACATGCCTGCACTATTTGTGTCTCACACACATTGATTAGGGCCGTATAAACAGAAAAAAAGTTATCAGTCTCAGGGGTGGTACTGGTTTCACAGGAAGGCGAGACTGATATAGGAGCCTATATAGTTTCCACACACACACACACACACACACACACACACTGACGACATTCCTCTAAAGTAATATTAGACTGTCTCACTGCATTTTATGTGGAATGCAGCCTACTTATTTCTTCTATAAAGAAATTCTTCTTACAGCCTGTGAACTGAAACATGAAGCAAAACTAAAATAATAAAAAGAAAGGCCTGGTTCCTTAGATATGGAGGAAGAAAAGAGCAGCTTGTCAGAAGAGATGCTACCCTACCTCATGCGGCTTCAGAGCAACAAAAAGAGCAAGAAATATCAAAGCCAAGACTAGCTATAACATTATTTCTTAATCTTATGCCATGTAGAGAATTACTCTGAATAAAGGCATTTGTAATGGGATCAGTGTTTTAAACAAAATACTTTAAAGCGACTAACCTATCTCCCGCCCTCTCCTTTGCTTTTCCAGTCATAGGGAAATGTGTTTTTTTCTCTAGAGGAGGTAGGGAGGGAAATATTTTATTTTTGTGTTGTTTATTTTTCCCTTCCTGGTTTGCATATCTTTAGCCTCCAGCCAAGTGCTGTTAATTAGGTAAACAGGTAATTCCCAGCCTGAGCCGAATGCTCCGTGTGCTTGTATGCATACAGTATGTGTTTGTGAGCTTCCGTGTGCAAGCACTGAGCATGTGTGTGTGTGTGTGTGTGTGCGTGTGGGTGAATGCAAAGGCCAAACTCAGCATAAAGCACCCACAATAAACAATAATGTAAGCGTCCATGGAGAAATGGAGTTGAAACGCGCACAGTGACGGGGAAATCAAGAGGTAAGTTATGCATAAACTCATGCATTATCGAACAGCAGCATTTCAAAGACGGAGAAACACTACTGAACGGGACCGAAAAAGGTTCCTTTGAGTGCCAGTTACTGTACTATGCTTTCAGCTGAAAAGAGAATGAAAAGACTGCGAGCATCGAAAAGGAGAAATATATAATATGAAAAAGGGAGAGGCAGGCAGAGAAAGTGAGAGAAATGTGATAGTCGCTTTTTGTGTGTCGGGCTCGCTGGGGTGTGACATGTCCGTCTCAGTTGGGACTTCCTGCCTCACCCTCCCTATCTGTTCTTTTTTTTTTTTTGACCCATCACACTGGCTACTTCTTTTCCACCCTCTTCTGTGTCGCCTTCCTTGTAGTTGTTCAACCTTTTCATATCTTCTTTTTTTTTTTTTCTTTCTTTCCACCACACACATGAATACTTCCTCCGCTCCTATTCACACACAGAGACGCGGCCTATTATAAATCTGTTTTATGTATTCATCTGTTCACAATATGTATCCATCATTATGGCCCAGAATGGCTTAAAGGGGAGGTGCGTTTATCACAACAGGTGGTGGTCTATTACCATTTATTGCGACACAGTTGTAATATTCACACCCAACAGGCAGAATTAAAGCGTAGCTTTCAAATTTCACAAAAGAAATGCATTCATGTCAGCTGAATTCAAACAGTTAAGTAGAACACTGTAACATGTTTTTTTATTACTTAGTTGAAAAATGATTTATTTAAAGAACCATTTCAGTTTATGCATGCAAAGAATATATTTATTTTAGTGGGCAGTCCTGATTTCATCCTGCCTGTCAAGTTTGATCAAGGATCACTTGACTGCCGAGCTTTAAGCTGCCACAGTGGAGGCATTCTCACATTAGTTAGATCGACAAAAACACCATTTGCAAAGAAACATAAAGTGCCACCACATGCTGTCAGTATTTGAGACTGCTATGACTCACTCCTCTTTGACTCACCTTAGTATTAAAACCTGATTTAACAGGGAATTCTAATCGTCCACAGCTCCAGGTTTCACCGGCATTTCTAGACACTCTATGGGTTTTCTTATCGAAAAAAAAAAAAAAAAAAAACCGCAATCGCCTGTCACGTTAAAAGAGATAAGCTCCAGACAACTAACAGCAAACATGTAAATGCACATTTGGAAATACTAATTAGACTCTGAAGACAAAAGACAGAAACTTGAAAAAACAAATAAAAATAAAATAATAACAGAATAAATAGAATAGAACACAGATATAGGCTGGTCTGTGTTACGATGTCACAGGAAGATGATGAAGGTTCACTAGATAAATCAGTGTGGGAGATGCACGAAACAGACAAGAAACACGCTTTCCACATTGGCAATCACAAACACACACACACACATACACAAAAAAAACAACTGCCGCTTATTATCAACCACCATTGACCCAAATGCTCAGTGTTGCAATGCCATCATTGTGTGCCGTCAATCACCACTAATTGGCTGACCTGACAGTTACATCATAAATTGTGGAGGCGAGTCTTCAGAAGAGTCACTCATTATCTGCCCATACAAACAGCTCCCCTCTCTGTGGTGAAGGGAGACTGATTGTGGAAATGAGAAATGAGTTTCTCAAGGTTAAACACACATTCTGAGACGATCGTTCATACTCCCATTAAAGAGTGGGAGGTAAAGAAGTTAGAGACCACAACGTAGAGGATGAGAAAGACATGTCTGACTCCTATATCATGTGTGCTGCTTTTTAGTGCTTGGCTTAAAAGCACCTAAAACTTGGTCCCGAATCAAGATTTCTTTAGTGATGAATATTCATGACCAAATGGGCAACTTTCAAAGTTAAAGTTGAAAAAAAACAAAACATATTTAAGCAGTATTTATTAAGAGTTTAAAAGGCCACCCATATTTTTCAACCTGGGCCCTATTCTCTTCGGTTTTTGTGTCTAAGTGACTAATGGGGACAACATTTTTTGAAACTGGTCCAGTATTGAGCAAGAGTGTTCAGTCAGCAGCTGCAAAACTGGCTGCAACATAAACCTTTATGGGCAATTGCATCAAAATACGTCCAGTAAAAGTGTGTGTGTGTGTTCACCACTGAGGCCCAGATTGTTATTCTAAATGGCTGACAACATAATATAAAAGAGCCTACAAAGAAAGACCTTTTTGTAAAACACTAAGATCCTTTTTGTTTAACTAGAAAGAGCAGTTATATTGTTCAAAGCCGTTGTTGTTAATAGGCTCCAGACTCCATTGACAAGAACTGTAATTATACCTTGTATTGTAACACTTCATTCAAACTTGGCAGGAACAAAATAAAACTCCTCTCCCGATATTTTCATCACCGACTCTGTGAAATCGGAGTTTATTTTGATCAAACCAGAGTTGATGGTTGCCATGGAAATATAAAACGTAGACAAAAATATAAACAATATACGTATGGTAGTTTAAAGCAAGATTCATGAAACCTGTTAGGGGAGGTTCACAACCCGGACGGACGCTAAACTTCCTTTCGCTAATTTAGCGATACTGTATGATGAGCCACTGCTCAATTCAATCTCCTTTACACGATCCTTTAATGTTATGGATTTTTTTCTCCCTTTTTACACATAGAGAGTGTGTTTTAGACCTTAAAGACAGAAACCATAGAAATACATGGTTAGAACGGCTTTGTCAGTCATAGAAATGCTCTTTACTAAGGGAAGTATTTAAACCACGGGGTTTTCACGTGGCACTTTGTCACATGTGGAACTGTTCAGCACCTCTTGCAGGTCACTGTGTCTCCCTTTGAGCCACTGAACGTATATTAAGTCCTTGAGCTGGCTGACATTAGATAATTCTGGGTTACATGCACACAGTATCAATGCAGCTTCCTATCCATCGTCACCCTATAGTGAACGAAAGACATGCCACAAAGACACCATCTGCATTAAGTGGCAGTAACTTGAATATGTAAATAACTGATATTATAGTGATTATAGCTTTGAATAGTATCCATAGTAACAAGCATGATTAAGTCTTCCTGGAAAAAAATGGTAAGTGTGTTTTTTTTACTGAGCCTTGTAAGTGTAGGAGTAGGAAAAGAAATGACAGTCCTCTTAAAAATGATTGAGGGATCTTTGCCTTTTAAACTCAGTGACTTACTTTAACTGCATTCAGGAAATAACAAAGTCACATAGTCTGCTTCAAAAGAACAATATGCACTTTCCCAAAATAATCAAATCTCGTCTCCTAAAACAACTGCTCCACTCGGCAGGAGTCACGAAATGTCGTTATCATCGCACTGAACTGAGCGTGATATTTTATATACGTATATTTAGCCTTTGACAGCCAACGGGATGATAAAATAATGAGAAGGAAGGGAGGGAAAGCAAGGAAACACATTTGATAGTTTTTATGTATAATAGTAATCTAATTTGCCTGCCACTCTGACTGATTGCAATCAGCAAGGGTTCCTCGCCGTTGTATTAGGTCTGAGGTAAATGCTACGCAAATCTAATTGAACAAGCTTTGTGCTGTGTCTCCACGATGCGGTCCACTTTACTGTTTATTGCCGAGCTGACTGACTGTGTATGTGTCATCTCTCCCTTTCCCTGCGTCCCTCTCGTCCTTTATTCTGTGACTCTGTCTTGCCCTGCTGCCAGACAGTTTTCTTTGTAAAACTACAATGCACAAAGTTCCCAGTAAACGCTGCCCAAACCGTTTTTAGACCACTTTTATTCAGAAAAAAGCCTGGCAAACGTTTGCAAAATGGAAACAAAAAGTTAACTTGTTCCGGCTAAAGAAGTTCTGGGCTGCAATTATAAAGTGGAATGAGTCAATAGTTGTTACTCAGGAAGATAAACAAAGAGGAAAAATGTGAAAGATCGCTTTGCTTTATCACTTTCTTCTCTCTTAGCCAACACAGTTAAAGGATAGTTGTGGCTTTTCAGTAGAAGGCCAGAATCCTCGCGAATATGCCCAGTTTTCCATGAATTAGCTCCAGCATGCTGTTCAGAAACACATAATTGGGGTTTTTACAACTTTTTCCTGCAAACATCATGTCTTTAAAATGTTTATTATGTCAGGAGTTGTTTATATTGTATGATAAATGAATGACATCTATTCTTATCCGTAGTGGCAAATAACTGTCAGAATTACAACAAAGTCATTCGATATACTCATCAGAACTAAAATGTCAACGATGTCCTGAGGGCTTTTTTGCTCTCCCGGGAAATTAACACAGACTCCTATAAATCCAGACATTGTAATTAGACAAAGATACTACTGACTCCCATAAATCCAGAGGTTATATGTTTATTTCCTGTCAGGAGAGGGGCACACTTCCTGTCAGAGTGACAGAAGAGGTCAAAAGTCAAGGAGGAAGGTCAGGAGTCTGGTTCTCATCAGCACTCATCAGCTTTGTCTCGTTCGCTGCCTTCAATACAGTCTGTTCCTGCTGCATTCTTTCATTGTATTCTGCGTCAATTCCTCAAGCCATCTATGTGATTTTCTGCATTTTTTTTTTTTTTTAGCCCTCCTCCCCCCTCTCGCTGCTGCTTACTCTTCCCCTTTTACTTTCCATCTCTTGTTGCTTCTCTCCTGCTGACATGCTCTCCCCTCAGTCCCCTTAGGCTAACACACACCAGAACAGACCTGACTATATCACCCATTCAGCCTCCCAAATCAAATTACCATGGACAAAACAGAGTAATAAAAAGTAATGGGTTGTTATACGAGGTACACACTCAAAAGCAGAACAAGTCCTTCAGCACACTGATCCACAATATTCTCTTTGCTACTTACTTACTTACTTCTTGCTATGATTAACTGATTTAACAGTTTTGGGCTGTAATATACAAATATGGCTGGGAATTAAAAATTACAGGTATAGAATTATTGTTTTTAATCATAGCAACAACTTTACTGTTACTGTACCACACGCAAAAACAGCCAGTAATCTATATTATTACCTCTAATGTAGGTAAATATGGATATGGATGGGTAGTGCATACTGGAATGTAATGGTATAATCCATACTGTTGTCTAGTGTTTGATGGAAGTCCAGACATTAGGGCTGGTAGGGGCATTGCTTTAATATGCAAATCATTGTAGGATGGCCACATTACTCTACATGAATAATGCAAACCATCTCAGCACATAACACAAAAACAAATCCACATGGTCGTGAAAACTACACAGTTTAGGACTTATGGGATACGACTTGAAAGTTCACTTTAGGACGAAATCTAATCTAATCTAGAAAAAAATGTATTGATGATGATTATAATGTATAATCTAAGGATACTGAGACTTGACCGCTGATTCATATCAGATGATATTCAGTAAATATGTAATCAGGAGATTAGGATTAATGCTTTCAAGGAATATGGAATGTATGGAGTATGTGAGTGAATATGAGTGTAAGTAAGAGTGAGTAGGACCTCTTCTGTGTTTCTGTTATGTTTCTAGCCTAGTAGCCTAGAACGGACAAACCAAACATTGGCTCTAGATCAGGCCTTTTGCATTTATCATGGTTTGGGGAACACTACTACTATTTCGGTTGCAAACTGCAACTTGCTCGATGACACCAAGTCCCACATACTGGACTATTAATAGAGTTGGGATCTGATGCAGCTGAAAACAGCAGAAATGCATGCAATGATGTTTTTTGGAGTCTTGTTTTTGGAGTTTTTTTGGTAAGTTTTGTTATATTACCGTTTCATTCTGATTCCTTCTTTGTTTGTGTTCATCATTATGTGTGTGTGTGGAATGTGTGTGCGAGTGTGGAATGCGTCAACGAGACACGGGCTTTATAAGTAGGAACAGACGTGCCATTGTTCTCCGCTAACCTCTATCTACCGTGTTCAGGTGTTTAGTCATCTTATCTGCAGGTGGTCCTTTAACCTCCTTTGACATCACGCAAGACTTCAATCAGACACTGGGTCCTGAGAGGTTACTGAAATATGAATAAGTTAACTAACCTTAATAAGTCATGCCCTTATTAGTAATCAAATAATAGGATGTGGAATATCTTCCATATTTCATTTTAGGGGAAGCAAAGTCAAACATTTATATCATGCAACATTGCCGACGATTGTTGAGTAACACCAAAACTTCAATGAAAACTCTGTACTGATCAATCAAGATAATAATGTTTATATTATAGGGTAAATATCTTTTTATCATCAGAAAAATAAATTATGTAAACTTGCTTTATACTGTATATAATTTATAATATGACAGTGGGGTCTGGTATTTTCTGAATATTCCTAAATTGTTAAAACTGCTCTTGTGTTGTTGTTGTTGTTGTTTTTTTTTTATCATCCTCCCACTCTTGACTCATTCTTGTTTGTTGCTTTGTTTTTCTTTCTCTCTCTCTCTCTCTCTCTCTCTCTCTCTCTCTCTTTTTTTTTTCAGTTTTGTTCTGGCAGCCTGCGGTGTGCTGACACATGCAACCATTCTGTTGTGCCACCCAGAAACATTACTTGGCGCCGCGGGGTGATAATTATGCGGCCATCCTCAGTTCCATGGCTAGTTGGTTATAATATACAAAACAATAGGATGTGAATGACTAAGACATAAAAAACTGTAGTTATTTTGTTCTTATATACTTTAAATTATTCGTGAGGGGGGTTGGTTAGTTTGTTTGTTTGTGTGTGAGCACCAAGGGGTGGCTCTGCCCAGTTACACATGCAATATGTGCAGGGACATGCTATCTGCAAAGAGGCCGCGCACACCATAAAAGCAGCACAGCTTTTACAGACATTTGCAAAGACCACCGTGTGGTTTGTCATGATAGACCTACAGAAAGGACTCCTATTTCCAAATTCCAATTTTGGAAGAGCATAGCCCTTATATGTTGCTTAAAAATCCTTACAAGTTTCTGGCCTGCTCTTCACACTTTCTCTGTCTTCCTGCACCTTGACCAGGTGCATGGATGGTCCCGCCCCCATGCCTCAAAGGGGATTCAGGATTTTGAATTACTTAAGTAACTGCTTCTTGATGTAGACTCAAAAGACCAGCGCTCATCTATATTTTCTCCTATCGTGAGCCTTTATGCCTGGAACCCTCTCAGAGAATGCATTTCCTGGGCCTAGTGGTAAATAGTGGTGAAGACTCACACACACACACACACACACACACACACAACAAAGGCAGCTGTCACTTAGGGTGTGATTCTCACCATTAAGGTGTGGGAGCATGGGCAGCTTTGTCCACCTTTCCAAACAAAGTCAGTGGCATGGCATGAGTTTACACAGGTTCATTCTAAATTGTGCCAACTTATGATTTTGTTTGATTTGTGTAAATATAGCACAAACTGTCTCTGAATGCACCTTCAGATGCCTATCAAATGATACCAAAGCAGAACTCCTAATTGCGGCAGATCCGTGTGCTCTAATGTCAGCGCAGCAGCAGAAAAGTGAGAAATAACCCGCTGAGCAGAGACCAGGTGTGTGAATGTGTCCTTCCAGCTCTGAAAGCACAGAGAGCTGGGGACATCTGACTGAAACTGTGAGTCTTTAGGCTGTTGAGATGTTGTGCAGACACACACACACACACACACACACACACTCACACACACACACACACACACAGAGTCAGACAGGCTGAGTCACTGGTCTGTTTCTGTGGAGTGCTGATAACAGCGTTTGCTCTGGGGCCTCTGGAGCAGGAAGCATGTGTGTGTGTGTGTGTGTGTCTTTACGTGTGTCCATGTGTGTGTATTATTGTGTTGTCCTTCGTGTGTGCAGAAGCAGTAAAGATTGAGCAAAGGATAGAGGGAAAAGTCAAAACAAATGACCAAGATACAGACCTTACTTTTAAGAGGGTGTGTGTGAGAATTGTACACATTCATTAGTCTGGGTGTCTTTGTGTGTGTGCGTGTGTGTGCTTTCCTACATAAAACAGGAGCAACAAAACTCTTTAAAGTGGGTTCTGTCACGCAGGCTCAGATATTCTGTGGTGAGAGACAGAGAGGGAGAGAGATGGAGGTAGAAACAGAGGTGGAACAGGAAGAAAGAACCGAGCGATGCAGAGAGAGAGATGGAGACGGATGGAGGGTGAAAACCGGTGAGATGAGGTGAAAGAAGGAATAATCAGGAAGTAACAAATGATGTTTGGAGAGAAATGTAACACAGAAGCCGAAAATTGGAGAAAAAGTATCTCTTAAAAAGTGTTCCATTGCACCATTTTGCTACCCGCCATTTCAACAGTTACTCCCCAAATAAAGTCTCTTTGCTCACAAGCCACCTAAGACTAAATAACAGCAGGAAACCATATAAATCCTATAATGTGGAACAGCAAGCTGCGAAGGGCTCAAAGCCTTGGAAATGTATGATGCATGCATGTATGTGTTATCCATGTAACCATTTTCTATCCCTTTCATGATTACACTCAGCAGGAATTTATCTCAGCATGCAAAGAGCAGCAGGTTACAGCAGGGACAGGCTATCAGTGACAATCATATCTTTGTGCGTGCTGTGAACCTTGTACAGTCCTACTTATGACACCAGTTTAGTCTGTTAGTCCACAGGCACCTGTCTCCTTGAAGGTCAAAATATGCAGCCCCTGGCCAGTGCTTACAGTACATATAAACTAAATATATACTAAGCTGGCTAACTGTGAAGATGTATGTCCAGACTCATATTTCAGGTTGTGTTTGTCTAGATTTTCACCCACTCTTTCGGTCGGCACTACAAAGTTGCGGTTCACGTTCGACTGCTATTCATGAGAGGGGCTGACTCCTCCTGAGTCTCAGTTGAACAGGTGTGCTCCACCAAGGTGTCTATCAAATCGCGATTTTGTGACTGCACGTCCGTCTGAACAAATAGCCTTGATCACCAGTTAAACACCTGTGCTTAAGAAATGTTTTATATTGATATGCAGTATGTGTGAGATGGTTAGAGGCAACAAAAAGTCTTTTTAACTTGAGTGCTGCACAGCCTGTGACCGTGTCATCTTTTCCAAAAAGCTCCATATTTGGAAATTGCTGACTTAGAAGACAAAAACTACAAACAGATACAGTACATTTACAAATTTAGCCAATTTATAGTGCGGATGGTCTGAAAGTATTTGGGACTATACTTATCCAAACAACATCCTATGAAGACCTCCTGAACAAACACTGATGAGTAATCCAGGTCTGTTCGACTCACTCCTGCTATGACCCTAACGCGAGTAAAACCTTTCAATTCAATAGAAGTGTTTAAATGACAGTTATAATTATCATGATGTTGATTTGACAGACAAAGAACAAGAGAACGAAACCTTAGGTATCAAGTGGAGGTGAAAAGAAAGAAAAACCGGCAGGCACTGACAGGCGGTGGTGGGGAGCGGAGGAAAGGAGATGAGTGGTGTCCCTTGGGTAGTCTCATCTACCACTTCAGACAAACCTGCATGATCCCTTCCAGGAGTACCCAAGTTCAAACCCGTGGTCTGTCCTCGGTATTCTCTTTACCAGTGGAATTGAGCACAACAGGAATTGTTGGAGGAGTACCGCTCATTGCACCATGCGCTCACCTCTGTGGTTGGATCATGCTTCCTGTGTGGGAGCTGCTGACGTAGGTTGAGATTCTCAAGATGGCCATATTACTGAAAATTACTTTACTTCTGAGCACTGTATGGGAATTATGTTTCCAAGCAACCAAGTAACCCCATAAGAACAGATTAGAAGTTCTAGTTTCCAGGTCGTTCTGTAAATTTGAGAGGTAGCTAGTGGGTGAATGAATAACTCATATTATGTTCAAGTTAAACTAGATCAGAAGGCAAAACTAGTGTATTAAAAATTTGTGTTTACTTGGTCAAATGGCCAAGTAGTCTATGATGAAAAGGCAGTTTGACCAGACAAAAAAAAAAAAAAATCCAAAAAGGTTGAGACCATATTCAGACCAACAATAGCACTACAAATGCAAAAAACAGGAGGGTGGTCCAGCAAAAAGGTTGTTCCTGGCTTAATTTTTGCTGCTGTGCCGGTCAGAAGCCTGTTCAGCCATGGAATGTGAGTGCAAAACAAATATCAGTCTCCCCTAAAGTAAAACTACCTTAGAGAATAGACTGTATTCTGCTAATTTAACTTTTTAGACAGACATGGAGACAAAGATCATAAGCTTTCAGGCTAGTCTTCCCAGTTCGTATTTTATCTTACCTGTAACAACATGACGGCGCCAATGCAGGCCCTTTAAACTTAATGCTTTTTAGTGGCAACACAGACTAAGGCAGGCTGGCAGTGGCCAAAAGGCAAGCAGATAGTCATCGGAACGACTTGTGCGCTCAACATGAGCAGCCGGTAATGTGGTTATTGGTTAAGTAATGGCAACGCTGGCACTCAACTGTATCATCCTATTCTGTGTTTTCATTAGTTTATAATCGCCTGAAAATAAGAATCATTCTGTTTTTTTCTGACCTTAGAGTGAGCCTTTTATATGTGCAGACAGGTCCTCCTCAACACACAGTCTGCCATATTAATGGGCTTTTTAATGCCAGGAAGGAAGGGGTGAAGCAAGGTGTTATGGCTAGAGTGTTATATTAAATCTAACACTCTAGCCCTTTAAAAGATTTGTGTTGTTTTACTTTTATTTTAATTTGTTGTGTGTCTATGTATTGGGCTTGACTCCTCTATCACATTCACTCAAGGCAACAGTGCCCATCTCTAACCTTCAAAACAAAAAGTTGCTACAAAACATCTTGGGTATTGTAGGACATCATTGCCAGAGGAGCCATTACACTGACTATATATATATATATATATATATATATATATATATATAAAATATTGTCCTGGAAACTTTCTACTGTTCATTTCAGTCTGTTCCCATTTCAATTTATTTTGCCAGGAAAGATCTGCCGTCACATTGCCCAAAAAAACTTGTCAGTTGCATCACAGCTTTACTGCTCCAAGGCAGTACAGCCCGAGGGGTTATTGCCAATGTGTTGCATTAATTACAAAGCAGGTTCTTGGTGTCCATGCAAATTCTACCGTGTACTTTGTGACGTTTCTCATTTGCGACCTTCTTAGTAAGTATGTCAACTTTCAGCGTTGCCCGCCCCCCCCCAAACAACAAAAATACATGAAATGATGTTGAAAATCACAATTTAAGATGAAGATGAAAACTAGTGATGGTTTTCAGCAAGATTTTGTGGACTGTTTTGTTTTGGTTCTGCAGTATAAGCTGTAAAATGTACAAAATCTTATTTGAGTTCAGTCCTTGGCCTCAGCATTACCTTTTTCTTTCACTCAATTTAATCTATCAAACACACAAGACCTCGTGAAGAGAAACACAAGCGTCATGTGACAAAGGTTACAACGTTTTCCAAACTACATTGTAAAAGGCAGTATTTTTGAAAAGATACATGTAATCTGTAGGCAGTTAAATGTAACCTAATGGACCCTGATGACTTTTATTTGTGGTACTTCATTTGCTTGTTGTGTAATCCATCTCTAACCACCATTATTGCTATCTTTGGCAGCGAACCTCACCTTTCTTCCACCTCGTTGACATAAGACTTAATTAACTTCACCTTCATCAGTCTCCCTTCAGTCTTTCCCTTTTCTCCAGTTCACTGCATTTCACCTCCCTCCACCTCATTTCTCCTTCACGCCTTCCTTTTCTTTCTCCTCCACTCACTCTGCAGACACATTTAAAAGTATTTGCTCTATAATAAATATATTAATCAAAGTAGAATAGAGGCTACATCTGTGGCTTAAAGCACTGCATGATTTATGAACTGCTAACTTCACAGCCACCTTCGTGGTTCAAAATCTCATTATGTGCTATCTTTTTTTTTTTCAGCCCGTTTATACAATTTTTACTGAAAGATTCTATAGAAAGTGTGCAGATGGCTAATTAACTAGATTTGCAAGTTTTTTGTGGGCACAGGATTGTTACAGCATGTATGCAGCTCTTTAACTGAAGAGTGGGTTGCACTGTACATTGTATTTTTCAGATACTTTTATATTGTAGGAACCATAAAATATAACACATTCGCGCCTGGACATGACAAAACACAGTGACAAAGTTACAATGACTTGTACTGTAGATTAGTAATGTTAAAGCTACAACAGATGTTTGTTTTTTTTTGTTGTTCTTTGTCAAATGGTTGAGAGCAATGCATAACCAATGTATATTATCATAAAATGATATATGGTAAACATAGAGATATCAGAGTGGCACAACATACCTTTTTCTTGTAAGATATAATGAATAAGCATAACAAACAGCTTACAAACAGCTCCCCAACTTATTTCTGTAAGATAAGAGCCTCTATATGACAGTGGAAATTAACAGCATAAAGCTACTCCTCCACATGATACAATGCAACTAGCTCTTCTCTCCCCCCTTTAATGAATATAACTAACTTAGCTTCTTCGTTTTTCTTCCTCATCTCACAGGATCTCATGGATTGTGGCTACGTCTAGATAAGTGATTGATTGAGAATGCTGCTGCGGCGCTGTGGTCCTGTTTGACGTCCAACACAAATACTAATTTTATTAATATCATTATTACTACTATTAGTCATATCTCCATTCAATCATAAAACATATCTATCTACTCCCCCTTCCCTGTCCCCCTCCTAACTCAACCGGTCGTGCCAGATGGCCGCCCACTACGAGCCGGGTGCTGCTCAAGGTTTCAGCCTGTTAAAAGCACATGTTTCCCTGCTACCGTTGCCAAGTGCTTGCTCATGGTGGGAAATGTCGAGTCTGTAGATAATATCATAAAGAGTATGGTCTAGATCTGCTTTATATGTATAAATAAAGTGTATGAGATGACTTCTGTTGTGATGTAGCGCCGCGAATAAAACTGAATTCACTTGAATCCTGTTAACAGCGTGTGTCATTTCAACACAGCGTCCGCCTAATGTTAACAAACAGAAGTGAAAACATCCTTTTTCATAAATACCTCTAATAATTAAGCATTCTCTTGTTGCTTTCATGGGGTCATTCAGAGAGCAGCATGCCTGAAGCTGGTAGAGATTCAGGACACTTCAGCCCTGTGGATGCAAGGTTTTCTGGTTGAAGGTCAGACTTTCTATATTCACTGCACAGCCCTGCTGTCCTAAAGATGCATCATGCAACTCTGATTCAATATACACATGTCAGTGAACATTTTATGCTTTGCCTTGTTGTGGTAGGGTGTGGAAGGGAAAGCACATATATAACCTAGTTTCCTAAGAAACAACCTATAAGGTGAAGTCACGGTCTTCCCTAATCCAGCGTGAATCAGCAGTGCAGCTACCAGCCTTCATGATTCCCGAATTCCAAAGCAGCACTGCTTTTCCGCCTTGTTAAAAGGCTTCTCCGATGTGCAGCGTTTCTCTGATAATCAACACTCTCCTCTACCTTCAGGCAGAGTGAGAGTGAGGGATAGAGAAGCAGGCAAACATCCAAATGTGTTCCTCCGTCAAAGGTAATGAAAGAAGCTCCGTATTCTTTGATCACATGGCACGGGCATCAAGCCTGAGTTAGATTTCTGAAATATCTCAGATGCTCAAAGCCTTAGCTGTTTGCGCAGACATGCGCGCACAAACTCACACATGCACACGTTCTTTTGGGGGATGTCATGGGCACA
Source organism: Protonibea diacanthus (assembly GCA_028641955.1). Classification (NCBI taxonomy): domain Eukaryota; kingdom Metazoa; phylum Chordata; class Actinopteri; family Sciaenidae; genus Protonibea; species Protonibea diacanthus. The sequence continues at coordinate 17,421,309 of CM053985.1, read as the reverse complement.
CAAAATGTGCATGTAAATAAATCGAGTGCATAAACACACACAGGCATTCAGAAGCAGAGACACTTTCAGCGCTGTCAAAAGTAGAAAGAACATCTCAGACAGCAGAGATAAGTAGGCGAGGCAGAGTTGATTTCTATCACATTTCCAAATGATGTTGACACCAATAAAAAGCCGCCTTTCTTGCCTCTTCCTTTTATCCCCCTACACCACCTTCATCCCTTTCTCTCAGTTATCTTTCAGGTTAAGAATCTTCCATGGAATATTTCATCTCCCTATTTTGGCGTCCCATTTTCCTCTAATTTAGAAGTAGAAACTCTCCTGCAAAACTCTGACACTCACTGACATTTAGTGCAAATAACAAAAAGACATTTTCAGGGATAACGCAGAGTATCTGCAAAACACATTGTTTGTGTTTTCATTTCGGGTTGCCTTTTGGTTTTTCTCAGTGGTTGTAGTCAAAAGGCTGTATAAACTATCAGCAAGACTTGTCCTGTCTTCTTTTCTGTTGATTCTCTTTCGATCGATCTGTTTTTCTTTCTCTAAATCCCTTTTCTATCAGCGGGGTGCCTTTCAAACAGAGCTGAGCAACAGCAGCATGTTTGGGGGTTAGAGTTGGGTGTGGGGTTGTGGATGGACCCACGGCTATCACACACTGGAGAAACAAATGTGAGAAGAGAGATGGAGAAGCTAGTGGAGGCATGATCCTGTTTTCAGGGTCACTTAAATGACAAAAAAATAAGTTACTTCCTTGAAACATGATGCTCGGAGGGACGAGATTTACTGTGATAAAGTACGAGATGGCAATAGTGAGTTAAGTGCTCTGTTGGGCCTGAAAGCTGTGTGTATTTATCACATATTTGAAGCTTTGTGTTATGATTATACCCAATTATTGATGCTTAATCTTACTGTGAATGTTTTTACATTTTAGGAAACATGCTTATTCACTTTCTTAAGGGGAGTTAGATGAGTAGATAAATGCCACTCTTTTGTCTGAGGCTCAAACAAGCAGCCAGTTAGCTTAGCTTAGCATAAACAGAAGAAACAGCTAGCCTGGCTGCGTTAGGTAACAAGATCCCCCTGTCAGCACCTCTAGAGCTCCCTTTATCTCTCATTTGATTAATCTGGATGAAAGACAAAGTGTAAAAATCCTAATTTCTAGTTTTATAGTGAGATTGTGCTGCCTGGTTGCCTCATAAAAATAGTTTGGCACATAACTCCTGCGCAGAATTGTAGCAATGAAACAACATATAACATGTTAATTGCAGAGCCTTTAGCCAACTAGTTTGGGGATTTTGTTACTTTTCAAGCCTCACCAGGGTAGATGTTTCCCCATTTCCAGTTGCCAAGCTAACAAGCTGATGGCCGCAGCTTTATGCAGATAGATACGTCTAGTGTTAAACATATCACTCTTGGCAAAGAAATGAATACAAATGTCAAACAGTTTCTAAGGGTTAACTGCTGTTTAACTCAAGGAGAGGCTAATTAAATAAGAACTTCCCACACCTAAATGATCTCTTTGGAAAAACATATTTTTGTTGAGTTGATTTAGAGGTGGATAATTTCAGTTGAGGCAACATCTGAAAGTCATAATCTGCAATCCTCAACACCACGATGAAGACTCCTCCTTTGTACTCTCTCAGACATGACAAAAGAAGGAGAAATATGTTGAGAAATGAACCCATTAACTCGACAGCACATTATCCACATTACACCGTCTGGAAAAGGGGGGAGAGAAAGAGTAGTTGGACGGATGGTGGGAAGTATTTACGGTGAAGAAGCCGAAAGGCAATACTGTAAATCTGGGGAAAAATGTGTAGTGAAGGAGGGTGGGGAGAGAGAGAGAGAGAGAGAGATGGATGAGAGAGGGTGGAGGAGAGTGAAAGTGGAGAAGAGAGGAAGAGAAATGGAGAGGAAAGAGAGCGTGTTAGGAAAGGTGGTAGAGCACTGGAGAAGAAAGCTGACGCTCATTTTTTAGTGGAAGGCTACAGATCAGTGGACTGGTTGTTAGAGGTTTGGGATTTGATCCCCTGTCGAGTCATTTCATAGTCTTAAAAACTTGGACTCAGTGTTAAAGGAGGTGTTAAAGGAGAACTAAGCCTCTATGAGACACTGGCGTCCTGTCCAGGGGGCTGCTTCACGCCACAGAAACACAAAATAAAATCCGGGCTTGTGCTGCGACACGACTTGAATGAGGCATACATATTTCAGAAAAAAACATTGTACTGGGACTCATGATGAATGGTTTCCTTGAAATGGCCATGAAATCAGAATGACGGAGGAAGGAGGGAGTTGAGCAGGAGCTGGCGAGGGGGGAATAGGGAAGGAGATGTGTAGGTGGAAGTGAGGACAGATAGGAGGAGAGGAGCATGATGTGGGAGGGAGAGAAGGCGTTGGAGGTGGAAGGATGGAGAAAAAAGACAGAGAAAGAGAAAACACTGTCTGGAGGGGAGAGGAGGACAGGGAGCCGACAGGGAGAGAGTGGAGGAGGTGAAGAGAAAGAAAAAAAAAAAACTATCTATGTGTCTATGCGTGAGAGAGAGAGAAGAGTGGAGAATACAGAGCTGTAGCCTTGCTCCAGGCACCACATTTCTGTCAGCAATGGCATCTTTATCTGCTAAATGCACTTTTGATGCCTCGCCACGTATGTTGCTGTAAATTACTTTTAAGATCCATATTAGACGACGAGGAGAAAGGGACAGAGATGGGGGCCAGAGTGCTGCGGTTTCGCTCTGGGTCATTTTTAATGGGAAAGAGGAAGAGGAAGATTTCTGGCACCGGTTTGTCTTGGGTGTGTTCCCTCTCAGCCCTCCTCTCCCTCCTTCCTTCTTGTATTTGTTGTCTTTAATGCTATTTCACCCATGCATTTTATGTATCCCTCCTCCCCTTGCCCTACATGCTTATAGACACTCGGTTTATCTCAATTTTGGGTGTTATGGCTGGTGAAAAGAGGCTCTAAGCCATATTAGGAATCAGAGTGTGGAAGATAGCCTTGTGTGGGTGGTTTGATTTTGACATTATTTCCTTTATTTATTTATTTATTTTTTTAAGAATTCGAAGAGAAACAGCTGCTTTTATCATCAACCACATTACAGACGCATAGGAATACATGCATGTGTGCACCCATGTGCATGATTCGTCATGTACGCCAACCTCAGCTACATGCTGTAGACAAGTAAAGTGAGTATGTAAAGCATAGTTTTACTAACAGAGACCACGCCAATGAAGATATGGATTCAGAATAGCTCATTGTAAAAATATGGATGGACGAGAGCCAAGATGATACGGTAGGAGGGGTGGAATAAAGGTCTGGAGGGAGCAGTGAGGGATAAAGGGAGGAAGGGATGGGGATGGGAGTAGAGGGAAGAAGGGATGAGGGGAGAAATCGGGGTTGTAGACGGATGGATGGAGGAGTACGATGATGGATTGGTGTCAGCTGACAGGTGGGACTCCAGGGGAGTTGAAACTGAGTGTCTTCATGAACTCTAATTTGGATAAAGCCCGCAGGCGTGGTCTTTGTTCCCAAACCTAGTTATAAAACTTCCTAAGTTGTAGTTGAAAGTGAATTGCAGAAAGTACATCAACATGTTCCTCTCTCGCAAACATAATTTCTCCTTTTTTTGTGAACGATCTGTTTCTCATTCAGAATTTACCACTGTTCTTTCTCACAATACAAGCCACCACAATAGCTGAAAGCAGTGATTCTTTCTTCTCTTTTTTGTTCATAATCAGTGCAATTTTAGTTATGACTTATTCACTTTACAATATTGTTTTTTCCCAGATTTTAAAAAGCTAAATCAAACCTGCGATGAACAGAACAGCCCATGCAATCACTAGAAACACAGGTATGCTCTTTGACTAACAACCTGCCAAATCACATTTTCTTGATTGTGAGATACAAAAGTATTGAATGTGTGTTTTAGCGTATGTGGGAGCAAGATAATAAAACATTTCCAACCTCTCTAGCAACCGTGGGCATGTTAGAATGGCAACGTTGGTGGGAACCGTCATAATTGCACAATTGCATTGCGGCTTGTCTCCTTCTGACCGAAACACAGCGATCTGCGGACACAGCAACCACACCGTGCCCCAGAGCGTCTTCAAAATGCAGCAGTAAAGAAAAGGGGGGGGGGGGGGGAAAGAATCAACACTCGAGATAAGTGGGACTGCATTAAATGCTCTGCTGCTTTTATTGTGGATGTTAGGCAAATCCAGAACATTTTCTGTATTTATAGAAGCAAAGTCATTACACTATTCTTGTGCTGTGGAAATGCAATTTAACAGCAAGCTAAAGCTCATCTAACAAATGACGTGGAGTCACGACTCATTGTGATTTTCACTTTAATAAGATTTCAAACAGTGTAGTGTGAAACAGCAAAGGGACATAATAATTATCCAAGGGTGCAAATAAGTGATATTGCCCATAATTAAGTGTCACATACTGCCATGGCATTTGTGTAAGTATGCAACTCCTCACTTATATATCAAGTAGATTACAGTAATGTTTCAATCTTAATAGATCCTTGTTTGTTATATCGCAACTTCCTCTGTATTTTTCTCAGTGTGGGTAAATTGCCTATAATGAAGAATGACATAAAGCTAATTCAGTAATTTATCAAAAATAATAAAAATATATATATATATGCATACAAAGAGGAGTTATTAATGGACAAAGCTCAGGATCAGCAAGTAGCTTGATGCATGCGTTTCCTTTTGCAGTAGATTTGTAACTGCTACCCTCCAAAACATGCACAAAGTTAACAAGTGTTTGAAATACTTTTAACCTGACATCAGACAGGAAAGGAAGAGCTTCTCTGGTAGACCTTATGTAACTCTTGCGCGATCCTTTCATCACGTTAACTTGCATTTTGCAGACCTGCCTATCAGAAGAGTGCCATAGGCCACTCATTATACCGCCGCTTGTATGTGTCCACACAGTACAAGATCTCCTTGGTGGATATCACATTGAGTTTTCTTCCACTTGAGACGGAATTCAAGTGTCGTCAGGTAGTCACATTTTCAGCAAGAACGGAACTGGCTTGCAGGATTTTGCAACACTTTCCATTTATGTTAGAAGGTTTGTTTTCTGCTTCCCACGAGAGGGGCACACCAAGTGTTCCTGTAAGTAACATTGCAGGAGCAAGTATAGGATATAAGTCTGGGTCGGTGAAGACAGGGACAGGAAACCAGGCCAGTATGCAAAAGACTTGATCTGATTTCGATAAGGAGGGAGTTTCAAATCACACACGCGGTTTGTAATCACTTCTTTCCATGTCCGTTCCATGTGGAAAGGATCAGCTCAGCTCTTTGTAACATACAGGTATTCAATCTTATTGTGAACGGGACACAACAGAAAGTTAGAGATGCGGCGGTGCTCATGTAAGATGATGGGATTTCATTTATCACTGTCTTGCCGAGTGCGAATCAGAAACCTGTTTGTATCAAGAATGATAACCAAGAGCCACCGAGCTGTTCTCTTCATATTCTTGACTCCTGAAAGATGCTGCTTCCTGCCAACTCTGCCCAAGCAGCCTGCCCAAGTGTCTACTACATTTACTCATTTGATTTACTAACTGCGTTTACTATAATTGGTAAAATGAGGGGAATAAGAAGCGTGGGACAAAATATGATAGCTCAGTTAAACTCTCAAAATCACATTTTTTTTACATGCAGCCAACTATTAAATTATGGAAGGAAGATCTTCTTAGTTTTAAGATAGTCGGTCCGTTCTCCACAAGCGAAGAGTGCCCTTATTTGTGCAGGTGACATCACTCAATTGGGAATCCCCCATGTGGTGCGTGGCTCCGTGCCCTTGGACTCCTCTAGCTAGCGGCATGTTTTAACACCGGTCAGGTCAGTGATGACCTGACCACACGCTGTCAGGTGGGCTACCACAGGCAGGCCTCTCTTGGAGGCAGCAGCCCAAGAGTGAGAGTGAGAGAGACAAGCACAAGCATGGCACTTCATTTCAATCGCTGCAATACAGCTTGATTTGCTCTTGTCTCCCCCACCCCCCCAGTCGGCTGCAGCACAGCATTGGCCAGCCCGTTTTCTGCAGTATTCCTCATCAATAGCCACAATAATGTAAACCAAACAATACAGATTATTTGTTCTACACTAAAGGTAGCGATAGACATTTCCTAAACCAAAAAAAAACAATAATATTGTGACATTTTGGCCATCACACACAGGCTCAGCTGTACAAACTCCTTAGGAAGAATCATGACTGCCATTCTGAAGCAGTTAATTAAACAGAAAGTTCTTAAAGCTATTGACTGCAGAACACTGTCAATATAGAAATGCCACATCAAATGAATCTCTTTAATAAAATTACTGTGTACAGAACAGAACAGCGCCGACTGCAGCTGGTAGGGTTCAGCAGAAACATACAGAGAAGCGCTGTTGTAAATATACACTATGATTACTGTTTCATGTAGCTAAAATCATTAACCCTTTGTTTGTTTCAATGCGTTCATTAGAGATTTCTTCTTTATTTGACGTTGACCACCATCTCACAGCAGACTAATATATTTCAACATGTTGCTATTTTTTAGGATGTAGAATGAGCTGTGAAGTTTAGCTCTGAAGAAAATAATAAACCACAGAGCATGCCTTTATTCGTACATGTAGATCTGCCACCGTTGTTGCATTTGTTGTTGCATTTTGTTGCATACTGTGGTGAGAGTAGAAGAAAATGAGCAAAAAGTGTAAATCAAATTTGGTCAAATTAATCTTTATTGTCCTCTGTAAAGCATTATATCTGACGTAATGTGTGTGCCTTTTGTTCTCTAATTTTTATACACTGACACCACGAAATTGGGATAATTATTTCAAGTCCTGAGTACTTATACATTGTGGGATTTTATAAAAAAGGATGTAAAGGGGGAAACACAACTAGTTTGTCCAGCCTTCCGCTTCCTCCAACCATCCCACGGAGGAATGGCTGGAGGAATTATGTTATAATGTTATAATTCTTTCTCTTTCTCTGTCACCCCCTGTCGCGCTTTGTCCTGAGTTCTAAATCCCAGAGCTAATCTGTGAAACGTGCCCAACTATCGAGGGGAAAAGTGCTCATATAGGCATCAAAGGAGCAGAAACCGTGTCATGTGTTCTTTTTTAAAAGATCCTTAAAATATAGTCAGTGCATTTTCTTTCTGCTCGGGATCTTTAAGCTTTTGTCTGACCTCTCTGGCAGGCTTAATCACAAACACCCACCTTTGCAGCACCGTTGGCACAGCGGCATGGAGTGGATTATTCCTCTGGTACTTTCCAGCACCTCTGATTACATTTTGTGTCTTTGTGCACCCAGTACAATACAGCGCAGGATAAACTATTAAAATGCCTTGTGAAATCCGGAGGACATTTCAATCAGAGAGAACTTTCGTAATAAAGGCTTGAATGAATCCTACGAGGTTGAAGTTTCTCTCTATCAGACAAAATGCCCCCGCTTTGTAAGAATATAATAAGGCTATTGATTTTAATAGTTACAACTGGAAATTCTCATACAAAAGTTGGTGGGCTAAGTATGAAGTGCTGAGCTGCCTCTTCATTCAAAATCTATCTTTTGTGTCAAACACTCAACTTAACACTCAGGAGACAGGTCTGAAAAAAGACTTGGATTCGCAGTGTATTCTAGTGGGGATTCATTTTAACAGTGGAAAAAAAAACAAAAAAAAACATCTATAGCAAGTTCTCAAACCACTCCATCTAAAATCTCGGTATGTTCCAACCAGTCATATATTTTTCAGGATGTGGTTTCATATCACTGCTTCAGTCTAAATCCTCTCCTAGCTCCCAAGCGGTCGTATGCATGTTAAGAGTGCTCACCTTCTGTTGTCGGTAAACGTTCGGCGTAATCAAATCATAACTCCATAATAGTTTTCTAACGTCACAACAACAACGTCTGCCAACATGAAGCGCATTCGCAGAGCTCCGCTGAATGTTGTCTGGTCCTTGTTATTTGGATTCTGTTACTATATTTGCCTTGAAATTTGTCAAGCATGTTGACAAAGACATGAGTCACAAATGAAAAGACTTTGTTTTTTTTTTGACAAATGAATATACAGCCGAGTGTGTGTGTGTGTGTGTGAAGAACTCCACAGCCTTGAGTTTTACAGGCATTGCCCGATTGATGATGATGTTCAAACAGCAGCTGAAAGAGCTGTGAGGGATTTTATAAAGAGCTCAGGGGGTGACAGCTGAGTCGAGCTGACATGAACCTTGACCTTACACCTCTTTAGAATGTCAGCAAGCACGCACATGTGCACACGCTAACACACACTGACATACTGGGCCCAGTAACTATCAAACACACGTGGATGTGTGCGCACACACACACACACACAAGTTGAGGCTCTCCGGCTCCCTACCTCACTTTGTCTCTCTCACACACATACACACACACACAAACACACAAAGACCTGCAGTCTTTGAAGGCCATGGCAGCAGGCACTAATGTGTTACAGGGTCCCAGTAAGTAGCTGCAAACTGTTTTCTTTCATCTTCAGGGGAATAGATGAGGAGATAGACGGGCGGGGATGGAAATCATCAGGCAGCCAGACTGCCATCACATGAGCAACTCTTATCTCCAAAAAGCCAGGTTTTCAGGAACTCCCTTGTTTCCAGATAAACAACACTAGATTATTTATTGTTTGCTTGCGAGTATTTTTCCCTGGCTTTTCGCGAAGGTGAAGTATTATTAAATACAGAATATTCAGAGCCGTATCAACGTTGAAATCAAGGAAACCACAAGAACGATATTAAAAAATGAATTTTGTTTTACAGTCTCAAGGCAAGGAGACGGGAAAAGGCTAACTTGCATTTCAATATTTCACTGTTGAGTAGAGCGCTGCATAAACAAATGACCAAACCAAACAAGTGCTGCGAAAGTATTTAAAATAGCCTTGAGAGGGGCTTTAGAGTTGATGCCACAGTAGGTAAAGTCAAAGTAAAACACAGACTTAGCACTCGCCTCGTCTCCTTTGACCAGCTACTAACTGAAGAAATCAGTGTACAGCTTATTGATGAAGAGCAGTTGGTTAGTCAAGCTGCTTTAAAGTTTAGCACGACTGGTCAGAAGCCAGAAAAGTTATACTGGAATATATCTTTTGAACGATAAGGTTTTCTTGAAAGCAAAAATGATAACAACACAAATGTTATTCGCTGAGTGGCACCTCGTATTAAAGCCATTAAAGATACGGTCATCTTATGTGGCAGTTTGTTTATCACTACTTAGTCCAGACCAGATAGCACAAGCAGACCGTCGGCAGGTCTAATGTATTCTGTGGAGACATCAGTAAGTCTCCTCGATCGATCGCAAAAGAACATTATGTGACGTTCTTCATTTCGACTAATCTCTATTAAAATATTCTCCTCACACATGGATGGACGAAACATTTCTGCACATACACGCAAACATACCGCCTCGGTCTTTCTCTCCCTGCCTCCCTCTCTTGCCCCTTACCGTCAGCACAGTTTGCTTTTTTCATTTATATTCCAAAAACATCATTTTTTTCTCTGTCCCTTGCAGTCACAAAGAGGATGCTGCTGCTGCTGCTGCTGCTGCTGCAGCAAGCTCCTAATTATTTAATTACATCAATATTGGTCACTGCTGGAATCACTGTTGTAATTAAGTGTGATTTGAGGTTCTGGGAGTGTGCATGAATTAATAATGAGCTAATCAAAAAGCACTTGGGCTGATTGCCAGAACATTAACACCTAGAAAGAGGAAGGGATTTGACTGCTTGACGGCTTCGTGGGGCGCAACTGCATCTGCCAGGACCTCCAGTGGTTTATTGTTTTTACTTGAAATTAAGTCATTTTTTAAAAGTTAACGTGACAAGAGCTTCATGTACGTGCACCGTTGTTGAAGTCTGTGTACTGTATTAGCAACAAGGAGCAAGATGGGAATCTCGGTCTTCAGAAAGTTTTAGTTGGACACACACATTGCGCACGCACGCACCTGAATTGAAGTGGCATTTGTGAAGGTGCAAGAGTATTTCTCTGGGGAAATAAAGCAGGAGAGACCTAACGTAAGTGATGGTGTGACATCTCTCTCAAAATGTCATTTTGTCTCCACAAGCCACCTGTCGAAGCACATGATCGGAAAAACATGCTCACGTCCGATCACAGGTTATGGTGAAAATTACGTCAACCGCTTCCAAACAGGCTAAGATCAATATTTGCAGCAAGAGACAAAGGAAGAAATTACTATAGCAAAGTGAGTTTGGCATTTGGTCTGAATTATCTGAATTTATACACTTGCAAGATACCAGAGCATTAAAACACATCAGGCTTCGTTCGTAAAAACAGACTTATAATCAATTTTGATCTGAAGTAGGACTTCTGAAAACCATGTATAAGTAGTTACTTACAAAATCTTACTCTGACAAGAGAAAAGAAGAAAAGTCTAAACTTGACATCAGTGATTTTGCTGCTCATTATATAGGGAACACCTCGGTTTGGGACACACATGTGCCCAAGCAGGTAGCAAGCTTTGCAATAGCTCCGTGAATAATGTGATAGGAATGATTAATTAAAGGTGTGAAGAATTAATTGCAAGACACAAGGTATTTTTAATAAATAAATTAAAAAAAAAAAACAGGATGTGATGTTCTTTAAATGGTGTGTTAAATTAAAAAGTAACCATAGCTAGCCCTGATTCCTGCATTTGTAAAACATATGAGGGGAAATTGTAAGGCGTATGACATTAATTTTAAGCTAATTTAACATTTATAGGTCAATGCATATAATGTAAGCACATCAACATTATCTTAAAGTACCACTTTGTAGGATTTATAGACATCTATTAGTGGCAGATTGCAACTAATTATGTAACGTTCTTCATTTCGACTAGTCTCTATGGATGAAACATTTCTGTGTATTATTAAACAGAAATGTTTACTGTTAGTTATTAAAAGCATGTCCAAAAATTTCACACAAATTTCTGTCATACATGTTCTGTAAATAAAAGAAGTAACATGGCCTCGTGACTCCAACTGCAACTAACACTGCAATTAAAACGTACCTTTAACTGAACGAGCAGTGTTAAATGCTCAAGTTACAACACTACCGTGGTGTCGACATCTTTAACACAAGAATTGTCGGTGACAGAAAGCTGCAAGGAAGAAAACAGTTGATTTGGATGCAGCCTTTTGATGAACACTTCACAAAAAAGGAACAAAAAAAAGAAAGTTCCTTGAATTTTCTTTAGATAATAATGTGAATAACATTTGCAGAGACGCTGGTTTGATTAACTCATGCGTGTATTTAATAACATTTCACACATCCAAGCATCGTAAACAAGTTTTTATTTGAGCTCCTTGACTGACTGTGTCTGAGCTTTGTGGTTCAGTAATAAAATTCTTCATAGCGTAGATGCCGAAATGAAGTGGGACCACCCACTGACCCATGGTAGGGTGGCATATTCTGGTAGGCAGTAGAGGCAGATGGTGGGTATCCAGCCTCCTCTTGCATGACAGAGCTGGATCTGTCAAATGGTTGTGGTGTGACAGAGAATTTAGTTTGGCCACAGCTCTGCGGCGTCTTCTTATGAGGTTCCAAAGACTTCCACTACAAACAGGATCCTTGTTTTGGATGTAAATTTATTTCTTCTTTTTGTGTCTTTTGGTCAGAGTTAACAAGATTAACTTTTTGATGTTACAGGTCCAAGAACTGTTGAAAGTAAGCCCATCAGTGACACCTCTTCTGAATGTGGTTCATCCCTGGCCCACAGGACTTCAAATTGTTTATTACCTCGGAAATGTTTTGAAGAGTAAAACGTTTTTTTCTCCGCATTTTTTTGGAACTTGCAACGATTATAACAAAACACAGGCTGCAAATAATAGCTTTCAACGAGAGCAACCTTCTGCTCAGCATGTGTGGCAACAGGCATGACATGGGGGAAGCATATTCGCAGACATGCCAGCTTGCAGTTACAGACCTGCTGGGAAATTGTTGCTTTCTGCACCACTTCTCTTGTGAGTCTCTCAGTGGCTTTGTTCCTGTTGCTTTAAATGAGTAAATTATTAAAAACGTGTTCAAAAAAATTCACACTTGCACAGAAAAATCAGTGTCCACACAAACTTTTAGTTACTGTCTAGATACCATTAGACCTAGAGGACATTCAACAGGACATCTTAAATTTTTCTTTCCCAGTGTCCGTGCACCTTAAATTCAATCAGCATTTAAGCGATTTAAGTACCGTACATCAAGTGATGGTGGAGTGATTCCTGGATTAGTCCTGAACTGGGGCTAGAGATTAAGTCTGACTATGCTTGAAGATTCCCTTGGAGAAGTCAAACAATTAAGTAAATTGCCCATCACTGCTATTAGAGATGGTATATTTTACAAAAGACTGATGAAGCGTATCCTGGACACAACATTTTCAGACAGAGCAATATATTTAGCAGCACATTCTTTGACCCAAAATGCGGTGGAAAGCATTTTTGTTGCAGATTGTCTACAGAAGAAATCTCTTGTGGTCTTATCCCTATCCCTATGTTTGCTCCCCCTCCCTACTGAGATGTAAACAAGGAAAGATGGTTATAGTTTTGCCTTTTTGTTACATAAAAAAGGGCATTCATTGACATCCATGATGTTTACTTGCTTCTGCCTTCATTACATCTTGACTAGGTGCAGTATCTATGCATGAAGTCATCTATCTGTCATCTATCTATGACAGCCAATAATGTATTTTAAACATGCCCTGTGGATTTGTCTTGTCAGGTTTGTTTATATTCAGCATTTATCACCATTTGTCACCTGATAAATGTGTTGAGTGCATTTTCTAAACAACTGCAAACCCAGTGTTTCATATCATGCGTTGTTAACATCCATATTTGCTAGCAGGCAGTTGTCTTCTTCCTAGCCTTTAATGGCGCTATGTTTTGTACGTTACTGCCACCAAATATTATAAATACTATAACCAAATGTGAAACCAACAGCAGAGGTGTGTATTGCTTTCCATGACTGATTGCATGCATGTGTGTCCATGTGTGCCTTCACGTAATTAACAAAACCCAAAGGTCAAAAACCTTTAAACGTGCACTTATCTTTGAATGGATAAACCTATTTCTACCCAAGAACACAAACATCTGCACGCAGCTATCGTATCTAAAGTGTGCTGCAAAAGTATCAGAAATCCACTTAGTCTTTGTAAGTATAAGTATAGATGCTTGACATTACTACAGAGAGTCTCTTGATCTGTTCAGTCTCAATTCAAACATCACTGACTTGATGTTCTCGACTGACAAGAGAAGACTGTGCTATGAATCTGGCTTTGTTGCTAGCTCGCTAGTGTCTGTATTTCCATCACGATATATCTTCATGTCCAATTTTGAGTTCTGTCCGGATGTCCTTGCTTTGTCAGTTTCCCTTTTCACGTAAACCTGTTTCCTGTACAAAGTTCCCCTTATAAAAGGTCTGCCTTTAAAGTGGTTTGAACTTGTGACCTTCACGTTTCAATTATCACGGATGAATTAAGACCCATTAGACAATGTCACAGCATGATGAAGATGAAAAGAGTCGGACTTACACTCAAGAAATGAACATTTCATTGATTTTCTTTTTGTTCTGTAATGCTCGTATCTTTAGACCATTAGAAAGATTGTGTTTATGCAAACAAATAAAACTACAAACAACATTATTTTTTATGATAAATGTGTAATACACTCTTTACTGCCTATGAGGTCACCTGCTGACTGGGGTTTTCAATTACTTTATTGTAACCACAGCATTTTGTGTTTCCTGCTAAATCCTAAACAAATAAATAAATCTGTTTGTGTGTGTGTGTGTGTGTGTGTGTGTGCGTGCGTGCGTGTGTCTAAGGAAACAATTCAATTTGATAACTCTGATGCATTCTCCCCTTGTCTGCCTGTCTCTCTGTCCATCCGTCTGTCTGGATACATTTCTTGATTCACTTTTGTTCCCACGGCGATGGTGCACCCAGTGCACAAGACGCAGCACGGGTCACACAGAGCCATCTAGGGAATGAGATTGTCAGTACTCATCACCAAACAACCTGCCAAACAACTAAAATCAAAAGTGATCCGAGAGGATTGATATTATGGACAGTGTGTCTCTCAATAGATGGTTAGGACACACACACACACACACACACGTGCGCGCGCATACGTGTTCCCACCCCTCACGTGCAAAACTGTACAGACAGAAACACAATTCCTAAGTCTCATTTTCTCTATCTCAAAATAACACAGAAATAAATCCTCCTACAAACACTGGCTCACGTCGAGGTGTACCACCTGTGCCCCTCCTCTCCCCCACTGCTCCTCTCTAATCCACTTGAATGTAGCTGGATATTAGATTAGAAAGTTATAGATGTGATTATTCGTCCCTGGGTGCAGCCATCTATTCGCTGATTAAAACGTGAACTGGGGGCCATTATGTAACTGCTTAAAGAGATTAAACCTAGTCATGCCCGTAGGGGCCCGCTTTCTGTTGTAGCATACAATAGAGATAGCACAGGAGATGGCACACATGACGGTATGTTAGTTATACCTCTTACAGGTAGAGACAGAAGAGTAGAGGAGTGAAAAAAGATTGATGTTAAGAGGAGGGGGTGGGGGCTTCTCGCAGGGTTAATTTTTTAAGGAATTGAGTGTCTCTTCCAATATCTTCCATTAGTGAGCGGCAAGTAGGAAGTGATTGGCTCCTCAATTGAAAAAGCACACTCACCAAAAAACACAAAAATGCTCGCCACAGACATGAAAGGCTAATTTCTGCTTTGTTTTTCTTTCAAAGGGTGAAACAATGATGATTTTGTTATTAGTCTTTTTCTCGAGTCGGTAGCAACATTTCTGCCGCTTCTTATGAGAGAAAACAAGCCAACACCACGTTCCACCGAAGCAAAATTGAACTGGTTGAATGATGAAAGTCCACAGTCGACGTTATCAGTCAAACTGAAACATTCATGAGCAACACGCTGGTTGCTGGCTGCTCGTTGTGAGCCCTCTGCCAGTTGCTGCGAGGAGCACTGAACTTTTCAAAAAGCTAATCAAATGAAAAAAGATGATCAAAACATAAATGACGATGCTTATTCATATTTTGTGTGAGTGCAAGTCTGCACTGTAGACCACCAATAGGCTACATCTTGTTCACTAACAATGCACGCCTCGACTGCTTTCTAAAATGATGGCGAGGCTAGCTGTACAAAAGCTAAACACAGGCCAGACAAATGTATATGAAGCTGAGGTGAGTACTAACACTTTTAGACAACAGTGGTGTTAAATGTGTATGCGGCTCCAGGCCAAAATTCCATTTTTACAAGGAATAATGGAGTTAGCAAGTAATTCCTGCTGGGTTCAATTAGTTACTCCACACTGCACTTTCACATGCAGACTGTGGCCGTCCGACAGGAGAGGTACGTTAATTTTATTCTGTGTCATAAGCAGTTTCAGACTAGTTTTTTTTTTTTTTTTTAAGACTAAATAACTTCTGCACTGACGGAGACTGCTTTCGTCTGTCAGTGGGGAGTGACTGCCAACCACGATTAACCCAAACACTCTCCTTCTATTGTCATTAAAAATGTATTCCATCTACCACCACAGAAATAATGCTGGATCTACAGAGCTCAACACATAAATAAACTGCCTGATATACAGTAATCTACACCGATACCAGACATTTGATCGCCTGCAATCACAGAGACGGGTGAGACACAAGAGTTGTTCAAATACAGACAACGGCACTTCAAAATTGAATACATATTTTCCTCAGAGGTGCTGCAGCACAAAAAGGGACAAGAGGAGTTCTAATCCTGCTTAATCCCTCATCTCTGGACACCTGGCCAACCACAGCCAGCAGCTGGGTAATTTATCTTAGCATAAAAACTGGAAAGTGGAGATGCAGCTAGCCTAGATTTGGCCAAAAGCAACTAAGTCTATCTACACTGGCACCCCTAAGGTTCGCTTAACACGTTGTTGTCTTTATTTAATGTGTACAGAAATGTAAAAAGTACAAGAATGTCTCCTCTGGTTGCCTGGCAACCCTGATGGTGGCGACAAGACTCCAGGAAGTCATTATGCCTGGCCAGACGTAGCAGTGATATCAGCCATCTCTTTTAATTCTCAAGAAGTTAAGCAGATTCCTCAAGCTGTGGAACTTTTCCTTTAAGGATTTCTATTCTGAAAATAACTGCGATAAAAAGGTAGCATGCAAAGTCATAGACTTCTCTTCTTTCACCATTTGCATTATCAAGGTGGTGATATCCTTTAATGTGTTCTTCTCCACCGTCTTCTGTCTGCCCTTCTAATTATCTCTGTGTCTTTGATGCTTTAGGATACAGGCAGACATTCGGAAATGTGTTCAACTGTCTACATACTGTATATGTATCTCTGTAATGATGGTAAACATGAATAAAGTGATGATGGATTGTCTTTGAAGATTTAAGCAAAAGGGAGATGGAGGCAGTGTGACAAAGTCCTCAGGGAGTTTAGTTAAAAGTAGAACTGGTGGGCTGTGGGGCAGACAGGGCAGCATGCACGCACACACACACGCACATTGCAATCTTTCTTCTGTCAGTTTTAAATGGAGGACTTATTCAGCATGCCCATTGACAGTCGTGGAAATAACAATCCAAAGTGTGAAAAGTGAGGAGGAGGAAGCGGATTCACATTCGACATTTAAAATAACTGCTACAGGCCTGTGTACTTTTGTGCGAATAAAAAGGTTTCAGGAAGAATGTGCAGCGGGTCCGAACTACCTTTTTAAATCACATTTAAACTGAGCAGCAGGGTATATGCATTGGACACCGTTCAATGTCTCTTTTACTTCCAGCTTGGCAAATCTACGTTCTATCCAAATCTAATTTAGGCATCCATTGTTAAGTAACAAGCAGCCATACTTGCAGCTCTGTGAGGCTGTTCTTGCACACAGTTGTGCTTTGAGCTCAATGCTAACATCAGCAGCCGCTAGCACACCCACAATGATGGTGCACGCTGATGTTTAGCAGGTATAATGTTTGTCCCCATCTTAGTTTGGTGTGTTAGCATACTAATATTTAACACCAAACACAAAGTACAGTTGAGACTGCTTAGAGGGTCAGGAGGACATGACTGGCTGCACCAAATGACACGGCGATCCTATCCATTAGTTTTAGTTAGTCCAGCTTCATGGTGGTGCTAGAGTACAAGTCAAGGGATCACCAGAATCAGTAGGATCTGTCCAACAGAACAACATTGTCCTCTTTTCTCTGGATAATCCAGCACACACACTGTCAACAGCTTTCAGTGAGACTTTATCTTGATCTAGCAGAAAGTAGCTCCAGTGAACTGAAACTTTAATAACATTTTAAAATACATCTTGTACAACTTGTATCCAATACACTTCCTAAATATTACATTTAAGACACAGGCAGTGTATGTAAATATACATATATATATATATATATGTTATGCTACCACATGGAACTGTGAAAGTCCCATTGCCATTGACTGTTGCTTGTGTAAGTGCTGATCCATATCCAAGTGTGCCATATGTTTCTTGTGTAACTTATTGCTTTCCCATTCCCAATAAAGTGGCAGAATAAAAAGGCTTTTACAGGTCCCTGCGGGTAGCAGCTACTTCCAATGGTAGTCACTGAACTGTGGGGCTGCTGTGGTGACAAATGGCACCAAGCACATATTTTACTATTGCCATTTACAATGCATGATCCAGGCTGTGCTGCTCAAATGACTGTGCAGCAACACTGTTGAGAGTTATGTTAGCTGGGAGAGCGCGCGCGTCCGCGTGTTGCTGCAAACTCACATACAATATGTATTGAGCTTGTTTTGAGTTCATTCATCAGCCACTTACGTTTTTATCTTTTTCTTGAGCGGTGAAGCATTTCAAGGTGACGGCGGTTATGGATCGTGGCAGTGACAATTGTATTTTTTGCAAAGATGACATCTGCACAAACGGAAATTTCGATGCAGTGATATAAAAATCTGTGGAAATGTTGGATGGTGGCAGTAAAACAAACCTGCGGTCAATATGTTTCAAGAGGATATGGCTATGGCATGATCCCAGACACATCAATATTTTGTAGTGTAGGCACTATTGCTTAGTTGTGGTGACAGTGAAGGACATCTTGTAAAATCAACAGTCTTTTATATTTGTTTTTTGTTTTTTTTGTCATTCATTTTTAATAGACTTGAACAAATTGCTCTATTCATTTCTATATTACCTTTTTTCTGGTAACCCAGTAAGGGTGAGCGACCTCCATTTAATGGCCTTTGTAGGTGATTGCATACAATAACCAAGATAAATGAAAGCAATGATAAAGTGCTTTAACATTGTTCATATAACCCTTTACAGTTATACAAGCTTACACTATTTGGCTTTTATGTAAGTGTGGCTGCACTGAAGTGGGTAAGCTGTGGAGATGTACCTTTCACAGTCTGTTTTTTTGCAGGTCCTACAGACGTGGCCGTCAGGGGGCAGGCATCAGCTCTCGGAGAAACTTGGCTCCTTGGTTTGTTCCACACCGGCAGCAATTATCGACGCGCACACGCTCGGGCACGCGCAAACGATGGACACATACAACAGATAAAATAAACAACACAAAACACTTATAAGATATAGTATACAAGACGCATATCAAAGTTATAGAAAGACATCGGGAGATTAAAAGGTCAAAAGTCAAAATAAAAATATGTTTATGGAATTCTAAAAGTCTCGTAAGAAAATCTGATGAGGTTATTGTAAGCCTCTAATGCGATGAAAGGAGGGAGGATTGAAAATACTTCATCCTGTATGTATGAAACAAAGAAAAAACACTCTGCAGACGTGCCATTTTAAATATGGTTTTATCTTTATGCCGTGTTTTTATGTTATTAAAGTAGGAAAGAGATGGAAGAGTCTTGTATGGTAACCAGAGGGCGGTGGCATTTCTCTCTCTCTGCGTAAACGGAGTGGAGCAGGAGAGAGCGCACGGAGAGAGAAGCACAGCTTAGTGGCGAGGCAGCAGTGCCGCTGACACGAGTGAAGGGACCCCGTGGTTATTCCCACCACCTCTGTCTTCTCACAGCTTAACCTGCGCCTTTTGAGACGGACTTGGACGTCGGGACTAGAGGCGATACACCTACCTTTTGGGTTTTTTTGAACTCGTTTGATTAATCAACGGACCCTGTGGAGGAGGAGGAGGAGGGGGTTCTCATTCCCCCCCCCCACCCGTGGACCGAGGAGTTTTTGTGTGTTAATGCGTTTTACGCGTTGCTTGTAATGGGCAAAAGTGGACAGAGAAGTGGAATAGGACGCGGGGTTTGCAGCTTGGGGAGGATGTGCACCATGTCGTGGATCCTGGTTCTCCTGGTGCTCGTACACCGAGGAGTCGCCCAAGGTAAGGCTGAAGTGCGCGTCTTCTTTGAGATCTTCTTCTTTTTAAAATACACCTTGATTGTTTCAAAGCGATGTAAGATTTCCTTCACTGCCGAGATGCGGCCGTGTGGCAGCGGCATCATGTGTGGAAGTAGGCGGGGAGGCAGAAGTAGCTCCAGCCGAGCAGGTTTTTACTTTTCTTTATTATTTATTTATTTATTTATTTTTTTAACCATATTTCCATTTAAATTGAGCTGATGCTCACGAGTGGGCGGTTTGCGGTCGGTGTCTTGAGGTGTAAACTGTGCGCCGCATGTGCGCATTTCCTCGCCTGTTTTGAAGTGTGCTGAGAGACAAAACTCACTGCTCGCAGATCAGTCGGCTAATTAATTCAACAAGAATGAAAACAGACGATCAGTTCAACAAAAGGAGAGAGAATGTGGTCTCGACTCGCTGCTGAGAGCCTGATAAATCCGACTCTGGGTGCAGAAACTCCCGAGGAACACGGGGAGGACTTCAGGCCCCCCCCCCCCCCCCCGAATTAAACTGCATATTGCAGTGATTTCTAAATGGGCTAAATCAACTCCGAGCTTGCAGTTAAATGAAGGTGGAAACTGTTATGTGCGGGACTCTTAGGCGACCGATGTCTCATTGCAGAGAGCACTTCGCGATACAGAGGCGACGCTTCACTGCTTCAATTGGAAAAATTGATCAGAAGTCACAAACAAGTCATAGCTGCCAGGCAGTCATACGATTCTCACGGCGCGACCCGGGGAGAAATAACAGCCACACTGTCATCAGCTCACCATCATCAGCCTGTGAGAGAATCCAAAGGGGAGCTCAGCACGTATACATTTAAAATACCAGGCTGTTAAAAATGATAAGCTGTTGTGTGTGTATTAGCAGCACGGTGAGCCCCTGGTGAAACATGACGGGAATATTAAAGTGATATTTCTGAAGGAGTGACGACGGCTGCTGTTTTGTGGAGGATATCGCAGGTCGCAGATTGAACGAAGCCCGAAACTTTTTCTTTTCATTTAATTTGATTTTTTTTTTTTTTTATTATTTAAGAGCTCCGTGAAGATTGGCGCAGTAATGGGCTTATTTCCTCGGGAATGCTGAAGGGAAATTCAGTGCAACATCTTTCTCTCTCTTTCACACTCTCTGTGACCTTCTCAGGGGGAAACTTGTGCCTCGTTAATGTTCATCCAAAAGTGTCTGTTGTTTTACCAAGCAGCTTAATTCACCACATTTTCCCCTGTATGGCCTCGGTAACCTGGGAAGTTCGACCTTATCATGTCGGATTTAATCCCCTATTATAGTCTCTAAGTATAATATTCTAATATCCTATCAGTACTCAGTGTTGCCCTCCATTATAAAACTTAGATTCCACTTCAAAGCCTCTTAAGGGATACAGAAACCTGCCTGGTCTACACTGAGAATGTAGTCTGTAAATTGGTATTGACATAAGTGATTGGCCTAGGGTTTTTGTGCTGAATTTGGGCAGTAATTGGACATGATGTTGCTGCCACCTTTCTTTCGTTGCCCTGGGGAGCAACATTTCAGCAACACCCACCGATATTCATTATGACCGCTCTCTATTGGTTTACTGTTAAATCAATACATTGCAATTTAGGGACACGATTTAAGTAGGCTTTCGCCCACCTCCTGATGAATTGCGCCTTCTCACCAACATGCAGCTCAATTTGACTTTGGTAGAGAAATCTGATAATTGGAAGCTGAAACGCCGCTCTTCAGCCAGATGAAACCAAGCTTTGCACGCCTCTATGTTATATTTCTCTGATTATCCTCTCCCTCCTAGTTTGGGCTTGTCTGTTATGTTCCTGTCTGTTATTTCCCTGCTCCAAACAACTTGACTCATGTCTCTGACTTTGCTTCTTTGTGTGTGAGGAGTCATTCCATTAGTTGTTCTATTGAATGGGACCGAAAACACATACACACACACACACACACACACTCTAAATGTGTGGGAGTGTGTTGCTGTGTGTACATAGCTGATCCTCTCTGTGCATCAGTGCTGGATTCAATCCCCAGTCCATTCAGGTACAGATCTTTTTATCAACAAACATCCACAACAAACACTGGAGACTGTGTGTGTTTCCATGTTCATTTTCTCTTCGAATGGGAAATACAAATAGTCGCTTTAACCAAATTATTCTGCTGTTTAGTTCTGCTCATGCATAATTGAGTTTCCTATGGCCAGTCGTTGCCTCGAGTTTAAGAACCGCTGTGGAATATGTGGTTTGGTAAGTTTTAATAGCCGAGTTTGCTTTTGAGGTCATGACTAATGATGTTCAGGGTGATGGTGTTTTGGGGAAGTAATGCTGGCAGAGCTGCGGATTCAAATCTAATCATGACGAATGATGAGAAGTCTCAAATTTAAAAACAGAACCAAAAAGTTCATTTCCAATGCATCCCACGCTAAACAAATCCAAGTTTTCAAGTTACTATACATCCCGCTCTCCCCTCAGCATTTATGAACCTTTTTTTTTTTTTTTTTTAGTCATTTAATCTGGCGTGTCTTTTCTTGTAGCTTTGCAGAACTAGACTGCGTTAGACTGTGGAAAAGTCTCTCGCTCGCAGACACAGTCCACACACAATGAGAGGAGAGCGTTAGTTGAGATCCTCTCATGCCACTCTGAGTGCATGTGTCAGCCGTCCAACTGTAAGCCCCACCCTCGAGCCTCTCGGCCTATTAAAAAGCCATTAGCTAAGCCTCCTTGCATTTGATCTGGAGTGAATGGGTGTCAAGATCACTCGGTGCAAGGTCTGAAAAGTCCCCTTGTTTATTATGATGACTAAGCAGCGGTGTGGCCGGGGTTCTACGATTCAGCTGCTGTAATGGTGTTACCCTAAAACATGCAGTGTGTTTCTGCTTCACGCGGCCCCTGCAGCTCCATCGTTTGGCTGCTGAATTCTGGTTACATTTGACGTACATGTTTCTGTGGTATGTTGTGTTTCAAGCTCTGAAGCACTTTTCTTTAAATTTAATACACACATTTATTCTGGGAAACTTTTTTTCACGGTGTGTAAATATATGTTCCTGAGCTGGATATTTGATTTAAAGCAACACCTTTTTGAAATAAATATCTGTGGGTGTGTGTTTGTGCTCAAGTTTGTGTCTGTACAGGTGGTTGTGTGGGTGTACGTGTGCGAACCCGGTGTTGCAGAAGTGTAAAAATACACTGGAAGTGCTCATATGAGCGGTGTGTGTTTCTATGTGTGTTCATGAAGTTGGCAGCTTTAGGATGTTCTCAGAGAACTCCTGTTGTGAGTGTGTGTAAGTGTGTGTGTGTGTGTGTGCTTCTGCACGCACATGTGTGTTTGCGCGCCAGAATGTCTATACGTGGGAGACCGTGTGATTTTCTACATGTTTGTGTCAACTTGGCGTCATCACGGTGCTCCAGCAGAGTTCACATGGCGTTTCCTTGCATGTGTGTGTATGCTTATGCACACACTTGGCATTATGATATTGCCAGAGAGCTCCCATGCTGTCTCCCATTATGCTCTGATCCTGTCCCATGGTGCACTGCAGCCATCCAGGGTTCAGTGCTTGTTGTAGGGGCGGGGGGGGGGAATTATTGGATCTAAATAGGCCAATGTGATTGGCCGCACTACTCCGGCCAGCAGAATGCGATTGGCCAAGCAGGTTTTATATGGTAAATTTGATGTTTTTCTTTCTGTGTTGGAGCAAGAGAGCGAGAGGACGGGGGGGTAGAGAGAGTTGGAGAAGGGAAAGGATGAATGGATGAGGAAGGGAGAGATCTCTCTGGGTGGTTTGTACCAGCTTTGATCACTCCACTAGGACCTGACAAGCTGACTGACTGCCACACACACACACACATACATACAGAACACACACACACACGCAGCGAGATATTTCTGTGGTCAAACAATGCTGCATTCTGTCTGCATTCTCCGCGCGCATGTGTGTGAGTGTACTAATGCGTGCGTGCGTGCATGCGTGTGTGTGTGTGTGCTCGGACGGGCGTTCACGGGAGAGTGTGAAAGGAAGTCTTTGACTGTGTCTGGGGTTGTTTTGTATAGAAGACCCTCCTGCTGCTAGCAGCAGCCTAGTGATGGCAGATTTCCCTCACCCTCTCTCTGCCTTCTTTTTTTTTTTTTTTTTTCAAAAAAATATTCTTGCTTACTCATCCACACATTTCATACACTCTTACTTCTAAGTGTGACCAGTGATGAGACGTTTTTCCACCCACCTTTTTCTCTCTATCACTGCGCTTTCAGTGTGCGTCCTCTGTTTGCGGCTGAATGGATTACTGACCTTTCTTTTTCTCCTTGCCTGTGGCCTTGCATGTTCATCCATTCACTCAGCAGATTTGATGTTGAGAGTGTGAACATGCCGAACCTTCTGTCCACCTACGTATCTCTGCGTTTTTATATAAGGTTTGCTTGGAACACGTAGCAATTAGAGCTCAGCCTATTTCAAGAAACACAAGCCCCCAACGCGGGTTGTTTGTGTAGCGACACAGAACTTTGCAGACGTGTTCCTCTCTGTGGAAGCGGGAGACGAAATCCGGTTTTGAAGGCGCGGTTGAAGTGTGGTTTTCAGACGGCCTGTGTCGACAAAGTGCGTCACATCGCCTGCACCGCTTACTATCTCTCGCTCTCCGCGGGGGGAAAACCCAGGATGGAACATAAGAATGCGTCCCTCTGTGTGTGTCTGTCCATGTGTGTGTTTGTGTGTGCATTTTGTGACCGTGAGTGTGCATGTTTTACTAGAGAGACTGGCTTTAGCTAGAGAAAAGAGGAAAAAGAGAAAGGAGAAGCCAAATGTTCTGAAACCGATTCCCAGCGTCTCCTGCTGTTAGGCCTAATTCCTTCTAGAGTTTCATGTAAAGATCTGGAATTATGAATTTTTCATGGCCTGTGAAACCTAAGGCCTCATTTGGGGCTCTCATTTCCAGGCTTTTTGTTTTAGTTAGATGTGTGTGTGTGTGTGTGTGTGTGCGCTTGTGTGTCTATGTCTGTGTGTGGGGCGGGTGTTGTGAGACAACGCCGTTTGTTCCCAATCAATGGCCTACTATATAGTTCCCCCTGGTCTGATGCAGTCCTGCACTGCAAAAAATTATAAACCTACTTTAGTGTTTCTAGTCACAGATTGCGATGTTTGCCAACTTCTTTGTGCTACAGTGCGAGATAAAACACATTCAGAATCTCTGAATTGTTGTAGTAAACAGCCTCATGGGCTCATCATTGTAAATACATCACTGTATCTTGGAACTGGAAAGTTTGTTTTTTGCCATTATAGTTCACACTAAAGCTAAACCTGACAGGAAATTATCTCACTGTCATTTTTTGCAGCGTACTGCAAAAAGAAACTGGGCGTCTTTGATTCCCATAATAAACAGTTGGGCTCAGTGAATCGATGCCACCGAGTGCCAGGCCACAGATTTTTTTTTTGTACTGTTGTCCATCGTCTCAATTCCTCTTTCCTGTCATTTGTCCCCATTTCTTTCTCTGACTCAATCTCCCATTCTCTCTGTTCCGCTCTCTCATTCCCATCTGCTACCTCCTGACATTCAGTTTGCCTCCCTCACTTTTTTTTTTTTTATCATTATTATTATTATTATTATTCTCTTCCTCTGCTGCTGTCTCTCACCACTCTGTCCCTTTTCTTCTAGTTAGATTTACACTGTTTAATTAGAGTGTGGACCAAACAGTGGACATATTGTTGTGCTTCTGGACGGGGCCCACAAACAGCAGGACATTATGTATGTGTGTGTGTCTGTGTTTGGTCACAGAAAAAAAAGAAAAAAAAAAAAAAAAAAGGTGAAAACTCATCAGTCAGCCAGAGGGAGGGAAAGAATTTGCCTACAGATAGATGGAAGGAAAAAGGGAAGGAGAAAAGGAAGGAGACAGGTAGAGAAATGGAGCTGCACACCATGCCAGCTGCTCTCCATTGAAATCTCACCCTGTATCTCTTTGTTTTAAGGCCTTGCCTCTATCCACAGCAGGCAGCTTAGGCTTTTCATGGTCTATATATTCTTTTTATTTGATACCGTAAAACCTCCAGTAAATAGCCCGGGCTGGTTTACTTGCTTCAAGAACAATGTGCAGCACACTGTGCTTATTGGAGACAAGCGATTACCAGAGACACTTTTTTTTCACTGTGTGTGTCTTTGTGTGTGAAGAAACAAACTTCTGCCCCCCACCCCCCGTCCCTTCCCGTGTCCGTATGTATCACCTTTTAAAAGTTATCATAGATAATCCTATGCGCGGGTGTCACACACCTAAATGCGCAAACAACACATTTGTACTGTACGTGTGTGTGTGTATGTACGCACGCTGTTTGAAAGAACAATTCCTTGAGTGCAGACACACGCCCGGCAGATGGGTGCTGGCCGCTTTGGCTGAGTGGCGTGTTTGTGTGTCTGAGCATGAGTCTTATTTGTGTCACCATGAATATGTAATTAAGCCGCCATTGAGAAAAGACGACAGGGGGTCCACGAGGCTGGGACTCAGGTCCCTTTTTTTGTTTCTATTGAAAGCTTGTTGTGGGCATTGTTCTTTATTGAGAGAGTGTGTGTGAGGGAGAATAAGGAGAATAAAGAAAAGAGGGATAAGGTTAAGAGCAGAAACATGAGGCAAACTTGAGAATTGGAGGGTAAGAGAGAAAGAAGTGGAAGAGAGGAAGAAGAGAAGAGAGTGAACGAAAGGTGAAGGTGTCTTTTTTTTTTTATTCTTATATTTTTTTTTGTGTGGAGAATTTAACATTCATGCTCCCTTTTTGATAGGAAACAAAGCTGCACTGTAAAAGCCCATTCAACTCCTGGTTGAGTGTGGAGAGAGGATTGGGGAAAGGAGGAGGAGGAGGAAGAGGAGGAGGGAGCAAGTGAGCGGGGCTGAGCGGCGTTTGGAAGCCGCCTGAAGGATTAGTCTTTCTCTTCTTCGTATCTTTCGCCACGACGTTCCCTCTTCCTTTGTAACTCTCTTTTCCTCTCTCCACTCTTTTCCACATCCTCCCCTCTTTAGCCATTTTCCCCCTGCTCTCGCTCTTTATTTCTCCCTCTGTTCAACCCCTCCCTCCTTCCCTCACCCCCCCAACAGTAACTCTTTTCTCTCCCACACCACCCTTTCTCTCTCTCTCTCTCTCTCTGAGCCAAAACTGTCTGGTAATCTAGTGGTCCATCTGAAGGAATATGCAAAAAAAAAAAAAAAACCTGAAACCATAATTACTATAATCACCACTGTAACTTTTTACCTCCTAGGCTTACGTCTGCACTTTGCACACGTGTGCACACGCACACACACACACACACACACACACTCACAGGAGGTATGCCTGTTTTTGAAAGAGTACATTGTAATTCTGTAGGATGCCGTGAAAAAGGGGATTTAGCATGTGTTGTAAAAAGGTTTCTGGTTGCCTGTTCTTCTGCTGTAGACATGATGTAATTTACTGTACTGTACCCCGTGTAGGCTTAGGAAAAACAAGGGAATAACACACACACACACGCATTCAGGCAAGACTGCACAAAATCGACAGAACTGCTGTACAATTCAGTTAGAGTTTATTGTGTATGATCGCTACAGAGGTGCACAAACAGACGCAAACACACTCTGTATAATAGACACACATGGTAACAACAAGTCCATTCACTTATTTTGGCTCCACATCGGCTATAATAAGCAACCCGGTGTATTTTACTCTGCGGGTGACAAGATTACGTGTAAGCAGTTTGCTTTGATTCATTTGAACACAGCGTTCTAAGTGGCTAATGAATGTGGGCACTACTTTGCTGAGAAGGCATGTTTGTGTGTCTATTGTGTGTGCATGTATGTGTGCGCGTTTGGATGAAATATTACGTTGTTATTTCCAGAATTATCCATGCACGCAGCATTTTCTTTTATTTCATTTTTTTTTTTTTTTTTTTTTTACTCCCCCAGAGGAGCACACAGGTAGGAAGGTACTGTAGGTGGAGAGAGGAGGGGAAAGGAGAGAGAATAATGACTCCTCACTGTAAAAAATACCTCGCTTTTTGAAATATTTTTTGTTCTCTAGTTTAAAAAAAAATGTATAGGAGTAAAAGGAGCAGGGAATCAAAAAAAAAAAAAAACAGGCAGAGAAATGTTGAGCGAGTCAGAGGGAGAAAGATATAGTGACTTGGATACGGGGACATCAAGCACTGGAGCGAGATAGGGAAAGACCGCGGGGTTAGTAATTAATCACACTTCTCAGAGAGGGGGGGGGGAAGATATTTGATGAAACACAACAGTGAAAATGGGGTGGCTGAATAATTTCATTCCACTTGACTTTACAGTCATGCAGCGACTTTGGTGTTTTGCATCACCCTCACTTTGAAAACTGTCCAATTTTTGGGCTATGATAAGAGTTATGCTAATGTTACGGGTTTTGAGAGGTCGGAAGCTTGTGGGATACACTCTTGATTTGAATTAGTAGATTATTTCCAGGAGGGCGAGGTGGTTATTGGAGAGATAATGAGGACAAAAGGCAGCTATGTCAACGCTGTGAAAATCAGTGGATGTTGGCTGTTTTTCAAATACAAGAAGAGAAAGTCGCTGTGAGGTGAGCTGTGTGGTATCCGGCGCTGGTATTCGTTGTGCGTGTGTGTGTATCAGTTATTGAGAAAGACATACAGAAGCCTCTTTTATTACAGTCCTATACAAAAAGATAATCTAGCACTCTCGCACTGCAAAGTCAAGGTTAATTTCGCTTGCTACTTCTGGACTTAAAAATGAAAAATAAAGACTGAGATGGCTTGATATTAAGACGTTCAGCTGGCTAACAAGTCTGAAGAAAGTTTGGGTGAGAGTGAAAGGTACCAGTTGTATAGAATTTTTTTTGTATTGTTATTTTTGCTTGATGAATAATGTATCTGTTTATTGTCTGTGGGTTTGGGTTTCGAAAGTTTCTGTATGAAAAGATAAAGTGAATTTATTCATCACTTGTTGCCAGTGTTGGACATTGTTTTCCCGCAGGTTCTTCTTCAACTTATGATGGTCTATGTTTCATACCTTGTGTTTTATTGCAGATTTTTTTTTTTTTTTTTTTTTTGAATGTCTTTGTTTGGTGTCCAGAGCTTGTTATGCAGGTTTTCCTGTAGGGAAATCATCACTTTAATATTAGAGTGAAATGAGAAAGGTACAATATGAATGAAAATATGACCAGTCACTTGGGTATTGATATCATATTGAGGGGAATGCACACAGACTTTGGACCCTTCACTTTTGAAAAGAACTACTTCAGGGGCACAACAGATTCTTCAAAATATATAAGAATGGATCATCTGCATGGGGCTAGTTAATGAAAGCATGCGTTTAGTACTTGAAAGAGCTGGATTAAAGTCAGGATCAGATTAAAATGAATATTTTTGTTTGCGGCAAAGTTTCATTCATTACGTCATTTCAGACACTAAAAGCCTTCATTCGGTGGCTTAAAGAAATCCAGGGGGTCAACTGTTGGCTACTAACTTTAATAACCACTAAGTCAGCTTCTGCTGGAGATAATCAGATATTACTTTTGGGGAAAGACCGTTTCCAGAGAGGCTGAAATTAAATGGGGTGATGATGAGGTCAATGGATTAAGGCTTTAAAGTTGTTTTGAATGACTGGGAGATTTAAGATTTTCTCTCCTACAGTGTCTCACCAGCCTCAGAGTGAAAGTCAGATTTTATTACGGGGTGCTGAACATTGTGACTCAGCAGTGCGGCCATAAAAATACAGTCCCACTGACTTGTTTGGTGCAATTGTTTATAGCAAGTTTCAGCTCTTGCTTTGTTTTCATTGATTGTCTCCCACACAGACTTTGTGTGTATGTGTTCTAGTACACGTGACTTATGTGTGTGCACATGTGTGTGTGTGGTTTGATATCTGTGCTGCTTGGAGCCCTCTGGCTCTTCGGGCTGTATTGTCTTACAACATTTATTGATGTTTATTAAAAAAACAACCTTTGGATTGACCCAAAAAAAAAATAAATAAAAACCCTCTCTCTTTCACTCTCTTTGTTACTTCTTCCTTTTCTGGTATTTTGTATTTCTATCTCCAAGGATTCCTGTAAGGCTTAAGGTCATGGCAGGTACAGTAGTAGGAAGTCTTGAATTTCACTGCTTGCTTGTACTTAAAACAGAGTTCATTGTATCTGATTGAGGGTTTCTTGTACAAGGTCACTCGAATTTAATGCAACTTTTCATACGGCAGTCCTTCACTATGAAGTGCTAATGTTTTGGTGACCATTTCTTCTCAAAGGACAGATGCGCTGAATTGAATCACCTTGTGTGTTTGTGCAGCGTGAGGTAAAATATAATAATCCACTATGCGGCCATTTGTTGTCTTGGAATGATGCGTTTTTAGATAATAAATCAGCGAATCAACTAAGGTTGGATGTGATATACTAGTGTCGATGATAACCGTAATATTTGAGAATAATATTCCCTCTGTTCTACCTTTTATTGACACACCTGCAATTTCTCTTTTTGTGCAGTTATGGTTGCATTGTTTTATTGTATTGTATGTATGGAGTGCAATCCATTTGGCCAAAATAAGACAAAGCACAGCTAAGTGTTACATGATAGATGACTTTGGCTTACAGCATTTTCTTTTTCAGATTTCAAGTTTTCTTTTGATTATTTTATAACTTAGTTATCGTGAATTCTGTGAGCCACAAGAATTGCGCGGTGAAAACTGATATTGTGACAGCCCTACGCTCCTCGCTAATGACTTCTATTTAGCTGTTTTCTTTGCTTTGACAGACCCAAACTATAACACTGCGTTAACAAATCTCTCCAATCAAACACAAAATTTAAAGCTCATTAAACAGTTCATCGCTTCACTCAGGGATTTACATTCTCCCCCTTTCTTGACTCGTTTTTTTTTTAGAAAGGATCAACACTGATCACACAGTCAAACATGGGACTACATGTGACACATTGTTCACGAAATGTGGAGGTATCACATCATGGAGGATGGAGATTGGCGCTCCCTGCTGTGATCTGACAGCTGATGAAATCTCCATGCAATTTTACATGAAAGTCACAGACACACGCAAACACACACACACACACACACACGCACATGCTCAATATGAGAGAAGTCACAATGGCACAGCAAGTTCATGAAACAAAGGGAGAGCTAGATTGCAAGCCAAATATAAAAAAAAACAGAGCATGCCCTCTTTCAAATCATCCTCATATGTTTATTATTCTTCATTCTATAGTAACACAGAGAAACACTGTAGTAAAAACTGGAACTTGATTTTACCCAAATAACGTACAGTGCTACTTTGATGTTGTAAACAACTCAGTCAGTAATGAGGAACACTTTTATTCTATCTGGAGCAGTGCTGCTTTTAATCAGGAGGGTGTGGGCATATTGGTATTTTCCCAGCATCATTTAGCTCCTTTGGGTTGGTTTAACATCAGATGGGTCTTTCTGTCATTCCAGTTTTTTTTTTCTTTCTTCTTAGACTTGTTAAACTAACTTTTATATCTTCACATGCACACCTTTATTTATTTCTGATTCTTTTTTTTTTAATCAAATGAGTGCTACTTTGGATGATGCACTCCTGTCTGTGTCTCTTTTCCTAAATAAAGGAATGAACAGTCTCTGCAGATGATTAAATTCCAATGAGTCGAGAAGCTAGGTGAGCACATTTTTGCATAAATCTAAAATTGACTTCATTTCATTTCATTGCTGTGTTCATTTGTTTTGTTTTGTTTGAAACCTTTTTCTACAGCTTAAGCAATTCTTTACTTGTCAAACTGAAAAATTGTGTGTTTTCTAGTCGGGCATTTTGGCTTGAGGAATTGTTTCTTGTTTTGTTTTTTTTTTGGGGGTGCAAGCTTTTACTGTGGTTCTTGAGTCTTTGTGCAATTTCTGAGGCCCCACACACACTTTGTTTCATTCACAGCTTGAGACAAGAGCACAGATTAACTGTCTTTTCACAGAAATCATCAGAGAATATCTCTTCCTGATTGCCCCTGCGGCGAGGTGTTGGTGTATACACAACTAGTACAACAAAAGATCCCAACAAAACACAGGTGTTTCACATCCGAGGCTGTAATCCAGTTTGGTTTTGGGACTCCACCATTCACTTCTCTTTTGTTTTGTGTGTTTTGTTTCCCTCTTATTTTTTTTCTGTTGCCATCATCATCATCATCATCATCATCATCACCATCATCACCATCACCATCTCCCTGAGACACAGCTGGTGTTGTGGAGCAGTAACGGTTTTCAACTGGCTCACTGTCCGATGACATGTGGCTCAATCGGCCGGCCAATACTGGGAAAACACACACACACACACACGTACACACACTATACGAAGGGACAAGTGTCTCTGCCCTGGTGAACACTTGCATACAAGGGGGTTTCCAAACAGGGGCAGCCAACACACACACATGCAAACAGAATGGTATTGAATGGCTATTTTGGCAGTTAAAGTAGAAGTGCGGATTGACACTAAGTCTCCATATGCAGTGGCTGCTGTGTTCTTGGCAGGTTGGGTAAATCCTGTCACTCTCTTGGATCATGTCTCATATTTTTGGCAGTTGGAGTCTCAGAAAGGCGGGAAAAGCCACCTGTACAGTTGTAGGGATTCATTATCCTCACAGTTTGATGCAGTTCATTCAAACTCATATGTTAGGCTTGCCTGAGATATGATATATATCAACTTAATATTGATATCATGATATTAAGCTAGACATTGGTTAGCATTTTCATAATATGGTAATCCATCCTAAATGGCTTAAATGAAGTTATAAACTGATCCTAAAGGCCCAGTGTGTAAGATTTAGGGGGCTCCAGTTACAGAATATCAAATAAATTACATTTAATATTCATAACTATGTTTTCATTAATGTATAGTCATCTGAAAATAAGATTTATTGTGTTTTGTTACCTCAGAATGAGACATTTTATATCTACAAATGCTGCGGGTCCTCTCCTATGCAGTCTGCCATGTTTCTACAGTAGCCTTCAGGTTCTTGCATGTTTTTTCACAGTTTTCATAGTCACCATAGTTTCTCCTTCACACTAGGAAGGAGAGGGGGAGGCGACTGGTTGCAAGCAGCTACTACACTCCACTACATACTACTAAACTCTACACACCGGTCCTTTAAATGTGTACAACAGTGATTTCCACTGCTGTATTTTTTTCAGAAACTTTGAAAGGCTCCCTCTAGAGTCTCAAAAGACAATGAACAACTGTTTTCACATTTTCTACATTATCTGTAACATTGGTGTAGTTCCCCTTATTTATGTATGCATTTATTTATTTGTGTGAAAACACTAACATTCATTCATAAAATATCGTCAAATTACTGATATTGAGATCTTCAGTCAAAATGTTGGCATGTTTTGATTACACCTGTGTGTTAAGCTAAGCACACATCCTTTTTTTTTAAAAAAGTTATTAAATTAATTAAATTATAATGGCGACATTAGCACAGCTATGTTATTAATCCCAATGCTAACACTAGCTGCTAAAAGTTGACAGTGATGGGGAAGTTTGTGCGTCTCTTGTTAAAGTTTATTCACCCTATTTAAAGCTTTCATGACCAAACTTAACACCGCTCTGTGTCACATTATGTCTGGACATCTACCTCAAATAAATGAGTTGCAACTGTACCAGCTGCAGACAATTGCAGCACTGTTGCCTACTTGTTGAGATTTGCTCCATGGTATGTACTGTGTGGCAAGTAGCCATCTGTAAGTTATATATTTTGCACTCGTGTCAATGACATCATGTGTATAGGGTTACTTTTTTCTGTGAGCAGATGAATGAGTGCTAGACTTATGTCATAGTGTCACAGTAGGGTTATTTCACCACATCAAAAGAACGTGAAATAAGTGTGAGAGCCTGTCTGTTTTTCTCCTCTCTCTGCTCATCTCTCTTTCTCTTTCTGCACTGTCTTGGGTTTGTCTCTTCTACACCCCCTCATCTTTCTCCACTTTGGTTTGAGTCTTTTCCCTTCTTTTTTTTTCTTCCTTTCTTCCTTTCTTTCTTCCTTCCTTCCTTCCTAGGGGAAGGGGGGAGATTTTAAACTTTGAACAAAGGACACAAGGAGGAAAACTTTGCAGAAACATTTGAAGTGTTTTTCCCCCTTCTCTGTTCTGAGAAATGTCATCCACACCCAAGGAACAGTTTCAAAAGAAGCAGAAAGTAGCTGACTAAAGCCAGACAATGCCCACGGCTCCCTCTAGCTCCTCCAAATCCTTGTATTGTTGCTGTGGTTATTTGTGTTGCTTCTTCCTCTGGGGCCCTCCCGGCTTTTTTTTTATTTATTTATTTTTATTTTTTTATCTCCACTCAGTGCTGAGGTCTTGTCAGAAAATGAGGGCAGGGCTGCCATTTTGGCCCCAGGTCCACTTGCAAACTCACAAAAGTTTATTTTTAGCTTAAAGTGAGCTGGAACTCACTAATGACACACTTGTCAGTTCGTTGTGAGTTCAGATTTTTTTTTTTTTTTTTTTACTTTGTGGCAGCATCTGCAGTGTTTCACTGCATTCATTCATTCAGTGGTGGTGAGCTACAGGATGACGTACATTGCCAACAATGCTACAGAAACTGAAAACGGTAGCTGCTCAACGGGCAACACCCTCATCTGGACTTTCATCCTGAAATATCAACTTTCATCTGAAGGATGACAGTAAATACAGAAATGTCATGATCTGTTGCTTGGTGATGCCTCCCTGAATATACTTTATATATTCTAACACTTCAATATTCACTTTTCTGAAGGCGGTCATGAACAGAAATGTCATAATATTTATTTCCTCTAAATGAACAAAACTTAGTAATTGATTTGGACAGCATTGTTGAGTGTGAGGCTACACGAGCAAATGTTGTCACTCTTCATTTAATCTCCAGCTGACAGGCTCTAATGTTTGCAGGATTGAAGGAAAAAGAGCTGTCCTCTCCGTCCCAGAATAGTTTCCTCCATGCTGTGCTGTTTTAGAGTTTTAGTTTAAGTCCTTTAAGCTTTCACTTCCATCACTTTTGGTCTTTAGGGCTGAGGAAGAGAGGTGTGTCCGATGAATTATTTGCAGAGCGCAGTGTTAAGATAACAAAATGCTTCCCAGTTTCAGACAGGCTGGTGCCATTATAGACTTAGCAGTGACCCGTGCATTAGACAGATTAGGTGAGGAAAAAGACGGAATCCTGCTAAATTATATCTTAAAGGGCGCATCCATGTTATCAAAAGCATTTTCTCAAGTGGTACCTAGTCATGCAGATGGTTGTAATTTTATTTCAGGTTTTAAGAGAGCACGTCTCTAAGAGTTCTGCTTTCACTTCGGCACAATCGAGGTGGGTAAAATTTTGACTGTGGCGCTCGCACCGAAGAAATGGTCCATATAAAAAGTGTTCACAGTCGAAGTTGTGGATTATCCATTGCCTCTGGAAGGAGCTGAATTTTTAAGTGTTGTAAACAGCCCAAACACAATTCTGTTCATCTCCATTATGTCGGTAAGCAGAAATCTCAGGGACAGATATCTCAAAGGCTTGGATAAATAAAACCTAAAAATAGAATAAAATATCTATATTGTTAGATGCCACTAGAAGTAATTGAGGAAAAGTAATTTATTTATAAATTTGATTGAAGTGGTTCTTTTTTTAATTAAATTTCCTTCCTTTATGGAAACCTTTTTTTTTTTTAAATTTCTCTTTATTGATGTTTTTTTTGATGCTCATTACATGCACATTACGTGCTAGTAGCAGTGGTAGTAGCAGAAGTATTGCCTCACGGAAATGTCAAAGAGTTTCAGTAGTATCTGGTCCAGCGGATGTGAAGGTTAATGAAAAACAAAGTAACCACTTTAAAAAAAAGACCAAAGTTCAAAAGCCATCTCAACTTTAAAATGCTCTATCAGGTTAGGGTTCTCCTACTTTATCTCCGGTCAATACTCTAAACAAGACCCTTTAATCTGTGGAAACAAAACCGATTGTATTCAGGTTTTGTAGACCAAGTGTTGCAACCAATTTGCCTGTAGAAAATCAATCAAGGCAGATTTACTGTTTCCCCTCAGACACATAGAATTGGTTAACCCACACACACGTACACACACACACACACACACACGCGCGCACACACACACAGATGTCTCGGAGGTCTGCTTAAGTGGACATTTAATCATCAAGGACCTTTTCCTGCTGGCTGCTCCATTGAGTGGGTCACACATACACACACACATACACATACTGTTCCTTGGTTGTTAAATGCGCGCGCGCACACACACACACACACACACACACGCACACACACACACACACACACACACACACCCTGTCGTGTGGCAGTGTATTGATTCTCAGTGTTGTTCTTCTGCTGTTGGTTAAACAAGACAGTAATAATGGAGCAACATTGTTTAGGCTGCTTATTGAACTGTGACTGGACGACATTGATTGTTGTCTTCTGCTTTGGGAATGCCTTTGCGTATGTGTTTGAATACATATGTGAGTAACTTTGTGATTGAGGTGTGTGTGTGTGTGTGTGTGTGTGTGTGTGTGTGTGTGTGTGTTTGTAGACCTCCTTGAGAAAGAGAAGGAGTGATTATTGAAGGCAGGAAAGAGTTCTTGCTCAAGTGTCTATCACTAATTTCTCTTCTTTTCTCAGTAGTTCACTTCGTCAAGGCTGCAGAAAACACACAGAAAAGAAATCATAGAAGAAGAAGAAAAATTGCGAGGGGAAAATATTCACTGAGGTGTTTGACAACAGCGACGAGAGGCATAGCTTAGTGAGAGAGGCAAATGCTAAGAGAACAAAGGGTTACTAAAAGAAGATGAGAGAAGGAGAGAGGAGCAGATGAAAAGCGAGGAAAACTCTGGAGGAAAGGGGGAGAGCTACATGTTACATTTCAAGGCCCTCTATCAACTTCAGGAGAACTATTTCAGTCATATTTCATATCCGAGCGACTTATACAGATCTATAAAAAATCACTGTGGCATCACTCATATGTCTGATTTTGAAAATAGAGCTGTTTAATATCCCAGAGCTAGAGTCGGAGTCAAAGGGACGCTAAGCACATCAGGGTAACATTTGCTCCTGATCTATGCATTTCAGAACTAATTAATCTGGAGCTATTTCTAGAATATGAAACCACCTCAAACTGAGCAGCTATTGAATAAATGTCCCCCCCTTTTTTTTTTTTACAGATCAACCGAGAAGCAAATCTTTTAAAGTTAGAAATATCTATCAGAACTTTTGGCTTCCGTGTGCAAATGACATTATTTTACTGCTATATCATTAGTGTTATGTGTGTCCACTGTTTCAGAGCACCATGCTGTGCTGAACTGAGAGCTGAGCAAGTCTTCACAAATGTACCTGAAAGAATACTTATGTGTCCCCGTTATTATTATGTTTTTGAAGTGCTATTCTCTAGGCTTCAAAGGAATTAATTGAGCTCTGTACATTTCCATTTATCACAAGCTGTTTTTGATATTACACAAGGTTATGCCATCTAAAATTTCCCTGCCTAAAGCCCAACAAGCATCCATGAATAATTCATGAGAGTTTAATATTGAAATTGGTCATTTGTTTCCATGCCAAAGCGCTGTGAACGGAGAATTACAGAATGCTTTGGCACCCAATAATGAATCATCAAGATGTTTTGAAATGACACTGAGAGCGTCTAGTGTTAGGTGTGTGAGTTTTTTTCTTTTTATTCTAATGAACTGAGACTCAGAAGCGAGTCGGACATTTCAGCACTCCTCACATCTCTGGCAAGGGCGACTGAATTGGTCTCTCTGAGACTCGCAGACTGTATATGCTTGGTCTGCATTTTCTGGTCTACCATTAAAGCTCTTCCTGGTTTTCTGGAAACACACACGGGCGGTCAGACAGACATACATACATACATACACACACACACACACACACACACACACACACACACACACACACTTTGGGAAGGCTGTAATGTGCGCTGCAAGCTTACACACACTTTGCCACACGTAGACGCGAACGGACACACAGTGAGTGTAGCTGAAGTACAGAATATAGTCATGTGGTCTGTCTTTTAAAGGGATAATAAGAGGTTTATAGGTTTTTCCAAACTATAAACAAACTCGAGACCTGTCTGCTTGAATTCAGTGTTTGCTTTTGTTGAAAATATTGAAAATGATGCTTCTCTGGAAAAAAAGAAGACAAGTCATAGTAGATCCAGTTTTTCGATTTAAAAACTGAAATCGAGTGAAATTGTGGCGCTGATACAAACAACCAACTGCAGCCAAAGCTGACTTTTGTAGCATGTCGTGGCTTGAAGCTGTGTGGGGTTCATCTTGAGCTGCTTGGGATGCTGCTCCAGTCTCTTCCTCTTTCACTTCTCTGTCTCTGTCTTTTTCTCACTTTTTTTTTTCTTCTTTATTTCCACCGTTTCAGCGTTTTCTCTCCTTCAGCTGCAAAGGCCAGAGGCACCGTCCCCCGGGGGAGCGGGGTGTGTTTATGTGTGTCTGCGTGTTTATACGTGTGTGTTTGTGTGTGAGAGAGAGAGAGAATCCAAGAGATTGTGAATATGCAGAAGTGTCTGAGAGAGAAAGATAGTCAGACACAAAGATTGTATGAGAAAGGGATTGTGTGCCTCCTTGTGTGCTTGTGTGTGTTTGCTTGTGTGTGTGTGTATGTGTACCACCGCTCCTCAGGCTCTCTAATTGGGACATGGGTTCTGTCTGTGCTGTGCACCAACCATTTTGATGTAAGTCCCACATGAGCATCGCTGTAAATCTTGATAATGGTATTAAGCTTGTCGAGCTGGTCTGGGACTTTAGCCCGCAGCGCGTGCATGCATGCATGCAGAGACACTCACACACACACTCACACACTCACACACACACACTTACAGGCAGAGAGCGGTGTGGGCACTGCTTATTAATGTAGGAAATACCCACATGTGCATACACTCTACACTGTAGTCCAAACTCTGCCCATTACCATAGCACAGACAGACATCTGTGGCACTTAAGACGGCTTACTACCTGCTGTAAATGTATTTCAAAGAGCTTTAGGAAGATGTGTGCATACACACACACACACACACACACACACACTTCACAGAAATACAAAATTTAGCTCAGTTCACAGATAAGGGCTTTATGCAAAATCAAAGTGCTGAATCTGTAATACATCAGCACACTGAAGACATATTAGGGGTGGGAGAAGTTACTTCAGTCGCTAATTAAAATGCGCCGGGAAAAAGATGTGACGGTCTGATTATAAAGTGACATGGCAGTCTATGCTATAGAGCTAGTTAGACATATTCTTTTGTTAAAGGTGTCACAGCAGCACGTACCGTCCTGTCAGCATATGCAGTGGGCGACACGGGGAAATTACAGCACGTCTTGATTGGTTTGAGCAGCTGTATCTGTTCGGTGAGAGCGCTGAGAATGTTGCACCACCTCAGCAGGTTTCAGCAGACGTATTGAGGCTAGTAGGAGACGTGATTTGATTGGAGGCCTCTGCCTCCTAACTCGCCTTGGCGGTTCTGCACTTTTATTTTAAGAGATAGTCGGTTCGTACATAATAACATAATAACGGGAAACTACCATCGTTACTCTGGGGGGTGGGGGGGGTGGGGGAGAGAAATGTGTCCAGTGCTGTTTCATAAACACCCTTTTTTTTTAAACGCGTGATGTTGTCTTGAAACAATGTGAAACGAGTTCATCTGCATCGAAAGGGGGAATTATACCATCCACCTGGCTGATTCTGTCGCTTGTTTTGTGGACAGGCTCTTGCCTTTTCATGAATGCACAAACAACTGCCTTGTCAAGTTACAGCATGCAGTCAAGCTGTCTGGGAAAAAAATAAAATGAAGCTCATTTTAAGACGTTTTAAGTCAAACTGTATGAAAGAACTGGGAGGCGATTTTTGCCTGCTGCATCTCTTTTGATGTTAATGCAAATGTTTTCATCGTGTTTACTTTAAGGCAGTGAAATTACCTCACAGCACGCTCCTTAATTTGTTTATTCGTTTGCTGTTGTGTTGTTGATTTGAAACAAGTCGCATCATGACAGGTATTTTTTTTTTTTTTTTTTTTTTTCCTGACTCCGGGGAAATTATCTACCAACATGGTAACATAATTCGGTTTAATACTATGAGATACGCATCATAAGTCTGTATGAACCATAGAAGCAAACAAACATTTTGCAGCGCATTTCAAATGGGATGTTGGACTGTTTTTTTTGCTGAAACTATATCAGCAGTCCGTCCTCTTGACTCCCTGCAAATGCAAATGTTGTACCAGCCAAGTGCTGTAAAAGCTAATGAGAGTAATGGGGTCTTGTGTACTCAGTGATGGGCTCCACATAAAGGGAATATGTGGGGGTTAGGCGTACTGTAATATATGGGAATAGATGCCTGCAGCTGTTCGTACTGGCTCGGGCTCACTTTATGTCTCCATCTCTCAGAGCAGATGGAAAATATTATGATACTGATGATGAGGGAGAGGGAAAAGAGTGAAACACGCAGGCTAAAAGAGAATGAATAAGAGAAATACTGACAACAGAGAAAGAAACACAGCGAGAAGGTTAAGTTCCCCTATCATTCAGCGAGATTCCTTTCCCAGAAGTCAATATTTCATGCAACTGTCAAACAAAATCTCAGTTGAATGTTTTGCCTTCCTCTAATTATTGACATGAGCACAGGGCGCAGAGAAGGGCCGTGCTGCAGTGTGAAATATTAAGGACATCTCCCCCCGAGATTTTTGTTACAGCAGCAATAAAGCATAGCAGTAATAATGCCTTATTAGTGTCAACAACACTCTGGATGTAATATGTTTAATTTCACTGCACGGAGACAATATGTATCTTCAAATTGGAACTTGGAAGGCTTGTGAGAGTAACTAAACCCATTTAAGCATTTACACATACAGATGAATACACACAAGCATGCAGCCCTCTTGCAATTCTCTATAATCCATCTCCTTAACAAATTGTCTGCGAGTTTAGAGTTTGTTAGGGGAAACAAGGGGGAATTTAAGCAGCGTGACACCAGCAGGGGAATCTAATAAGGGAGACACCAGTGGGGCTTGTTTAATGATTTTCTCCTTTCGCCTTTTTCAATTAGGGTACCTTGCTGTGATCTCTGCTGAGTCTGTCTCTCATTTTATTTTGCAGCTCTCTTCCCTTGTCTGAGTCAATTTCTCTTTCTTTCTACCTGTCTGCCTGCTGCTCTCTCACTCTCTGCTGGGCTGTTTGGCTTTCTGGTCGTTGAGTTTTCTCCCTTTATCACTGCAGCAAGCAGACATGAAGAAATCTGAATGGGAGTGCTCTCATATTGCATGCAGGGTGTATTAAATTATACTAACAGACAGAAGTTAGTTTCACAACTTCCACAGCGAGGGTTAAGGTGAGGTTTAGAGTCAGCACAATGAGCTGCAGGTCCCGGAGAAGCAGTATCACAGCTTCTGTGGGCAGTCAGACCAAAGAAAATAATATATTGTGTTTTTTTTTTAAAAATGCAAAGAGGTGCACTGGTGTAGGCGTGTTGCTGCAGGTACTGTAGATTAAATACGACCCAGGATGTCTAGTTTGGGTAATTACACCTCTGATGCTGAAGGTGCCAAAACACTGCAGTGGTTTAATAATAATACAAAGCAGGATGTGCTGGATTGTCATCGACACAGACTTTATTTAACAGATTGGGTCTCGATCATGACATGACCGATCCATATTGAATTTCTTTTCTTTTTTAATGTCATCATAAAATTCACTGTTTCCATTCGTTCGGACAGCTGGGTGGTGTTTTTAGTGCTGCTCCAGTCCCTGGCCTCATGTTACTGAAATAAATGATATGAGTTCCACTCAGTGGTGTAAACAGATTTTAAAATTAAGAAAAAAAGAGGACGGTTTTTTTGGATTGGCGCGTGACATGAGTTGAGGTATTGAAACTGGTATCAAGAGAGAAGAAACAGGCCTGCTGCGCACCTATCTGGTAAATTAACCGAACAGCTATCATCTTTTTCTTGGCCTTGGAGTCGTTTGTGGAAAAAGTTGAACCAGGTTCAATTATTTTTCTTTTACCTGAGTACTGACAGGCAGGAATGAGGCGTCTCAACATGACCTTTCTTCAGTGGCTGAGGTGTTTTTGTGTGTAGCGGGGGGATACGCAAGAAGAAATTGCCACAGCAGAGGTCTGCCACTGTAGCTAACCACTGCACCACAACAGCACCACCGTTTACCACCGTCTTATTCTATTCACAAATCTTTTCCTATGAGAAGTCGGCTTACATCTCTAGCCAACTAGACAGAT
Source organism: Protonibea diacanthus (assembly GCA_028641955.1). Classification (NCBI taxonomy): domain Eukaryota; kingdom Metazoa; phylum Chordata; class Actinopteri; family Sciaenidae; genus Protonibea; species Protonibea diacanthus. The sequence goes on along the minus strand of CM053985.1, from coordinate 17,379,757 downwards.
GCGTTCAGTTCAACTACACAACAGCTACACAACGATTATTTGAGCGCCGTAAGATTATATGTTACAAGTCAGCTGGTAGCCAAGCAGCTGGTGAATGTGCAAATGATCGTGAAGCATGAGAAGGCAGCTAATACCAATGCTCCATCCATTTTTTAGACTGCAGTCCAAGAGATAATGGAGGGTTGGAGGGTCAGACTTAACGCACATGCATTTTTAATTCCATGGATCCACAAATATTGACACACAGTACTTAAGCAGTACTCTAGAAAAAGCATATCGTCTTTTAAAATTAATTAAACCACTTAAAAAGCAATTGGCTAATTATGCTAATAACGTGATTGAAAGGATTTTTTTGTTGAGAGTTTATAAACTGAGTTTCTCCGACCTTCTGACAGTCAGTAGGTCACATTACTTCCGACCCATTAGCTAACTGGTACTCCTGCTCCGATCCCCCGGGCAACATGGCCCCCTCTGTCTCTCGCTGTCACTTTCTTTCTCCCTCTCCTTTACTCTCTCTCTCCATATGTACCTCATGTACTGAAGATGTGTCATGCCTCCACGTCTGGACTGTCTGAGGTGTTTATGTCTTCATTCCGTTACCAGGGGTGACAGGGCATTCCGTTACCTCCGGTGACAGGGCATTCCGTTACCTCTGGTGGCAAGGCATTCCGTTTCCCCGGGTGAAGGGACATTCCATTGCCCGCAGTGACAGGGCAGGGAATCATCGGGGGCTTCAAGCGGGTGCGCAGGGCTGCTGCGGCATGTGCGTAAAAGAGACACGGGCACGCCACGGGCGACTTAGCGCTCGTGTTTGTGTGCGATAACGCGTGAATGCTAGTGGGTGCACGGGTGCCACTGTGTGATTTTTCTCACTGTGTTAAATTGCAGCTGCCAGAGGTCCTTTTATAAGTACGTGATTATTCCATATAGAATAAGGCTAAAGAAGTTTGGAACGAAAGAAAGGTTGAAATCAGAAGGCAAGAAATGAATGCGTGGTACCCAAAGCGTGCGTTTGTGAATGTGCGTGTGTTCCTAGAGAAATGAGGAGTAAAGGGCGATGGGGAAGGCTAGCTCTAGGAAACAAAGAGAGTGAAAGGGCAGCGAAGGGTGAAGGAGGATGCACTTCACAGAGGAGAGCAGCGCTGCATGACTGTGTACTGCTCTAAATCTCAAACAATTTCCCTAATTTATTCAGCAGACCTGCTGTTTTTGTCTTAAGACAAAAAGTCAGTCAATGAGTTATGTAGCAGCTGACAATTTGAGCTCTGCCGAAGTATTATTAGTTCAGCTTAGTTTAGCTATGGTGGACGGAAGTAGGCAGAAACAGAGGCGTCGTCTAAAATAAGTGTTGGTGGAGGTGTTACTGTGAGTGAATGGTGGAGTTAGAAGACAGTTGTACGTCTTTACTTCACTGTTCGCGGTGTGAGGGCCGCTGTAAATCAGAAATTTGATACCTGGACCTCAGCACATACACTCACAGGCCTTTTCCAACCTTCTACCCTTAACTTCACCCACTCCTCCATCCCAAAAGTCAACACACAGGTCACTTCCTCCTACTTTTGTTTGTTTTAACTGACTTTTTTCACACATCATAATCAATCCCGAGTAGATTTAATGATGTAGCTGCATAAGTAAGAATTCCTTTACACATTCTGCCAATATATGATGAGTTCTTCCTTGGTATTACCACTACTCCTGCCTACCTGTCTACCTGCCTGAGGCTAGCACAGCTTCTTCGGGTACCATTCACTTACCACATACTTATATGCTGCATACATGGGACGTGCCCTCAGAAATTCTGCTGCACTCAGTCATTTTAAATGTGATATTTTAAAAATCTGATCTCCTAAATATAAAGTTATGAGACCGCAGTGCTGGACATTTGCCACAGTCCTATCGTGTGTCTTCTGTGGCTGTATTTATTTAAAACCACAGGGCCCCTACATTGTTTCTTTTCCCCCCACTGTTACCATGTACAGTACGCATCATTATTCACAACACTGAAAAGTTTGCCTGAACTGAATCCAAGATTCAAAGAGATTTTCTTCTCAGAGATTACATTCTTTTTTATTATTATTATTATCATTTTAATAGGATGACATAGGAAGTGTCTCGTATAACTGTAAGCAGATTGAGATGATTATTTTGAGTTTGAGTTCCACAAAGTGAGTATACAGGAAATCATTGTTTGATTTGAAAAAAGGAAAAAAAAAGAGAGAGAGAGAGAGGGCAGCTGGTGAGGAATACAGGCAGAGCTAATCAGTGAGACAGGAAGACAGACAGAAAAGAGAAACTGCTCATTGCAGTCTACATTTTCACTTGAAGAGGAAAGGCATCATAAAACTAGAAACCATTATCAGCCATTAGGCTGGTGTCAGTCAGCAGCAGAATAACAAGCCGGCAGTTAGCAGGCAAATGGTCCACGCAACTTAGACTGCACGGATGGAAGAAACTTTCAGATGGCTGGACTGTAATGCCCCAACACTGTCCCGTATCAGCTTTCCACTGTTACGCACAGAAACACGCAATTTATGGACGCCTGTGTACACTGCGCACACACACACACAAACACACACTCTTTGCTTTGTCCTCTCATTCTCACCAACACACACATCCTCATACTTGTAAGAACCGTCGCTGACTACTTCCGTTATGCATCTGTAAGCCCATTCTTTAGGGCCTGTAGATGATGTAGTTGTCCTCGTAAAGTCTAGAAAATATCTATACATTTCTGGCAGAGCACACACACATGTTGACACAGATGTTTGAGATACACTGGGATTCTTTTAGTTTTACATTTCACCAAAAATGGCTAATTTGTTTCCTGGGCATATGTCATATATTCAGCAGTGGGGAAAGGGGTATCGGCTTACAGGAGACACAGTCACAGATGCTTAAACACGCGCGCACACACAGTCTTACTGTCAATTCCCTAACTGGTTAGAATTACTGGGTTTGGAAATAGATTGCCTATGTGTTCCTATGTTCCTAGTATTTAGTTTTAAGTATAGTCTCTACTCGCGATTTATTTTCCACATAGAACAAAAGGTCCTATTCATTTGTGCGCCTGAAATGGATTCTTTTTGGAAAATGACACCTCATCTGAGAGGGGAATAATTTTGGCAGTATTAATCAATCTGACGTCTCGCCCTCTCCAGCTTACTTCCTCCCCGCTCTTGTACCTCGTCTGCTCCCTGAAAAGTAGAACAATTTGGTATAACAGTCAATCTGCCGAGTCGGACTTTCCTTCATCGGTGTCTCTCCTTTTTCACCGTCCTGCTCCCTTTCGGTCTCCCCCTCCTCTGCTCCCCTCCTGGTAAAGGAAACAGTTTAGAGAACAGTTAGTCAATCGGACCACTCCGTCCCGCAGAGGGAGTGCAGAATAACGAGCACTACCGGTGGATAATGGCCATGATTTAGCTCCACAGTCAAAAGGTTACACTGCTCTTGCTCTAGAATGAATGGATGTAATAAGATACCCCTTGGATAAGTAAGTCTCACATGAACTGCAATACTGTCGAACCCCAAAAGCCTACTTGTAACCGTTATTTTCAGTTTTAAAGGGAAAGCTAAGTTCCTTCCTGTAAGGAATATGTTTTATTGAAAGAAATACAGTTATTGAGAGATAGAACGAGGTGCAAAGGGAGCGAGACGGATGCAGAAATTAAAGGCGGAATCACAAGTGCTATTCCCATTATCCTGACACACATAGAAGGAGATGGGGAACCATTGGCCTGATGTAATGTTCTCCCTGGGAAGCATAGAGGAGGACGAGAGGAAAAACGGGTTGATTTCTATCTCACAGCTGCTGTTAAAAATTCTGCGCATGAAGCCAGTCCTTCAGTCGGTCAGCGAGCGAGTAAGGCAGTCAGTAAATCAAACAAATATCTGATACGAGACATCCCTCCACCCACACACAGACACAAACACACACAAATACAGGGAGTAACACACACCGTCTCAATAAAGTAATAAGGAGCAGCAGTAATCAAGGATTTATTCCACATAACCCTCAAGCCTAGCTACATTTTACAAGTTTTTTGCAAGTGTTTGTTGTCCACATATTGATTTGATTAGTTTGTGTGTGTTCCTGCCTGCGCACTTAAGTGTGTGTAAGTTTTGCATGGTGTGTGCTTTCGTGCCTGTGTGTGTGTGTGTGTGTGTGTGTGTTTGCGTAGCTGTTGACATGCGGTAGTGATTATATGTATATTTCCAGTGCTTGGTTGCTGGAGTTGGCTATTTGAAACACATGATTTCTTTGTTCCTCTGTTGGCTACTGTGGAAGCTGAGAGGGTGGTATACACCCACACACACAAACACTGAGACAGGGTGGTAACTCGCTACTGAGTCAACACTAATTAATGCCATATTGTATGTTTTCAAGCCAACTTTTTTCCGTTTTTGTTTTTTTTCTCTCTCTCTCTCTCTTTCCTCCAGTGGCTTTGTGCCATGTAGAGAAATCAGTGGCTCACAGCAAAAATCAGCTTTTCACAAGAAAAAAATAAAGAATAAAATCGCACCATACAAAAAGGTCAGACAGTTATTTGCTCATAATAATAATTTGGGTAATAATTTGGTAGAATTATTGAGTCTAAAATTAATAGCAGCTAGGAGAAATCAATGGGTTTAATTGATTGGTAGATTATGGGCTGACTCCTGACTCCCTGCCTTCTTTTGAAAGAAGTAGAGAAACAAAAGAGACTTGCAAGCAAATTGCTAACACACCAGACAACCCCAAGGGTTTTTATTTATTTATTTTTTCTCTGTTATTTACATTTATTCAAACAAGTGTTTTATTGAATACTGGAAAAATAAAGTCTTAGTTCGGTGTCACAATACCAGAATTTAAACCTTAGATCCAATATTTGATGCGTCTTTCAGTAGCACTGCGAAAAGAAAAAAAAAAAGAAGTCCTAGACAGACAAAATAGGATCATTCTTTTTATAGCACACAGTGCTGGTACAGAAAAAAAAGTTTCTGAATATACTGTATATTAAGGACCAGTTGCAGTTTCCCACAGAATCAGCATGTAACAGATGTTTTTTATATTTTACTTGAATATATTAGCATATCTCTAGTAGGTTATTTGTTATGTCGCCTTATTTTGGAGTGTACTCACAAACCACTTTAATCCGCTCACCTTGCTCCTCCCAACAAACAAACCTGCACCTCTGTGTCTTACTGCACACACACCGGCTCGTCTCGGCACTTTCTGCTTCCTGCTTCTGTTTCACTGTGTCATACAGGAGCATATGTATTTTTATAAAGTTAAAAAAAAAAAAAAAGTGATTCACTGTCCCTTTATTTGGGCCGTACACTGTGTTTGCATCTTCAACGTAATAACATCATAATACCCCCCTCTCTCTCTGTGTGTCTCTGTGAGGAAACCGAGGTGAATCTTGTCCACAGAGATTGTATTGTTTCAAACTTCAAAAGAACTTTTTGTCTCTTTTCATATGTTGTGGAGAAGTTTTTACTCTGATGGAGGACAGTTAAAGAAAAGTAGTGTAGATGCACCACAGCTACCAGGCTTCAATATAAGAGCGTCCACCATGCTGTCTTTTTAATTCCCCCAAAGACAGCTTGCTATTGGTCAGCCGCAGGGATTCATGGGTAAACTTTTACCAAATTTGAACTTGACACAAAACATTTGCACAGATTTGCTCCACTCCCACTTGTGAGTCCACTAATCATTGCGAAAGTACTGATTTTGCTGCATGTTGTTGCTCTTTTGGTAAATTCTGTTGTGGCCAGGCTCCAAAAGCGGAATCTGTCTTTCTCACTCACGACTCACTCTCCTCCTCTTCTTCTTTTGTCTTTTATCGCTAAATGTTTCTTCATTGCTTTATCTCTCTACCTTTTGTGAGTCTGCCTGTCGTCCTTCCATCTTAATTACTATCTGTGTATTTAAGTGTGTATGCAGATTAGCATCTGCCTCATTTGTCAGTCATTGTCAGTACTATTACAGTTCTTGTCCTTGTTTGTCTGGCATGCATGTATGTGTGAGAAAGGGAGACAGAAGGAGGGGTGGTTAGCATTCAAATGGGCAGACGGCTCTGAACCAATTAGTCTGACTCTCTGTCTTCCCTTCTTTCTCTCTTTGGCATTTCTCTCCTTCGTTTCTTTCTCTTGTTGTCTCTTGGCTCTCCGTCTCACCGTTTTTTTTTTTCTCGCCCCCATGCAGTGACACGAAGAGACCTCCTCCTTCATCTTTTTGTTATTTTGGCAAAATGAGATATGCCAAAGATAAATAAATAAATAAAAGCACCTACGCTCCATAAAATGATTCATAGCACGGGAGAAAAAAGGTACTTTTGAAGAACAGTAGCTCAGTCCTCAGTTGACCAGATGATGCAGTAGCACTTGAAACCAGTACTTCCATTTTTCATAGGAACTGAGTGATGAACTTCATGTATTGATTTGCTGTTTTTCATGAGTAGATGTGGACATCGTTGAAATGAACTCTTCACTTCAAGGCTCACCTTTACTTTCTGGCAATTACTCCTAATTCTGTCCTCTTCTTCTGTTCTTTGTCTCCAGCAGTAGCCCTTTTTTTTTAAATAAATAAATAAATAAAAATAATGGAGAATATTTCTTTCACTGCAGAGTTTTTCCTGGTGGGACAAAATACATACATACATAGGTGTTGGTGCATGTGCATGCACACCACACACGCTGAGCTGACATTGTCACAGCAGCGTCTGATTTAGCAATAGGCGGTAGGTCAAGTCGTGCGATGTGTGAGTGTGTGTTTTTGTGCTCGCACTCAGTTTAACATTTACGCGAGTGGGCGTATTTATGCATCTACACGTACTGTATGTGACCGCGCCGTGTTGTTTACCACCAAATACAAGTTTTCACATGCTCTTTAAATAGTAGGTCTGTGTTCAAAGTCACCGGCTTAACATTTGTCTTTCAGCAAGCAGCACGAACCCTCATTCACACACAGAAACACACACACACACACACAAAGTATTTCCAGTGTACATCCACCTCATCGACTACATCTCCTGACATCCAGCTGGCTCCAGTAGGATGATTGACATGTGAGACAGCCAATTATAAACGGCAAGGAAATCAACTTAACACGTAGCAGCGGGACGTTCATGTTGGTTTATGAATAAAACATTCGAAAAACTGGCTTACAGTTTGATTTGGATTCTGTTTCACGTTTGTTTGTTGCTGCATGTTGTTGGCTGACTGACAGTATTGGGGGGAAAGTGTCAGGTAATGGTGTGGGTGTATGTACTGAAGAGGGGTGTGTGTGTGTGTGTGTGTGTATGCTTGTGTGTGCGTTTACAAAAAAAAGTCCCAGACACTGACACATGGCAAAAATCAATGCCAAAATGTCACAATAAATCTACTTACAGTTCCTCAGAGGACTCCTCCCAGAGTTTTTCTGAATTTCGTGGCAGAACACGACTTTGTGGTGCTTCTATTTTTTATTTTTTTAAATCACAAAACTCTTGGCAGTTTAATTGCAGTCAAATGATTTACTGTGAATTGCACACCGTGTGTCATTCAGGAAAGTTGTGGCTTCTGTACACTTCTAAATAAATTATCAGGTAGGCTTGGACTACTTTTGGACTTGAAAAGTGTAGCAATTTTCCAAAATTTGATTTCCTGGAATACATTATGAAAGGATTTTACACTCTACTTTTAGCACTGCTGGATGAATTGTTACTTTGGCATATAATGGAGCTCTGAAGATAGGACATATCTGGGAAGTCCAACTCGGATCACTGTTAACTGAGAGTTGGAGCAAGGGAAAGAATGTGATGCAGGAATGTGAGGCGGCCTGGGAGCGCTCAGCCACAAACCACAGGGTGACCAAGGGGGTGGCAAACCTTCTCTCTCTCTCTCTCTCTCTCTCTCTCTCTGTCTCTCTCTCTCTCTGGTTCTCTCTCTACCACTCTCTCCCAAGACCCTCTCGGCTTCCCAGGCTACTGAAAGATGGAACCCAGGACACACACCAGCGCTCAGATGGCAGCACTTAGTTGGGATGGTTGCCCATTTGAAAGTGTAACTCCACCCTAAAGGCAGATCCAGAGTGGATTGCCCACACAGAATGGACTTTAAACAATTTTATGAAAAGGTTTCACCCTCAGGGTGCTTTTACAAAGGACAAGCACTGCTGTCTGAGACCCACATAATCCATGATCAACCTTTACAGGGGACAAAGACATGGGCAGAGACAGGCTTGAACACATGCTCTCACATATGTGCCTGGGCACAAGCTTGCTTAATTTGGGGCACAGAAGCCCCGAGGCTAAAAGGCTTCTTCTTTTTTTTTTTTTTTTTTTTTTAAAAAAGGGGGCAAATATCCACTTCAACTACATGAACTCTGAAAAAAGAAATTTGAGAAAGTGAAAATGTTCAAATACAACTTTTTCTCCACGGCCACATTCAGTTATTTAGCCCTCAAGTTTACTTGGTAGCTAATGCAGCATTTCGTGTGTGTTTGTGTGTGTGTGTGTGTGTGCACTCTTCTTCTCATTTCACAGCACACCCCAGGCTGCTGCTGCTACTGCTGCAAAAGAAAAATCATTATATAAAACGTCCCCCCCCCCCCTTTCATTTCATATATTCCCTTATCGCATGTAACAAATCACCTAGAGGAATGAGAATGGATGGATAGATGGATGGAGGCCAACAGCGGTCATTTAAACGCCGTAATACTTTCCAAAATGCAGTTTGAAAGTAATAAAACAGTTTGGGTAAAAAAAAAATAAAAACAATTTGATAGAACAAAAACCTTTAGAGAGAGAGATGGAAACATTAGCGGTGTTTTGTTGATACCTTATATTCTAACACCATACAACCACACTTGGTTATTACTTAATGTCTTCAGAGCTTTTTTAAACTTTTTTTTCTGTTTTTGTTTTGTGATTGTGTTAGGGATTTGGTTTTTCAGCATCGTTTCTGTTTATGAGTGTTGTCAGTACGTTGAAAGATACGTGCAAATATTGTGCATACTGTAGAGCAACACTGGCTTCGGTCTGTTGGCAGTAATGTGACGGATTGTCATTATAATCCTATCATATCACCGCACTAAGGGAAAACCACATCTCACATCTCGCCCTGTCTCTTCTCCTCTCCTGTTCTGTCCTTCTTTACATATTTATTGTCTCCCTGCCTGATCCCCATTTGCTCCCTCTCTCCCTGTTGCTTCCCTGAGTGATTTTGCCTTTTTCACTTTGTTTCCGGGGGGACTCTGTTTTTTTTTTTTTTCTTTTTTATACCGCTGTATTCTAAACCGTGACTTTCTAATGCACCCAGTGAGATGAAAACAATGGGTGGGTGGCTTATCTGTATTTTATAAAGTCTCTTTCAATCTCACTTCTCTCCCAGATCTTATGCATCACCTGTGACAGGCATTGTGGCAAATATGATTGCCTTTCTTAACAGTTCTTACTGTTTTCCTCTGCTTTCTGTTTCCTTGGTATTGTTTGCTTAACATCCTTTCGTTCCCTTTTATGTACAGTAATGGCTACTTTACCGTACGGTTAAAGAGCAGCATATTCTCACAATATACACTGGCAGCAGCGACTGCCGGACAAAAACTGTAAAAGTAAGAAGTAGAATATCGTAATTCAAATAAATGTCAAAAACTATACATTTCCTGCAATTTTCAGACAAAGTTTTGCAGGGAAACAGAAGAAATTGGAAGCTTATTCTGAATTGTCATGATCAAACACGCTCAATAATGGGGACGATACATTGGGGCCCAATCACTCATACACACACACACACACACACACACCGACATCACAGCCATCACACTCATTGAGTTTGAGTATCTTGTTCTAGGCACTTCGACGGGACAGTGGTACTCAAAATAACGGTTTGTTTTTTTACAGTGTAGAAGCGGTAAACTGAATATGGTTGGCATTTCTAGTTGACATGTTAAATCGGTTCCTTTCAATTTTTTAAAATCGTCATTAATCAACTTCAATTCCATAATCCTGATCTAATTCCAGCACTAAGGTTTGCTTTATATCTCAGTATTTATAGGTTAAGAAGCCCTCCAAACACACATATATGTTTGGGGCTGTCATTCGTCATCACAGGGTATCTTTGTGACATGTTGACAGCTGTATCTTGCACAGATAATTTTCTCTGGAGCCCTTCATGAATTCTGTCACTTTCAGTAAATCAAGCCATGAAAACAGTGTGCCTGCACATGTAAGGGGTCAACACTCCTATGTGCATACGTATGCCTGAATACGCTGGCAGCTGGCTGTGTGCGTTTGCTGCGGTTACTGTGTTTAATGCGTGTTTGTTGGTGGTGCAGGGTCTTGACTGCACCGCTACAAATGTCTGATTTTATTCATGCCTTAGTGTGCGAGCGCCCTGAGCGCTCGTTTTATGTTCTGACCTCGTAAACGTCTCTCCGGTGGACACTTAAAAAGTGGAAAGAGAGAAGAGAGGAGAATAGAGGTAGGAAGAGGGTGAAAAAAGGGGGGGGACTGAGAGTAAAATAAGGAAGAGGAAGAGTGAGGGACAATGAGGAAAAGGGCAAAATATATAAGAGTCGAGAGTTTTACAAAAAGGAGTGATAAATTTGTCCCACTTTTTCTTGATGAATGGTTGCTTTTGTTTCTGTTGCAGGATTTATTATCCAGCACACAAACGCAGGCACACATACATGTGTATGTACAATACATAGAATATAAACTGTTAAGGTTAAATGAGTTTTCAGTCTGTGGGATAGAAGGGAGGGTACTTCAGCAGTCTCTGGGCCCCTTACTGCCAAGGTATGGAGCACACTCCTTCTTTGTGTGCGTGTTTGTCTGGGGAAATTCAACATTTTCTCCCACATAAATTAAACAAGGCTCAGACAGAAATGAATGGACGTCTTCCCTTTTTGATTTCCCCTCTGGAGCTCACCTTTCAACGCGTTCTCTCTCTTGCTATCACTCACTGACTCGCTCGCGCGATCGCGCACATACGCACGGCGCAGTTGGAAGCCTCCGATCTGCGTGCCTCTTCCTGCTTCTCACAGGCCAGCCACTCAGGGGACAGATAATAATCTGTCTACCAATCAACGCTAACAATTCCCAACCAATCACAGACTTTGTCAGGTTACTAAATATTGTTGACTTATTTTTTTTTCTTTTCCTCCCCCTGGCTACAGAGTGTTGTGTGAAACAACACAGATTTGGAAAACCCTTGACATTTTCTCACATATATTGGTTACTTACTCTCTCTTCTTCACTTCCTCTCTCCCTCTCGTCTTCCTCTCCCTGTCACACACACATACACACACACACACACACACACACACACATATGCGCATAGGCACAAGCACACAAGCACTTAAAAATGGGGACAAGCACACACATGGGGATTTGGAAAGTGGTTTTGGACATTTGCTTTCCTTCTAAGCACTTAAAAGGGATTTCAACAGGAGAAAATGGAGGAGGAAAGAAATGGAGAGGGATGAAGGAAAGAGGGAGGAAAGTAGGGAAGGGAGGGGGTGTATCTAAATAGGATAATAGAAGAGTAGTTCCTTACTCAGACCAGTTTTTAGTACCATCTCGCTCTATTGTGTTCACGATAGAATTTGAATGAGCGGTTAAAGTTTGGCTTCCACGTTGCTCAATGTTTTTTTTTTTTCTTAAACTGCTCTAATTTTGGATCACTTTTACTTTCCTCTGTTCTCTAGCATTGGCGATAACATTGCAGTGATTGACACTGGCGGCTGAGCACAGAGGCGAGTGCCAGTAAATTAGTTTGTCTTAAGGCTTTTTTTTCCCCCCTTGGTTTCCCCTGCATGCTTTACTGTGAGCCACTCCAAATATTATTTCTCTGCACTCAAAAGGAAATCAGAAAAAAAAAAGAATATTATGGAGTGAGTGAGGGGAAAGGAGAAGTTGAGTGTGGAGTGTAGGAAAAGGAGGCTCGCGCTTCTATTTGTTTCCTTAATTTCATTAAAGAGATCAGGTAGAAAATCATGATCAGGATAGGCTTTGCCTTGTCATTTCAATACGAAACACTAGTCTCCTTTTTGAAGTTATTTCTACTGTACACATTCACACACCCGCTTTACCACCTATTGTGCCACCAGCTTTACAGCTTATGAGCAAGACAGAGATGAGAGATTGGGAGTGAGGTACGTAGCCATAGGCTGATTTTAGAGAAAAGGAGAAAAGAGGAGTGACGCTAAAAAAAAAAAAAATGTTTTTGCTCCTTTTCTGTCACCATATTTTGTTATTTTCTCAAAAGCCCATTATAAACGCGCACGGCACAGTATGTTTATGTTGCATTGTTGCTGGCATGGTTATCTGCATTCTGAATACAATATGGTAAAGCCTCAAAGTATCTGAGGACCAGATGTCTAAACGGATGGTCGACTGTATGGTGATGCTTAAACAAAATATGCTGCACAGCAGACTGACTGTGTTCTTCATTACTTATAGGAAAGTGAGAAAGAAAAATCCATGTCTCACTAATTGAATATGAAAAGCAATTATCCTCTCTTCTCTGTGTGTGTTTCTATTAGGGGGATGAGTTCTACCCCCCCTTGTTGTTGCATCTAATCAAAACCTTTACAAGTACAAATCATTCTTCCATGAACTATACAGCAGATTAAACTTTTCTTCAGCTTGTGGGGTATGCCAGAAAAAGTTTTAGAACCACTGGAACCAACAGATGCAGGTGGATTTTGGGGGTTTTCTGGCATCTCAGATTGTGTGTTTCTGTGGTTTGGTCATCAGTTTTGTAATCACAGCTGACGGATCACATTATCATTGTATTCATTTTGATGAGGAAGTACAGTATAAAAGCTGCTGACAGCAGAACTGTAGTGACTTCATTTTTACATAGAATGGCCGTGTGTTTACTAAACATCATATTTATTATGTTTTTTTCAAATGTAATCATGTGAGAACAACATTTCCAAAGCACCATAAAGCCAATTATCTCATAAACTTAAAGGACTCTGAATGAGGCTAACCCTGAAACTCCACCGGGCACGCGTCTGTCACGTTGCGGATGCAGCGCTGTTTTGGTCCTTCCTACACGTGACTTCAAACGCCAACAGAAGCAGAGTGTTTAGCCCGCCAGACTTTATTTAATTCATCAGATTTGGTCATTTTCCTGGTTTATGTGCTTCTAAATACACTTCTACATGTGTAAATATGCTACGTAGTTAATTTTCACTTTTGTCTGTTTTTACGTACCGGCAGTTTGCACGGGGTATATTTTATTTTCTGTGTACTTCAGCCAGCTCGAGGTGCTCTGTGTAAATTGACGCGGGCTCGTCGCGGCGTCCGTCAAAAATAGAACAGCCGTGTATTTCACGCAGAGCCGAGTGGAGGCCAACTGGACGGCAGCGTATCGCTGCGCACACGCAACGCGGCAGGTCTGCGTCCGGTCTAATTTGAGGGTAAGGAATCCCGTTCATCAGTCAGGCAACGTGAGATGTTAACAGATGTAAACAAAACTATGACACTAATATAGGGAAGCAGAGAGAAAAGGCTACTGGAAAATTACTGTACTGCATATACCCAACATTGCATGGGAACATTGTTTTCCCTGGGAGCCAACCTGTCAACAATTGAACAAGAACCAGCTCTTTTTTTTTTTTTTTTTTTAAGCAGTTTTGTTCGTGCATTTTTGACATTTTCTAAAGTACTTCCATTGGTATGGTCATGCAATATTTATCTGCTCGAGGGAGACATTTTTGTCACCTACAATAAAGGAAAGAATGGAAGTTGAGAGCTATGAGATGTCTGCGGGACACAAAATGATATGTTGAGTGCAATATGTGTGTATTTTTTCACGACATTCCCATAAGTATCTGAATCGCTTTGGTGCAGACATAACTCAGTGCTGCTCTATCCCCCCCCACTCTATCAGTTTTATTGACAATGACTGCATGCCTTAAATATGACACATACATTTATCGCAAAGATCCCGTTGCAAGTTGAAATGATAGCCAGCGCAATAGACCAAACTACGGTGGGAATGCACAAAAGGCTATAAAAGTGTATTGGGAATTTAATATGTATCACACTGAAGAGGGAAACACACATATACACACACAGTCATAGCCGTAGACACATATCAGCATTGACAGGGTAATGGCTTCTTGCATTTAGTGACCAAGAAATGCATTATGACCCTCAGTAAACATTCTACTACTGTCTCCAAGTGAGGCCAGAATATCACACACACACACACACACACACACACACACACACATTTAAAATGTCTTCATAGTAAAAACAGGAAGCAATTTTGCCATTTTGCGGCCTGTCCTCAGGCTAAACAATAAATTGCAATGCAGGTAAAAAAATAAATAAATAAATAAAGCAAAAAAAATAAAATGCCCAAAGTGGGTAGCAATTAACAAAGTGACATTTTTGTGGTAATTACAAAGTTTTATAAGGTTGTTTAGCTTATTTGGAGATTTTTTTCCAGTGTTGAATTAAACCTCACAGGGTGTTTGTTGTTTTATACTTGAATTAAGAGTGTGCATGTCTCTTTATGAGCTTAGCAATTTAAAGTTTTATATACCTACTTGGAATGTAGTGGAATAAAATGTGAATGTGCAGTTAACTAAGAGAGAAGAATGGGTTTATTGTCCCTCTCTTTCCCAGCACAGTGATGATATGCACTATGCAGGCAGGGAAAAAAAAAAAAGTGTTTTAGACTGTGAATAGCTAGGCTTTGTCTCAGTAGTTCATTATTAATGTCACCTCCAAACTCAACCTGGCCGTAATCAATATTTTCTGTAATCACTGCCTAACATAATGTAAGAAAAGAGATGGAATGAAAAGGGTAGGGGAAAAAAGAAAGTCTTTTACTTCTTATGCAAAGCATGATTTCTGCATTCCTCTGCAGCTGTGTGTGTGTGAGTGTTTGCTAATGTACATATGGTGGAGTGCAAGCAAGTGCTAGCTTTTAGGTGTAAAGACACGACTCCACCACTGTCCGTGTGATACAGCTGTGGGCTGCTGCCATGAGTCCTCTGTTCAGCTTTATGTAGTTCTTTACTGGGTTAAGACTAAAGAACATTATATATGTGTTGCTAGTGGTGAGGTGTTTGTTGGTAAGGATGATTTTTTAAGCCCATAAATGTTGTGTAACAGCAGAAATTGAATATGTCCATGTGTGTCTGTGCCCACGCTCAAATGTTTATCGCAAAACTGCTGACCCTGTGCATGTAAAGGAGCCAGACTCCACAGACTGCTGCAGAGGGGGAGTGGAAGCCTTTGATAACACATATATATATACACACACACACACAGCTTTGATCACTTCCAAACGTCTGCATTGAAAGATATATATTTATATATATAAATATCTTTTTTTCGCCTCTCTATAGGTGAAACTGTCTGCTTTTTTTTGTGCAATGCTCAGCTAGTCCTATATTGTGTTTGATCAGTGTGAAACCGTGTGTGTGAAACTGTGTGTGTGTGTGTGTGTGTGTGTGTGTACTGCCAAAGCGAGCCATTAATCAAAAACCCAACTATCTGCCTCATATACTGTGTTTATTACAGATATGTCTGCTGTCTGGCTATGTTGGACCCACAGTCTGCAGTATATCCACTGCCAGAAAATCACCAAATAAATACAGTATGTTATTTTTTTTGCAGTGGAGCGGTGCATTGTCCATCCGCTTTCAAGAAAAATGTTATTTCTTTAGAAATACTAGACATGAAGCCATCAATTTGACGCTGTGATAACTATCAACAGTTTTTACACCGTCTGCAACTTCTGTCGTGCTCTACGACAAGTAGTCGCTTCCTGTGTTGCCATGGCTGCCTGACCTCATCAGCACTGACCTCTGAGGGAGTTCACTGTTCTGTCTGGCTCCATGGACACTCAAGATGGTGTTGCTGAGTCACGTTACTTGTTGCATCTCAATTCCCTACATGGCCTGTTCTTGTAACACTGGATAAGATGCCTTGCAGCGAGAAGGTGTTGAATTACTTGTATCTGAAAAAAAGTTTTCTCTTCGCTCAGAGAAATTCTCATACCGCGCTACCACGGGGCTCAGATATCTGGAGACATGGCTTGCAAAAGCACGCTCTTTGTTTTACTGCTGTTAGAATACGACACTTTTAATGTCTGTATCTATCTATTATAATATCTGTGTTCTTTACTTTATCATCGAGTAAGAAAAAAACAGGCAGGAATCTTACAATTAATTACACAAATCTCTTAAATGCTGACGTGAAGTGAATTCAGAGTTGTGGAGTAAACAGACCCTCAAAACAGAAGAAAAAAACCTGCTTGTTACTGACCTTTACCTTTCTTCTAAACTTCTGTGCTTTTCTCTCAAAAACCTGTCAAATCGTGAATGCCATGTAGTACCATGTGTGCAATGATGCATTCAAGCGTTTTGGCGCCAGACTACAAAATCTGCCTGCTGTAATTGCCTAAAATATTTTCTCCCCCCCCCCCTCCCTCCCCTATCTCTGAGGCGTTCAGTTAATGCATCTTGTATCTGATAGTGTCGCCACATTGTTTCCTTGCCTTGGCAGGGTGGATGTTTGCTTTTCATGGGTGTGAAGGGTCTTGACTATAATTTAATTGGATTTTGCTGTTTTGTGTAGATCGTTCCAGTCTCTGGGAGAAAATGATCCATGAACGAGCAGAAATGCAGATTATCAACTTTGGAACACACACACACACACACACACACACACACACACACACAATAGATGTGCACGCATGGAAACTAAATAATCAGCTGTCATCCGCGGTGCTTGTGTTGAGCTCTGTCTTCTCAGCAGCGTTTTGCTTTGCTGCTTTACTGACTCGACATGACTTCTAAACAGTTTGGACATTTCAATATTTTCGCTCCATAATGAATTCTGTGATCTCTCCCTGTCTGTTTCTCTAGCTTTCAGTCACTTTCACATCTCTCTTGTTCTTTTGTCCACTTCTTTTTCTTCTAGTCTCTTTAGCGCACTTAACATTTCTCACATTGATCTTTTTTTCTTTTTTTTTAATTTTATTTGCAAAAACTGAATGCTGCTGTATTTGTTTTCCTCCATTGATCTTCTCTTTGGTTCTCTTTCATTGATAAGTATCACAGTCATTGGTATTTCTGGCATAACTACTATTGATTTTATTTTGCCTTTATACGTACTTCATATGAGCCCTTTGGCTTGCATGCTTGCTCTTTGGGTGTTTTCTTTTGTCTTTTTATTTTGCAGTTATTTAAAAATTTAAACTTAATTCATGCTTTGAACTCGAAGTGCATAAAGTCGCAAACCGATGCATAAAATAGTTGTTTGTTCTCTTACTCTGGCTAGTAGCCAACGTGTAAGCTAGTTTTCTCTCTGCGTCGGGTCACTGTAGTCTGTTCAGCCACTTGTGCATTAACACGGCTTGTATGCAGTATGCCAAAATTATAAATGACTATGTTGTAGTGTTTACAGTGTGCTAAAGTACACAGCTCAGTTCAGAGAGTTTCACATTTACACGTTTCATACGTCTTGACACGCGCACGTACACACTCTTGCCCCTGCAGACTGAAGACGGCCAAAGCAGCTGGCCAAACTGATGGGACAATTCATCAGACATACACACATAAACACGCAAACACACAGAGGGAGGGTTCATGGAGGAAGGTAGCGGGATAGAAACAGGTTAACAGATGAACACCAACAAGATGAATGTGGGATGAAATAAAACACATATGATGATGAGGCGGCCCTCACTAAGCGCTCCCTCCAGCACTTCCTTCTGCACAAACAGAAAAAGTAAGACACAACGCAAGCTTTGATTTCCAGCATCTCGATGCTTGTGGCTTGTGTTATTTCCTCATGATTTGAACCTCTATTCATATCACATTATTCTCTATTACACAGCTGATTACAGATTTGTAAAAGGTACCTTAACTACAGTTGAGTCCCTTGGCAGTTTATGTGCGTGTGTGTGTGTGTGTGTGTGGTGGATTCACTCTAGATGGAAGACAGGAAGGCTAATTCTGGTCTAATGAGGATTTTGACTGGTCTTGACCCCAATTAAGGTGCCTTGTTCGATTTTAGAAGAGTCCTGTAAGTATGCGGCTTACGCTGAATTTTTTTTCTTGTTGGAATCCACAGATCTCGAACATTTCTCTGTGACTCGAGCCTTTATTAGATTAAGGTTTAATAGACTCTAATCTATGCAATGTGCATGCCCCCTAATTGGCTGGTTTGGATTGTGCAGAGCGCAGTGTTCATCATGTCAGACAACCTCTGCTGACATGGCTGCTGCTTCTTCTGAAACAGAGAGTTAAGAGACCAGAATGTTTTTTGTGCCAGTTCCCTTTTAGTTTAAACAATCCGCAATGGAAATAGTCATAATTATTTCTGAGTCATTTCGACGTGACATCAACCATTTCACGCCATCCCAACACTTTTTTTTTCTGCTATTTTCCCGAGAATTCACTCGTCGCAGTCAGAAGTGAGTTGAACTCAGCTGTGACACACTGCTGAATCATTTGAAACGGTTGGAAACAGTATGGAAATTATCTTGTAGCTCAGAAATTAGACTGTCCAGGCTCCGTTCATTCGTGCCGGGGAATGAGTTGGGTCCTTGTGGGAGCACAAAGTAGACCTCCACAGTGTGGAAAATCTGCACATCCTACACTCTCTGCCGCTCTAAATTACATTTTTGTATAGAACCGTTCGCATTAATTCACATTCATTTCGATGTGACTGAACGTTCAGCTTCATTTCTTACTGCATTCACCACCTCCTAAAGGGAAGAGCTCCAGCCTCACCATATTTGGTAGTGACTGTGAGTTATTTTTCATGTGTTGTGTTGGTGTTAGCACAGGCAGAGAAGGCACTTAAATGGAGGAGGCTTGTTGTAGCACTTACTCTATTGGAGCTTCTAATATTTTCCTATAGTATGATGTTAAATTTCTGCCTTACCAGCCTAACCCAAGACTCGATTTACTCATTTTTTTGAGCAAAAATTCCAAACTTTTCCTTGTTACACCTCCTCAGTTGTTTTGATTGATTTGCTTCTTTATTATCTTATATTATTGTTGTTGTCCTTTGAGTTTCAGACTGTTGGCACAATGTTTAGCACTGTCACCTCACAGCTGGACTGTGTCCGTGGGTTCTTTCCGGGTACTCTGGCTTCCTCCCGCAGTCCAAAGATATGCATATGAATGGTTGTTTGACTCCGTGTGTTAGGCCAGTGATAAACTTGTCCAGGGTCTCCTGTCCAGTGTCAACTGGGATCAGCTTCAGCCCTCTGTAAACTCAATAAAGATAAATGGCTATGGATCGACTGTTGGTCAGACAAAACTAAATCTGAATATGTCACCTTCACGGACTGTGATGAGATTTTTCTTACTTTTCTAACATTTTTAGAGACGTTATGATAATTAATTTAAAAAAGAATTTGCAATGTAATGAGATAAAAATAATCCGCTGTCACTCTATCAAAAACATCAATGAGCTAATCCTAAAGTGCGGTCACTCCCCATTATTGCATGGGGAGCGGATGTATATGCTGCCAATCACAAATCAACCATCTCATTTGCTTTGCAAATCAGATTGAACTCTGAGGTTAATGAGAATAATGTCTTTGATAATGCGCTATATAATTTCCAATCGCCGTTGTTCGCCTGCTAGATATACTCGAGCTAGCGGCCGCATATTCCTGCACTTTTCCTTCCCCACCTGCTTTTTCTGATTTGATTTTAAAGAGCTGATTGTGGATCGAATATTTAATGAATAAGAAGAGACAACCCTGCAAATTGCTTAAATTGCTGTACGGTGGAGGTCACTGATAGAGTAGTTATAAAAGTATGTGAAGTAAAGCCTGGCCTGACAGCCCACACTGGTTGCTGTTCAAGAATTTACCCAAGCATTCCAAAAACAATACGTGTAATACCAACTAAAATATTGTCCCAGTCCTTTAATACTTCCATCACTCCTTCAGTTTATTCTCCAGTTTCGGTGTTTGGTACTACATGACTGAGGCACTTGTGCAACAAGAGGAGGGAAGGAGAAATAGAAACTAAATGAGACATACCGAATGTGAACATGCTCATGGGAATACAGATACAGACTGAGCGATACAGCAGGAGACAGTGTACAGCAGAACAAACGAACCAGAGAGTGAATAATAGAACAAGAGGACAAGCAAAGCAAAGAGAGGAGTGCTGTGTCGGGTTTGTTTAAAAAAAAAAAAAAAAAAAAAAAAAAAAATACAATCTTACCACGCCACCACCTGAAAATGCTGCAGATCTGTTCCCATCCCAGTTTTTGCTGCACATCAAATGCTTTTTTTTTTCTTGTTAAGCTTGAATCCAACAATAGAGTAATTCTCCCTTCATGTCTTACTGAGATTTACATCACCCGTAAGATCCTCACCAACACAGGCTGTCTCACCATGATTCAGATTGATTTATTAGTGGTTGCTGGTAGTTTATGTGCTATATGCTATCCCTGTTTCAGTTGTTTCAGGATGGATTTCTGCACAATAACAAGCATTGTCAGTTAAAAACCATCTGGAGTCTATAGGAGTTTAAAGGTTTAACAGTAGATGATGAATTACTTTTTCATTTGTTTTTTTTTCCCCCAAACCCAGTTCTCTTAAATTTTAGCTGTAATTCTAGGTAGCTTATCACAAAGTTGACATTTTGGAGAGCATTTCCACCTGCACACATTTTTTGGGGAATTATTTATTAAATGATTACACGACTTATTATTCAGGTTTCATATTCCTCAGATCATCCTGAGCGATTATGGCCAGGAACAGCTGAATAAACCATGAAGACATTACGGGCGGACTGATTTAAAGGCTATAATAAAAACGTCCTCAAAATAATGACATAAAAATAAATGAACCTCTTTAGTTTTATTAGTGCATTGATTGTTGATAAAAACTGATTCATGGATTACTGGAAAACTGCTAAATAACCCTTCTTCCCTCTCTTCACCTCCCTCCAATTCCCTCTCTCCTGACAGCAAAGAAATAATTCTCTGTAAATTACTGTCTCTGTCTTTTCTTTTGTCTGGTGGTTTGAGGCTTCTGCGAATTCTCCCAGAGACAAACATCAAAGATCTTCCAAACCACTTTACAATTAGACCAGAGAAGAAAAGCTTAAAATGGAAGATCTATGATTTCACTTTGAAGAGCGAATGTTCAATGAGAAATGAAGGCAGAGAAGTTGAAAGTTGTTTAGAGAGTCTGATAGTTGTGGCATTTTTTTTCCTTTGAGGGAGAAAGAAGTTAATTATGTATCATGCTCGATTACCTGAATATTTAATTTGGATGGGATCTGGAATAGCCTGATTGGACTGTTTTTCACCCTCTGCTGAGGTACGAGCTTTTTATCTAGTGTGTGTTCTAGTTTCAAACTTTCAAAGATGTTCGGGTGTTGGAGGTTGTTGAAATTCCCTGAAGACCGAAGGGTCAGTTGGCAGGAAGACAGTAGGTCAGAAGGTAGAGTCCAAAATGGATGGAAATAAAGTCATACAAGGGGAAAAAAGACAATAGGAGTCATACCTGAGCCCGGATGTAGAGCGTCTTCCACCTGTGATATTTCTAAATTTGAATGTTGTATGGCTTTTTCCATCCACAGAGCAAACTATATAGTTCTAGGTGTATGCACATCCCACCCTCTGAGCATAAAGAAAATCAGTGACATGACATTTTTGATTGAACAAAGTATGCAGGTTGTGAAAGACAGAGGTGAGGCCCAGATTTTATTTCTGGTGTCTCTCAGAATTGGCAGCCAAACATCGATTAGTCGTTAGCAGAGGGCAATCTTAGTTCCTCCTCTGACCTCATGTCCTCTTGAGAAAGAACGAGAGAGAAGGAGAAAAGGTTCCCTCACAAATCCTGATACATAAAAGGACACGAGGAAGGTTAGGGTTAGAGAGACGTGTATAGTTTTGTAGAAAAACAAATCCTGCCAGATTGACAGCAAAAAAAAAAAAAAAAAAAAGGCAGGCAGACAGATAATCACACGTAATCATACACTCAGACAAGAGTTTTAGTGATTTTTCTCTTTTGTACATTCTGGTACGTCATCCTTCCATCCATGTCTGTCTGCTGCAAATCAATACTTCATGGCAGATGGAAATGTTGGACATGTTGGGACCAGATATAAACTGTGAAATGAAGAGACTGCTAGAACAGAGACAGACAATTTGTGTGAGATGGAAAAGAAAGTGAAGGTACAGACAGGCGGAGTGGACACACTTGTACAATGCAATCTATTACAGCAACTCCACAAACCAATGCCTGGAAAATTACCATAGAATGATACTTGGCCTCTTTGACACGAGGTTAACACAAACTTACCAACACGAGTTTCACAAAGGTCACATGTTTTCAGGGCTGTTGTATTGAATTTCATTAGACCATACAGGTGTCCATGATATGGAGTTTGAGTTTTGCAGGTAGACGAAGTGCAAAGCTGCCATGCATCCCCTCCAGGGGAAGACCTCTCCCAAAGGACATTTTCTGATTATTTAGCAGATAGTGGCGTCTGTGTGAGAGATGCAAACAAAGCATATTTAAACCTTGGAGGGTGAGAGAGTTCAATATGTGTTTACCTGCAGTTGCCTCCTTTTTGTAGCTCCACATCTGAAGTTTTTTTTCCTGTCAGCATTTCACAGCAACATATTTACATATATGTGCAAACGCCCCTGACATTTTCTCTTCACCTTTCGACAGCCGCTGCGGCTTGTGTAACGTTTGCCCTACGTGAATATACGACACAAAGCATTAGGCGCATTGCGCTATTAATTACAGCTGTTCTCGTCCATTCATCACAGCCAAAGCTGTAACTAACACGGTGGATAAACTGCAGAGATAAGCAGTGTCATGGGCATGCTGGTGCCTGCTCAAACTTAATGATAGCTGCCTTGTTGATCGCTCTGAAGCCAATTACGGTGCTAGGTAATTGGGGTTGATTGCTTTGAGGCCAATTATGTCCGCTCGCACACCCGGTGCCTTTATTTTTCTGTGGTGGCGCATGCATGAGGTGCCATTATTTTGTGTGGTCGAATACAGTGTGGTCTTAAATGATAACATCAAGCTCCTGTTGCATGGAGACATTTTACTTCCAATTTGGGTATTTTTTTTTTTTTTACTGTGACCTTTTTCCTTTTTTTTTTGCTTGAACTAAAAGTTTTCTCAGGTTCTTTGTATGCCGACTTGTGTTGTAGTAACCCATTGAAAGCCCAATTAGAGTACTGTGGTTTCAGCTATCACAGTAGTCGTATGAATGTCCTCATTATCTTGTGTGGTCATACAGTAGGTGTCATTACCATCCATTCTAGCTGAGCTGGAGGTAAGACAGCGGGTTGCAGACTCGGGGCTGGGTGGCTGAACACTGAGGTTCTATTCAAAGCTTGCATTGAAATGACTTGTAGCTGAACGGAGTATTTTTGAACTTCAGGCTGGCTGAATCTCTCTTAGATTTGGGCTTGCTGCCTTAGAGTTGAGCCAGAAGTAGATTTGAAGTCAGTGTTTATTTTTACAAAAACACCATGTTTTTTTTTTTTTTTTTTTAATAAACAAAAAATCTCTTTGCCAAAGCCACAGCAGTTTTTTTAAACACACTTCTGTTAATTCAGCCTTCAGTATTTGCTGTTTCATTGCTGCTACATAGTGGTAAATGGTCATTTGTGTGATGGCACACCAGCTGCTGCTAGTTGGACTGAAGCACTTTGTGGATTTATTCTAGGGAATATAATGTTGGTTCCACAATTGCAAGGTTGTCATTCGAACTCACAAGAACTAAACAGTGTTATGAGACATTTTGCAATGACACTGTATGCACAAAATCGACTCAACATTAGTCTCGAAAACAGATTTTCAAGTCAAATTACTCATAGCTCATTTCCATGGTTGGTTTGTTTGGCTTATTATCAGTTCGCAATGACAAAAGGTGCAGTAACTGTTGTTAATTACAGTGAAATATTCAGTGCCACATTTGATAATGAGATGTCTCTGAGTAACACCCACGCCATTTTGTATTTTATATCTCACATATTTTGCCCACATGCTCACTCCAACGTTGTTGACTTTATTAGTCGGATAATGAAAAAAGTGTGGCCTTCCAGTAATTATAAATAACTCATGTGGTCATACAGAAAATGCAATTATTGCATGTGGTCGTCCTCTAAGGCAGTGCGTGGGCTTTCTTTCAGGTGTCATTATCTTCAGCGGTCACACAATCACAACATCTGTTCCTCGAGAGAAGCTTGTGGGCTCAGACTCTGTCGGTTGTGAAGAAAACAAAGCCAACTGCATTTTTATCCGAGATGCGGGAAAAAAGAAAAAAAAAAAACAAGGAATGTAAGCCAATAGATTTTTAGTTTATTTCGATAATAGTTAACATTGAAAATCCAGCGAGATTTCATAGTAGAAAATGAAAGTCTTAAAGAAAAACGAGTTCAATAAATAGTTTGAGGGAAGAAGAAGAAGACACCTGGTTGAGTTGGTTGTTCGTGAAAAATACTCTGAAGGAAGGAAACATTTCAAAAAGTTCTTTCAGGGAGCTTGAAAAGTCTTTTGAACTTCATAATGCCTTGATGTGCTCACAAAAACACGATGACACTGGCAACACACGCGCTAAGTGAATGTTTTCAGGTAATTCAAAGAAGACCAAAACCTAGTTTTCATTTGCATTTAGTCAGAAACTTTCCCAATTAGTGATTTTAACTTTTTTGTAGAAGACAGACTGCTGGAACCCCAAAGGCTTAACTAAGTAAACATACAAGTTTATATGTGCTTGTTAAGTGGTTGGAAAGAGAGGAAGGATATTATGTTTTGAGCGATGAAGCAAGTATCAGAGAGAGAGCGAGAGAGAGATTCGTGAAGAGGTGGAAATAGAAGATGCTAGATGGAGTGATGGAGCAGGAAAGAAAGACATAAATAGCACCACTAAAGGACTCTCAAAGATGTTTCCCACAAGACCGAGGCTGATGTAATATTTAGAGGTACATGGGGCAGTGGTGTCACCTCGACTAGCTTTTAGACCTCTCTGAATAGCAGTCAAACACTGCCAACTCCCCTGATGCAAAATGGCTGCACACAAGCAAAGTGACATCAAGCAAATATATGCAGCCTCTTAGCTAGCTCAGTGTCAGTGCAGCTCCAGCCTCTGTCTATCTGAGGAGTATTTCAGCCTCCGTATCTTACGCAGCATCACTCAACAGTCAGTTCAACACAGCAAATCTGATTTAGGGAGTTCTGTTCTGCTCCTCTCCATAACAAGGACAGTTTCAATTAAAAGCTCTTCATGCCAGATTATGTAAATGGATGCTGACTTTAGTCCATTATATGCATGTATGGACCTGTATCCATTTAGCACCGCTGTGTATTTTTTCAGTCAGTGATTCGTGCTGATACTCGGGCTTGGCGCCAGTTATTGCAGCTCTGCCTGTTCGTGACACAGAAAACCCATTTGAAATATAGCACCAGTGACATTATGGATTAAACATTTTGCTTTATAGCTGCAGCTTTTGCCATTTTTTAACTTTGAGCGACTGTGTCTATGGAGGCACTAACAGCGTGCTCAGCTCACAGTTGTGTCAGGTGTCAGATCTGTTTCATTGTTAATGAGAGAAAGAAGCCAGCAGTTTCGGGATTTTGACTCGAGACTAACAGCCTAACAAAGATTCCTCCACCTCTTGACTCATGGGAAAAACATCTACTGTTCTGCTGATGGTGACGTGAAGTAAGTATTTCAGTTTAGTGGCTGTGGAAGTTGCCCTGATGGATCACAAAAGTGTCTGCGTGTGGCTCAGTGCTTTCTCTGGGATTCACGTGCATTCGCGCAGTCTGTGTGCTAACTTGAAACCTCACCAGCTTTGTCTTCCTTTTAAATTACCTCAAACCATTAAGCTCACTCCAGTTAAAACTGTAAAATCCAGGTAAAGCAGTGTGACTCAACCCTGCTACAGTTCAGTTTGCACTCCAGTGCAATGAGACTGTTTGAATTATTGATATGGCAGTTGAAATAGAGTATGACAAATACTCGCACTGACACACACACACAAGCACGCACAAACACACACACACACACACACACATTCTCCAAGACAGATTACATGAACTTTCAAGCCCCTGGCCCGTGGGACCTTTCAGCGCCTTCCTCTAATGTCTAGAAAGTTCAGTGTGTGTGTGCGCGTCTGTGACAACAGGCCCTTTCATAAAGGTCTTGGCCCTTCATCTACCTTGGGGCTTAGACTGCATGCTGGCTGCCCCTGGAAAGACCTACATCTCTGTGTCTCTTTCTCTTTTATTCATTTTTGTCTCCTCCCTCAGTCGCTCTTGTATTTTTTTTTTTTCTCCAAATCTCTGCTCCCTTTGCTGTCAATGCAACTAATTTCAAAAGACTTAATGGGCATGGTCTGACTTACATCTCTTTATTTTCTTGACCTCTATTTTGCTATTTTTTTGTCTTTTCTTTTCACCTAGTTACTATTCCTCCTTATCTTTCTTCCACTGAGAGCTACCCAACCTGTGCACCTTTGTTTTCCCCCCTCCAGTTTTTCTGCATCCTTTGCTCACCTCTCTCTGATTCCTCACATTTTGATCTCTCTGACCTCCTCTCCTGTTCTGTCTTTCTCTCTTCCGTTTGTACACACGCTCATACATATTCTCTTTTCAGGAGGATCTCCTTCACACTTACACACACTTTCACACCCTTGCACACACTCTTCCGGTAATATTTACATCTCATGTTAAATGAATGAGCCGAGAGAAGGTGTCCTGTCTTGTCCGTGGTGTTGGCTGTAGTGAGCTGGAGAGAACAAGTTTTGACGTTACATCTCTATCCGATCTCCGTTCTGTATCGGCAGCTGCTAACGTGAACTTAATAACACGTTATGGTGTTATAGTCATAAAGATTTTACAGTAGAAAATGGGTAGCACTCACTGCAGTTGTGGTTTTAGCCTTCATGTTTTTGGATGCAGTTAGAGTTCCTGAGGAGGAGCTTGCTGAGAGTACAAATGGACTCTGCCGAGCACAGTTTCCAGCATGAGAGAGGACTTTGTCCCCCGAGACATTCAAGTCCCGCTGGCTAAGGTCCAGAACATAATCCTATCTGTATTTTCCTCTACTCAGTCACACTATTGTTACTTTTCAACAAAACATGAAGCGAATGTGGACCTAACAACAATCTGCCCTTTTGTGGAGATGGAAAATCGCATAGAATCTGTCAGCCGAAACTGCAATTACCGACGTGATGTGTCGAAATCGACAGCCGTTTTTAGAATTTCCCTTTCGCAGATATTTTGCACAAACAAGGTGAAAACCTGAAAAGTAGGTTAGGGGATGTAAAAGCGTTGCACAGACACGCTATTCAAAGTGACCTAAATCATTTAGAAAAGAAGAAGGGAAAAAAAGATTTTACATGTCATCATGTCATGACAACATGGATTTAGAATAATGATTTCTGGGAAAATATTCAGTTGAGTCACAATCTGACTCAGGTCGCCATTGCAGTTTTTCAAAAATGGGTCACAGACATAAGTAAGTTTTACATGTATGAATGTAGGGTTCAGTCCATGTAGACAATGTACAGTACAGTGATTCTCCATGTGAATAGTGTTGTTTGTCATTAATGCTCCATAGCAAAAAAAAAAAAAAAACAGGCCTCTAAATAATCAACATTGACCATAATGGAACTATTGTGCGGATGTAGAGAGACGTGTATTTATTTTACCGCACACCAGTGACTCCTGTCACATAATGCTGCATTGATGGCCTGGCTGTCTCTATACAGTACAGTATAGGCGTGGGCCACTGCTCAACAGAGACAGAAAAGCACAGACAGAACGACAATTCACAGATCAGATGATCCCTACGCTGAGCCATTTTGATTCTAATTTTACCTAATTTATTGAACTTAATATATTTAAGGAGATTTTTCCAGAAATTGTTGTCAAACGAAAGATACAGTTTCTTTAAAGTTGTGACCTAGAACAGTCAAATAGACTCGCAGCCATAAGGCCAAAACAGATGAACAAGAACTGAGATACCACAGACCAACAAGGTGTACTTACGTGTACAATACAAACGTTGAGAGCACTACGTACAGTCGATACTTGTTCTTCAGATGCATATAATGGACTTTGAGTGCTGGGGGGAGTTTGTGATTCAAGGCTAGTACACTTTCCGCAAAGATGAACACATATCACGTAATATAATGTCATCTCTTTGGGGTCATATTGGTTTGTAGCACACACTGTAATTCATGTTAGAATACCTGTAGACTTAAGTGGGAATGCGATGCCTTAATAGTCCCACTTCATGCACTCATGGAGAAGTTCAATAAACATGACCGGGTCAACAGAAACAGCGAGACAACAAGGGAAGCTGACGTGACAGTTGCTGGATGGAAATGCACTTTGTTAGTTAGATGCTCTAGACTTGTACATGATTTAATGTCTCACTCTTAATCTCTCTCTCTCTCTCTCCATCACTAAGGCAGCCATCTCTTTCTCTCTCTCTCTCTGTGCTGCTGCTCTTAGTCTCCTTGTCCGTCTCTTAGTCACCTTGCGATTCAGAGTGTCCATTAAGGCTTTCAACTTTTCTGAAGAGCAGTGCTTTCAGAGCTTTTCCCGGGTTTACATTATTTTCACCCACGACTGCCCATTCTGATCCCACACATAAAAAAACATCAGCAAACATGTACACGAGGGTCACAACACTGAGTACAGAACTCAAAGGGTAATTTTAATGGTTTGTCTGCGTCCGCTTGCTATCATTGAATGTTGTTTTTGACCTTTTTTTTTTAATTGGATGATTTTTTTTTTTCCACATTTCATCTCCTATAACTCTAACAACTGGTATTTTTCTCTATATATAAATCCTTCAATAACAAATCCTTGACTCCAGGACTGAACCTTGTGGCCGCGTGTCATTATGCGTCAGTAGCACCAAGAGTGGGAATAAGACGTTTTTCTTGTAGTTGCTGGACAATTTATTTATTTTTTTTTAAGAGCTATGCATTGTGCAGAACAGCATGGATATGCACATCCACATCCACACAGAATATATCTGGAACAATGGAGAGTCAAAAGTATTGAATCCTGTGTGTGTGTATGTATGTGTGTGTGTGTGTGTGGTCCTGTCAGCTTTTCAAAGCAGTGCCAGTAGATTGGTTTGTCATGTTGCTGACTGGGTGCTTCAGTTTTTATCCAGGGCAAAGCCTTTTTCCCTGCCACACACACACATAAACACAGTGGGTCTGCCTGTCTTTTGCTGGCTCAAACTGCTGTCCTGGTTTCAGAATAGCCATTTGTCAAAGTCACTCTCTTTTTCTTTGCGTGTCTCTTTCTCTGTTTGTGTGTGTGTGTGTGTGTGTGTGTGTGTGTGTGTAAATGTCTGTCTCCCACTTTTCTTTTCAAACCTTTGTTTTTGCCTGCTCCTTTTGTGTCTTATATAAAGTCTGCGTGGATTGACACATATGCTACCTGGAGTAGTTCATAGGAAGATTGTCAACATACTGTGAAAAGTGTGGAAAAGCTGTATTGACCAACATGATAAACAAATAAATATGTTTTAATGAACACGTAAATATATTAGGAACATAGCCGAGGATGGATTTGTTCCTGTTTAATGTGGCCGAACCTCCTTCGGTCGCCCAATTGACCTTTATCATGACGTGCTGCTATAATACTCGATAAAGTTTGTTATTAACTGGCCATGCGTCATTAAAGGAGCATAAGACCTGAGCTCGTTTCCTCTTAATCAAGATCAATTAAACTGCCACTGTTAAACACAGCCAAGCAGATGTGAGCATAGATACAAGTGTTTTATAATATTTATTTATTTATTTTTTACTCCATTTAGCTTGTTAACATAAGTTGATGTGAATCCATTAAACTGTTAACTTTATGAACCGTCTCCTCAGTGGCCAGTGTGTGTGTGTGTGTGTGTGTGTGTGTGTGTGTGTGTGTGTGTGTGTGTGTGTCTTGAAGCCTATTTCAAACAAAAGGCCAAGAGGTAAACGGAGGAAGCAAGGGATCCTGATACTTGAGGAAAAAAACAACGTTCTTGATTGATTCTTGATCTCATATAGGAAAAAAAAAGAAAAAAGTGCAGAGACAAACAAATAAAGACACTGCATTACTTCTATGGCTAATCACGTTAACGTTTGTTACTTGTAAATCAATTTTAATCATCGTTAGTGTTCCAGCTGTAAGTACAGTACAGAGATTTGCATGACGACTCATCAAGCAAATGAGTTTTAAATGAATTAAATGTAGAGGGAGATGTATAAATGAAACACAGACAGAAAAAAAAAACAGAGATTACCATACTGTTGCACCGAGAGCTCTTCAGCTATTACTTTGGAGTCAGTAGTGAGCATCGGGGATAGTTTGTTTCTCTGTGTGTGTGTGTGTGTACAGTACAGCCATCAGCCAGCTGCTTCCCAATTATACAAATGGTGCTCTGAACAGGTGGAGGACGGAGGAGGATTTTACTTGACCATCTATGTCTGTCAGAAACATACGGACGAACCGCTCGTCCGGTCGATTGTCTGCGCGTACACAGGTAAACAAAACGTCGGCTCACGGAAGGATTAACAGGATATGTGTGCACTCATTCAGTACTTTTCAAGGTAACGCAGCCTAGATACATATCATTTGATTATATTTGCAGCCCACATACCGATTTCATAAAAAGAGCTTGAAATCTTGGATGTAGGTTTATTTTTGCATTTGAGTTTTTTTATTTCTTTATTTATTTTCCCGGCTCTTGAGTACACCTTGCTGTGCGTGTGCTCCCTTGTGTGCATCTGTATAAGAATTTGTGCGTGTGCATTTTGGCAGGACTCTATGGATGTGCACAAACAACCCTCTGTGTAAATAGCTCATTAGCGGTGGGGGGTGGGGGGGTGGGGGCGGCATACCCCTGTGTGTTTGTGTGCGTGTGTGTGTGTTGATTGATGGGGTCACAGCAGGGTGCCAGGCCTACTTACACCCCCCCCCCTCCCGCACACACACACACGCACACTGTGCTCCTGTTCCTCCCTCCCATCACTCTGTTCCATCCTCGTTTAATCTGGCAGCGGAGGCGAAGGAGAGCGGGAGCGAGAGTCACCGAGGGACACTGCTCATCTTCAAACATCACGCTCGTGCCTCTTTTCCCTCTCTCGTCACCTTGTCTCTTTACTTTGCCCTCACTTCTCTCTCCTCCCCGCTTGCTACGTTCCTCCTCCCCGCACTTTTGTCTCCGTTTTAACTTTTCCCGCCTCCCTTGTCGCCCTCGTCTTCCTCACACTGAGAGACAGGGCGCACAGCTTCGGTGATGCAAGGCACCTTGTCATTTTTGTTTTTCCGCTACCCAGTTGTTTTTTCTTTTCTGAACCTTGAACCCACCCTCATAATGTTAATGAGGGTCTATTTGACACACTTGTGAATTGTTTTCCCCTTCTGTCTGGGTAGCTACTGTTATGTCTGATACCCTTCAACCCCTTCTGGTCCCTTATCCTTATTTGGTCTGTGTTTCAGATCTTCCTTCACTTGAACTTGTCAACTCTCGCTGTTAAAAAGAAAAAAAAAAAAGAAAAACTGTATCTCTGAGTGTGCCTTGACTGTGTTTGAGACAAAGAGGGAAAGGGAGACTGTGGCGTAATGTAGCCAAAGACAGAAAGACAAACAGAAATGTAACAATAAAAGATCACCAAATAAACATTGTTTGCATAATCTTACACAACGGCGTCATTTTAAAGTAAAGCAGAATTTCCGACGAGGAAGCGACGTCTGCTGTTTTGAGTGTTTTGATGCCGCAATTTCATACTTGCGTGTCGCACCATCTCTTTTTCAACTTTTCTAACACACACACACACACACGTTGCCAGCAGTTTTCAATGAATGGCTATTCACACAGCCTATTCACATCTATACAATGTTTTTGAATCAGCTGTGTGGAGGAAAAGTAATTTTACTCTTGAGCTGTTTTCTCTCCCTGGAAGATTGGAAAAATAATTTTCCACTTCACGTATGGGCTTGAATTTATACCTACAACAAAGTAAAATGCACATTCATAGAAGTATATATATCTACAACATACAACGTATTTTTTTAAAAGGGAGCTGAGCAGTAAAACCTTTCTAGGTCTTTTATATATCATAATAAATGGCTTCTACATGCAGGTTTTCAAATGTTTGGAATAAATGAAAAACACATTTGCAAATTCAATTAGTCTCACTGTGTCACTTTACTGCTCTATTAACTAATTGGAAGTTTATGATAATCTCTTAAGGCTTTACAAAAGACAGTCAATTAGCGGATTAGTGTGCAAATGATTTAAGTGTGTGTCGTTGAAGAGGAGTGTCATTCTGTCAGTGTGCGTTTTTTGGAGTTTTTCATTGCAGATATGTGTGTGCGTGTGTGTGTGTTTGGCCGTCAGATGAATAGGGGGCGGTGGAGGCTATTGTGTGGAGTGAATGGCTACTTAAAGACCACCACCACAGCTGATGAACACATGCACAAGCGCACGCGCGTGCACAGACTCTCTCAGGGAAAAAAAAAAAAACACTAAAACACTTGACCTTTCACCTCACGTCCTCTGGAGCCAAGTCATTTTATTGGCTCTCCATCTTTTTGCCTCGGCCAGTCCAAACAAACGGGCTCTTTGTTTATGAACTCTGGCTTTGTTACTGTGTCAATCTACTGCTGGCCTGAATGGATGCAAATGTGTATGCATGCGTGTCATGCTGGCATGCAGGTGACTTTGTGTGTGTTTATGTTGGTTTCCTGACAAAGAGAAAGTGTTTTTTGATTGTCTTCCTCTCTGCTAATGTTAAACAAAAGCTTAACTAAAGCCAGCAGTAGCGAGACAGAGTGGGGACTGATTTTTTGTTTTTACAGGGAGACACTGCGACAGTCAAGAGGGGAGACAGGTGGACTGACAGGCCAAGAGTCAGACAGACAGGCAGGCAGGCAACAGTCAAACATCCAGACAGTCTCGGAATCAGGGGAGTAAACACAGTAAGAATGTGTGTTTGGAGAGGAGATTTACAATCAGATCGCCTTAGTTAAACACTCTCCTGAAAGAAAAAAAAAGTAAGCAGTCAGAGACATGTATCAGAGAGAAGCACAAATGGGAGTTGTGGGAGGAATGGACAAGAACTATAATAAAATATGAACAGGGGCAAATTGGCAATAATCAAACTTTATAGTGTTGCCATGGGAACAACGGTAAAGATAGAGGTGGGTGGTAGAAAATGTACAATAGATGATTACAGTGTGTGTGCACCAACACGCACGCATGTGAGAATAGATCTTGTCTGAACACTTTGTGGATGTGCAGAATACTGCGTTCACATTCGCTGTATTACAAGACGTATCAGTACTTGTGTGTAGGTATTATGTAAAATAAATGTGAATGCATGATTCCATATATGCATGTTTGTATGCACGAAAGAGTGTGCGAGCTACGAAGAGGAAAATTCAAATAGCATCCTCCAACACAACTAACTTTTCCTCGGGTGATTATCATGTGAAACTAATAAAAACGGAAAAGGTAATTTGATAAATGAGAGAAAATGAGAAAGGGGTCTCTCTCATCTGCAGGATGAAAGGGAAAGGGGGAGCTGAATTCTATATTTAGCCTATTATTGTTAAGAGAACAATATGCAGGCAGATTGTAGATCAAGGTTTCATGTTCACACTGGGACTTCATTCTGATGCAGGGAGGATTTTTTTTTAATTAAACAAGTATGGAAAGCGGGAATGATTCCATATTGCTGTAAAAACTTAAGCATCAAAACAACTGCGCTTTATATGCCATTTAAAAAAAATCAGAATAATATCAATGACGTCAGGGGAGCACTTTGTTTTATTAGATCACTTGACTGCTGGTAACAGTGATTAACACTGATGAGGAAAGTTGCACTTGATATGAGAAACCGTGGACCGTGGGCAGACAAAAGGACCTGAACAATGTCCCTCAGTGTTCACGTTTGAGCTGGCCACGTTATAAATCAGGATTTGATTCGTACCCACTAGAAAAAAAAAACAAGTGGTGAAATGATGAGTAAGTCTCAGCAGCTTATTTCGGCCTCTTTTCTTCTCTCAAAATGTGCAATTTCTTCACAGTTCTTCACAGTTCCTTCAACAGTTTTCTTGCTTTTATTTTTATTTTTTTATTGGTGCACATGTTTTCTTTGTCTCTTTCTATATCTACACTTCATTTCCCCTCTTCTTTACTTTTTTTCTTATCTGTCTCTCCAAAGATTTGTTTGTCAGCGGAGGATTTATTATAGTTGTGACAGCGTTAAAATTGTCTGGAATGGAAAGCGACATTTGAAAGGCTTCATGAAAGGAGATAGGGCATGAGGGAAAAATAGCATGTTTGTTTTTTTCCCTCAGCAATCCTCTTGTCACTCCTAACATATAGGTGTGTTTGTGTGTGTTATTTTTGTTATTTTGTTCTCGTGTTTACCTCCACCATTAAGAGTGAACATTTAAAGATTTAATTCTGCACTTGGCTGAAGTGCCTGACACACTAAGGAAAGCGTGACTGTACTCAACCGATTGCTTTAATAACATTGTATAGGTGATCACGTGAAAGAGATACACATGTATTTGTCCTGTATTGCTTTACTGTTCTGTGCCTGAGAAAAGATGCAAGTAGTAACGTTAGTGAAGGGTATGAAGTACCGTTTTGTTTCAGCTTGTGGCTTCGCTTCATACATTAGTTGGTCAACAAAAACACTGGTTTGAATTTACCTGAAAAACGTGCTGCGTTCGGTTCTGAATGGGTAATTCATTCCTTCATCTGTCGTTCCACCCAGCCAGTGATCCGTTCATTTATTCAGTCATTCCTCTGAACAATCAGTCAGCAAAAGCATGCTCCAAATTGTCTGCTGTGTAGTGAATACCTTACAGACAATCAATAAGGCTTTAATTCATCGCTCAAAGATAATTTCATGCTCTCAGAAGCCCATTGGTTATATTAATACATCTATTAAGGCACTGGGCTATGAACTCAATATTACTCAGCCTCAGAGGGAGTGGGGGAGGTAGAGAGAGCGCAAAGTGAAGAGTGCCATGACCAGGGCTATCTCTGCGTGTTAAATGAGAGTTTAAACTGTTAATCATCTTGGTTAGCTTCCCTCTCAGACGAGGTCCAACACTCTTAATGGCTAATAAGACTCTAAAACACACTCCGCACTGCCAGAGGATACGGGCAAGTTCGGCTGCAGACCTCAGCATCTACTGATCTTCCTTTTGAACTTTTGGTGCACAGAAATAACCAAGTTCACCTCCCACTGTTATCTGTGACTTAATACTTAACATCTTCTCTTAACTTCCTTCTCAGCTGCGTGGAGGAAAATATACAAAGCTACTTAACAGCTGGATTTTGTGGACTGTATACAAAACAATACAGTACACACTTTGACTCTTTTCTGTTGTGACGACTGTGTGTGTGATTACAGTGCTATCCTTAGACGGCACAGATGAAAATGGTGATGTGGAAGAAAAGGGGGGAAAAAATTGAAAGACTAAATGACGCACAAAAGGAGGAGGCATAAAGCGTTATCAGAGAGACGGAAGGAACTCTGTGACTGTGAAAAGAGTTGTGGGAGGAACAGACATGAACAATAATGACTGACAAAAGTCCCAATGATTGATGAGTCATCTTTCACAGATAATGACAGCTATCACTCTTTTTTTTTTTGTTTGATGGCTTCGGGCGTTCTTTAGCTTTCTCCACTGCACTTTGTGTTTGCTTTTTTTTTTTTTCCACCCCGGTTTCTAGTATTTAAATGCAGTCACTGAGTGAAAATATGCTGGCAGACAGCTGTTTTGGGAATAGCTCGTATGGGTGTGAATGAATGATTGATTGAGTGATATGTGTGCTCTTCTCGCCGCCTCTTATCGTCGCTGAGGTTCTTTTGAAGGGATGCTTACGGTATTTTTGAAGTGGGATTGTATGAGGTGCTTATTCATAGTCAGTGTACCTACAGTAGTAGACAGTCAACTGCTCCCCCAGTTTCCTTGGATCCTGACACAGAGGCACATCTGTGCACGGCTGTGGAAATGGTAAGCAGAAAAAAAACACATTTTGCCACATGAAAAGGCCCACCTCCAAAGAATAAATATCCATTTAAGTATATGTTATTCAAAGAATATTTTTACCGCCCTACCTTGCCGTCAGACTGTGTTTTTCTTTGGCCCTAAACATAGAACTTCCAAGTGCGCCGTGCACTGTGTTACGCTGCAGATTAGCTGTTTGGGTCAGAAAGTTTCAAGATCAAACCGAAACCAAACTTCACACTTCTAAAGATTTTAAAGATGCTGTGTGCTTGTGTGTTTTTTCTGGTTGTGTTGCTGTAACTCTGATCCAAACAGTCTGGCAGAAAGGTAAAGCGGTGAAAATATTCTTATTATAGTGCACACTTAGCCAGATATTGATTTGTTTGAGGTGGACCTTTTTTTTTATTATGTGGCTGAAATGTTTTTTTTGCTGACCCTGTCCACAGCAGTGCACAGCTCTGCTTCTGTGCTGGGAGCACTGACCACTGTCTGCTGTAAGGACTACATGGACTATGGATAAGTGCCTCATACAACCCTGGTTCAAAACATCTCATCCTCAAGGCTTTAAGACTAAAAAGATGTTCACATTACCTCTGTGTTTTTACAGTGAGCTCTGGCAGCTACGATGTATGATTCTGCTCATGATTAAAGGAATAAATTAGCAGTCCCAGCTTCTTTCCATGTTTTTGCTTCATGTGTCCAGAAAGGAGGGCATTGTTAAGGGATGAAACTAGAGAAAGGAGCGCATTTATCCTGGTGATGAAAGGTAGGGCAGACCTCACAGTACTGTTGGGCTGTCGAGTGTGTGTGTGCGTGTGTAAGGGAGAAAGAAAGTCTGTTTTGGTATATGCACTGTATATGTGTGTGTGTGTGTGTGTGTTAGGCGCGGTATAAAGGCTTTCTGCACGTCATATTTTACTCGGATCTTGTTGAAGTGTGCGCGCATGTGTGTTGAGAGGTTGTGTGGTCTGTTGTCAAGGGTCTTTGACTGATGTAGTGCGAGGGTCAGCAGAGTAACAGTGATAATGAAAGAAACAGGCCACCGTGTGCGTGTGTGTGTGTGTGTGTGTGTGTCCTGACCTATGAGAGACAGAACAGAGTCACAACCATAGGGGGTCTTCCTCTCTATTACAAAGCCACACACCTGGCTTCCATTAAAGACTAGTTTGCACGCGATGGCACAGTCACAGTGTCTCTCTCTCTCTCTCTCTCTCTCTCTCACTCTCTCTCTGTCTCTGTCTCTCTGTCTCTGTCTCTCTCAGCCCATCACGTTGTGTAGTGTGCAGTCGGAGCCATCAGACGCCATAATGGAAGCACTTTCCCATCCGCTTTAAGGCATTGTTGACCACTTAGAAATGCACACATACACACAGAGACACACACACACACACACAGACAAATACTCTTAACAGAGGCAGCCACTCAAACGCTATACACACACTGCTAAAGCCTTAAGTCCAGGCCTTTACTTACAAAATTACAGACCACTTTAACCCTTTATTGAGTGACAGAGGGCAATTTAGCTTTTCTAATGTGACTAAAGCACAGCGCACACACACACACCACAGGGAGTGCTTTCAAACACCAAGGAAGCAGAGTTTGTTTTTAGCTTTTTAGTTCGGAGTTACACAAAAGTTAAGATTAGAGACTATAAAATCATCAATCAATCACTTTTTTTCTTTTTTCTTTTTGAAAAACACACGTACTACATTTTTTTGAGCTGACAGCCCGGTATTTTTCTTGTACATGAGTGGATAATTTGACGCCATCAAAAGGCTGTTTTCATAAGTCTGTATAAAATATCTGTATTGGCGTGTATGTCAACTGAACGAGAAAAAAAGAGAGTGCCCTGTTGCACTGACAAGTTTATTTTTTTCAATTTTATCCCATTTCTGATCCCACCTTATAATTTTTTTTTTTTTTTTTTATCATTTTTTTATTTTATTATGCCATGTGTTTATTTTTATAAAATGAATATTGGCTGGTATGTTATCAGATGTATCTAACTTTCAAACATCAATATGCATTTTAATATGCGCTGGCTTCTAAATCTGTTTTTATATAAGCAATATATTTTTCTTATATGCTTTTTTTTTTTCATGAGTGAGTCGTCTGCTAATCAGAAGATTGGTGGTTCGATGCCCAGCTACTCCAGTCTGCATCTCGTCAGTGTCCTTGGGCAAGATACTGAATCCCAAATAGCTGCCGAAGGCTGCACTGTCGGTGTGTGAATGTGTGCGCATGATTGGCACATGCCATGGCAGCCAGTGCTGTCAGTGAATGAATGTATATATGAATAAGTGAATGAGATATGTAGTGTGAGAGCACATTGAGTGGCCAGAAGACTAGAAAGGCGCTATGTGTGTGCAGTCTGTTTACCATTTCAAATTTAAATTAGTGCTCTACTCTCGACTCTATAAATGTATCATCATGATTAACACTGCTCGTGTTTTCTGGCCCTGATGATGTCATCTGGGTAAGTCTGTACTTGAACTTGTGAAAACCTGCATTATAAACTGATGGTATGAATTTTGAAAGATAAGGGCATTGGACAAGCCAAGTTCTAAAGAAAGATGCTGGTGAGTTGCATGATGGGAAGTGTAGTGCCCAGTGTTTTTGAAGGTTAACTAGGGACTAGAAGTCAGAAAATTTAAGCGGCTGCCATTTCAATTTGGACCTTTCTTTTCCCCCAACTTTATAGAAGTATGCTACAAAATATGAATACCTAGAATCTCACTTTCATGAGCACATATTTCAACTACAGTATTAAGAGTAGCATGCCTCAGAGTGAAAAACAACTTGTGGTAGAGGTAGAGAGAGATGAGAGATTCATGGACATGTAGTTTGCTTAGACAAGAGAGACAGACCAACCTAAACAGTGAGTAAAGTGAGAGAAATGACTGAGACGTGTCGTTCCGTAAGTGTAGGTATACATTAGCCAGCCGTTACCAACAGGAGATGTTGACACAGGCCCCTGACCCACTGCCTACCACACACGGAAAACACATGCTTTCACACAGTGGCAGCAACATCCGATATTCCTCACAGATCAGTTACCTCGGCATGTGTCTACTTTGTGTGTGTGTGTGTGTCGTATATGGAAAAGAGAGGCAAGTGTGTGCCTGTGTGTCTGTCTGTGTTAAAGGAATGCATTCATTCTGACTTCTCAGCACAGAGCCTGAAGGTTCCTCTCAAAGAATATGCTACATGGTGATTCACTCTCTCTCTCTCCCTCTGTCTGTCTCACTCCCAAACACACACACACACACACACACACACACACCCCTGTGCACACACACGTTGAAGAACACACACATGGGGCATACCAGGGCACTTTGTGATTGGGCTTAATGACCTTAGGAACAACAAAAGGCCTTTCAGCTTTCTTGTTTGGCCATCGTTCACTGCATCGCTCATTAACTCCCACAGGAAGTCGTTAAAAGCAAAAATCCACCCTGATAGGTCAACAGCAGCTGAAAAGGTTTCCCAAACCAGGAAGTAATCAGGTGCTGATTATCAACATGATGCCAAGTGTAATTAGGCTTTTCCCCCCACTGTGTTTGTGAGAACAACACACGATAAAGAAACATTTTTCTTTGTTACTGATGTGAAACTTAAAAACTGTTATGCTGATATGCTGGCACGTTGAACAATGAAAATAAAAACTGTATTGCACTGAAGAGTGAGTTGCTTGCTATGGGTTCTTTTCAGCTCTTTTCATTGTCCTGGCAAAGGAGAAAGAGAACTCTTTTCCCTAATGGCTTACAGACCTCCACATAGACCTACGGTACATTTTTAACGTTCAGTGTTCAAAAGGAAATTCAGTCATTTCTAAAAGACAAATTGGAACAAATGAACATAGCCTTGAACTCGAAAACCACCTTGCAAAACAAAACAGAACACCGTTTTATTCACAAATACTTTGGAGTGGTCTTGCTATTGTCTCCTTTCCTCCCTCTTCTCCTGTCTAGTGTTCAAACACAGCCGCCTCTGAAGAACAGGAGAGGTCTGAGCGCGAGCCGTGTTCAGACAGACTGACAGAAATGCTTGTTGTTGTTGTTGCTGTTGTTGGGACATCAGACGTGTTGGTGGCTGTCTGTGAAATGCAGCAGTATCCAGTTGCGATCAGTCCCTCTGCTAAGCTAGGAGGCGAGTGTTGATCAAGCGTCTCTGGGTAGTGTGTCATACCTAGACATGGGCATCAGTGCACACACACACACACACACACACTGATACTCACATGTGCATCAAAGTACGGACATGGGCAAAAACTCACTGGCACAGTTGGTAGAGATGCAAACATAGTTGTTAGCAGAACATGCAGTTTTGTACAGACACGAAACAGATTTATACAGATCTCTACATATGCTCATGCAATACTCGGAGTGCGTTATGTGCACATTATTTTTCATCACCCTGATCAGCTCAAACATGCACAGAGTTGTTAAAATATCTGGACTGCAGAGGCCCGGGAAAGATGCTCATGATAAGGCATCCACAACACACACACACACACACACACACACACACACAGAGGGCATCACTTCTAAAACTTTTAGAAGAGATGCGAGCAAGGCCAGAATCGATAAGCAGTGGTATCCTGGGGGAATTGTAAATAATGCCCAACTACACACAGAGCGACCACAAGTTCTAGATAGATCGCTATTCGAATGAGCACCACAAAGCTACAGAGAGTGACGCACAGCGAAGAAAGAGAGCAGTAGTGGAGTGAGAGACGGGGGAAATAAACCTAAGCAAAAGAAAGACTGAAAGGAGGCTCTAAGAGGAGGCGTGCAGAGTGAGCGAGGGCGCAATGACATTAAGTGTGAAATATTTTTAGGAGATGAAATAGCAAGTAAATATTCTGGAGAGGGACGAGACGAAGCAAGTGAATTTCTCAGTCCACTGTGAATGTCTGGTTTGGATATACGGCCCATTTGTCTCACTTCAGACACTGAAAGATTCTCTACCTGTGTGTCTCCCTCCTCTTTCCTCATTCCTCTCTCTGTCGCTCTGCATTTTTAACGGCGAAAATAATTTCTCAGTCTTTAGTCTTCCTTCACAACAGTCTGCGTTTCCGTCTCGCATGCAGACAAGCAGAAGCAAACATACACACGTCTCAGTTTTGATGCAAGCCAGGCAAAGCAATTATGGTCAATATATTCCCGTGCCCCTGTGTCTCATCACCTCTGATTGGTTCAAGCAAGACGTTGCCTCTTTGGATCTGTCCCCATCACAGTGAACAGAAAGCAGTGAGCATGTTTAGCCCTTTCCACTCCCTGTTGATCCCTGCAAAAGTAGCCATCATAGATTTCTCCTGTTTTTGTTTTTTTTTTTGTCTGGATGTATACTGCAGTGTTTGGTAAATCCTGCCATGATAATGTGCGGAGAGATGTAGTGGTGAAAATATCCCTGAATTTTGAAACTGGGCTCCACATTGAATTATTGAATAAGCCATATGGTGATAGGAAATGTCCTGAAAATAGAAATGGAGTCTGGTCTAACAACCGTAATTGTTGTGGAGAGCTTGGAGTGCCGTATTTAATAATCTAACAAAATGTCTTCTCTCTCTCTCTCTCTCTCTGTCTGTCTCTTCCCCTGACTGGTTCCTGTTTTTTTTTTCTCCTCCATGTCTGGCCCTCTTCTCTGCTGAAATCATCCACAGGTAAGAACATTTCCTGTAATAAAAGCCGATGTGTCAGGTCTGATTCAGAAATAGCAATATAGAAATCTCACTTTGCACTGTTCCACTTTGCACCCCGTCCCGCACAGGTGCACCTTTGCAAATCCACAACCGAGATGAATTTGATTTGTAACAGCACAGACAGAGGCTGAGAAATCGCTCTAGAATTGTAGAATAAGGGGGACGTCCAAGCTAAAAATGTATACAGTGCAACCGCTGTGCACAGTGGCATGTGCAACCACCTAAATCAGTTTATAATGTACTCATTTGCTTTGCCAAACACAGTTTGGGGGGAAAAAAAAGAAGCTTTACTAGCGTACCTTTTTTTCCCCCAGTCCTGGAACATGACACCTTTACTGCACAGAAGTCACAGGGAGGCGATTGGGGTCATTGGCTGGGTGTCCAAAGCTGACATGGCTGTAACTTTTAAGTTTTAAGCTACTAAAACACTTGGCGAGGTCAGGAAAAAGTCAATGTCAGCCTGTAAAGACTACATCAGAACTGACTTCAAATTGTCAATATCGAACCAAAACCACAAAGTAACCGATGCTGTTAAGTTTTTTGGAGATCTATAACCATGAGAGTGTTGGTCAAGCTCATTTCTTCTTATATACATACATAAGGAGAGTTGATAAAATGCACCTTTAAGAAACATCGAGAAATAAATGCCGTACATATCTTTGCTGTACAGTATCTCCATCTTTGTATTGTTACCCATAGTATTTCCCGAAGCAGAACATCTACTGTATGCCATGTATCCCACTATGTGATATAACCGAACCTTATGTCCCTCATATCTCACCAAAGCCACATTCCTATTAACTTTAGGCGTTATGGTAGCGCATTGTTGAATCTTGTTATATGACAGCGACTGAGAGATACAGTCTTCTGATTCCCAGAGAAATGGCTTTGGACAGGAACAGTGGTTCTCGATCTCCAATTCCCCTCGGGGTGCGTTAAGTTTTTGTTCCAGCTTATCCCTCCATCTAGTCGACTCAATTGTGCTGTTCAGTGAACAGTGAAATGGACTTAGCAGCTCCTCAGTACTGTCAGGTGTGTTTGTTCTCTGAAATAAATGAACAGATGGCTCACGAACCAGCAACGGGTCACGGAGGCTAGAGGTGTGTGTTGCCGTGTGTGTTTACTCGCTTGCATGAAGATCTGTAAACGCGTGTGTGTGTGTGTGTGTGTGCGCGCACACTTCTGTGTATGGTGTTTGTGTGCCCACGCGTTGTGTTGTGAGTGTGTATTTTGGCATTCCGGTACTTGGCTAAACTGAGTTTTGGACTGTGAGGTCTGGCGAAGAAGAGGAAAGTGAAGATGAGGATGGAAAAGTGGCTCAAGGAAAAAAAAAAAACAGTAACTCTGGGGACATAGTTATGGCTGAAAAAAGGGGGAGATATTGGGTGATAATTTAACAGAAAAAGCAGAGGGGAGGAATGAAATGACATGAAAGGTTTCCAGGTATGTTAGGGGTAGGAGTTGGGGAGGAGACGGGAAGTATGTTAGCAGAGAAATAGTAAGAAAATAGGTTGATGTACAATCTTTACGGAGAATGAAGGGAGGGAAAAAAATGGATGCAGGGATAAGGTGAAAGTCGGTAGGGTAGATTTGACATCATTACAGAAAGGGATATAGAAGCGTGAGACAAAAGAAGAGGGAAAGAAATAAAAGGAACAAAAGGGCAACAGGGGATAGAGCTGAAAATTGAGGGGGAGATGAGGAAGTTAAGGCACGTCATAAGGAGGGGCAGGATTAGGACGGGGCTGTGCACAGCGAGGGCAATGTATGATTACAGGAAAAGGAGAGACCGAGGGAGGGAGGCGAGGGATGCAAGAGGAGAATTCACTACTTTAAAAAAAAAAAACAAATCAAACAGTCAAATTCCCACTCTGAAAATAATCCAGG
Source organism: Protonibea diacanthus (assembly GCA_028641955.1). Classification (NCBI taxonomy): domain Eukaryota; kingdom Metazoa; phylum Chordata; class Actinopteri; family Sciaenidae; genus Protonibea; species Protonibea diacanthus. The sequence goes on along the minus strand of CM053985.1, from coordinate 17,336,175 downwards.
GGATAAGAGGAAGGAGGCAGAACCACAGACAGACAGACAGACAGACAGACAGACAGACAAAGGGCATGTTGTGTGTGAGGACAGACAGACGGTGTGGAGGGAGCCCTGACATGAAGCGCAAGTGACCCAAACAGAAGTTTAATTAGCATATGCAAATGAGGGCTGCCTCTTCTGTGCCAGCTCTCTCGCTTTTGCCACCCTCCTCTCTTCTCTGTCTCTCACCTTTTTTTTTTCTTTCATTACTCTAACCCATCACCTACTCATCCTCTTTTCCTTGCCCCCCTAATCTCTCCTCGTCTGCTCTCTATCCCATTCGCTCTGTCACTTTTTTCCCTCTACAGCTCCTTTTATTTACTCTCGCTCTTTTCTGGCTGTCACCTTTTGATTTGATTTGAGTCCCTGAAACCTCCTTCTTTTTTTTTTTCCCTCCCCCTCCCTGTTTGCCTCCTCATCCCTTCCTTTAGACTTCTTCTTTCTTCTCTCTCTCTCTTTCTCCTTTTGCGGTTGCCTGGCAGATAATGTTGGCAGTTCGCTAGGCAATTGTTGACGGTATTATGCCACACTTCACTGGGATATTTATGTGCTCTGTAATCTAAGCCTGTGAATAAACCAGCCAAACTGTGAGCTAGCCAGTCTAACACCGAGATAGCCGGCCAAACAGGGCAGTGAGCTTTTCAGCCTTTCTACTGAACTATAAGGAAAACCTGGTCACCTTGAGCTAATCAACCGCAACACACACACACACACACACTCATGTACACACACGTTAACACACGTGACCCTGGGCCGATACCGTGACCCTTCCAATATTGCTGAACCATCTCTCTCTTTGTTTCCCTCTTTTTTTTCACCTCTCTCCACAGTGTTGACATCTCGCGCTTCACACACACGTTCACACATCTGCACTCCTCACATCCTCGTTCTTTCCTTCCTAACTACTTGGCTCACTGCCTAAACACACCTCATCTCCAGTTTGAATTGTTTTTGTGTCTGATTTAGAGCAATCTTTAGGTTGAAGCTCTGCTACAGCTAGCGCGGCATCATATCTGCTATAACACACGAATCAGATACTCTTAAAAGAGCGGGCTTACTGTAGCAACACAAAAGAAATCATGGCTGAAGCTAGATGTAAGCTACATGTGTAACATATAGTAGTGATCTAAAGGGACAGCATGCCACATATTTGTTTGTTTTGGGTTTTCGTAGCGAAGCAGCTGTTTGACTGAATAATTTAAGTCAACCTCGAGGCAAGGTAACACCCATCAGATGGAGCGACTCCTCAAACAAAACAAACCGCTGCTTACGATGGCTCCCCCGTCCCTCCAGCTGTCAGGATAGAGCAGCTCTTAAACATATGCCATGCCACGCATGTTCAAGTGCTGGCTTACGTCTGATGCGTAACTCGTTTTTGGATCGCTGACTAAAGTTTTGATGCGACTAACAGCAGAAGTCCTAACCGTCCCATTCCTGCTCATCTTTCTAGCAGCGTGAGCTCGCCGCTTCACAAATGTGACTATTTATTTGTTTGTTTATTTATTTACAGATGTATTATTTATGGATATGCCTGTTATCTTACTATGAACAGTGCCGGAGAAACAGAAAACACGTTCACTGAATTCATTATCTTCCTGCACACATTTCTAAGTGGAGTACGGTTTCGCAGCAATGGTGTGATAGACTACATCCAAACAAGGTGCCTCTAGTAGGAATGCTCAGATTTTTTCCAGCTATTTTTAAAATCACATTAACGTCTCGACCAAGACACCGCCGGCTCCACCGAGGAAACATTAATAAGGACCGGCTTTGAGACTACAAACAAACAGCCAAGTCGCTGTTACATCGCCACGATCATTTCTGTTTTGATATCGCTTGTCTTGAATTGGAAAAGCCATACAGCACAGCCGCTCCTCAACAACAGCAAACCCTTGTTCACAGCTATCTTTCTTTTAATTGCCATCACAGGAAACCCTGAAATAAAACCAGCATCAGGTGATGGGAAACAAGAAAACTTTAATAACTAGGTGAAGGCCATCTTCAAAAGTTACAGCTAAAAAGTGCACAGAGATAAAAACATAATAAAAAAAAATATGTTAATCTTTGTAAAGATCCTGAATTCGTGCAGATTTGGGCACAAGGCCCGCATCCCTGCATTGTCTCTGCACGCTATCTAGCTTAACGTTTGTTCTTGTTTGCTCAGTAAACACTTGCTCATTGCAGGCAGTTTTGTTAAACAGCATCTCATTTTCCATCTCATCCCAGACATCAAACGTCTGTGAAAGCCCTCGGGGTCTTAGCATACTAAAAACCTTAACAAGGTACACAGGCAGGGGAGGGGTCTCAATAAACACTCCCTTTGATGTCTGTGTGTTTAAGTTCGCCAAGGCAACATCATAATATCCTATATTTCTACGAGGTTTTGCCGTGTCAAAATGATTACAGATCACTATTTTGACAGAAGTTATATATCGTCGCTCTTCCCGCGGCCTCGTGCTTTTGATTCTCCGCTTTGCTTTGTTCTCCTAACTTCTCATTACCGTCTCACTCAGAGAAGGACGGCGGATATGGCAGCTCTTTGAATTACAGTAAACGGTACATGTCATCACTAAACGGGGAGAGCAGCCAATGTGTGATCTTTGGTTTCAAATCAACAAGTGGTTTTCGCTCTTGTAGACTACAGTCACATTGCTTATGCTACAAAGTTACTTTAATATTGCATGTATTGTAGGGTCCGAGCAAATAATACAACGCTGTTTATTAAATTTTACTATTCAGGTCTAAAGTGTGGAGTCCTTTGAGTCTTGATTGACTATTTGGGGTCTTTTCATCTGTCGCCATGCCAATCTGTCTCTCTGTAGCGATTTAGTTCTTTTTTTTTTTTTTCTCCCCCTCTATTGCTATTCAACTCGTCTGGTTTATCAGTTCAATAGACTTGCAGCTCAAATTGATGGGTGCTTTATTGGCATGACACAAATTGAGCATACTTTGCCAAAGCAGAAGCTGAGAACAGAGTTATGTTCATTACAGAACAATAATAATCCAAACAAAAACAGTTGGGGTATTTATGTTGCTATTTTCCGTCGACGTGTCAAGCATTTCTTTTTTTTTTTTTCAGCTTAAATTCTGAATAACCAAGCCTTTTCTTTCCCGCAGGACTGATTTGACTTTTAAACTCGGTGAATGTTTTTTTTTTTTTTTTGCTTGTTTTTATCAAAGTAAATCGCTGAGCGCCGCGCCTAAACGTTCAGGCTGAGGCGATGACTTTGTCAGAGCGGATGTTTGTTTGTGCTGCGGATGCTCAGAATTTGGCCTTCGTTTTGTTTTCTTTTTTTGTTTCTTTCTTTCTTTCGAGCTGCGTGTGTCACACTTTTTCATGCCAAATACATTTATTTGTCCTCTGGATGCCTTTTATAATGTGTCTGAGCACATCCGCTGTAACACTGTACATGTGTGGGCAAAGCTTGTCCTTAACTTTGCTGTGTGTTTTTCCCTTTTTCTAGCCTCCTTTTTTTTTAAAAAGCTAAAAACTGTCAAGCGAGTAGCAATGTGGGATATGCGGTATTACATTCGTTCTCATAAACATTTTACTTCATAATAGACTTTAAACAACATCTTATAATGAAGTGTTTTTAAAGTGTTTTCCCATAATGCATTTTTCTCCTCATTAGTATTCGCCTTGCTGTTGCATCCTCTCCCCCTCTTTTGTCAGTTCCTCTCCAATAATTGCAAACTCTCAATCTGTCTGGCTCCCTCTTCCTCATTCAGCATCATTTCTTCCCTTTGCTCTGTGATCACTCTCGCTGTCTATTTCTCCTTCCTCTGTGCCTCCCTCTCTCCTCCCCTCTGTTCTGCTCTGGTGTCCAGGGGCCCGAGGGTGGATTTAGTTAGAGAAATGGTGTGAAAATGACAGAGTGTGAAAAGCAAGAAGGTGAGAGGAACAGGCAGTCGTAACCTAGTGTCTCTTGGAGCTCTTGACGCTGATCCAGTATCTGATCCAGTGTCATCCATTTCCTTACCACGAGATACCCGAATGAAAAAAAGAACTGACTTGGAAACATCCTCTGCCTCCCACAGGACGCCGTCCGCGGGACTCCCCCGTCATCATTTAGGATTTCACAGTATGTGAGGAGCCTGAATATCACAATATCTGGTGTCATACTTTTTCAAGATAATCATTTTTTAGATTCCAGCACATGAATACAACATGAACAGGGCAGCCACAGACCCAACAGCTATCTATCTTTTGTTAGAAAACGGTTCCCAGTGAATACAAATTTTATGCTATAGGGTGCCTGAGGCGGAGATCTCCAAACCTTCGCAAGTCAAACCAGAACAGCCAACCAATGCTGAACTTTAGAGGCCGGTATTATGTTGATACGCATCCATATCAATCTGGAAACAAAATATCTGCTGATATACTTATGTGGCCGTTATATTTCTCTCGCTCTAATACTGCTGTGGGAAAATTAGAGAACGTATGTTTGGTTTTCTTTTGGGTGTTTTTGAGTCTTTCATAGAATCCTCTTGATGGATAGATGCAGTTTAATCTTTGATGTGTACTTAATGCACAGTTATCTGTTGAGATTCAATCAACAAAGATTCATATATCATTATTATATAACGTGTATGTATGGTAATATCACACCCACACATTTTCACTGCTGTTCTACCTGGGATTCTTCGATTTCTGGCCACTTGCAAGGCATTCACATTTGTTTTCACTGATTGCATACGAACCTTTATGCTGGATGATTTGCATTTTGCCGTTTTCACTTTTGTGATAGGAACGCTCGGTTTGACCGTATCCCACATTACCATACAGGAGGTTGAGACGCCGCTGTTGTCGTCTTCATGTCTTGAAAGACCTCCTCCTTCAGCTGGTCAGGGGAGATAGATACACTCATGCGTGCACACAGGCCACACACTCATTATAATATATAATATGGCCATTATCATATTCCTAATTTGCACCCGAATGGTGAAAAACACAAAAGGGATGGAGGAGACACGGCACAACATTCCACAGCAGGGTCATAAATCTTGTATCCTCACCCCCCCCCATACACACACACACACACCCTCCCGACCAACACACACACAGCCGCGCACACACACGCACATACACACATCTGTCAGATGTGCACTGCAATAATTAGGTCTTTCAGGTTATGATAATGTTTGTGCTGTTTTCTGGTTCATCTGCTCACTGGTGCACAGAATGCCATTAATCACACCAGTCTAAATCACATGCTGATTCAGCCACAGTCTCTCACTGTGTATATGTGTGAGTTAGTGTGTAAGTGTGCATGCCTCATTTGATGGTGTGTGTTTTCGTCTCTGTACTGACAGAGGCGAGAAATGAGAGAGAATGAGGGAGAACGAGGGAATGAAAGAGGCCAAGAATCACATGGGGGTCAGGAACAAGACAGATGTAGTGAAGGTGGATTCCCTAATAATGCACATCAGACCGGGCTTAGCCTGTCTATCACCCTCTGTTTTTTTGTTTCTCCAAGCTCACACCTCTCTCTGTATTTCAGTGTCTCGACTTTCTCATCCCCCTCTCTCCTGCCACAAGCCACCAGAATTCGGACTGCTGCAGATGGGGCTCATGTGATATCTCTGTGTTTACAGGAAGAATAAGCATTATTTTCTTTTTCTTTTTTTTCTTTCAACAAGGACAGTCCTTTTTATAGCAGGGTGGCATTGGGCTCTGTCATGCTCCATGTGTCGTCCCTACTGTAGTGTCCTTGAGCAAGACACCAAATCCCTCCCAAAAGACCACAAGAGAACCACAAGTTCATTCGGTTACCAGCTTTGCATGTAGGATGAGTGTTACATAAGTTCTTTCTACAAAGTGACAGAGATTCAGAGAGCCTCTATTGTTCCTGTAATATAATTCTTACATAACTTTCATGTCCTGTTGGTTCTCGGGTGACATTGGATATGCACCATGATCATCATGATTGAGGTACAAATTTCAGTTTAACTATTGATATATGAGTTACTGCTATAGCAAACCTGATGGATCATGGAAAAAAATGCACACACCTGTCTGAAATCGTGTCTTACGCTGAATCTTCCATCCTTTTACTCAACAGGAGATATTCATATCTCTAACAGATTCTTTGTGGATAATTATCCCACTGATAAAAGGAGCATTTTGCTCCGACAAGGTTTTTAAGGTTTGCCTCGGTAACACTTTGAATCACTTTTCCTTTGGAGTTTCCAGTGTGCTAAGTCATTCACCACCTTTTGTCACTCTTAATTTGTTGCTAACTTGTCTTCGAATACATTTTTTTTTTTTTTTTGCTGCCAGTTTTTGCAGTTTATTAAAAAAACATGTATTTTCCAGCCTGCCAGACAATAGCAGAAGACATGGTTTTATAATAAGACCAATGCCATGACATTGCTCTCTTGGGTATTAGTCTCTATTCTTTAGTGCAGAGAGAGCATCTCCAAAGACTCGAAATCACATATAGTCTCACAACTTTTGTTTTTTTCCCTGAGTCATATTTTCTTTTGTTCTCTTTTGCCTTTATTCCCCTTTTTCATTTCCTTCTCTTTCTTTTTTCGCTACATTACCTTGCCCCCCCCACCCCACGCAACACTAAGACATGACACATGCTGTGTTTGCACACTAGAAACTGGTGATATGTAGACGTGATGTTGCCTCTGAAATATGTTGGCATATTAGAGGAAGCCCTATGAAGGCCTTTGATTGTCCACGTATCTATGTTTAGCGTGTCTGTGCGTGTGTGTGTGTGTGTGTGTGTGTGTGTGTGAGAGAGAGACATTTGAGGATGAAGTAGGGAAGTGGGAGATTAAAATATCATCTTGTTAAAATGAACCCAGACTGTGGCTGAGGAAATATGTCAACGTATCGTTACAGTCTGACAATAACACTGTGGCCTTGTGTGTCACCTGATATAACAAGAATGAGTCTTTGTTCTCTGGCTGTAAAAGTAATCTAACTCCTATTACAGCACTGATGCAGTGGATCTGTTTTACTTTGTGTTTCCATCACAGAAAAAAAAAAGCCTGTACAGGCAATACGTCATATTGTGTATGACGACTTTTATGGCTTGTAGATGGATCATCTGTAGATAATCAGTTTCATGAGACTGTAACAGTTGGTAATTCATTCACTCACAACACCATATTTGTAGATCAGGATGAACCCACATTTTTTTATTTGATTCTATATCAAATATTGTCGACCCAGATTCCCGTCCATATTCATGTGCCGCCTGTTTTCCGCCTTCCTCATGTTACTCCGTGCTGTTTCTCTGCGTCCTGCATAATTTCACCACCAGCATGTTAAACGGTCGCCTCATTCACTGTGTGTTTCCAGTGAAGTATCTGTTGTAAAGTGCACCCAAAAAGTAGCACCCCGGTGTTTTGCATGCAAGCAGATAAAAATAATAAAGTAAAAGTAACAAAAACAGCTCAAGCTGATTTAGCACAACCTCTACTGCTGCAGAACTTGACTTTGACTTGATTAGACTCCACATTTTTCAGTGTGCTCATTGTTTATCCTCATCATGTTTCTTAAAACATAATACCACTAATGTTCATAACATTTCGACACGTACAATTGAGTCATTAACATTGGTCGGGACTTGCACCATCTACAAGCATATAATTTCCACATGCCAGCTTCTTTGAAAACAATAGGATTGGCTCACTCAGCTGTAGTCCATTACCTTTTGAGCTTACAGCCCTGAAACACTTAAAATCCATTCATCAGCTCTCTGACAGGCAACCCACTGCAAACAGATTCAGTCATGCAGTGAATTTTTTACCTTAACCCCCCCCCCATCCCCCCCCCCCCCAACAACATTTCAACTTCTGACCTCAGCGTCCACCTGCACAGAGGCTCTTTCATCATACAGCACATCTTCTTTATGGTTCAATCACACACACACACACACACACACACACACACACACACACACACACGTGTAGACTTAACATAACTCACCTACACAGACACACTTAAAAGCTTCATCACCTTTGACCTTGTGACCCCAGTTAACTAACTAACCTCTTGTTATTTCCCCTGTTCACTGCACCTCTTTGTGTGGGGCCTCACTGAAAAGACCCAGTCATGCAGCACTGGTAGCCCCAGGGCGACTTCAGCTTCCAGTCTATCAACATATCCATACATCTTTCTTTGACGCTGACCCGCAAAATGACTCCGTCACTTGTTCGCTTGAGGATCTGAACTTCTAACCTTGCTTTCTTTGCCATGGTCATTTCCTGGCATCTCAACACTTTCTGATGGTCTTTATACTGCATGCCGTTAATATTAATGTGAAGCCCTACACGACGCACGGCAGCAACAAGCGGAGCACTTAGCATTTCTATATTTGAACTTGACCCTGTTGTTTACATGCGCTTGTGTAATGTACGGTGCAAGCAGTTTATTCAGAGAGTCATGAAGCCAGTGGCAAAATAACACAACTTTTATCCTAGTTTTATTGACAGATCTTCACGTATACAGCCAGATTCCATAGTCATTATATATGTCTAAGACATGTTTAAGAAATTAAATCCACTTCACTTTTTCCACATTTGAACTCTTAGCCTCCTTGTTTATGTATGACCATGTGTTACTAATGCAAGGCGTCCCTCAGCACTACGACCGGGCTGTTAAAAATCTGGTCCCCAAACTAGTCAAGTAAAAGTTAATGATGCATACAGTTAACTCCTTTCCAGATGAACTGAATCTGAACTTCATAGTTTGCCGCACGACGCTGTGCAGATCTATTTTCTGACCAGCTAATATGAGGTTTGTAAATACATAATTAACCGCACAGTGACTCTGCGTTAAATGGAATTAAATTGTGTTTCAGAATAGCCTGAAATGGAAATGAATCTTAAAATTGAATCACCTCAGATTGAACTCACAACCTCTCGCCATGTTTCCACCACACCAGTTTTCCTAATGTTCAGTGATGTACTAATATCCTTACCTTAGGCTTTGTGCCGCCTGAAGTCAGGACATGTTGATTGAACTGCTGTTACTTGCTTTCTCTCATGATAAAAAACAGGAAGGAGTCAGTGTATATGGTGTAGCTGTTAGGAAGGAAGAGAGGTATTGGAGAGAGAGAGAGAGCGCAATTTAGTCTTATATAACTGCTTCCTAACTATCTCGAAGTTGAAAAGAACTTCTCTTGAACGACTTTAATGTTCATCCTTTTATGGTTTTTAATAGTGCTTTGACATTCTTTTTATTAATATTTCACTCTCACAGATTTTCCTTTGGTTTCTCCGTAATAATTGAGTTAAACCGTATGCCACGGAAATATTATCTTTTGATCTGTCAAGAAATCACTTAAAAGCATCGACCAGAACAGCCCCGCTTGACCTGGAATTCGCGGTCTTATTGAGGAGCGTGAAAACAAGGAGATATGAGGCTTCAGCATTGACGGTCCCCCTCACTCATGGCACCACACTGCTGTCCCAAATGTTTAAGGAATTTTTAAAAAAGGGAATTATTCAGAAAAAAAAGTCAAGACATCTCTTCATGGTGGAAAGACTTTAGTGGCAGAAGTTAGTCATTATTCCCCTCATGCCTTTAAAAACATTTTGTAGTCTCACTGCCTGCTGCCATTTGAACTTGTGAAGTCTCTCACAGCTTTGAACTGTATATCCATGCCTTTAAGTTCCACCATTGTTTGTGCGCTCACCAGCATCAATGGGTTGCATCTGGGCCACATGTCAAAACGGTTAGCCATCAACCGCCAGTCAACAAACCAGTGACACACCAGAGCAACTCAGACACTCCTTTAGCCTGCATATTTATCCCCACCCAAATGAGTTCATGCATTTTTTTTTCTGTATTGGAGGTTGTTTAAGTGTGAGTGAACAACTAGGACACTTCCGCTTACTGTACACATTCTGCACTGCCGAGCGAGGAGCTACGTGTTTATGCTTTGTGGTACCGTTTCAAGCAGCAAGAAGACGAGGAGTTTATCTTGAGGTTAACCTTGGAGCCATCTCAGTCTAGAGTGTACATTTAAAAATGAATTTTTAATGTTCATGCAAAACTGGTATGAATATAAAACATAACAACAACATATAAAACAGAGCTGAAGTTTTGAATCATGTATGAAGTTTTGGTGTATATACACTACCAGTAAAAGATAAGAGTTAAAACATATAGTAGAGATAGTGAAAATGTATGTTACATTATAGTATAATACATCACAGGTCTCAATGTTCAACCCTAGCCTGATCCAAGCCATTTTATTCAGGCATGGCAACATTTATTTGTCCAAAACTCATCCTAAAACAGACGTTCAAACAAATCAAAACTCTCAGTGTATCGAGGTGAGTAGGTTAGCGCTTTACAATCAGTAATGTTGTCAAAATCTTCATCACAAGGTGAAATCCTGAAAAATAGTTTTTTTTTTTTTGTTTGGTTTTTCCCTCTTTTACTTTTTACATTCTCTGTGACTAACCACCCAGAACACACTGAATCGCAAGTCATAACCTGTAGGCTTCTTCTGCTGCACAGAAGTGTGTTTGTGTAAGATGAAATGGAGCATCACTGCACTGCAATCAGAGTTTAATTACTGAAAATGGTAATTGTGTCACGTTTTAGGTTTGAACGCGGCCCATATATGTCAGCGCTCTCAGGTCTTGTTGAGTTCGGGCTGAGGCATCTAGTGTGAAACCACCATGACAGGTTTTATTTAGGCCCACTTTGATTTTTTTTTGTCATTTGAATTTATCAGCGATTCAGTCTCTTATGGGCTGGGAATGGTTTTCTCCCCAGAGGCAGATGAAACCCATTCAAAGCCTATTGTGTGATTTGAAAAAGCTTCAGGATTTGTCCAAATATGGCAGAAAATAAAATAAGGCTGTTTCTCTCCCGCTGTCCCTTGCCCCTCTCTTTCTTTCTCTCAGACACTCTTGAGATTGTTGCGGTCCTGCTCAGTAACCACTGCTCCAGTTCCCACAAGCTCAAGCACAGCTCATTTCAGAGAGCAGTACTTGTGAGGGTAGCAGACCCCAGATAAAAGTTAATTAGGACTCTGGCAGCAGAGGATCAGACAGAAAGAGGGACAAAACAACAGAGATGGTGTCAAAGGGATAACTTTTTTGCGCTTTTAATATTTTCCTCCTCATCAGGCTCACGCCATGGCAGACCATAACTCCCCATCCTGGCGCTTTAAATTCCAAAGTAGCATGTTAGCCATGCTGGCATTCATCATTAAAACCAATAGGTAACACTAGCTGTGAGCTAGCTCGTTAGTTCACAACCAAAGCCACTGGTTTCAAGGAAGAATGCACCGCTAATGATGTGTTTTTATGTTAGCTCAAGAACAAATTAAGATTTTTCTTCTTTTCATGATGTGCAAAAAAAAAAAAAAAATCCCCAGAGAGGACAAATAACACACCAACAAATCCCAAATGTTGTTGAATCTTGTTAAGATTAGAATTAAATTAATTGTGACAAAATATGGGCCCCACAGGACAGCAAAACTGTGAAAAGAAATTGCAATGGGAGAAGCTGTGGTGAAGAGTGGGAGAAAGAATAGGCGGTGATGGAGCTAAAGATAGAATGGGGACATTATAGAAAGATAGATTCACCGTCTTGAGCTGTAGTTTTGAGTGGAGGAGCACACTAATTATTGAGATAAAGGAGGGATTGGAGAAACAATTGTTCGCTGTGTTTGAGTATGCATGAAAGAAAGGGAGAGGGCGAGCAAGAAGAAGGCAAGAGAGAGAAATATGGTCAGTAATGTGTCTGTAATAAGGTCAGAGGCAGAAGTCCATTATGAAACCCCTCGAGGCTCTATTTATAGTGACCTAAGGAGGGATGGAGAGAGGGAAGGATGTAGAGAGCAAGTGAGACGGTGGAGAAAAAAAAAAAAAAGAGTTTGAGATGAAGAGGTAAAAGAGGGAAGAGAGGAAGGCTGAAAGAGGGAGGCTGGAGGGAGGCGGTGAGTGAAAAGATGCCAGCAAGCAAAGCGGGGAGGAGAAGTGTTGGAAAAGAGTGAAGATGGGAAGGCGAGAAATGGGGATGGAAGACGAGAGGTGGAAGGATGCCAGACAGAGAGAGAGAAGGATAGAGAAGGGAAGAGAAGAGAAGAGGAGTGGAAGACAGCAGGGGAGAAGGAGAGTTTGGCTCAGCGAGGGAGAGAAACGGAGTCGTGCGGTCGGAAGGAATGAGGGTGTTAGGGAGGGACAGTAGAGAGGAGGGATAAGAAGGCGAGACAGTGAGCCTCCAGATGGAGAAAGGCATGAGCAGTGAAATGTCTGATCCAATTTCGTCTTCAGCTCTGTACAAAATAGCCAAAATATGGGAAAATCTTCAAATGAAATAAGCCTATAAGCTCTTCTTTATCATTTGAGTTGAGACCATCTTTATTATTTTATTGTTTGCTTATATGTTTGTGTGTGTGTGTGCATGCATGTGTGTTTATTGTGCCACTTTTTCCTCATCAAATAGATTATCTACAAAACTGGACTCAGCCATGGGAAGCAATAGGGATGATGAGATCTGTGATGGGGGGATGGAAGGATGAAAAACATGGAAACAGACATGTAAAGCAGGAAAGGGAAGGAAGAGGAGACCTAGTCTTGGACAAAGTTGCTGGGAGCATAAAGGGTCTATTTGAAATATGGCCCCTGAAGGGCAAAGGATGGCTAAATGAATGTCATTCCTCCTGCCTCCGAAGCAGAAGGAGAGAAAAAAAGTAGGCTGCAAGAAACAGGGGGGAAAAAAATTAAATAACAGAATGGACAACATGAATATAAACAGGTTTTGTAAAGGAATCACCCAAGACATTGCAGACGAGGATGAAAAGGAGCCAAGAGACGTTTTGGACAGATAGAAAAGAAGTAATCATAAAGACAGACAGACCTGCAGAGGGAGATACTGACAGGTGGAAAGTGCAGACGCACACATTGAACACAAAAGGGGGGAAAAAAGTCAGCCGGATAGTGAGACGTGGATCATACAGCACAGATGTAAACACCACCAGCCAGCCCATACTATCAGTTGTCAGCCACCCAGTAAAACATTACCCTATCTCCTTGAAAATAGAAGTCTTTCCCCGGCCAATGTTTTGATATTCTAATGCACTGCCCTGCGCTGGCTCCTTGTATTAATAGCGATGCTGAGCTGTGATAGTAGAACATGAATGAAAGCGAAGCCTTGCTTTCCCCTCAGGCCTGGGATAAGGGAGGCAGAATCCATCTGGAAGATAACATTACACAGCAACTCGCACAAGTTTGTACCCCCACAAGCTTACATAAGACTATGCATATGAATGAGATGTTCCATCTGCATGTGGATAGGCGCGGCATGCATGTATTTGTGCGTGAAATACAAAGGGGGACTTGTGCATTATGGAGCTGATAACCGTTCTTCATGGTTGTTGAGATGAAAATAATTATTCTTCTCCAACTGTCCATGCGCTTTCCTGTTGTTTCTCCTTGTTTTCTTATCAGGTATTATTACTGAATTATTCAGTTTCAGACAGACCCTGAGATTAAACAGCTTTGTGAATTGCACTTGTGTTTGGCAAAAGAAACACAACCGTGTTACGTTGCTAGTTGTGGAAAATATGGAAAATTTCTTCTTTTCTTGAGTCCGGTGTAGTCTGGTTTTTATCTACTGGAGAGAGGTAGAGAAGAGGATTTGAGAGTAGGAGAGAGGACACTTGCCCTAGATGGCCTCGCCATTACTGGTTCTCACACCAGTGACCTAGTTCAGGAGGAGGAGGAGGTGGAGTTAAAACCTGAAACAGATTGGTCCTCGTCTGGCCTCGCCATCATCGCGGCGGCTTATATGTGACATTTAGGGTTCCACCCACGTCACGATTCACATGAAAAACATACGAATAGCCTCATGGCTTGGTGCTCAACCTCGAAAGAGAGGAGTCAGATATTAACCATTTCTGTGGCCCGTCATGTGCCGTTCACCCAGGTGTATCAGTACACCAAAGCCGAATCGCACCACAGAAATTGTAGATAAGCAGCAGCTTAAGAGCCATTTTGAGACAAACGAGGCGTACTTGCTCCCAAGTTCTTCATGTGGAGCACTGCTACTGTACACCCTTCCTCTCTCTCTCTCTGCCTCGCTGTGCTTCTTAGCACAGGAAGCTGCTTTCCAAAAATCGCGTGGAGCGAAGAAGGAATAGCTGAAAAGATCACATGAAGAAAAAGGCTTGAAGCAAGGAAACATGCTTAAGGGGAGAACGGGGAGAGAGTGACACAAAGGAAAGTGGGAGAGCAGAAGAGGAAAGACTAAGAGAGAGGAAGGGAGTGAGGCTGTATGATAAGGCAGCATTTGTAAATTGAGGACAATCATAGATGCATATACAGCCCTGTGAAGAAGCTGCGCGTGTTTGTGTGTGTGTGCATGCAACGTTTGCAGGTAGGCAGTGTGAGATCACTCGCTTGCTATTTTTCATGGCTGACTCTGCCAAACACCCACTCATCAGCTGCTCCTGTGCTGTACGTGTCTTTGCTTAAAATGCGGCTGTGCCCAATTGTATATACGTGTGATGTATGTCCAACAGTGTGTGCTGGTAAGTTTCTCAGTCTGACTCGCAACCAAGCATCGCCTGGTGTTTATGCATCAAGTGAAATGCAGTATAGATTTTTTTTTTTTGATGATGATAAATCTTATTCCTTCATTGCCACCCTTTTCTCCTTTTTTAAAAACACCTGCTTCATCTGGAGTGCCGTGACCTCATAACACACAGTTTATCCGAGAGATATTCAGATTCTTCTGATTGACTAAACCTGCTTTTAAGTGAGATCTCTTCTATTTTTTCTTCTTGAGTTCATCGGATTGTTGCAGAAACTCCTAACCTCGCTGATGATCTCTGAGTTTTCAAGCAAATCATTTGTAAGCTTACTTGGAGTTTGTAGCAAAGACGGCTGATAAAAGTTTTTTTTTTTTGGAAAAGTCACTGGATCATGAAAGTCAGTAGGCTTCATCCCCTGTGGACCATGAATGTCATGGCAATAAATCCAATAGTTGTTGGGATATTTCAGTCTGGAACAAAGTGGACAGGCCGAGCATCCTTAGGGATGTGCTCCAAGAACAGCTAAAAACTCAAATAAATAACTTTCAGATTAGGACTGTGTGATATGATCAAAATCATGATTTCATATCCAGATACGATACATATCATGATCACAAACTCAATGAATGATTTATGGTTTTTAAAATGTTGTTTCTCATTTTTTATTACTTTTAAGTATACACATATTTTGTCTTACAAGGCATGTACAATATTTTACACATATTTCTTATTTTTTGTTGTATGACGTTTGCTACACATTATATTCATGCTGACTGCAACTATATGTACAACGATTTCAGTAGAATAGATTGCAGTACATCTTATCTTAAATAGTTTAGATAAATTGACTACATGGAAAGACATTTATTGTTACATTTTGCACTTACTTGATGCAGATGTAAGTTGCAACAGCCAAGTCTGTGTTTCGTTTTCAACACTTGATGACACTTTTGTGGCACTTTATACATACAAAGGACAGAAAATATTGCCATGACTGTATGTGTCACGCAAAAAAATAAAAACTATATTATATAAGTAAAAGACACATTGCACAGCATGTTGCTAGACCCACGTATAATAACATGGACTGGTATTGACCAAAAAGAGATATTGTTATCACAACAAGAAGTACTTGTAGAAATACTCATGCATGCAAGCACATGCACAAGAGGTAATTGATCAGGGACTGTAGCTATTGACTGAAGCTATTATAGACTGATAGTGACCTCAGTATAACCTCCAAAATGCTGCTATAGAATATTAATTACTCACACTATATCAATGCAGATTCATACAAAATACAGTAATGTGCAACTAGGGAAATGGGATGTATATTTACATAAATACACATACAAATTCATAAACATACTGTACCACTGTATAGATTTACAGTATGCCTGTTTAATAATGCATGCGTATTGACATCCCTCCTTCCACACACGCACACATACACACACTAATATGCACTTTGACTGTGTTCTGACCCGATAACTGGAGGCATTGCAGCTTCATTCATTCAGAATGTTAATTTGGGAGTAAATAAAATATTCAAGTCATAGGCACCACTGCTCTTTGTGTGTGTGTGTGTGTGTGTGTGTGTGAGTTTTGTATTCATCTACTGTAAGTGGCTGGAGCTGAATGCGTTAGGGTGTGTGGCTCTAATTATTCAGACTGTGAATTAACTGGGCTTTACCCTATAATGTATGAATACATTTTAACAAGCAGTGATGCCTCTCTAACAAATACACAATGGAGAATATCAAAAGGTTGTCATAATATTTGTTTTCTTTTTAACTGTGAATGTCAAAGTAGATAGAAAATGACATAATTCTTTCATTTATGCTCTTTCTTTATGTCTTTTAATTACTGTTGCCTATTTTGTATGTGCAAGTCTGTTGTATGAGGAATTTATTATACCGTATAGACCCAATTAAAGTATATGCTATGCGTCTTAACCTCTAGACCATCAGGATAGCTTGCACTTTTTTATTCTACAAACAGTGCCTCTCTTTACTTCTTATTTAACTGAGGCCAGCTGTGGCCCAACAGAGTCACCTCTCTGCAGGCAGGGTCGTAAATCTAGTTCCAGGCTTTAGTTGGGGCCTTATATGTCACACACAATGAAAGTCCAAGGACGCCAACCAGCTGTCACTGTCTGCTCCCATATTGAGCTTTCAAGTACTTTCTTCTATTATGAATTGCCTAGCATAGCCCTGAAAGCCTGGTGTGTATATATAATTGGCTGTGACAAGGAGTGTGCTGTGCATGCTATATTATATCTTCCTGGGGTTATTTCTGTCATGGTTAGCTACCCAGTCTTTGAGGAACTCCTATCCTATGTAAAACAATGCAGATGTTAATTTGTACTAGATTCGGTCTGAAAGCCCATCGAACCCAACCCTGCAGATCTGAAAAACAATGCACTATAATGCAGTTCAGTACCACAAACAACTACTTTAGAATCAATACCTCTTGACAAAAAGCAACTGTGCTGATCTTCATAAATGTGATTTGGTTGCATTATGTTTGCCGTTCTGTTGTGTCTTTGAGTTTTTTTCTGAAGTTTGTACTCAAATATATGTAAATGCACTGATCCCTTTGGACAAGGTCACGGAGTGATTAAGTTCTCTTACTTTGCATGTCTAGTCGTGTCTTGAATAATGTGGCTTTTATCAAAGTGCCGAATGGGGGATAAGACCCTGATTAAGTTTCAGATGGATGCAGATGATGTGTGGTTGCCTGGCGTCTCATTTCAAAAGGGATATGACACTCCAGGACCTGGTGTAAAATTCCCTGGCACGCTATGTCAAGTAGCTGAACTGACTTAACCTGCCCTTGATCTCTTCTTTATAAACAGATTTGACTCTCAGAAATGTCACCCCCTCCACACACACACACACACACACACACACACACACACACACACACAAACAAACACACCACACACACACCTCCACACTGGCAGTGTATATTTTATCATTTGTGAACCAGCAACACTTTGCTGGTCCTTGCATTATCTGAAATACACAGAGAAAATGGGGAAACTAAAAGTGTGGGATCACTGGAAATAACAACAAAACACATTACTGCTGTTAAAATAGTTTGAAAAGGCTCATCTTAATTACTCTTATTTCCAAGGAAAAGACATTGGAAGTAGAGTTGCTAGCGATAATATTCTAAACACATTCATAAATAGAACGGGCCACATGGATTACAGGTATATCTTGAGGCAAAACTGGGTAAACAAAATCTTACTCACACATATCTACTGTTTCAAAGCATGAATAATTGAATTAATGGAAGGGTAAACGCTTAAGATGGTTCAGCACCGAATCCTCAACGAAGTGTGTTTCAAAAGAGACAAAATCCATGAGTTATTTTCTTAAAAGCAATTTAGGAGACAGACGAAGAGGGAGCGACAGAGAGAGGTGAAAGAAAGCCGTGTTCGTGGAGTAGGTGAATATCTGATAAGATTATTCCATCTCCAGCACTGTGTGTTGTGCACTGCACGCTCGTGTGTATACTTAAGCGTGTGTGTGTCCGTGAAGGATGAAGACCTGCTCTATAGGTCTATCTATCTATGTGCTTTTGCTGTGTGTGTGTGTGTGTGTGTGTTTGGGAAATGGGCGGCATCATATATCTAATTCCAGAGCGTTGATATACTAGCTCCCTACTGTCCCATCATCCCTCACTCACTCTCTTTCTTTCTCCACCTCTCCCTCAATGGCTATAAACTCCCCAGACCTTTTCAAGATTTCAATAGGTCTATTGAGTTGAATGTGTTTATAATAAAGAGTAAAGGTGTGTGTGTGTGTTTGTCTGTTTTGGGGGGATGATTGTGGGCTGGCGCTGTGGGTATTATGAGCTGCAAGAATCGGTATTTGTATTTTCCTGTGCTCACGAAACACTGTGTCTCTGTGAGACAGTAAGAGCGACTCGGAGAGGGAGAGTGATGGCAAGAAAAAGGAGAAATATGTGAGCCCATGTGTTTTTTTCTTTTTGTCATCGTGTACATACATATTTTGCACCTTTGTGTCGGCGTGGGCGTGTGTTTTATTTCACGGCTGCAACTTGTGTAACTTGGCAGCACATGTGTTTGAGATAGATAGGGATTGCCCATGCTTTTGCTTTCTTAGTTGTTCGTGTCTGTGGTCGATAGCGGTTGCGAGAAAGGATTAGGGGTGGAGGGGGTATTGTTTTTAAGAGTTTGCATGTCTATTTACGGTATGTGTGTGTGTGTGAGAGTGTGCCTGTTTCTCAGTTTGCGTACGTGTTTTTGCAGCTGCTGCTGATTGTGACTCGCTGATAAGACGTTAAGAAGTATGATCTCATGATTTCCACGGCTACTGCACTGATACACATCATAGACCACTTACTGAGAACACAAGACCCACACACACACATGCACCCACTCACACAGACTTACAAAACCCACATTCTTACCCATGAGGCATTTTGACCCTATATGGCTGCGTTTGGCTTGCTTTAGGACCTAGACATGGTTGCATGGCTCTGAATTCCTCAGACTCTTGACAACACTTGTTATTTGAAGAGATGTTAGAGTGATGGGTATCAGGATTATCGTGAAGTGGCCTCCAGGTCGATTTTCTTTAAAGTTTGGTAGGGACATCTTTTGCTGGATGACCGTTATTCACAGTTACACGTATCAATTATCTCACAAACCTCTTTTTTTTTTTTCTCCACTTATAATAGATCAGTCCATATTGTCAGTGACACTTGAACACGATTGGCTACTTCTGATGACATCATTCTCCGCAGATTTACAGACATTTATTGGTCGGGTTTGTAGGTGTTCTGAAGTGGGCATGCCTTGAGGCGCAAGCGAGGGAATAAATGTGGTTTTTGCCCCCGGTGCATATTTACTACATACCGTAAATCGAACCTGGACATTGTTCTGCTACAGCCATCCATTATTGATGACAGCATTCAGGCAAGACGTTTATGAGGTGGGCTGTTAGGATCAGTAATTCACTCCTGTCAGGAGATCAGAAGAGAGCAGTCGGGGCAAAGAGGAGGAAAAACAAGGAGGGAGAAGATGCAGGAAGAGGAAAACAGATGGGAAGGGAAAAAGTGAAGTGGGGAGAGGGAAGGAGCCGCACAAGCAAGGATGGTGCAGGAGAGAGAGGGAGAGAAAAATAGCAGGCATTGCTGAGACAAAGCTTTTATTCATGGGAAATTTTCCTCTCCATCCCTCCCCCCTTTTTCTCCATTCCACCCACCCTTTTCTCTGGCTATCATGTTTCTTGTGCCAATCAATATTTTATAGCTGTCGCTCCAGAGCAATGAACCCCTCTCCTGCTCCCCACCACCCCCAGCTCTCTGAATGACAGATGAGGGTGAGAATGGGTGTTGGGGCAAAGTGAAAAGCAGGGAGGGGGGGGGGGGTACGAGGGTGTAAAGCAGAGTGGTGGGGGAAACATGGAGTCACAAGAAATAGCGCGAGTGAAAAGGGTGATGCAGCGCAGCTTCAAGTGAGAAAAGAAACTGACTGACTGAGAAAACGCATGAATGTGACACCGGATAAATAACGAAGAGTGGGCGAGAATTTCCCGCAGATAATGAAATTATGCAGCAAAAAAAAAAAAAAAATGTCCACCAATTTTCATACTCTCACAGAACTAATTACAGAACTAAGAGAGAAAATGTCAGCCTCGCGACATCAAAGTGGGGACGCTGCCTACTCATTTTCCCCCTATTTGTGCCTTGTTGTTTCACCTAAGCTGCTTTTAGCTTCTAGCCCACAGCACACTGCTTTTTTCTCCCCCCCCCCAAGATAAGGACCACAACTACACACATACAGTTAGGGTAGAGGAATGCAAGATCGTGTGTATGTGTGCACAAGCATATGAACGCACAGTTGTTGTGTTGCCCGTTTTGTGTTATTGTGTGTTTGTAGGACTGTTTTGAAGCCGCGACACATTAGGGATGGAGAGAAAAAAAAAAAGAAATTCGAACCTTGAAGTCGTGTCAAAATGTTCTCTGTGTTACAATTTTCCCATGAGTCACAGCTCTCCAGGTGAGGCAATCACACATAAGCACTACAGGCGCACGCACACACACACACACACACAAAGGTCTAGACAGTCTTAATGAAACTTGATGATGATGGAGTAGAGGGAAATTACAAGTTGGAAGTAAATGTGCTTTGTGTTTCTGTGCATGTGTGTCTGTTGGATGAAAAAAAGAGGGAAAAGAAAGAAAGTCCTCTTCCGCTCCCTCCCACCTGCTCTTGTAATCTTCTGTGTTTTGGTGACCTTGGCAACCTGGTGACAAAACATTCTTGGGGTCTCTTTGATTGAGGCCACGGGTGGGCGTGAAGTTTGGACAGGCTGAAAAGACAGTGGAGGAGGGAGAGCACAATGAAGGAGGT
Source organism: Protonibea diacanthus (assembly GCA_028641955.1). Classification (NCBI taxonomy): domain Eukaryota; kingdom Metazoa; phylum Chordata; class Actinopteri; family Sciaenidae; genus Protonibea; species Protonibea diacanthus. The sequence goes on along the minus strand of CM053985.1, from coordinate 17,315,235 downwards.
GGAGGATAAAGTTCTTGGTGCCCTCAGGCCAAATGAGCACACTTGCCCCCTCGCTCATCATCCTCTGCTGTCTGCTTTATCATTAAAAAATATTGTTTGAAATGTTCTAGTTGCCAGTCTGGTTTGAATAAAAGGGAGGATGGAGTTTTAATCAAATGTCTTTTGGATAATGATTCTGTGTTTTCAGCAGAATTTGAGGACAAAGCTAATTAATTTCAGCGGAATCATGAGATTGGTGGATTAGCTTGCAGCGGCGATGTAAATTAATGCAGATTTTTTTTTGCTTCTCGGTCATCCTTTGGTGAACTTTCACCTTTAAATTAGTGTCACTGACCAACGGCAACCCATCTTGGCAGCACTGACCTTTTAGGGAACAGGGAGCCAGAGAGTCCCAGCTGGAGGAAGTTACAGTATCAGAGCTCATTACCTGCATTGCACTATTCGCTTCTATTTAACCCTCTTATGTCGAACTATGAACTGCTTCACAAAGGAGGAATGGTTTGCAGCCCTTCTCCGTGGGGGAAGCATCAGGTAAAAGAGGTGCGATTCCACACACTGCAATGTGCGTCCCCCGTGAAGTTTGGTGATACATAGTTACCCATAACACCCTTCACTGTATAGGTTTGGTAAGACACAAAAATAAGATTCCTTTTTTAAAAAATTAATGACTCTGGTAGCCAGAAGGTTTCCACAAACAGACACAACAATCAGGTGCTGATTAAAGGTGCATTTTATGGCTCAGTGGAAGAAAATTGTACTCCGTCCAGGTCACCGGCTTGAGACACGGCAATTATTAGTGATCAAATGAGAACGACACCGTCTCACACACACTCAGTTCAAGGGACAATGCTGCTCGCTGGTGTGAATCACGGCACAATAATGAACGATTGGGGAAAAAAAATGCAGCATTTCCTTCCTGCACCAACTTCTGTGCCTGCTCAGGCCTCAAAGCGAGTCAATAAAACAAAGACTGATTGAGCTGGAAAGGCATTCTCTGCTGAACGTCAGTAAGTGTTAATAATTTTAACCTTTTGTCTTTTTCTCCTCCTGCAGTGAGAGATGATGATGATTTCCTGAGTCTGAGCGAACTCCCGGAAACCTTCCCATCTGACCCTCCGGAGCCTCTACCCCATTTCCTGTTTGAACCCGAGGAAGGCTACATTGTAAAGAATAAACCTGTCAATCTCTACTGCAAAGCGACGCCCGCCACGCAGATTTACTTCAAGTGCAACAGTGAGTGGGTCCATCAGAAAGACCACACTGTGGAAGAGAGGGTGGACGAAAACTCAGGTGAGTGAGTGAAGTCTAGCAGGCGCGCAGTCACATGGCACACAATCATGTACACAGATCCAACCAGAGATTTACTTGAAGTGCAATAGATGGATGGATCAGATTGCACTGCGAAAAAAACTGCCATGCAGGGAGTGTTTTCAGTACAGGGACTGTCAAACTTTTTGTCAAAGTTAGTACATTTTGACAGAGAACACTGTTAGTAAAAAGAAGTCTGTGATATGTTAAATGCTGTTGCATGTCAGCTCATACACGGGAGACACAGGAGATCTGTTTTTTTTTTTTTTTTTAGAAACACAGTTCAACTCTGAGCGAAATAACTGTTTGTGGGTGAGCATGTAGCATAAATGCACAGCTGGTGAAATATATCCAGATTTTTAGGTATTCTGCTGTTGCTGATTGAAACATCATCATCATTACTTCAGCTGTAAAGAACATTTGCTGTCGCTCTGACGGATGAGCAACGCAACTCAACATTTCAGAACCAGCTTTGCAGTTTTGTTGCGTTCAGCATAACCTCTTCACTGTAATAACTATTGACCATTCACTGCCGCAGCGTTGGCATTACTAATCTGCCATCATCTGCACTCTCTGAGACGAGTCTGACCTCTGCTCTCTGACCCATTACTTCCCGAGGAGGGGCACTCACGTGCTGAGGTCATTTGGTGGCCACCAATACACTTTATTACATGCACACACCGAGAACTATTACACGTATTAACTATATGTATTATACATAATATTAAACAGACCTGGGACCTGCAGTAATAGAATGAGACCTGACCCAGACCCGTATAAACTTGGATCCAAACCTGAACAGGTCCCTGGTTGGATCTCATTTTCATTTCTACAACAGGTGTCACATCCTTGACTGTTTGTACTATATATATATATTTTTTTAACATATCTAAGCTGCACAGGTGGAAATCCCCTCTTTCCCTGCATATTTGTTATATCCCTGACACTGATGATATTTCACTCTGTGCGCTATAAAATTCTCACCATCCAGAAAATGTGGCCAACATTTTTCCCCAGGTTGTCTCATCGCTGCACTGTAAGCAAACAGGTTAAACCTATTATTCAGATGTTTAGTTATTTGTGCAGAACACTGGGTCACATGTCAAGTGTGTGTACGCAGCTGTCCAACTAGCAACGCCGTACTGCAATGTTCACAGGACAGTTTAATAGGATCCACAGTGATGTACTGGACTGCCGCCAAACTTCCACACTTGTCACTTGACAGCACATGGTATTACTCCGCTGGCTAGGTAATGATGAATCATGCTGTTGTGCTTTGGCAGGGAAACAAAGATATACACAACCTGGTTTCTTAGACTTAAGGTTGACATGAGCTCAGCTTATGGGTCTCCACCTGCTTGTTAATGAGCCTGAGTCCCCAGAGCAAGTGATTAAACACAGGCTGAAAACAGTTTGATTATATAGTGCCTGCTGAATGGGAGGCACAGAGGAGTTAACAGTAGAGCAAATCAGCATATCTGTGTTTGAATTGCTGTGGGGGGGGATTTGTGTGTGCAAAATACACAGCACATAGTTTATGTGCTCACTCGAAACACTCTGATATTTCTCAGTGTGTACATTGCATTGCAGTTGCGTGGAGGCAACTTTTTTTGATTCGATCTCGGCTCAAGTTGACACATCGACTCGCCCACCAAAGATTTCCCCCTGTAATACAAAGCAGACCCTGAAGCCCAAAGAAAAAAAAAACAAAAAAAAAACATTGTGTGTTCTTCAGTGTCCTGATTGTTGAGTGGGTCTGCTACAACGTTAAACCCAAGACAGAGACAGAAGCAACTGAGCAGTGCAGTTTGATGTTTCCCCTGATTCAGCTGTCACACATGAATAGTCAAGGAAGAGGAGAATAAATACAACAGAACCCGCAAGAAGTAAACATGAGAGAGGTGAAACAACAGGTACAAATATAGAAACACACACGGTGCCAGAGACTAGCGAGAAAAAAATAATGTTATATTCTCTGTTGGAGGGTGGGTCTCATATCACGCTACAGTATACTCCTCTTCCAACCCCTGTTGATTGTCTTCAACTCTGTGCAACTTGTTTTGATTTCTTTCGACGTGTTTCTTTTGAATAATTTTCTCCCCTTTTCATCTCTCTCCCTGCTTTCTCCTAGCCCGACATCTCTGTGAATATTTAATCACTGCTCTTTTTTTAACATTTTCTTTTCCTCTGTTTGTTTTCATTCACACTCTCTCTCTCGTGTCATCTTTAAACTTACTTTTTTCCCCCACTCTTTTCCACCATCAGTCCTTTTCTTCTATCTCCTATAAACCAAAGCCCTGAGGGCATTTTGCACCTTTCATTTAGAATGACAGGAAGGTGACATGTAATCATCTCTTTTGTTCATCCATGTGTTGGTCTCCTAGGCTTGCTCCCTACCATAATTTGTACATGTCTTTTCGTTCGCAGACTTTTTTTTTTTTTGGTATGAAATGTGAGAGGTGTTTATGAGCCACAGTAGCTTTTTAATATGAATGTAACCCCATTTTACCTGGCCATAATAGAGGTTACACAGGTTAGGCTGACAGCTGTATGTGTTTCCTTCCATTCTTTCCCGTCTCTGTGTTCCTGACATCATGCACAGCTGCTGGTCCTTTATTAGTCTCCCATCAGCTGTTCATTTGCTAGCTGTTGGATTCCAGACTGTGCGTTATTGAGTGGAAATTCTGTTCAATTAACGAACCGTGGATTTAGGATCTCTCTCACGCTATTTGTGATGGCCACCATGAGGTCTTGCGAGGGCTAGGATCACCCAGTCAGCCATAAAACTAACAAAAAAAGTCTGAGTTTTGACCTATGTCAGATCCAGTTTAATCTTCATGTTAGTTTCGATGGATCTCTTGCAGCCATATTAACTACTCGTGACTCATTATGTGCAAAACTTGATTTTACAGTAATCTCAAGTTGAAATAACCCTCGGGCCTGGTTAAAAGTATGGACTTGGTTTTCAATACTTGGACTGCTGCTTAATTTATATAGTACAAAGCCATCATCATGTCACTTTAATAAAAAATAATTGGCTGCTTGCTCCTTCGCTGCCTCAGGATACTTCAATGAATCAATTAAGCACACCACAATCCACAAGACATACATAATGAAATGAATAAACAAACAAACTGACGGCGTTATGCAACAAAAAAAACAAAAAAACAACAGCAAACAAATCAAATAGTAATATTCTGATATAATGAGACTTCATGCAAAGCACTTATAAAATACTTTGTATACATTATGCGACACGTTTCCTGTGAATCACATAGAAAGCTACTGTAGGTCTGTGCCTGGTGAATGCACAGTGTGTGTGCACGCTTTTATCTGTTTATCTGTGTGAAAACCTAAACTCCGTAAGATGTTTTCCCCTCTTTGTTTCCTGCTGTTTCACAGACACAGCTAGAAGCTATGGCCCCCATACTGCTTTTATTATCTCTGTCTTCTCGCTTACTCTCTCCCCCTCTGTCCCATCCTCTCGCTTTCTTTCTCTTCTCCTTTATCTTTCTTCTTCCTCTCCCTGTACTCCATGCTGGTCCGTGCTCTCCTCTAATTTCCACTGACTGAAATTGGAGAGAGCAGAGACAGATAAAACCTGAGCTTGAGGAAGAAGAAGTAGGGGATGATAGAGGGATGCTGATGGAGGGTGCCTTTGAGAGGGCTGGAAAGGCCAACAGATATCAGGGAATCACACTGAGGGGGAAGATGATATGAATCCTGCTGTGCTGTTTTCTTTTTTTTTTTCTTTATCTCTCGCTCTCTCTTTCTTTCCCCCTGTGTTTCTCATCCTTTTTTTTTTTTATTTTTTAGTTTTGCAGGAAACGGAAAGGCAGCTTAAGCGCTGGAACACATTGCTCATTTGATTTGGGGGGGGATCAAGATAAAAGTAAACAAAAGTTAACAAAAAAAAATGTACATTCAAAAGTTTGAACATAAATGAAACAATCCCAAAAGTTGTTTGTACCAAACAGCTTTTGTGTGTGAAATCCATTTATAAGTGCGTTCATATCAAACATGTTGTCTTACAGTAGGAGAGGAAAACAAAAAAATACACTAGAGTGCTGAGTTATTAGATGATCGCAAGGATAAAGAAAGTTGAATATAAAGAGGAAAAGCGGAGGACAGGTGTAAACAAATGAAAGTAGAATGTCTACCGTATAATACAAACCCTTCATGATGCACTGTTGCACAGATAATGTGTAACAATCATAAAAAAACTTATGATATCGTCTCACAACAGCCAAAGGGCATCATAAGTATGACTGAAATTATTCATAATCATTACAGACCTTTTTCAGCGCAGATATTTTGACATGTTTTGACAAGCAGGAAACGCACCGGTGTAATTAATAACATTAACAATGGCTCCATTTCGTTTAGTGTTTCCTGTTTTCTAATATGGTAGCCTACATGCTGACTCACTGGTATGATGATTACAGAAAGTAGCTGCAGCTAATGTCATTTGTTCCACCTGTGCTTGTCAAAAAGTCTGCCATGAAAAAAAAAACATATATGCTTATAGTTTTGTGTCATAGTTTATAGGATTCCTGACATGTCACTGAATACAAACGCATCATTCAACCCACGTCCACGCAATATTTTGCTGCTAAATCAGCCACCAGTTCACCGCCGTGTTTATTTTGCGAAGAGTCCAATCAGATTTAACTCTGGCGCACAGCATGGTGAGGCTTTCAAATGTTCTCCTACTCAGGAGATACTGATTGTTCATAAAATTCCATATAGACATAATGCAGGATGAATGACAAGGAGGAGGAGAGTGATTTAAAATTCAAGACAGTAATGAAGATAAAACGTCCAACACCTGGAATGCAGTTGTTAGTCCGTATCCTGCAGTTTGAGTTTAAAACTCTGCCCACGCTTTTTATCTTTCCTGCCTCGCTCAGGAGAAAATTTCACCAGTTGCAATCTTAAATTGCAGCAGACAGTGATGGACAGTACTTTTTAAAACACCCCTGGCTAAGATAAAAGGCATCATCTGTTGTCCTTATACACTAAAAAGTTTCAATTCAGACACACGATTGCAGATCCTTTTTTTTCCCCCAGATGTTTTTTTGAATTTTTAATAAAAAGTGGCACTCCTAATGAGGTGTTATGAGCATCTTGTTTTCTGTATAACGGATAGAAAGTGTAGCTATTTGTGAGCTTCATGACAGCTCAATAAATTACTCGGAAGGTAGTTACTTTGAGCCTCATCTGGATGGTGGGAAAGCCAGGTGAAGGTCACAGGCAAGGATGTGGGGGGTGAGGGAGTCGGGAGGGAGCGGCAGAAACGGCCTAGAGGTTACTGAGGTCAGCTTTAAACTGGAGCGAACCGGCTTGATTCCCTAAGCAGCTCCTCTGCCTGTCACAGTATAACTTGACAAACATAGTTAACTTGACCTGCCACTGGGTCTCCAACAACAGCTGGCCTCTTCCTACACCTCAGCCGAAGGAGTAAAGCAACATTTAATGAAGTACTTAAAGCCAAAACAACAGCCGGCTTTCCCGCAGACGGGCGCTTTTAATACAGTAGCATGATTAGCAGTGGCATTTGTTAAAACGTGCTGACCACATCTCGATCTGAATTAATTTGACTTCAGGTGCGAACCAGCATAATTTGTCTCGATTGCATATCTTATTGCGAAGGGCATTTTCAGTGTTTGCTTAAGCGACGCGCGCACGACCTCAGTATATCTCCATTAGCCTTGAAGTGTGCTAATGACATATTGTGTACTAGGTTACTTACTTTGTCTCCATTATCCAAAGTGTGAATGGTTATTAGTCTGCTAGCAGTGACCCATGACTTCACGTTCACACACACACACACACACACACACACGCACATACATTATTGGCACACACAGTATTGGCTAAGGTGATTTGTGACCTCTTTCCCTCCTTTGCTGCCATCTCGGTCGTATTGATTTCTGCTCGTCTTTTCCTTCATCTCTCCTGCGTTCTCCTCCTCCTAATGTTTCTCTCCTCCTCTCTCTCTCTCTCTCTCTCTCTCTCTCCCCCTGCCTTTTGGCATCACTCCCACTCTCCTCTACCTTCTTTCCTTTAGCTCTCTCGCCTCTTTCCTCCTCCTCCCTGTCCTGTCTCTTCTGCTCTCCGTCTATGTCTCTTTCTATCTAGCTCTCCCTCTCTTACACTCAGATTGTTCGATTTCAATTATTAACAACCATCACGATTTATAAAGGAGGTCAATTAGCTTCTGTGCCAGTGACTCCTGGTGTTTGTCTGTATTGATTTTGTATGTATAAACAACTGTGTTTATTGGCTGATTGTGTGCGTCGGTGTTGTGTTTGTGCGTGCGACGGATGATGTTTTATTTTGTGTTTAATTGTGTGCGTGCGTGCGCGCGCGTGTATCTGTAAATTCAGTGTTAGTGCTTGTTTTCTTGCTTATCTGACTCTTTGCGTGCGTTTGTTTAAAGTAGACTTTCCCTCGTGTCCTGAAGCGTCCTGGTTCGCTGCCTCCGGAGAGCTACTGGAGGACACAAGTGTGCACGCTCAATATCGTTCGCATGTTTACGCGCACGCTCACACACACACACACACACACACACACACACAGGAAAGGTATTCAAACATGGACCAGGAGGGACTGTGATGATCAATCACTGTCAGAGGGGGAACCATTAAGAGAGTGTGCACATACACACACATGCATGTGTACACACACACACACACACGCGCGCACACGGTCTACAGTGTGTTGTGAGTGTTCAATTGGTCACAGACTGGTGACTCTGTTTTGTCGATGTCCTGGATGTCCTGGAGTTCCCTCCGTAGGCGAGGAACTCAGTCAACCCTTTCTCACCCGCTTTCTCTCGGTGCCTCTCATCCTGTTGTCTTTTTACTTTTTTCAATTTTGTTTCCACCTTTCTGTCTCCATCTTTTACTTTCTCTCTCTCTCTCTTCTTTTTTTCTAATATTAATATAATCACTCACAGAGGCTTTCAGGTAATGCAACAGCCCATGTCCTCAGATCTTGAGCGCTGGCTGCGAAATGCCTTCCTAACTGTACGACTCAAATGACTCAGCTGTCGTGCTGTGTGATTTTGAATTTGCATATTTATGACAGCAATTACTGTTAGCTGATTAATATTGTGATTGCACACTGTCATATATTTTACATAATAGCTTACACCACTGTGTATCTTGTCTTAAAAGTAGCTAGTAGCTACAAATATTCTTCTCCGCGTGGCGTTTTGATGATGGTGGTGGTGGTGATGGAGAGTGATCATTCGAAATTAAGTCCAAAATTTCCCATAGGTGCTGAACTGTAATTAGATCAGGGAGCAATTTCGGGAAGATATACTTTGATCCACTTCAGGTAGATGTCTTTGTTCCACAAAGTTGTGTGCTATGAAAGTTCAACTGCAAAAATGCAAAAGAAAAAAATAAATAATAATAATTATTAGCCAGTTATTGGTCATGTTTTCTGCTTTTTTGGACATTGGGTGCCACTGATCAGCACTACGATGGAATAGTGGCTCTGTGTCCTGAAATGTCCGACTCAAATGATGGCTAACTTTTTTTATGATTAAATTAGGTCAGTCTTTACTGTTGTGAAACTTTCTGATACAACCATCCCGGCAACTACGAAGGTCGTAGCATGCAATTCTCATCATTTTCATATTTATAAAAACATTCAGGCCCTCATCCATGTATATAAACGTCTACATTTTTGTTTCTTGACACATTAATTCAAGTGTTGTGTCATCTGCAGGTATTCACAAAAACATCTATTAGCTTTTGAGTAGCATGCAGTTATTAAGCTAACAAATCAGGCTAACTGACCTTTACCGAAGTTTGAAATTACATTTTGGCTCACACCAATGTTTTTGTTGCTATTTATTTGCCATTTTGTGTCAGTGAAAAAGAAACCTGCAAACCTAAAATGTGAGACATAGAGCTGAATAACCACTTACTGCCTGAGCACGCAGGCATTTGAAGCCATTTCTGCCGCTGCTGTTATTATTTCTCCAATATCCAAGTTGGAAATAACCAACAAAACATTCAGCCAGTGTAAAATTGATGTGACACAACAGATAAACATTGGCTACTGATATCAGTGAATGCCATCTTATTCCCAGATAGGCCGATGTCAGTTGGTAACCGATCTGATCCCTGTCTCAGTGTCTCTAGATAAAATGCATGTGGCCATTAGCTCGATTTTAACGTCAGTATTTTTTGTTTTGGCATTCATCACATTAGCTGTTTTTAAAAGTAGTGACTCTGCTAAGGTAGCAGCAGTCCCTGTGGAATGTTTGTGGTGAAGCTTCAAAGCTTGAAATAATCCCTGTAGGGAAATTGTGTTTTCACTTTGCAGCTCCTCTGCAGGGAGGTCATGGTGCCAGGTCACTTACTGAACACCTCTGGAGCTGGTGAGCTGCTCACAAACACTTGAGCACGGCAGATGTTTGTAAAAAAAAAACAAACAAAAAAAAAACAATGTTTTGTTGTTTGTGTCTTACTCATTTATATACAGGAGAGAAAATAGCTCTGAACAGGCTTCAACAAAGAAACGTAACATTGCGTTCCACATGCAGTATGTAGTATTTGTTGTAGTGCTGGTGGTGTTGCTTTGTCCACCCGTTGGATGTGTCTATTCTGACCTCATGCCTTTTGTCTTTTGTTAGACTCTCTCCCTCTGTGGCTGCGATGAAATAATAATACTCAGTGTTGACTTTTTCAGTCTCGCTGTGTCTTTTCCCCAAAGGCCTGTCTGTTTGACCTGCCACTGATCACATTTAGACACCACAAAGCTTTTGAGTGCTTCCCCTGTATCCCCTTATCTCGTTCCTATTCTAAACCATTTAGCGTCAAACCCGCCCACCCCTTCTCTGTTTTCATGTCGGACCCTGACTCGCTAGCTTTCTTCCGCATGTATTTTTCCTTCCATCTCCGGTTCATTTGACTCAAAAGAAATCCAGACTTTACACTTTTAGTTTGATTTTGTCTGATTTTTTTTCTTCATCTGTCAAAACACAGTGGGAGATGGAGAGACAGAGGGAAGTGGAAAAAAAATGAACAGCCAGGGAAATAGGCACGTGACATATCCTTTGGCTTCTAATTTATTTATTATTTTGTTCCCATTGCAATATCCGAATCTGTTTGTTGAAGTTGAAGAGTCACATGTGATTTAAATTAATTGTCACTATGTCCTATGTACACAAAGATGTGTTTCTAATTAGGAGCAAACCCAGTTAATTATGGCAAAGCCATTAATTTCGTTCGCGTCACATAGATTAAATGACTGACTTAGCAAGTCTGCTTTTTGTTCTACAGGAATAAATCCATGTTTTAGAGAACATGCTTTTCCGCTTTCCTTATCGCGTCCGTTAAAAAAGCCGCTTATCATCATTTATTTCTTCCAGATTTGACGACGTGTTTGCAAGCTTCTGATGACGCGTCACATTCATTTGAGCTCTACGGTTAGAGCCTTTTGTAAACACATTTCTCCAAACTTGTTCTGAAGGCTTTCAAAGGAAACTGCTTATTGTAATTTATGCAGTTTTAGCCATCATGTCCTATTACGTATGATAACAATCCACAAAGTTGGTTAGCTGTTAGGGATTTGTGGATGTGACGACTCTGCTGACACTGGAGTTATGGCAGGCAACGTATAAGTCGCCAATTATCTTACAGTAATTACTTACTATCAGGACCTTTCTGTTGTAAATACACATTTTCAGAGTTACATAAGTCTGAATCATCCTTCTTGTGACATTTTGTAAGAGATACAGTATTTGTGTGCAAGTATTACAAATAGCTATATATATAGATAGAAAATTAATTTCATATGCAACCTGTCCAAATCTGTATTTTCTGCGCATTTTTACTCACAGTTCCCATTTGTCAAATAAAAAAAAAAGTCCAGACCTGACAAAGCACATTCACCCACTCTTGTACTTTTACTCCCCAGCTGACAAGTAAACTTTGTTATGATAATTGACAGTTTTGGACTAAGAGATATATTGAGCGCTTGTTCGCGGTTTTGTGATTGATAGAAATGTTTGTGACAGTATCCACTTGTCTTGATACTTTTCATCTGCTTCTTTCCCCTCACCTCTCCCAGCTGACAGCAGTGGTTTTGTTGATGCGAAGTAGTGTCATGCTACAGAGACCCAGAATCCCCCTGCTTGTCTTCTCATAACAGGGTGACGTGAACGCTCTAAGCAGTGTATCTAAACAAAATAAGACACTGAGTGATCTGGTACTCTTAAGGCCTCAGGTAACTTGGTCGCTTTCTGCCCAGCTGCATTAGGTTTGTGAGCTTTGCATAAACAATGCGAACAGCTGGGGGTTTATTGATTTTTAACAACGCAACTCCACATTTGTTGACATCTATCTCGTCTTTTCCATACTGAAGACAAGTGAATCTGTTTTCACGAAGGGTGCTGATAGGTGTAAAGTTTTGATCTGTTGCGTGTTTGTGATGTCAACAGTCTGGCATAGTTATTTTGCTGTTATGAATTTTCACACATAGTTTTAGTGGCCGGCTGACGTGGAAATGAAATTATGCTTGGATGTGTGATGCTCGTGATCTATGTATTTTCATGTGAGCTTACAAAAGTTACGACAGCAACAAAAGAAGACAAATGTGAATCTCCACGAAGGCGGATAAGTTTTTGTTGCATCTCTAACTTTGAACATTGAATGTAATATTTTGCCCCAAATTTCCATTGGTGTCCTGCATTGGTTTTGGTTTTTCCTTTTTTTTTGGGTCAAGAGCATTGGGATCCAGGGCTGTATCGCCAAGAGGAATGATGTATCATCTCATCTCACTGAACTGCTTTCATTGAGATGCTTCTCCCTGTTAGAAGTACAACCCATTAGAAACCCTGTAATGTGTATGTATATATGGCCAAGAAATCTGGTTTATCTTGCAGAAAGAACTCTAGCTGCATTGACCATATTTCACTAAATCCTGATTAACCCAGTTTAGATAATGTTTAGGAAAGTCAGTTTGGTGATTTCTCAAGCTCACAGTTAAGGTATTATAAAGTGTTGACTTGTTTCACTCCTTTTTTTTTTTTTTTTTTTTTTGCTTTGCCATTTCGGCCTTCCATCCAGACTAAGCCAACAGTGTCAGACTGGCGGTATCCTCTCAGCTTCAGCCTTCAGCCTCACTGAGAAATTGAACACATTTCATCATTACAGCCATTGATTTCCACCGCTGTGAACTCGGTTCTCCCCAATGCTCTCTGTTTCACTCTATATATGTCCTTGTTTTGTTTTTCCTCTCTCTGTCTGTTTTCTCATATCTCTGTAGCCCGCTCCGCTCTTTGTTTCCCTCTAACTAATATCTCCCTGTTTGATTACATGCAATACCTTGCAATACACATCCAGGTTTACCCACTGACATCCCCAACTCTTGTCTGTCAGCGATCCCAGATTCCTCTAGCATTCTCTCTAAGCTATACTGGTTTCATTCACTGGGGCAAAAATCTGTCACCTCACCAATTAAGACCAGTTTTATACATATGAAGATGAACTACAAGTACAAGTCATAGTTTTTACTTAAACTTTAAGCTACTTCTTGGTTTCTTTGCAGTAACTTGCAAACAAGCTAAAAGATTAAATTATTTTTTTGAGTGCAAGGCCGAGGTGTAAAACGACGTAGCTTAGACTATATTTATTTTGTAAGGGATGTCATGTAGGTGCAATGCAAAGTTTCTAAAACCTGTCTGGCACAGCCTTTCCTCAGTCCTCTATTAGGAGAAAGTATCATCTTATGCATTGCAAGTCAGTTGCAGTTTTTTTTTTTCAGTCAGAGTACCTGAGGTGGAGCCACTGGCTGCAGCAGTCGTCTTTAAAGAAATAAACAGACAGAGCAAGTGAGAGCTGAGAGCGATATCTGTCGTTTTGACTGTCACGCTCCTGCTTTTCCTTTTTCTACTTTCAAAGTTCTCTTTCTGATTTGTCATAATTCATTAACGGATGCTGTTAATTAATTCTTTATTGTCTACAACTTCTCAGCTTTGATGCATGCATATCTCTGTTTATTTCAAGTGTAGCTAATCGGCTAATTCCTTGAACGGCTCCAGTGATTTAATATTAATGTCCTGCTAATAGTTCTGATCTTCAACTTTGTGAGTCATGTAAGCAGTGATGCAAAAAGCTTTAAATGTGTATATGTTTTTCTTTTATTTATCTTCAACACAAGCTTTACTCCCCATAGTCCCATTCATGTACCAGCCCATATGCTTTCTTTGAGTCCATTTGCCATAGCTAGCTGTCTGGTCCATTTGAACTGTTCATTTTAGTTGCCTCCTCATTACAGTAGAATGCTCACTGCTCCCCGCCTCCCCCCTGTCCCTTTTGTCCTTTCTGTCTTCACACTGTGTTTTTTGCTCATTGCAACTGCTGCCTCCTACTAGTGGTTCAGCTTTAGTCCTGGGTTGCTTGCTGGTTATAATTGCCTCTTTAGCTTCCATTTTCATAGCCTCTACCTCTCTTGCTGGGTCCCTTGCTCTTTTATTTTAAGCCGTGAAACCATAACAATCTCCCATGTTTGCTTGTTTGCTCAAGCACTGATATTCACACTAGATTTTATACCATCTCTGCTCTTTGCCCTCGTAGCTTTCTCCCCCTCACTGGCTATTATCCCTTGTTGTGCCAGCAGCACCTTCCGCAAGTTTTTTTCACTTTCTGCTTTACTTTCCTTTTCGCCCTCTGTGCCATCGATGCTATTTGGATTGCCACATCCTCGAAGTTTCCCCTTTACATTCCATCTCTTCCATCTTCATATCCCTTCTTATTAATCACGATTTATTTCCTTCTGATTCAAAAGCCACGTCTCCCCATCTCCCAGCCAGCTTTCACGAAAGCTTTCGCTACCTTTGGTACTCTTTGTCCTCACGGGCCAGCCATTAGTAGCCTTTAGTCCGCCACAATCCTGCTCACTGGATTTAACTTCTTGCCTTCTTTCTGGTCCCCTTTGCTTTTCTGCTGGCACGCTTACTATAACTGTCTCTCAGTTTCTCTAGTGGCAAGAACTTACTGAGAGGTTTCATAAGTAATAGGCCCAAGTCAGATTTGTGGAGCCCCATAGGGATTATTGCTTGGGTCTTTGTAAAACTGCTGCACCTGAAATAAACTGCCAAGATCTTTTCTCAGAGTATTTTGCCCATCGACTCCCAGGTCCCCACATACCTTTACCTAAAAACCCATTTTTATCTCCTTTACTTTTCCTTTTTCCGTTTCACATTCTATTGCCCTCCCTGACTTTTTTATCCTGTCATCCTCTCTTACACTCACTGTGCCTCTGTCATGTTGCTGTTAATTACATCCACCATTTTCTTTTTAAGCATCTTTTTTTCCCTTTATTATTTGTTTACCTTGACTTTTTTTGCGCAATTTTCTCAATGTCTCCTTTACCCCCCGCCTGTGCTCTACTTCTTCCTTCCCTATGTCTCGCATATTTTCATCTTGAGTTTATCCCTCGCTCCTCATCTTCTATTTTCCTCTGCGCACCTCCTCTATCTCTGCTCCCTTGCAGTCCTATCAGTGGGGTGCAGCTATTGAAACCTCACACTTTCTTCACATACACTGTACAGTGGAGCTGCTTTCAAAACACCAGAGAAAAGAGGGAATTGGAGAGCGGAGTGAGATAAGTGGTGGATGTGCAAAGGAACAATCTCACATAGTTTACGTTAAATCCAGAATGAATCTACTCAGTAAAATGACCTGGGTTTGTAAACAGCAGCAGATATTGTATGATTATCCCCTGCTTCTGTTTACTAAGATATTTACTGTGCATCACTTTGGCTGTTGAGCATAAGCTAACATAAAAGCCTCATCACCAGAGTAGAAGCTTACTTTTTCTTGATCAGTGGCTCACTCAGAAACTGGAACTTGTGAGATATTGCAAATGGTTTAACACTTCTTTTCTTTTTTCTTTTTTTTTCTGCAGGTCTGGTGGTAAGAGAAGCCAGTATAGAAATTACACGACAGCAGGTTGAGGAGCTGTTTGGTCCCGAAGATTACTGGTGTCAGTGCGTGGCCTGGAGCTCCGCTGGAACCACCAAAAGCCGCAAGGCACATGTTCGCATTGCATGTGAGTACACCACTGTGAGCGTGTAAAGATTAGAGCACTGTTAACACACGCGTAAGCATACTATGAGTATGTCTATCAGTCTGTTCGTACAAATGTCTGCGCTTGTTGACATGAAGATATAAATAAATGTAAAATGTACACGTTTGCAAATAAACACCCACGCAGACACATACTGTATACATGCACAGACACAGTTATCACCTCTACTCTGCTTGGTCCAATATAGCTGTGAAACTGGCCTTGTTTTGATTGCTGTGGGCAGCAACCTTTAACACATATGTTTTTTTTCTGTTGACAGTTTCATGATAAAAGCCATCCTGTGTTTCACAGCTGAATGCTTTTAGTGTCACACTTCTAACATTGAAAAACTTCTGTATACCAGTGTAGGGATATGGAATATAGGAACTTATTGCCTCCTAATACATTTCATGAATAGGTACAGCGCGTAACCTTATGTGAAGTATAATTTAAGTATAAGAGAAAAATCCCTATGTGCACAGTTGCGTTCAGGAACATTTGATCGGCAGGTTTAATGCCACTCAAGTGGAGGACGGACTCTGAGAGTTCTTTCTGTCCCAGATTTCTTTTGACTGAATGATGATGACGCACACGAGTCCTTTTTTTGTGGCCAATTTGCCAAGCTTGAGAGAGAAGCTAGAATATTTTATTTAAGATCGATCTGTAAGCTTATTTTGTAATGAAATTAAATGTTTGACCACCACAACTGTACTTTTGGTGTCTTGTAAACCCATGAGGTCGTCCTCTTTGTGTGCACGGCATTGAAAGAAAATGTATGAGGTCTTATTACAGAACGTATTGAATGGGTTAATTCATCATATTATATATTTCAACTTGAGTATTTTATTTGGCTTTCCTTTGATGTGTAAAGGCACATTACTGTCACAAGATATAAATTCTAACTAGAAACTCAAGACTCATAGGAAACTTTTAGTTGGATGGAACCTTGAAAATTGGTTTTACACTGAATGATACATGGTGGAAAAGCAAAGATTGTGCTCAGTAACTTTAGTCTACCATCAACAGCTTCCTGTTATGTTGGTCTGGTGAAGAATTTAATATGACAGCTGGGAGTCGGACTATTAGGTCAACTAAGGAACACAAGCCAGGCAAAACCCAACCAGACTCAATATCACTCAGAGAGACAGTATCACAATGTAACACCCCATACACTGTGATCACATGGGGAAATCATTTTAGCGCTGTTAAACAGAGAAACAGGTTGAACCCAGCTGTGAGTGATGGTCACTTGACAGCTCTTCAGCGAAAAGAGTTAAGCTGCTTGATAGAAATCACCTAAAAAAGCCTTGTTTGTTCTTTCAGCGTAAGCCTCATATAACAGAATGGATTGTTCCTTCAAAGCGCCTTTCACTGGCCTGAGAATTGAACCCACAACAGTAGTTTTCCAAGCGTCATTGCTCTGGTCAATTCAGCTATATAAGACAACCGGGACTTGCCTGAGTGCTCAGGTTATAGGAAGGTCAAGCAGAAAAGAAATACCAATAACAAAATCGACCCCACCTCCCTGGTATACCTGGCTTATACTGACACTGTGGCTCTGCTTGAGTGAACTCTCAAAAGGACAACTGGGGGCTTTGATAGAGTCCATTCAGCAGACACTAACAGAACAAACCGCACACACATCCACGTTATATGTAGTACTTTAACAGACAGTATCACTCTAACAGACACATGCCCTGGAAATCTTGTTTTCCCAGGGTGGTCTTATTTGTGCTGCAAAAGGGAAATCCATCATGCTGACCCTTATTTTTCATTCAGGTTATTTCACTTGGCTGTAAATATGTCTCACATTTTCACTTTTGCAGAGCTCGGGTGCTTCCTTCATTTGTATACACACGTGGATTGATTGATATTCTCGATTATTGCATTGCGAACAACTCTAAGAACTTTTAGTTGTTCAAGATTAATAAAACAAAACAAATAATAACAATAAAAAATAGAACTATAAAAACAATTACGTTATAGATCACACATTGCATACTGTAATAGGTTTATACACTAGTTCAGAAACTAATAATATATTCTGTTGAACCTGTACCAGATTATTTAAATATAGAAAATCCACATGCATAGAAAATTAGATGACTCAAGCTTACACGATACCAGTAATGTAGTTTATCTTACGTTGTGTTGCGGTACCACAGCAGCATATTTCTCAAATAATTTTGGCTCGTGGGCTTTAAAGACCATTTGAATTTAGAACAGAGCATTATTGCTCTCTGCACTGCCTCGGTATGTGAGGATGTTTTTCTGTCTGTCAGCAGAGAAGTTAGTGACACAGTCAGAAATATCCTTCTAAGCTCCGCTAATAACATTCTCGAATGGAATGGGACCTCCTCCGGGTGCAATAAAGGTGGGTAATGTGCTGTTTTTGGCTTACGTCCGGGCCGATACATGCTGAGAGACAGATGCAGAGGCAAGCGTACGTATTCAAGGCTTCCGAGATTCTTGAGGTAAACATGTGGATGAAGACATGAGCGGAACAAAAACGCACACAGAGCACTGAAGGCCACATTGTTCAGTGGCTTACTCTTTAAACGTGGTAACTGATGTATGAATGTGTGTTTTATGCGTGCGAGAAAGAGATGATGGTAGTTTTTTAACCTCAGTTTTCCTGTTTATTTTTTTTCTTCTGCTTCTGTTTTGGTTTTTGGGTTTTTGTCTGCCTCAATTATGTATTATTTACAACGTGAATAGTTCAACCAAAAAAAAAAAAAAAGCAGCCCATACTTCTGCTGCCTCTACTCATAATAGCATGTTGCTAAAATTACTTCCCATCCCCGAGAAGCTAAAATAATTCTGTCTTATTTACAAGAGCTTTTGTCCTTTAAGGGCTGCCTAGATTTTACAATGGTTTATCCTCAACACCATGTTTTAAAATCAAATGCAAACCAGAATGCTATATATGTTAAATCTATTGTTTCCTCCTTTTCAATCAACTTCTTCACACAGGATATATAGTATTTCACACACGTAAGACCTTTGCTGGAGGTTAGGTGGAGGGATGGCGATGGAGGATGCTTCTAAGAAGGCTTGAAGGGAGGAAGATGATAGAAACCCTGCCTCCCTCTTTTCCTGTACTTTCTCTGTTTCTCCACAGATCACTCTCCTTTCTACCTTTTTCTTTTTTTTTTTTTTTCTGTATTGTATGCGTTTTCCTCCTGACTTTGTCCCACTGTCCTTCACTTTCTCTCTTTCCGTTATAACAGTGATTTTTCCCTTAACCAGATCTGATTACACTCAGCCCCCTCTTGCGATAACCTTTTACTTCAAATCGACCCAACCTCCTGACCTACCCCGCTTTCGGCTCCTATTTGGATCTACTGTTGTGATTAAAATGCTTCCTGGCAGCTAGAGCTTGCTGAGCAAAGTGTCTTTTCTACCGCACCATGCAATAGCAATTCAGCATTTCTCTCCTGCATTCCTATCTCCTCAACCCACTCATTTTCCCATTTCCCCTTTCCCATTATCTCCTCCTCCTTTTAGATTTTTCTCACTTTGCTCATCATGTGCTCATTGTTTTGTCACTTGTTCTCGCTTCCGCCCCCCCCGCCATATCTCTCTCATTCTACAGCATCTTCAGGCTGTTTTAATAACTGTAGAACAAGTTACACTTTGAGGCATTAGCTAAATACGCAGTTTGTAGCTGGATAATGGTAATCAGTGTCGAGGCTGTAAAAGTGTCAAACACACAATCAGAGATATTAAATCTCTGAGATTTGTTGGTCTTTTGGAGCAGGGCACTTAAGCTGAGTTATGGATGGTGCAGGCGGCTTAATTCAAGTTTATAAAGCAGGTGAGAAAAACACAAGCGCACACATAAATTGTCGCACTCAGTCATGCACAGCATTGCAGGCACGTACACAAGGGGTAAGCAAAACACAGGCACCTACATACGCACAAATGTGCATGCAGTGTCAGTCATGCTCTTTGGCCCTGCAGCTATCGGGTCAGGTCTTTCTCCTTCTACGGATTAGCAATATGTCAAGGTCACACACACACACACACGCACACACACAAACACCCAGACACACAAATTTCAGTTGATGGCAATTTGTTCTGCCACCTTCCACTGAGACGTGTGTGCATAGCAATCAGGAGTCCAGACACTCGGGGACACATAAGCCCAGGCAGCTCCTTGTGTCAACTGGAAAATGCGTTCTAGTGAATTTCTTCTGTTTTGTTTATGATGCAAAAGTCTCAGCTGCATGCATTTAGGTTTTCCTTCAATCATGGGTGAATTAGACCGAGAAGAACAAGACTCATTTGGGATTTTTTTGTGTTAGATTTTAAACATTGATTATGCTCATATTTCTGTCCTTTTTACAGGGAAAGAGGGATCTTTAGGGGGAGTACGCCAGCAGTATATGCGGCATAGAAGTGGTGTATATTAACAGAAATCTGGGATTCTGAAGCTCAGCACTGTGTGTTGAGTTTTTCTTGTCATAAATGTGTAACACACGCTGTTTCACTTTTTTAGAGGTGATGCTAATTGATACAAAATTTGATACACATGACAGAAAATGGAAATTGGATGGCAAGAAAACCTCTCCTCTGGAAATTGCCCAGAAACCCTCTTCTTGTCAGTATACTAAGGGGAACGATACGTCCTCTGAATTCCTGAGGTATCTTGTTTGTGACTGAACAGTTTCATGAGACTGTGATCATACTAGAGGTCACAATTTATACAGTGAGGTCAAGTTCCAAAACATGGTCACACTTCAGTAAAATGGCTACTATGGGCACTAACATCGTCACACAGGAATACTTAAATACACTAGGAGATAATAACATTTGGATTAGCATAACGTTGGCATTTATTTACATGAGACTCATGGGTATTCATAGAACCCTTTTTTATATTTCAGGTCAGAGGTCAAGGAAACCTCTTGGAAAATGGTCTAGCCAGTTTTTCCATCACCAGTTTTGACTAACTTTGGATGGTTAACAATGAATGTCTCAGGTTGTCTAGGGTCATATGATGTATGATCTTCATTCTAGCTTTTAAAGCTTGTTACAAAATGTCCTGCTCAGCAGTGCCATGAATGCATATTTAAATCAAAACTGATCTCCAGCAAAATAATCCATGCTACTTATCCCTTACAAACACTGTCAGTGGAAAACTTTAGTGTTTGACAGTGGGTAGCGGATGACATCACCACCAGAGTCTTGCTTTTTGGCTTTGAGAGCGACTTCATGATGGTCACAAACACTGAATAAACATTTTTATAGTGAGAAGCCTTAGTGTGTGTGGTTATGATGTCCCACCATCGCTGAAAGCCACAGAGCTTTTTCCCAGATGTCAAGGACTGCTTGGGCACACTCTTACGTGTTAAAGTGGTAAACCACAGTGTTGATTTATTACACAAAGCTAAAGTCACTTTCTGAAGTCCCAGTGTGAGTAAAAGTCTCTATATGCATATTGTGTATGCTGTATATAAAAGCTTTACTAAGGTTGCATGTTAAGTTTGTATTCCATATCTGTTTTTCCCGAGGATTTAAAATGAATAGTTTCATTCATAAACATACCTCTTCTTGCCATTTGCAGAACCTAGATGGTTGTGTCATTTTTTTCAACCTAAAGGGTAATTTTACAAACCAGGATCTAGAGGAAACATCAAGCTTCAGAGTACCGGTACTATGTCGACAAATAGTTGTTTACTTCAGAAGTTGACTCTGGATGGAAAGACCTTGTCTGGTGTCTCGAGTTGATCACAGGTTGTGAAGTGTTGAAATGACGGGGTGGAGAGTCGAGTGAAAGAACTGGCCGCTCTCTAAGGTCACTTAGAGAAAATGACTTCCTGTGTAACCACACTGAAAATGACTGTGACACTTAAGGTCACAGTCTACCTACACTACTTCTATTTTTGATATTTTGGAGCTTTATTGACTCCTGAAAACATGTGTGTGCCCAAAGATTACAGATGTCCCCAACTAACTGCTCCAGAACTAAATACCCTGTGTTCTTAGGACATATTCATGTCATCATGAAAATTTGATGTCAATCAAACTAAATGTTATATGCATGATAACATTTTTCAGTAACTTTTTACAAAATCACACTGAGTTTCCAAGAGAAATCCAAGCAGAAAGCAATACAAATAATTAAAATATCTAATCACAACTTTGATTTTCAGCATACAAACGTGTTTTAATTACAAATCCATTTGTATCTCTGTTTGTATTGTTTATTAAATATTGTTTTACCCTAGTGTGTGTTTTATCGTGTCAATCATTTAGTTTTTTTCTTTGTTTTTTTCAAAGCCAGAGGCCTGATTGTTTCCATTGCATGCCACTGTGTAGGAAATTAGATGTCAAAATGATCCTCTCTGAGACTAAAGGAGAGTACTTTGCTTTCTGTTTTCTTCCCAAGCATCTCACGTTGCTCTTTATTGCTCGAGCAGCTCTACCAGGGGAAACCGTTATGATTTGGCATGGGTAGCATGCAGGCGGAGACACCCATTTTGGATAATTGCTCTGAAATGTGCTTATGTAGAGGTGCCTGAGGCAACAAACTTACCACAAACATAATAACAGTTTTGAGCA
Organism: Protonibea diacanthus; assembly: GCA_028641955.1. Taxonomy (NCBI): domain Eukaryota; kingdom Metazoa; phylum Chordata; class Actinopteri; family Sciaenidae; genus Protonibea; species Protonibea diacanthus. Next base: position 17,293,266 of record CM053985.1, on the reverse strand, counting down.
GTGGAAGAAGTTTTAGATGGAGAAGGAAGGAGGTGGAGAGAGAGAGACAAAGAGGGAGGGAGACGAGGAGACTGAGAGGTAAAGAGGAGTTTATGCAAGAAAAAGGTCGTGTTTAAATAGATGCTTACACTAGGGCAGTTCTCACTGAAGAACACTTTACAAAGGTTGTCCTCTGTACTTTTCAACCCTGCTGTGCCTCCAAGTTGTTTAGTGGATTTATCTTTGCTTTTGTTATGAAGCTAGGATAGCATTATCTGTTGTTTGGAAGTGAAGTGGGGTCAGTGAATTGATGGGACACAGCTGTCCTTCCTCTCCTGTGCACATATTTCCCTCGGGCACATATTTGCACACATGCATGAAAACATACACCTTCCATTGATGTGAATTCACGGCCCCTGGTGTCGCTAAAAAAAAACCAAAAAAAAAAAACACAATGTCTCATTCCCTTTTCCCCTAAAACTCTCAAACGCACGTGTGCTATTGCCAACACACTGGAGAAATCCCGCCCGTCATAGCCTGCTAGCTTAGCAGTATGTGTGAATATGTGTGTGTTTTCCGTTCATCCCCTGAGCAGTTTGCTTTAATCTCCTCTAATTTCATTCTCAATCTTTATGGAAATCAACTCTCACAACCAACTCCTCATTTTACCATCTCCCTTACTAATTAAGACCAGGAAATTGTTCCTGGAACTGGCTGGCATGAGAGAAGTGTGTCTCATCCCTCAATCATCTTCTCATTCTCTGCTTGTGTCTGCAGTTGTTTTTCTTTTTTTTTTTTTTTTTTTGCGCATTTGCAGTTACATGTCTGATTTTCCGCCCCACTGCGAGTTTCTCACCATTTGTTGTCGTTCTGTCTCCGTGCATGTGTTGTGTCTGCCCTGTTTGTGACTCATTTCCTTTGTGTGCTTCCCTCGGTGTGACAGTATCTCGTTCTCCCTCCGTCTTTCAGTGTCTGTCCACGTACGTGTGTCTCTGTGTGTTGTATGGGTAGCCATGTGGTGGATTTAGGGCTAAAGCTTTGGCTGATTACTCCCATAATGAACCATCATGCTCTATTCAGGCTGTCATCCCCCACAGGGATTGACTGTATTATGAAGTTATCATTCAGCCTTAGCAATATTCTGTGTCCTCATATAACTCTCTTAACCGTTACGGCTCTACACAGGGAATCTGTGATTCGATTTATATTGCATGAAATTAAACCTCATTATTAAGGTGTGGAGATGTTTTATGGAGAATTTTAGAAATCTTAAAAGCTTTGTCGTGGAAGTGTTTCTAGAAAGTAAGATCACGTAATGCTGTGTGAACATACAGGTACAGATTTCATGTCAGGCTGTCTATACCTCTCAGGAGGCTGTTGCTCATCTCCTATCTTTATCTTTACATTATTTATCCTATCTTTACATTATTTACCCTGCAATATGTTATTTAAATTTAACAGCACAACATAACACAAAACTGGCAAGTGTGACCGACACCAGCGTCCCATATCTGCCCTCGAGTCAGTCTTGGTCCCAGTGAAGTTGGGGTTAGAAGTCAGGGTTAACGAGCACAATTGGTTGTTGTTTACACGTGTCAGAGGACATTCGCACGGAGTTAAAACTTGTTGAACTCCCCTGTTCGTGCAACCAGCTGACATTTGACTCTTGAAGTGTCAGTTGCAGATTATTGCTCAATAGACAGTTTCCTCTTTGCAAACAATCAAGAATGTGTGCACGGCAGGAGAGTAAAAAAAAAAAAAACAGATTGCCAACATTAATACTGTGAGATTTTGCAGGATTTAAAAACTGTTTGCTTTTTAGAGAAGTCACTTATCCTCACGTTTTCAAAACTCTGGTCCTCGGGGAACACTGCCCTGTGTGTTTTGGATGGTTCCTGCTCCAACACACCTGATTCACATGAGAGACATGACGACAAGCTGATCATGTGAATCAGGTGTGTTGGAGCAGGAAACATCTAAAACATGCAGGGCAGTGTTCCCTGAGGACCAGGGTTGAAAAACACTGGACTGGATCACTACATGCAAGTAGTATGTAAATTTTGCCTCTTGGTATATTAAACGTTTGTTAAACAATGCAATTTATTTAAGGCTCAAAACTCAACTTGCCTGTCTGTGTAAATAGGGGTGAGAATGACTCATGATTACAAATTCAAAAATTCTAAAATCTGGAAGCTACACACACATTATTTCCCCCCTTGTCTTTGTGAGTGAGATTGGGATCTAGATGAAGAAGATGTGATCGAAGCCAGATTGATGGCAGGGATGTTTGATGGATTGCTGGTTGGTTTTGCGAGAGATAAGGCAGATAAATAGAGATGATACAAGGTGGACTCACTGACATGAGCGTCTACTGAACGCTTTGATATATGGAGAGAGTTGTGGACATGAGTAAGACTTTGATAGGTAAAGACCAAGCAGGTGGTTTTGGTATTAAGAAAGAGTAAGGTGGTCCTGCTGTGTGCTGCCAACTTCTCCCTCCTTCCTCCTCTATCTTTCTGCCTCTCATCTTTCAACCTTGCACCTGCTGTCCCGACTTCTACCGTCCATACTCGACCCCCCTCCCATGTTACCTCTCCTTCTCTTTCACTCTGCCTCCTCCTATGTCTGTTAGCCACTGTAAGGCGACTGTCCTGATGAAATACCCAGAGAGTGACTCGGAGTTGACCGGTTCAGTATTAAAAAATGTTCTATAGCGTGTGTGCATGTGTGTGCGTGTGTGTGTGTGCGCCCACAAATGGTGTACCGCAGCTGACGGATAAGGTGATTAAGAGTACACCTGGGAACCAGGAGAGGAAAAGGACACAAGGATAACACACGCACACACTGTGTCCTCTAATGAAAGTTTTGTGTATGGTTTTAAAAAAAAACTTTTTTTTTTTTTTTTTTTTAAAAAAAAGAGAGAGGACAGAGGAGGGAGAATTTGTCTTCCATAGCTGCAGCCATCCTTTACGAACGAACAAAGTGACTCCTCAAAGTGAAAAAGTTTTTTTTTTTTTTTAGCGTTAATATCTCAAAGATTATATCAGTCAAACACTGCCGTTAATGGCACCGAACCTCTTGATATTACACTGAAATATGCACACCATGTATCGTAGCCGGTGTCATTAATCATCCTGACTGGCTGGCATTTGTTAAATTTGCGACATGTGACACTTACTCATCTAGTTACAAGTCGGTGCTCTGCCATGCACGCAGGAACACAAACACATGCCTGCATATCCAATATACACATCAACACACATGTTTAATGTGTACACAAATGCATATTTGTTGAAATGTGAACATGTACAGACGTCAGTATTTTACATCTCACGTCTTAAGTTTTTGTCACCACGTCACGCGCATACTGTGTGTATTTGTGTACCTAGCCAGTTTGTGTCATTCGAAGTGTGTGTTCAGTTCGTTAAGGTACTCTAGTCTTACAAATGCATGCAGTTGGACACAGTTATGAAACATAATTTGAATGGATAAAAAGGCAGTTCTGCAGAGCCTTTCATCCAGACCATATTGAGTCTGTATACTCAGAAGGAGAGAAGAGAAGCCAGACCGTAAACCTCTGAGTTAAACCCAGGAGCATGGATGACAAAAAAAAAGAGAAAACACCATGTTTTCCTCTTTCTCCACTTCATCCCCTGCATATGTTCTAGTTTAGAAATCCATCAGCACCATAAATAAAGTCACCTGCTAAGTCCCTCAACACTGCCACTCCTCTCAGGTTACACTTTGTTTTATGGCCTTTTTTTTTTCTATGGCAGACTAATTATTTTAACATGTGTTAAGCTCAGCTGCCAGTACACAGATATATGCACACAGTATAACGTATGGCAGCAGATGGGGGGGAGATGAACAGAAAAGCAGTGAATTATGTTTTTAACTCTGTCCAATAGGTGGAATCAATCAAACTAGAGAAGGACAAGGTTAATGGTGAAAGACAGAATGTTACAGAGCTTTGCGGTGTCAGAGGTGGGCGGAGGGAGATTGGCAGAAGGTTTATAAAATGACGTAGTGAAAGAAACTCATTCAGGAAGAGTTACGGCGTCAAGACAAGATGCCTAAACACAAACAGCAGAAGGTTGTTTGCCCCTTTTGAACTCCCATAATTTTTAAAATTGTCCTCCGATGTAAATAAAAGTATGACTGCGAGGACAAAAACATAGATGCAGAGAAAAAACATTAAACGAGGATTGGTTAAAAAAAAAACATCCTTTCCTCCATCCATTCATCCATCCACCCACAATGTGAAGTGCTTTCATTAATATCCTTTCAACGCCTTTTCTCCACCCTCCTCTCTTTTGTCTTCCCGTCTTCTGTTGTTCTTATTTAAACGTCTGGCTAATTGTCTTACAGTCTGCTACTGTGAGCATTCCCCCCACCCTCAAAATGAAAACAGCTGAGCCCTCTCTGAAATGTTCTGTGAAAGAAATGGCAGTGCATTCCATGCTGCTTTGTAATGCTGTCATTTATCACAGCATGTGGACCATTAGTGTGAATCATTTATTGTCTTTGGCGTGCTCGAGATCCCCGAACTCTGGCAAGTCTATGTATGTGGAATGAAAGCAGGGTTTAAATATTGTGCATCGTGATTGAGGGGCAAGTATGCAACAAAGCGGCCTTAGTGTGTGAAGCACTTGAAATCATGATCAACACAGAGTGTGTGAGTGTAAAACTGTTGTAACTACATTCTTAAAATTCAAAGGATGTGTATCTGTGTGTGTGTGTGTGTGTGTGTATGTGTGTGTGTACTCCTGTGTGAGGGTTAGTTGGTGCTAAAAATATACAGCTAAGTGTTTTTCCTTGTGTATATTTCTAAAATGACAGGAGAGTGGGAAAAGTCAACATATGCATGGCTGACTTTCAACCAACAACTCCATCATTACTGTGTCATTGTTACCACGGAAATGGGGTAATGAGTCGGCTTTACAACGACGCAGCATCATCCCCTGAATGATCTGCCCAACTGCTGAATCACAGGATGCTTTTGCAAAATGGCCTCCCACACACGTCCGCTTTCCATCGGGGCCTGTTGTCTTTTGATATAATTATTGTTGTCGCTGTTGTGTGTCATGTTTCCAGGGTTGTCCTAGTTAGGGATTAAATAACTTAATACCAGCATGAGAACATGCACTTCACCTCGCCCTCAGCTGACACATTTTAATCAACAGATGAGTGGTCACAACTCTCACCACTGGGTGTGACTTTAAGCTTTTGCACTACCACGTTATAAAATAAATGTATGTAATTTCTACAACAATTATGTCGTATGCTCTCTAACACTTAACAGTAGTCATTAAGCTCTTTCTCTCTTGGTCTCTCTCCTCAGACCTGAAGAAGTCGTTCGAACAGGAACCCCTGGGGAAGGAAGTATCTCTGGAGCAGGAAGTGCTGTTACAGTGTCGTCCTCCAGAGGGCATTCCAGCTGCCGAGGTACGTGCAGCTTTAATGTTGATCTCCCACCGATGTGGATATCAAGAAAGATGTGATATCAAGTGAGAGGACTTGTAGGACAGAATGAGGGAGTCGACTGAAGGGAAAAGATGACAGAATGAACACAACAGGAGAATGTAAAAAGATGTAAAAATAGAAACCATCAAGTGGAAATAGCTTGAAAGGGCCGCAGAGAAGTCAGTTATTACAGATGTGACACTTTTTGAAATTGCCTGGAACTGTGAATGACAGACAGCAGAAGAGAGGGGGTTTGATGGGTGCATGCACTCTTTCACAGTCTGCAGTCAGTGGTTGAAGGGTGTGCAGAATAAAAAGAAAAAAAAAAAAATATATATATATATATATATATATCTTGACCCTTTTATAGACAAATTTCTGGTGAATGTTCTTTTCACTGTTGTTATGCCTGAAACAAAAACGGAAACAACTTCATATCTCAAAACTAAAATAACTGTTAAAACCCTCTCCAATGGAGAAAATCTTCATAAGATGTAAGCGAGACAAACAATGAATTGGAAAATACTTCTAAATACAATGATTAATGAATTATCAAATTAAAGGTTAGAATGAAACTATTTCACTTGTTGTCACTGGTCTTGATAAACATTGTTCCACACTATGCAACGGCATCCACGTTGAATTTTCAGAGGGAAATCAGGGGGACCGCCTGAGTCCTGTTTTGAGTGACAGTTGCTTGAAAGCGCTGCTGCAACGAGGTAACACTGATCCAAAGATCTAAAGCTTAAACTTAGACTTAAATGTCCCCAGAGAGCCAATTTGAGTTGCAGCGCAAGTTACATGAAGAAATCACAGTGACTGCAGAGACTCAGCCTATATTACTGTGTTATTTTACATTTCCATCGCTCACTCTCTTACTGTACCTGAGCCTTGCAGAAAATAAGGATGAGAAATGAAGCGGCTCATCGACTTTTCTTCAAAAGGACTGAAAAAAACCGCCACATTCCCTTTCATTAACACAGACGTACATATATTTTTCTGACAACTGAAGTGAACAGTTGGCTGCACTTTAGGCGGGAGTCACGCTTGCTCACATGAGCCACCTAGTAAAATCACTACACCACTATTTTAGCCATTTGCTGTTACTTCACCGCCTTGCCCAGCAACGCTTTGATAAGCAAGGCCGACTTTATGAGGTCGGAGGTTCCCAGCCATGCTAGCTTTGAACAGGTGTGGATTTCAAGTACAAACACATGCGTACAAGTAACACTATCACAAAACCACCCTCATTAATGTAAGATAATATCGTATGCCTCAAACATATTGTCAGCACATCTACATTTTATTCACTCATCGAACGTGTCTCGCAGTAAACATCCACTTTGGAAGAACCACACATGTCACTTCCACTCCTCCAGGGCCTTAACTACAGAGAAGAATGTCATTCACAATTCAGATTGAGCTTTACTATAGTTTCATCTGGCAGCCTTCCCACCTGAATGGATAAAAAGACATAATTTCATTTAGTCGGTCACAGGGGAAGAGCAGCACTGCACTTGGAGAGGGCTGCGCTACCGGATAAGGAGTCTGTGAATCAGGTTTCGCTCCTCAGGGTTTGATAGTCGTTTTCAATTGCACCTAAGTACACAGCTCCCCTGAGAGAGAAGGGGGGGGGGGGGGGGGAGAGAAACTGAAAGAGAGGGGGCAAGGGAGGCACTCAGACAGACCAGCATACAAAGTGGGGGAGAGTGTGTACGTGTGGGTGGAAAGGTGAACATGCAAGAATGAGAAAGAAGGAGGAGTAGTCAGGAATAACAGCCCTTTCCTGTCCATTTACTTCTACAAATCTCAGATTCTTCTGAATAAAATCAAACAAATGCATTTCTCAAATTGTGACATCGGTGGGAGCCAGACACTTTCTCGCACACGTGCCATCGAAAGCTATTTTTCACTCTCCTGCTCCTTTTCTGCCGCACCCCCACATTCACGCTCACAACTCCTTGATCTTCGCACTAATGACTCATTACTACATCTGCCTTATCTCCTTTATTTATTCTTGACACCTGTTGGAACACATTCACGCACACAAGCACGCGGGCATACTTGCGAACCGCATGCAAAAACACGCACACGCGCGCACTGACACCCAGAGCTATTTTTCCAGTGTGTTCAATTTGCTACCTTTCCCATTCCTTTCCTCCTGTCATAATGGGATCTCGGGACAAATGGATTGGTCTGTCTCTCCTGTCTGCTGAAGCTGATTAGAGGGATTTAGGTTTAAAACCTGCTGATGACCTCAGGTTGTAGCCCCGACTTTCTTTTTTTATCTCTTCTGACTTTTCTATTTCTCTTTGTTCTTATCATGCCCATTCGTTTTGCCAGTCACATTCTCCATTTCCTCCGTCCTCCACACGCACTTCTTTTTTTTTTCTTTCTTTCTTTTTTTGATTGACCGCTGTCATTGTTGGGGTCCTGTGACCTCTCTCGAAATGTTCTAATAATAGTAGTTGCGGTTGCCACGTCGACCAGTTGACGACCGTTGTAAAGTTGTCAATGCGATAGGGTTGGTGGCCCGGATACGTGATACCCACATCATAATGCCCAGCTGGCATCACGTGGCTGTCAACATGCCGCGCCAAAACCTTGACTCCCTGAGCGTGCAAACGCACACACCCACACAATTTACATTCATATTCATAGATGCTGCGTATACATCTGTATACATGCCTGAATATGTTACACATGTTCGTCCATACATTGACACAGATATACAGAACACAAAGGTAGAGCCTTAAGCAAATGTAGCATAAGGAAAAAGCAGCATAAGAGACCAGTGATCATTGTAACTGCCGCACAACTGTTAGCCTTGAGAGGTCGGGGTCAAACCAATCCGAGATTACAAAGGAAATGTCTCCCCAAACTACCGATGCACCATTATTTCCTTTTCCACTTTCCTCTGACAGTACTGCTCTTGTCATCAGGCCGTCTCGCGTACGTGTATTTTTTCCTCTCTTTCAGTCCAAAGCTCCTGAGAGACACAATTTGAGGCATTGTGAAATCCTAGAGAAACATCTAAATCTCTTTAGACTGTGATCGAAAGCCTTTAAAAGCTGATGGAAAGCTATTGGATTCAGCAGGGAGGGTTCAGCAGTTCAACAGGAAAGACTTTATAGACCCAGATGGTGAATTCAGAGAATTTGCAACAAGTGCAGCACATTGTTCACTTTTGATGAAAAAGAAAAAAAAATCGGCCAGTTTGGTTTGATTTGATTTCATTTTTTGTGAACTTTTTTTTTTTTTTTGTATTCATGAATTACTTTTCAGCCCCAAGGTCATCCAAACTAGTCAAGAAAATGGAATCAGCCATCAAAGTTACTTGGAAAAATTCCCCTCGAACCAAGCAGCAGTGTGAAATTTACATCTGAGTCAGAGTGCACTTGTATATTTTTTTTCCCCCTACAAATGTTGTGAGGTTCATTAGGACATAGAGGCCGCAGAATGAGGCAGCAGCCTGACAGTGAGGACACATTTTTATCTTGAAATGCAAAGAGTAGCAGTGACCCCACAGGCCATGCAAAGCCAGGAGACTGGGCATAACAGGTGGGGTTATGGATTTGTGTGTGTGTGTGTGTGTGTGTGTGTGTTGACTGACCGTGGGTGTCTATGTGAATATTTGTGTATGTGCCTGTCTGCGTCTGTCTCTGTGTGTGAGTGATTACCCCAGCTGCAGTGAAATAAACACATCAGTGTGTGGTGACAGGCCTTCCACGTGTCTATCCGTAACCCACACACACACACACAAACACGCACGCACGCACACAAACACACACAAAGTCAGACAGTAACTGGATATGTGTCTGGAGCCTGGTCAAGTTCCTGTCACATTCTTAACCACTCAATCCACACCCTAAATTAGTGCAAGTTTTTCACATGGATAATGGCTAATGATCTACCAATACATTATCTGTCTGAGTGTAATCTTTCACATCAGAAGATGAATTATAAGAAAAAAAGGTATTGAGTCATTTTATATAATAATCTATTATATTTACATCACAGTACATTTCATTGTTATGTGCACCAGGGTGGCATGTGGAGTTTGTCCTTCAAAGATGGGATTTAGATTATCATATCAGCAAGACACACATCCAGCTGTCAGCTCCAAGGTTGCTGTGAGTTGATCATCATCACCCAGCGAGAGGAAAAGATTTACCTTCAGGCAGAACACACACACACACACACCATCCGAACCAACCAGGAAGCAGCCGGGACATTCATGGTGGAACACACACATCTGGCTTTTAACCTCCCTCACTGTGACCATCTATGTTATGTTTTCCTGAATGACTTTCTCTGTTAACCAGTGTGGAATAAGTTTAGACACATGCATTTGTGTAATTACCCGTGTGTGTGTGTGTGTGTTGGTGGGTGGGTGTGTCTCCGTGTGCATGAATAACTCCTGATGCAAATCATAGCAGACTTTTCTGTCAGGAGGAATCAGCGGTGTGGTGTGACCAAAATGCTAACGGCCATCTCACTCTCACTCTCATATAGTGTACTGTATGCAGACACACACACACGCAGTACATTTCAGTCCCCGGAGTCACCATTGTTAATGTGTCATATGATGACGTTTACTAGCAGAATCTATCTGGAGGTTATAACTTCTGTGCTGATGGAGTGCTTTAAATGGACAGTGAAGGTGACAGTGTGAATTAAACTGTCTAACAAATAAGACACGCTCTCTTCCTGTGTCCAGAGATAGAAGCAGATCTATTGAATTCCTTTAGCTGTAAACCTCTTCCAGGTCTCACTGGAGCTCAATGTTCCCCTGGGCGTCAGAAACAAATGTATTAAATCCTACAAAAATAAACTATATGCAAGTTCTGAATACATCAGCAACAACCATACATCACAGCAACAACATGTATTTAGCCAGAATTTACCACCAACTCTTGCGTCCAAAGCTCTCCCAATGGATTTAAAGATGAAACAAATCATGAAAGGATTTAGAATTGAAAGAACCTGAAGGGATAGAAACAGTCTATAGATTAAATTAAAGTATTGGATCTTGCTTTGGCGTTTATAAAATGCTGTGACCACCGCACCAGAAGTATTAAAGTCATTTTCATCCCGGCCCTTCTCTAGAGAAACACGTGTTTGTGTACCTGTTTTTGTGTGCTTCTGTGTGTGTGTGTGTGTCTGTGCACAAAAACAATTTATGTAATGCTGCTTCGCCAATAGATCCTTACCTTAATCCTCTTTGAGCTAGCATAGTAAGCCCCATGGCTCATCTCCCATCACATTTTACCTTGATCCTCAACCTCTGTCAGAAATCATCATCGTAATCCACAGATTAGTCAGCAATCACTTTTTTTTTTTTTTTTTTATTCCGACTGTTGAGGTGAATTATTGAAACGGTGTTAAGATTATTAAAATGCTGCTGTGATGGTCTATCACTGCGGAGTAATTTACAAATGGGGCAGATGAAGAGTGTGTTGTTTTGGTAATAAATGTATCCTGGTTGGTTGTTGGTGATGTAAACAGGGATCGTGATCATCATCTAATGATGTGTGGACACCGATACAGGAATGCACACACACATAAACACACACACTGTATGCTCTTTGAGTCCTTCCCTCCTTGTACAGTACAGCAGTGCAGTCTTTTAGAACCGTTTTGTACTTTAGGAGCCTCGAGATGCTTCTCATCCAGTGATAAGCCATGTCACTAAATTCAGGCATTAGTCAGACCCCATTCCAAAACCAGCAGACTGTGCAGAACTGCATTGGAAATGTGTATTTTCCATTGCAGAATCTCAGCATCAGCATCAGTCTCCCTCACTGTTTCATTCTGTTGACTTCTCTCTTACTCTCCGCGGTCATGAAATTAGTGTATTTGTTGCTTGTTTTCTCAGTTCAGTTCCATTCGGTTCCAATCGCTGCTTCTGTCTAGACTGAGACACTCGTTCACTCGTTCCGCCTTTCTTCCTTTCCTTTCCTCGTGTTATGCCGATTTCAGAGCGCATGCATTATTTGCAGATTATAACTGGAGCTTTTTTTTTTTCTTTTCTAAAGACACAAAACCCAGATGTTTATCCTGGCTTTCTCACAAGTGGAAGAGTTCCTGCTATTTCAGCCCTCACAGTGACTGTAAGCACTTACAGTCCATTCACCCATCGTCAAGGCCATTTAAGGAAACTATCAATCATAATGCAGAAGAGGGAAGCTTCTCATTACATGTAGTCGCCCTGTGTTTTGTTTCTTAGCTGATGACGCTGTATTATTTTCTTCCTCTCTCCGGACAGCACAGGAAGTATGCAGAGTACAGTGATCGTATGTAGTTTTAGTTCTCTCTGTGGTCTGAGGTCTGAGTCTTTTTGAAACTGGGACTTTGTTCCATGTGTGTGCGGTGTGTGGAGGGGTTGAGTGGGTGCTTGACTCAGGAGTATGAGAGGAGGAGATAATGAAGGCGTTTGTGCAGATTGTCCCGCACACCCCCCTAAATTAGGAGAACCTTCTCTCTCCCCTTTCATTATCTATTCAAAGGATTTGGCAAACACTGTAAGATAGTCCGCCTTTGCAATTAACCCTTTTTTTATGTCTTCCTGGCAGTGACATGGAAATGGTATTAAATGTGCTGGTGCTGAAATACTGACCCTTCACTCGTGCTCGTACTGACTTTTTTTAAATTAATGCTTAAGACTGCTTATGGTTTTCTGTCTTTAGAGAACCTTTAGTCCCTCGGCCATTTCCTGTTCATGGCTGTCCCCTTTGGTCTGCTTACACTTCTTCTCTCTCTCTCTCATTTTTTTTTCTTTTACTTTGTCTCTTTCTGTTTCCATTGCTGTCTCTCAGTCTTCCTCAGTGCCCCCTGTCTTTCTTGTCATAGTTTTGAGACAAAACTGTGGATTGATGGTGACATGGCTGCGCGGAGAGTACCGCATTGTCAGGCAGCTACCCGTGCTGCCCTCGGCAGTCCTGACAGTGTTGTCATGGATGAGTGAACACTATGTTTTGACACAGGGTGCGACAGTGTCAAATAACAAATCTCTGTTCTGTTCTGTCAAGTTTGATAAGTTGTTAGGACCTTGTAAGTCTTTCACGTCTTTGAAAGTTGTGCACATGAGCCTGTAACGTCCACAAAAGGTTTCCGTGCATTTATATTTAGAATGTTATAATACAATGAACATATTAGAAACTTATTTATGAAATAATTTAGCACCTAAAAATAGTTCTCAATCCTACCGCTGGCAGGAATTGTGATATAATACTTAACTACTAAGGCAACTGGGACTGTAAATTCCTCATTTGGGACCAAGACTGAAAAAGTTTAATAAGCCACGGCTTTGAATAATTGCTACCAATTAATTGCTTTTCACTTACATCACTATTCAGTTAAGTAGTCTTCAATGAGTTACCAAAGGAGGTCATTGTCAGTGCAGTTCATATTTTTATATATAACACCATCAAGCGATGTCCGTGTCTTTTTTGTGGAGCGGACAATATGTTTGCAATGATATGTGATCTTCTACCGTCTGATTGTTAAATCCATTCTTGCTATGATGCAGTCCTCCGTTTAACGCTATGTAAAATGTGTTTGGTGGTGTGAAATCAAATATGAGTGCATTTTTTTTGCTGAGCTGTGTTAACCACAATACTGCTTACACCCTGGAATTGTATTGAATCATCAGCTTATCAAACACTCGGCCAAGAAGTTCTTGGCACTATTGATGCCTTGCTGACTTCAGAAGCATAACTCTTTCAAAGGTAGATGGCTGTGGGCTACTTAAGGGTGACCTTGCAGAGGCCAATGAACAGCACTTAGAGCGGGGTGGCTCCTGTGGTTCTTCAGGGAACCATAAAGGCAGGATGTGCTGATCACGTTGGCGTTTGATGTCTTTTTGTCAGTAAAAAAACTGTAAAATCACACTGCTGGACATTTGATTATAAACTTTGTTAAAGTTGCATGCACAGCAGGCAAAATGCTAACAGGTCCGACGCCTACTGTATGGGCAGTTTTTTCCAACAACTCTACAAAAGCCTGTACAGAAGTTTTTAATAGATTGGGGAATATCATTGTCGTGATTAATGAATTAAAAGGTCAACATTAATTGTTGAACTGAAAGGAGAAATTACCTCAGATCTCTGGTAACAAAGCCAAATGTGTTTGACCATTCGTCAGCCCAAACAAAAGACACTAAATCTCCTGCATTAGCGCTGAAATATGGCCCTGTACATAAACCATGCACTGCAGAATTTGCCGGTCTGAACATAATTGAAAGGAGCTGTTGCTTTCAAAACACAATATTTTCCAGCTGAGGCACTCCCTCTCTGTTATTAGCTCGTGTCCATTTTGTTCTTTGTTTACTACGCTCGCTACGCTACTTCATACTGTACATCATTCAACAAAATGCAACGCTAACAAACAGGGAGGTCTCTGATAGTTCAGCTGACCCGGCTAATAAAGCAAAGCTGATTTTGTTATTGGGCGGTTTTAATAACACTGGAGAGCTGGAGAGTCAATTAAAAAGGATTAGCATGCCCCCAATCAGCTCAGAGCCTCTTCCTGCTTTAATGATTATGGAGTGTCATCAGCACTCCTACACTGTACAGTGAATCAGCTTTGACATGCGTACACACGCACACACACACACACACACACACACACACACACACACAAAACATGGTGCATAAATGCCTGCACACATACACAGCCGTGTGTTTGGGGGGTTAGCCTTCCACTTAAACACATGCATACATGCACATGTACATTTTATTTTGTTTTATCTAAATATTGTAGTAAAACCTTTAATCAAAAGTATTTTTAAACCACGGAATAATGGAGATACATTCTCTCTAAGAAAGAATAATGTACAGTCTCTGTGTTTTCATGTACACCATTATGTCCCTGTTCGTAATGACTGGCCGCACTGGTGGATGAGTGAGATTGAAGAGGATACCCCAGGTTTTAATATGTATCTTCAGAAATCTTACCCTGTCCATGCATTCTTGGAAAATAACTTGAAAAGCTGAGACTGAACTTGATGGAGAGAAGGATACTGTACATCTTGCGAAGACTTTTGAGGACATGCCTCTGAAAATAGAGTGAGAAACCAAGAAGAGGGACTGAAATATAAATCATCTTGGCCATGAGAAAAAAAAAAAAAAAAAGCAGATCCTCCTTGTTTAAAAAAGCCCTAACATCCACCTCTGATTGAATTAGTGTAATTGCTTTCAAATTTCTTGAAGTCGTGTGCATATCCCCAAGAAATCACAAGTGTTTACTGTACATTGTAAATAAACGGCTGCATGGAAAGTCTAAAAATGAAGCGGGATTAGCTCGGGTTGCTTAGCTAGATGGTGCTACCTGCCAGAGAAGCATTCCTTCAAAGATGAGTCAGACATTGCAGGTTTTTAGGTCATAATGCTGAAACACTTAAATGCTCTTTAGCAGTCTGTGTCATGTGGATTCTTTTCCACACTCCCCTCGCTCTCATTTTATCGCCACTGTTCCTTCCGTCTTTATTTCTTTCTCCTTGTCTCAGCTTTGTTGCATCTCTCTCTCTCTCTCTCTCTCGCTCTGTCTTTCACCTTTCATTCCCTCCTCCCTCCTCCCTTCTCTCCGTCTTCTGCTGTTGCCATTAGTGATGTTAAAGTACTTAGTGAACTGGAGGGTTCAGCAGGAAATGCAAAATACATCACTGTCCGGAGAAATAAAGAAAGCAACGGAGACATGCATACAGGCGGCTTCAGCGCTTTTACCGCGTTGACCCGTAACCATGCACGGGGCTGTTCTATAATTTAACAAGCTGTCAATCATTTCGACACTGTCTCACAGCAACAGTGGAAGTCAGCCAGGCAATAGTGTCTTTAAAGAAAGGAAACTCCATAAAAGCTCCATAAGAGTGCTTGCTTTGTTAGCTTAAGCAGAGGCATAAAATTCATTACTTTTAGATGCTGTGGGGGTGGTAGCAGTTGTGCTAGTAAATGTAATAGAACTCGTTGTAAAAATAATTATTAACTAGATGCGTGTGATGATCCTCTTCTAGTTGTTGTGCGGTTAGAAATGCCAGAAATAGTAGTTGCGCTTGAATAAATAAAGGAACAAATCAACCAAATGTTCATGGTTGAATGTCTGACAGTTTCGTGCCTTCATATTCTTACAGCTTCCATCCATGTCATCATATTTTACCTGCCTCTCATAAAATCTGTGTGCTGCAAAATACCTCCTGAATAAATATCGCCCTGTGATATCCAGAGCTGGGCAATTAGACGAGAACACAAAGTGCAGCATGACATATTAAAACAGAGGAGAGAACGGGTTCAATCTTTTTAAATTCCTAACTTTCAGTTCTCTGTCACACGTCGAAAAATGTTTCCCGTTTGAACTTTCTTCTGGTGATATTTGAGGTGTTGATTCGGATTCTAGGTGTTAGTAGGTCAGCGTCTGTTTGGGGAAACATTCCCTCGACGTGTCTGAGCTGTTGAGTGGATTTGGATGTTTTTTTTTTTTTGTTTTTTTCCGTCTTGCCTCTTCCTAATGATTTGAGCCCAGGGTCTCATTTCAGTATTCTGTCCCCTAACACTCTCACCCCAAACTGTCATCACTTTTTTTTTCTCCTCCTTTCAGTTCCTTCACTATCACAGTAACACCATCATGTTTTTCAGCTCCAAGTCTGAGTGGTTTTCTGTTTACTCGGTTTGTGTTCATTTATTTCTTCATTTATTTAATCTGTTCATTCCAGTTTTCTCTTTTTCCTCCGTTCTCAACATAGTAAGCAATGACTTATATTTTTAATTTGGACTACGAGGGCGATGCCTCCCTCTTCATCTCTCACTGAAAATATTATGCATGGACTCTTGCCCCTTCAAAATACTCAACTACAACAACGGTAACAAGCTTGAGCACACCATTTCAAATGGCATATACACTCCCAGTCCAATTTTACATGAAGAAAATGAAATGCGGGGAGGTGACAGCAGTCCCACCACCTCCAACACAAACAATGAACAGTCAATAGCTTCAATTGTCTCATGTCTCAGAGGGAATGGCTTTGCTCCCTGACCCTCATGTCCTGACTGGTCTGCCTCCTGGTTGTCAGAGCTCTCTGTATTGTACACATACTTTCAGCGATCTGTAATTGAATGAGCTTTCTGGCAAAGAGATAAGGAGGTGCTGTTTTAAAACAAAGTCTTGAGAGAGAAATAATTGAATATATCCATCAGTAAAGTGGCCATTTATTGTAAAAATGCCAGTGGTTGTTCTTTACAGTAAATGCATTTACAATAACTATTTATATAATGAAATATTAGACTTATTGGAACTGTATATTTTCGGATCAATGTATCAAAATGGGTTTGATAAATTGCTTTGCTTGGCTCACATTAGCATCCTTCCCAGTGAACATTATTTCCTGTACATACATTTTAACCCAAATTTTTGGTTTTTATTTTTTTCTTTGGAGATACATTCAAAGCCACTCTAATCACAAATGTGCTTGCTGGCTGAATTCTGTTTTATTGAATTGTCTGTTGGAAGTATTGGGCCTTTGGTAAATTCAATATCGCAATTCTTTGTGAATAAATGTCTGCCCTTTGCTTCCTCGTTTTCAGTGCCAAGCCTCGAGCCTCCGTGCTTTGTTATCTGTCTTCTGTGCTCTCTTCCACTTTCAAGGCACTGGCCTTCTTCTTTGCCTCCTTCCCTTCTTGCACATCTCTTTTTCCCATTTACTCACCAACCACCTGCACCATGTCTCAAAAGTGCAGCCCATCTATCAGTCCTCCACAGAGGTAGCCTATCTCTGTGATGCCTGGCTCTTTGATGCTAGAGAGATGGGTTGGGAAAGCTAGCAGTAGCTGGAGTTACTGGTGTATTTTTTTTTTTTTTTTTTTTTTTTTTTTGTTCACACACTCACACAACTCATGTTTTGACACAACGACTCCTGGGTAAAATATTACCCTCGCCAACTTTATCCTGTCTTTTCCTAATTTCCTTCCCTCTCTCCCCTGCATTCCTCACATGACTTTTACTTTCCTCTTCTTGTTTTCCCAAGTGTTGGGCTTAATGGATTACTCCAGTACAGCTTCCCCATCTAGTCTCTCCTCTCCCTTTTCTCTCCATTCAGCATCTTAGTCTCACACCCCCCTTCCATCTTTCTTCCCCTAATTGTTGACATAGCATGGAAATTTCGAATCGCCTCCCTCCCTTACCTCCTCATTACCTTTTCATTTCTCCTTTTTCTTCCATTCCATTGCACCCTCTCCCTCCACGGGCTCCCTCTCTCCCATCCTCTCTCACTTCCTCTCCCTATTTGTTGACATTGTCGGGTTAGCTTTAATGGATCACCCACAGCTATCTGCTTCTAGCCTGCACTCCCTGCTTCCTCATCCTCCTCCACCATAATCACTGCCTCCCTAACTCTCCATCCTTCTCTTTCGCTCCTTCACCATTGCCGTGGAAATACCTTTTCTCTCTATCCGACCCTCTCTCGAGATTGTTCCTCATCCATCTTTCCCTCTCTCCCCTTCTCCGTCTCTCTCCATTCTTGAATGTTGACATGAGAGGGTGAGTCTAATAGATCACTGTGAAGCATCTGCACCTGTGTTAAATCTCAGAGGTAACGCTGTGTGTGTGTGTATATGTGTGTGAACGTGTGTGTGTGTCTCTCTGTCTGTGTGTGTGTGTGTGTGTGTGTGTGTGCGTCTGTGTGTGTGTTTGAGCATTTGTGCACCCTAGAGAAGCCAATGCAGGCTTTCTGTTAGCACATCTGTGACCTCCTTTAGTGCTGAGCAACTTCCTTGCTTTTCTTCCTCCTCTCCTCTCCTCTCCTCTCTCCTCATCTATTTTACCTACCCTTTTCTTCTCTCCTCCTCTGCTTTCTATCATTTATAAGCTTACTTTGCAGAAAGGGGGACCATTAACTTTGTTGTTTTGTTTTCAGGGACATGCTGTAGTAACAAATTATTTTAGTTCTTAAAAAGCCCATGTGCTGAATCTTGCAAAACAAACGCTGCGTTATGGTATAATGCAAAGATATGATATTTAGAGTCACATTCTCAAGTGCAGGTCACAGCTGAGTAAAATAATACTCATGTATCATATGTGCGTGCCATGCATCATTTCAATGGAAGTGTACCAAGGTGCAGTAGAGTAGTAGGTTATAAATAGGCCCCTGTAGGCTTGTCCCAGTCCAACTGGGTGTCCTACAGTGTCCCAGTTCTGTCTGTGTGGGACACCTTGGAGAGCGCTCTGCTATTCCTCACACTCTGCTGCACATTGGGGATACTTTATTTTATATACATGCTTCTTCCTTGATGGCCAACTAATTCCTAGAGGTATATGACTCTTTTAAGACCATAAACTAAGGCCTAGTTCTTCTTATGTACAAGACCTCTGAGAATTCTCTGCCCTCTCCCACGCATTTTTTAGACCACTGAGTGCAGTATATGCACATTCCTTCTTTTTAATCATGCAGTTTAAACTGTAGATAACACTCTTTTCACTTTAACATCTTCCTCCGCTATAATGTTGAGCAACCCTCTCCAATATGCATTTGTTAAAGAACCCAGAACACTGTATCAAGTGCTATGGAAGTATGTTATGGCATTTAGTACAACCCCGTTTGTCTGTCTTTCTTTGTGGGTTTGTTGAATCGATCTCTTCATGTTTTGTGTAACAGTGTAGCAACAAAACAAATGAATGCAATAAAAACTCAGAAAAAGATACAACAGACAAGTTTTAAGTCCAAACTGCTTTTTATCAAAGGTATCTTTTGGAACATCAGTGTGGGATGATTGTCGATGGCGACCTAGTTATGTCAATGTGGTTAATTGGGTCTTTATGTCACTCGCCTGGATCTAGTTAATTAAGCTGTCAGAGCCTCTGAAATCCCATGTTGGCATGCACACACATAGGCCCAGGCACACTGACGTCCACACATACACACACTTCACCCACTTACGTCCTGTATATATGCGTGCGTCTGTACAGTGACCTGTTAACCTGCACAATCTGTCCAGCCTGCCCAGACCTCGCATGTATTGTATTGTAGTGGGGTTGGTGGCTGTTGTAAACTCCCCGCAGTAGCAGTGGGCAGCAGGATCGTCCTAATCACCTCCCAAGTGTAGTGAGGATGCAGACAGAAACACCAGGACATATGGCCAATTAGGACGGGGATGTGAAATGGCACAGATATACTGTAGGTGACCGAAAATAACACTTCACATAATCAATGTAATTTAGCGGCAAGGTTATTATTAACTTTTCCTGAGTTCTGTATCTTTTGTGTGTCTAGACAACGTTATATAGGTCGCTAATTTAATTCATGAATCATGTTTTTAAGCAAGATCTTTCTGCCTCTTCATGTTAGATGTTCCTACTTAGTTCTTAACCATTTGATGTGAGCAGTCTTGAAAATACATCTGAAATTGGGGACTTATTGAATTTAGTAACTTTGGAGATACTAAGAAATGTGTCTGCCTCTGTGGAAGTGCAAGGAACTCAAATGCATCAGATAGAATAAAAAAAGGAATGTAGATTGTGTTTGATTCAAAGTAAGGGGTGACTAACTGGAAAGTGCACACAAAGGAAGAGCATGTTACTGTAGTAGAGGTGGGAGTGAGGTGTAGCCCTTGAAGTTGAGAGACAATTATCCCAAAGGTTTTGTTGGTACCAAAAATGCAGCCATTTGTATGTGGTAGAACGCTACAAATTTGCAAGTACAAAGATGCCAAAAAGTGAAGTGAGCAAGAGAAGAGTCACAGCAGTGTGGAGGCTGGAGAACGAACACAGCCACACAAACGAGCACACACACTATCTGCTCTCTGCAAATCTCATTGGCTTCGCCTCGTTTTTTTTTTTTTTTTTTTTCCAAATCAATGGTTGCTACTTTTGCACTCGCAAATTACAGTTTTTCAAATGATGTTAGAAAACCTACATGTGCGATTATACTAATGGCAAACCCAGATTTGCAGCAAGGTGTAAAAACTGTCAAGAATATAAAAGCAAAGTTATAAGAATGAGTAGGATCTATAGATAGCAAAGTTCTTGTTGCTGTATATACAGACAGACGTGTATTTTAATGGTATGGAACAGTTAATGTATAGGCTGCACAGGACTGGTGCAATACGGAAAACAAATAATTATTCCAGCACTTCTGTTGATGCTTGAGAGCTGCTGATGAGTATTTTAATCCTTTAATGAGCGGATCATAAATCAAAATGCTCCTAAACCTAATGATCCTTCATTTGATTTGATTTTGTGCAGTCAGATTAAAATGGCTTTAGAGATGTTTTGCAGACCTTGGCACACTTTTTTTGTACAGCGAGAGTTCAGTAGCTTCCGTGATAACAATGTGCGTCCATGAGGTCTGCGCGTGTATTCACGGTGGCCTCCATGAATGAGGAATAAAAGGACACTTCCTGGTGCATTATGGTCGTTTTATTTGGCATATTTAGACTCTGATTTTGGTTTAAGTGCTACATTTATTCGATGTTGAGGGAAGCAATTTGAGACAAATAGTTTTCGTTTCCGTTCACCATGATGGTTGCTCTCCTGTAATTGTTTGAAACAACAAGTCTTTTTGTTAATCTTATCACAGTGAGCTAATTGTTTTGTCTAGTATCAAACGCACACACGCACACACACACACACACTCACACACACGGTCTTCACTATATTCATGTGCACTGTTGGATTAAATTTCTATTAGCTTTCCTCGATTGAGTTTGAAGATTGTTGATTAGCCAGTAATGGCCTTTGTTATTGCACTAATGAATAGCTTGATTACTATTCTACTTAGCTACACATCAGGAGGCGGTGATGTGATGTGCGTGTGCATGTGTGTGGGTGTGTGTGGGTGTGTGTGTGTGGTTTGTTGGTATTATCCTCTTCTAAACACACACACACCGTTATAGCCAATTGTCTGGGTTTGTGTCAAGAAAGCTGATGGCAGCAGAAGAGAAAGATAGATGGTCTGCTCTGCCAACACTCATCTTTCATTCTCTCTCTCCCTCACTCTGTCGGTGTATATGCCTCTCAATATGTTTTCTCCCACCTGCTCCCTGCTTCTCCAGCCTCTCAGCCGCTCCACTATTGTCTTTTTCTTAATTCCTCCATCCCCTCCACCTCTTTGTCTCCCTCTGACCCTCTCTCATCTGCGCTCTCATTTCTTTTTGTTCCTTGCCATGCGGCTTTAATGTCCTCTCCTCCTCTGCTCCTGTTTTGTTTATCCCTCTACTGGTTTATTTTCTGCTGACTGGACTGACCTGGCTCTTGAGAACTGTGTTGGCATGTTGTATTTTGCATGTGTGTAGTTTTGTTAATACGTGCACGCGAGCGTGCATGCGTGTGTGAGGGTTTGATAATGGAAACAAGCATGCCAATTATGGTGATGGCTCTCTAGATGCCAGTCAGAGCCAATAATAATGAGTGTGGCACATCTGGCAGTGGTGTGTGCAAGTGTGTATCTGTGTGTGTGTGTGCTGGTAGGGAGTGCAAAGGGTTTGTATCAAACCCCCAGGATGTGTGCCAAGCTTTGAAGTCAATTTGACATAGTGTCCAAAACGTGTAATTACAACTTCTGGGTCCATCATATGATGCACACTGGCCCAGAAGGACATTTTCCCATAGACTCATACATACATTTTTTTTTGTTAATCACAACCCCACATGATTTTCAGTTCATTTCTCAATTGAAATTAGTAGAGAACTAAACCAGACGTTAGCCTGCTCCACTGGCAGAAGTCTCTGAATGGGCACTGCGAGTCATGCAACATGCGCAGTACGTCCATCTGTGTAATTTCTATACATTGATCTGTATTTATTTCTCTGTATGTATCCATGGTGTGTATAGGATGTATGATTGGCAGAGGGCAGTGTTAAGTTAGAAGAACACCCCGAAGGTTTGCAGGTAACCACAGTTCTCGCAGAGGTTGCCATGTTTGTTTAGGGACTTGGATCTGGAAAGATTGTCGTCTTGGTTTAATGTTAAAAAGTTACTTTCCTGAAGCATGAGACACAACGTTTTTACTTTTTTTTACTTTTCTTTCCCAAAAACTAAAGAACCAAAGTGCTTTTATTGCCTATACCCATCTGTATCCACACAGAAGTAGTACCTTCCAGAGTCAAAGAAATGTTGGCACTGGCATTTATGTTTCCTTAAAACTTATTTGTCACAAATTAGTTGTACATTAAGGTAATTTCTCATAAACATGGTTGTAGGAGAAAGCTTTACAGGTAACTCAGATATGCAGTCTTTTTTATTTTTAGTTTTATGAATCAGCGATTTGGCACATCTTGCCATCTTCAGGCTAATTCCACCAAATGATTCAGACAAAGATGTGCCAAATTGATTCATAGAACCAAAAATAACAGTGATTGCATTAGCACTGAGTGCATGCTGGGCACATGAGTGTGCAGCACTACCTTCTATATGTAGAAAACCGCGAAAGCCCTGCGGTCAGTGGATAGAAGAATAACTTTACTCTCTGTAACATTCTCCTTGTCTGTCTTAATTGTCCTTTCACTGTCTCTCTCCTTATGTCTAACTCAGCTTGCCATGAAATTAAGCTGGAGCGGGTGGTGGTGGTGGTGGTGGTGTGTGTGTGTGTGTGTAGGGGGTTTATTAAAGCGTGGACGGACACATAACGCACACTCAGTAACCGCCCACACATAGGTAGAATAATCACTACAGGAGCTCTTTAACCCACTCATCTGTGGTCTTATAGGGATCCAGATAATATACCTAATCAAGAGGATAATCCTCAGTGAGGTACATATTAACACTTCAATGATTCACAGGCACACACGCGTGCAGTACGGCTTGATTGCAGAACCAGATTTTATAACTTATCCATTATGTGTTTCGTCATACTCTCATTGTGTATCTGTGTGTTGGCGCCTGCCGCTACTTTGAAAAATTAATGTTGTGATTCAGTAGCAGATTCTATCCGTGGACCCTGTATCTTTTCGGCGCTGTTATCAACTCTCTTATGAGACTCTTTGTAGTGGCTCTACAAAGCATGTCATATTTTAGCATTTGTCATAGATATTCCATTGCTTTGTTATCTCACTTCTTGCTCTGTGGTCTGCCATTTGTTTTGCCTTTGCAAGATTCACACCGTGTTTCTCTTTTGTGACACAGTGTGACTATGATGTTCCCGCGCTCGGTGGCAGATATGCGGCAAAGCTTTGCGTCGCAAAACATCTTGTGCTGCTCTCCAGTCCAACAAAAGGGAGTATACATCTCTATATCTTGGCCTACTTTTATCTTGCACAGCGTGGGGCCAAGCCTTTGTTCCACTGCCAGAGAAAGATGCATATCTCAATAGATACATTACATTTTTTTTTTTTATTTTCTTGCTGCCTTGATATTGCGTAACACTACATGGGACACTCGTCCTTAAGTTGTAAGTAAGAAAACATGTGGAAGCATACGTATTTGAATGTATTGCTCCTCACTACCAGAGCTATAAACACACACCGCAAATCTGTTTTTATCTGGTATTCCTGGGCACGAGATTCAAAGCCAAATTAATGTTCCAGTCACCGGGTCACACGAGGGAAAAAAAAAAAGCAAAAACAAAACGAGTGTGTAATTGATGAGACAAAGCTTTTATCCCTTTGAAAAGAAATCCATTTGATTTCTGTGTCTCAAGAAAACAAAAGGATGGACTCTTCTTGAACCTTATTTAAAATCCTATTACAGTTGAAACAGAGGACAACAGTATTGCTTGTGTTGTGTGTGTCAAAGGTGTTTTGTGTGTATGTGTGACCACACACTGCAAGCATTTCATGTATCTCCACATGTATAATGCCATTATTTCATATATATATGGCATGGCAATAAAACAGGGGTTTATGGGTATTGTTTTCTGTGTGTGTGTGTGTGTCTAGTGGCGTGGATAAAGTGGGAAAGACAGGTGATGTGGGGGCGAGAGTTAAAATAACAAATACACATTCTCCCCTGGGGTTGGCTTGATCCAATCAGCCACCCTCTGCCATTTACACACACACACACACACACACACTCTCTCTCACACCAGCTGTGGCTAATGATGCAGTGGCGGTGGCAGTATAGTCGCCACATGTGGTCTCTTTGTCTGAGCTCAGCAGAGCACACATCAGTCTCACTTGCTTCAACCTTCAGGCATCATCAAAGGCTGTGGCTATTTTCAGTGCATCAGCGTACAAGAGCTCACATTCAATATTAAAAAGCTGCCAGTACATGCGTGTATTGTCCTTATTATATTTAGCGGCGAAATGTTTCATGCCTGCCAGTAAATCTTCCTCTGTCTTGCGTGAACACACAATCCTTCAACTTATCATAAAAATGCAATCTGAAAAGTAGCAGACAAACGTAGTAAAAAGTACGTATGGAGAAGAAATATAAAGTTGTAAGTGTTTCGTATTTGGTTGAGTAGCGCTAGGAGTACTTAGTTACATTCCACCACTGTGTGTGCTGGGGGCGACTAATCACCATACAAGTTAAAAAGAATAGGAATTGATTGCTTGTTGTTGGCTCAGGTGGTACAGCGGGTCGTCTAGTAATTGCAAGGTTCTGGTTCAATTCCCTGCTCCTCCTCCGGTCCAGTCAAAGTGTCCCTGGGCAAGATACCGAACCCTAAGTCGCTGCCAGATGCCTGATGGCTGTCCGTGTGTGACCATGTATGTTTGGGTGAGCTCCTGATGACGACGACGATGATGATGATGAGCAGTTGGCCCTTTGCATGACAGTCTCTTGTCTAGTGTGTGTATGAATGGATGAATGTGACAGGCGTTGTAAAGCACTTTGAGTGGTTAGTAGACCAGAAAGGATCTGTATAAATCCAAGCCCATTTACAACCCCCAAAACTGATTAGATAAATACAATGAAAGTCACCTTTGATCAAATGCTGTTAGCTCTTCCTAATGTATTGCTTGGAAGAAATCATTTGTTAAATCGTTGATGTTGATTGAAGTTGATTTCACTAATAGGATGAGTTAGTTAGTGGTGTTGCAGCTTTTCTGTGAAGTGTCCAAGTACTGTGACTTTTGTGGATTTTTGCCATTTTCAAGTTGATATTTTCAATAATGTACCATCACATACATTTTCCAGGGAATTCAGGGATATGGCATGTGTGATACATGACCACTGTAGTCCCCCACTAGAACCTAGAAAAGTTGTGGCTATATTAGTATGTACACTAACTGACTTAACCAGCTTGCTTTAGACTCGTCAAACACAGTCAGGACACACTTGAAGTCCCTTAGGGCTTATAAGCTAACTTGAAGTGATATTTCACTCGGCTCGTTTCCATTGTTCTTATCCAGTTTAACTTGTTTTATCTTTCATCCTCCTATGTCCCCTGGGTTGTTGGTTCACCGCCAACGTACAGATATTTTATCATGGTGCTTTGATCATCGAGAGGCAAATTCAGGTCAGGGGTGAGACACTTCCTGATGACTGTACACTTTGAAAAGTTTCAGTTAAGTCCATAGGATAACTTTTTTTTTTTTGGCTAGTCATAGTTTTTCCTTTTTAATTTTTGCTGAAGACAAATATTACTCGAGTCGTAGTACTAAGCTGAATTTATCTTCACTTTGTCTACGTCAGGTTTATATTATAATGCAGTCTGACAACAATGTACTATTACAGTGAACTCTGCACTCGAGTTTGTATTCAAGTGAAGGGCTTTTTTTCCCCTCTCTCTGCATGCCTGTGTGTTATTTCCTAAGCTTGAATAAAATTAAATTTCATATGACAAACATTGAATTTGCCTTTATTTATTTGAGAGAGCACCTACACCATTTTCAGCTTTCGCGGTACAGGGATAAAGTCCTTGCTCGATCATTTGCGCTATATTTTTTTGTTGGTTTGTCTTTGCTTTTTTTTCCCCCCCCTCTGTATAACCTTTACTTTGTAATGGAAACTGAAAGGTCACACAGCATCTCACTTAAGATTGACAATTCAGAGCTACAGTGAGCCCCCTGGCCAAAGAGCACTGCCGAATCTCTAAAGATCAGAGCGAGAAGCAGGTAGAATAACTGAGAGAGAAGAGGAATGACAGCCAAGCCTGAGCGGGCAGTAAACTGAAGAATAACATCGAATTTCCTCTTTTCTACATCTGAGATTTCCATTTCCTAATGCGAAGGGGGGAGGAAATTAAACAACGTGAATTAAACAACGCAGCTCGGACATTTATGTGCCTGCCATAAAGCTTGGACAGGCCAAATTTATGAGGGTTTGGACCAGTAAATACAGCACTCAGGAAATGTGATTAGGCTCATAAATAGGATAGTTTCCCGCTATTCCACCCTTCACCCAAAGTACCTTGCAGAAGCATATGTTCGGGACATTTTCCTCCTCTTCTGCACTGCCACCCTGGGCTCCCATATTGTGAATTGCCCATTGTAGATAAAGGTCTTCACTATTGCAACTATATTATTTGTATGACTTCAGGTATAAACGTCTTCCTGTAGTTTCATCTTTAATGATTAATATTATTTTTACATTCTATCCCATAAAGTCTGTTTATTTGCTTGTAAAATGTTATACTAATAATACATAGTATAGATACAAGAATAATTTTGACGACAGGTTTTCATTTTTTTTTCTCTGACTTTGTGTCGGTAGTGTCGGTAACACTACAGAGCTTCTGCCCGGTCACACATTTATTTCTTTATTCACTTGGATTGTGAATTGTGACATTTCCTCAGAGCTTGTCTGTGTGGAACATTTGAGAAACAAGATTACAGCAGCATCCTCTTAGAAGTCTGTCTATCCTCTCTTTGTTTGTCATCTGGAAATGTTGAGGAACAAGATTATACCAACAAACGAACTTGATACTCTGAGCTTTGTTCTTTTGCTCACAGATTGACTGTGTTTAGACAAATGTCATTTGTGTGTTTCCCCCCACCCCTTTCCTTTTATCACTCTTATTGCTTTCAGGGTGGATCAGTTGTGAAAACAAGATTACTGTATAATCTTATCATTTCCCTCAGCTGTCAAGAACATTGAATTAATAATTGTTTATCTGGTTTAATTTGTTTTTGGCAAATCTTTCCCCTATAAAATCAGATAAGATGCTCCATAGTGTTATAACACAATAACACATTTTACTTATTATCATCTCTCATTAGCCTGATTGTTCCAATCTTTTCTTTTCTCTTCTCTCTTTTGTATCCGAGGGTGGAAAGAAATCTCCGTTCTGACTTCATTTTCTCCTCTCTCTGTCTCACAGGTGGAGTGGTTGAAGAACGAAGAGATAATCGACCCGGCAGAGGACAGGAACTTCTACATCACCATCGACCACAACCTGATCATCAAACAGGCGCGTCTGTCCGACACAGCCAACTACACGTGTGTGGCTAAAAACATAGTGGCCAAAAGACGAAGCACGACAGCGACTGTTATCGTTTACGGTGAGTTTGCCGCCGAGTCCGGCTCTGACCGTCCCTAAAAGCTGCCGTTACTGTCATGCAGGTCATACGTTTTCTTCAGCGTTTGTGCGGCCCCTTTTTTTTTCCCGTCTTAATGTGTCGAATTTTATTGACACCTATTTTAAATGCTAGCTGCAGCCACCCGACAATGTCTCTGATCAGCCAAGCCAGCCCCCATCTGCCACATGAAATTAGCTCTGCTACCATGCCAGCGCTCTCTCTTTGTGATTGGCCTGATATTCCCACATCACCCTTGACCTCACCCAATTAAAATCCACCAATCACGCCGTCACTTTTTAAATTAGAACACTTGGGCTTTCCAAATGTTTACGCTTTTCAGCCAAGAGTCCCACCACCAAATGAATTGTGCAGCATATGGCATGATAACAGCTGTGAAAAACAACCAAAAAAAAAAAACTTTGAATAGCTCAGTTCTGATTGGTGTTGGTTTGTTTTCCAGGCAATGCTCCTCTCTCGCTGTTTTCACTAAAAACTGAAGAAAAAGCTTGTCAAGTGGAAGAAAATACCTCACATGCCTGCATGTCTCCTTTTTTTTTCCCTTTTTACCCAATGCCAGCCTGACATAAGGGGACGGTAAAAGCATTTTGAGAAGAACAATGTATACGAGAACACGCATAGGCCAAGACACACACACACACACACACACACACACACAGTTTTTCTCTCAAATACAACACAGTCTATTCACTAGGAGGAGTGTTTCAATCACAAATAACTGTGCGTGTGTGCGTGTTCGATACAGACAGCAAAAGATGGAGTGGTTTGACACTGATGTATCCTTACAGAAATAGATTGTCCAATCTGTGGTTCAATCTTCTCGGCTCCACAAGGGCCCGGCTGACACTGTTGACAAGGTGAAATAGTAGTGGAAAAAAAAAAAAACAGAGGAAACATAAGGGGGGAAAAAAATGGAGCAGCTATAGATGGAGAGGAGACAGGTGAGGAGGAAGGAGAGACAGAGGAGAACCGAGTGGGAGAAATCAGGTGAGCGGAAAAAAAAAAAAGAGTGGAAAAGCCTTAAGAAAGTAGATGACAAAAGTGCCTGATTTTACTGGATCCCTCTGATGATTCATTTCTAATTGGGCATTGGGAAAGGAGTGGGCGCTGTCCACTGGGCTGAGACAGAGCTGCTGATATGCAGCCGAGGAATTTCAACCCACTGCACCTCTCAGGATGTCAGCCCTCGCGCTGGGTGTCCTCGTTCTAACTTTATACCTGATTTCTCTCTTTTCTGTCTGTCTCTCATCTGCCCTTATCTTTGTCTACACTGCGCTGCCACACTTCTCTTATGGAACACAACAATAACACACAATAATGAAGCGACAGTCAAGTGTGGATGTGACAAGATGCAGGGAAATGTGACAGAGACAGCAATGGGGAGGAAGTGGGAAAAGACACACAGAAACACTAAGAAAGATGGCTAGTTTGCCTAGTGAGGATACAGAAAGCTCAGAGCCATGGTTTCCGTTGTAATTATTATTATTTTTTCCTCCATGTGTTCTATCCAAAAGGGTTCAGGGTTAAGTCATTTGCAAGCAGCATGACAGCATGTGAACACAGTGTGAGGAAATTGTGCTACAGTAGCAGCAGGGTAATCGAAAAGTTGCATAAGAGCGTGAGTGTGTGTGTGTGTGGTTTTGCTGTGCTGGAAAATCCAGCTGTTCTCACTAAACTTCAACAACTCAGCCTCCTGGCATCTGTTAAACACATACTGACTCCATCAAGACAAATAGTTCAATTAAATCAAGCAACACATTAAAATCACAGATTTCTCCAGCGAGGATGAAAGGCCTCTGTGATAGAATGGGATTTTAATGCACCCCGTGGCATTTAATTGCTTCATCACAGACCTATTCTGTATAAACTTGAGACTTTCGTGTTATCATGTCTACTATAAATTGTTCAATTTGATTCAAAATGCTTTATTTGTCAAGGGGCCGATTTTGAGGAAAGCAAGTCTGCAAACACAAGATCACACATGCGGTCCATTCAAAACATGGAAAACAATCTTAAAATGTGACAGTGTTGGAAAATTAGAGTTGAAAAACACCATGGTTAATGGCAGTAACCAAGCTGTAGCTGGCCAACTATATCCAATGCTGCAAAGAAGATGTTCAAAGTGTCAAATTGCAACACATTTATCAATCAAAACACACAGTCAACATACATTTCTTGCACTGTGGCTGTAAGTCTGTGGTCAACTGTGATCTTTGTGTTCATTTTAGAGCTGAACCTTTCAATAAAAGACTAAGTAAATGTTGTCGTGTTCAAATGCATGTGTAGATAAATGTGTTAAGTCACCTATCTGATCTGTTGCCACAGTGAACGGTGGTTGGTCCACGTGGACAGAGTGGTCGGTGTGTAACAGTCGCTGTGGACGCGGCTTCCAGAAACGAACCCGCAGCTGCACCAACCCCGCTCCTCTCAATGGAGGCCTGCCCTGTGACGGACAGGCCATACAGAAACTGCCTTGTACCACACTGTGCACTGGTACGTCTTTGTTTGTTCCGCTCTTCTGTATCCATACTGTGTTTGTTCTATCTGTGTCCTTTTCTTCTTTGTGCTATTTATTCTCCCGAGTTTCTGTCGAGGTCTATCCTGCACGCAGCTCCTGCGACATTCCACTTTTATTCTTTTTTTGTACTTTTCCGCCCTATATATGCTATACTTGAGGAGGTTTGGGTCATCATCGAGGACATTATGCTTGGTCTCATTTCTTCTCCTTCTCACCTTTTGTCTTTTTTGAGTTTCTCATTCTCTTGTTTCCTTTCCCCACCCCCCTCCTAGTGGACGGAGTGTGGACAGACTGGAGTAAGTGGTCGGCCTGCGGGACAGAGTGTACCCAGTGGAGGAGGAGGGAGTGCAACAACCCGGCACCTAAAAATGGAGGAAAGGACTGCGATGGGCTGGTTCTTCAATCTCAAAACTGTACAGACGGACTCTGTATGCAAAGTGAGTTAACGATAATGAATCTTCCAAAGCGTAAGCATTGACATATCTCCTCTAAAAGGCATTAAAGTTGTGTCATATATCATACCTAAGCATGAAAAACAAACGCCTCGTACTGTGTCTTTTAGATGACAATTGACTTGAAAGTGAATTGACCCCGGATTAGACAAGCTGTATATGGGTGGTGATGCATGGTCAGGTTTTTAGCTAAAGGACAGGAGCCATAGTGGGCGAAGTGTAACATGATAAATTATTGGCTTAATAACACAATACCTGAATATAGTATAAATAAAGCACGCTGTTGTAGCATCAGCAATGGACTTGCATTAGTTGATATCTGACAAGATATTGCCTCACAGGCATTGTTCCAGAAGATGTTAGAAAATCGGCCCTGGATTTAAAAAACTTTGTCTCTTTGTCTGAACAATGATCCACTTATTGACAACGTGTTAGACAAAGCGTCAGTGGTGCCCAGTTAAACCATTAGTCAGTCGGTTTTGACAGGCCTTTTCAAAATGGTTCTGTTGAGGCGTTACACCTGCAGACATGCAGTCATTCATACTGTTGGATATGCTGTTGCAAATGTTATTGCTTTGTGTTCTTTTTTCTTTTATTGTATTCATTTATTTTACATATTTGTATTCACGTGTTTGTGTTGCAGTAACTTTTGGCAGTTTTCCTTTCTTTACACCCTTCTTCTCTCTCTCCTCCTCCTCGCTTTGTTGTTACTCTTTGCATTAAGTCTCCTATCTTCATTCCCATCATTTTCTTGCGTCTTCCTCACAGTCTCTCTGTTTTTATGCCATTCTCCTACCTGCTCCTCTTTCTTCTTCTTTTTTTTTTATAGTGAATTGCTCTTGCTCTGCCTTAACCACACTTACATTATTCTTCTTTACCCATTGTGCATGATTTATGGGAGGGTTTCTGAATGTCATCACGACTAACTTTACTTTTCCCACTTTCATGTCCGTTAAACAAGTCAAAACGCCTCTTTTATAAGGAAAGTAATGATAGATAATGATGTGGAACAATCATCCAAAATCCCCCCGACAATTTAGTGATTCCTGACACCACTATGAAAAGTGTGGTCATTTAGAAAACCACATGGAAAATATGGTTCATAACGAGTCATAACTGCACAAATATAGCAGCAGCAGTTTTTTTTTTTTTCCAAGGTGGAGGCAATTATATTTGTTGACTTGTTGGAATGATGCTTGTTACTCCCGGTGCTCAGAGTAATTGGCAGACAAGCAGCTGATGTGGAGAGAGAGACATAGGCGAGAGGGAGAGAAGGGAGCCTTGTTCAGAGTGTCGAGAAGAGAGAAAAGCGCACATATACACTCCTGCTTGTAATTACGCCATCAATTCTCATCGGGTTTCTCGTTTCACTCAATGTGGTAACCATGGAGAGATCTGCCCACATTGGTAAATATTCTTTTTGAGAGTTGGCTCATCTCTGTGGTGGTTTTAAGAAAAGTTATAAAACTGTAAGCATCATTTTTTTTTTTTTTTTTTTTTTTTTGACCTGACCCAGTGATGCAATAACAATGCAGCAGATAGACACTGACATGGAACAAAAATCCCAGTCATAAAGTACAGACACACTCATTTGAGAAATGTTGCTCCTTGTCCCAAACAGTTAAGGTAAAATAATCTTCCTGCTGTCTAAAATGCTCAATAAAAGTACGGTTGTCTCTAACCTGTCATTGGCTGAGACACCCTCTTATTCTTATTCTCATTGATAAAGACATTGTTTGGTTGCCACCGCCATATTTATGTAAATGTTATTCGACCTTCATCTTACCTGGATGGTCTCTTGAGATTAAAATCTGTTTTTCAATCCATTTTCAGTCAAATCACAAATGCGTTCAACCAGACAGTGTGAATGATTATGCCCCACAGATAACAGGACATACTTTTATTCATGCACCAAATTCAATAAAAAAAAGCCTTTGTACGATGCTCCCATGGATTTAAAATGACACACATTGGCCATATTGTAGCATAACCTCTGCATAGTCTCATCTTATTACTTTTATGATCCTATGTTTTTAGGTTATTGGTGATTTTATATGTGCTTTTACAGCCCTGTTGTGATTCTATGATACATCCTTCGCATCATGTCATGTTGTTTCTGTTGTCTGTCTTGAACTCAGTTTTTATTGATGCCTTTCGTAGCTCGGGTACTCTTAAAAAATTGTGTATCTCAGAGTGGCAGTCCTGGTCAAATAATGGTTAGATAAATTAAATGGCAACAAGGACGCAGTCCTCCGGAGTAATCTACTTTATCAGTGAGCACAAAGCCTTCAGTAAGTGAGGGGCCTCTGTGTGTAGCCTGGGGAGGGTGGATAGTGGTGATGATTTAATAGTTGCTCTATGTCATGAGCAATGGAATAATATTATATAATGCCTCAAAAAGCTTTGCCTGTAGGTGCATTATTGACAGAACTTACTGTATATCCTTACGCGGTGTATTATATACTGCGTCTCTGGTCCATCAAAATGATTCCCTGAGGCCTGTGAGGTATGGCCACAGAATCTGGGATAAAACCTAGAAAGGTATAGATTTAGGCTCATTTCCCCTGATTGATTTTCTGTCTTTAAAATAACTCCACAGACGTGGTTTTATGTCAGCACTAATGTTTCAGCTGTTTCCTGTAGCATTTACAGGAATCCATGAGCTGTGTGTGTGTGTGTGTATTTGTGGATGTATGCATGTGTGTTGTTGTGTTTGTGGTTGTTAAAGGAGGTTTTCTGCATGCACAGCGTTTTATAGGTATAGTATATGTGAAAGGCTTTGATTCCTATACCATTCTTCTATTTGGTTTATGAGCGATGGATCTTTTTAAAATGTGGTCTTGACACAAAAAATGGTGAGTTGGTGCTCGTATCTAATTAGGCAGCAACATTAACATCTTCATTATTACTCCAGATGCAAACTACAATTGCAGTTTTTGCATTGGTTATGTTGGGTACGCCTTTACATATTTTATTTCATTTAACAAAAGAAAAAGTACACCAGTGGTTGGTAAAAAGTAACCTTTAGGCTTTCAGGGTTGTGAATGAACTGATAACTCTGTCAATGTGCAGAGGGGGAGTTAATGTTTTAGATAGTGCTCTGTAATTGACTTTGTGCTCAAAAAGCACTTCACTCGTTCTCTCTCCGCCAAAACCTCCCGCCACACCGCTCATCTCTCCCGTCGTCTCTCTCTGCCCTAGTTCTAAAGTTGTCCTGTTTAAATCCTGAGAGGTTGAAATCCATTTGACCTCACTCCTGCCTCGCGTGAAGTGTCTTGTCTCTTTGTGTTTATGAGCTATATCAGTGTGTGAGTCTGTATCACGTGTTTGTGTCTTCTCTTGGCAGAAGTTGTAGGTCTTTCAGGTTTTTTTTTTTCTTTTTTTCCTGTTTGTTTCAGAGTTGTTTGTGTTGTTTTATATCTTTTGGCCTGTTGACATGTTTCTGACATATCGATCAGGAATCTTGGAGTAGATTCACTCTGAGCTCTGCTGTGTCATGAGAGCATGATATTTCACTCACTACCTACCTACTCTGTGCGAGCGTGTGTGTGCGCGCACATTTGTGTTTATGTGCCAGCTACATAGCAGCACCTCCAAGTGCAAATAAAATCCGCTGTGTGGTCTCTAAAACCGCAGTAATCACAAGAGATACTGGCTGTTATGTAACGTTTGCGTTTGGATAGAACATTGGATCGTGTTTGTGTTGTATTATACAAATGAGCGGTAGCGTCGGCAGGTACCACAGAGCATCGATCAAGGCATCTCGCCATTGAAAGCTTTATTCTTCCCACTCTTCTTTCTTCTCGTCGTGAATTGCTTCGCTTTGTCGCATTGTTTCCTGCACTGCTTGTTGGCTGTTTTCTGCTTATTTGCTTGAACGTTTAATTCTAATCTTATGCTCTCTCTTTTCTTCCCATAATGCTTGTTCTGGCTTTACTAACTCATTCATGCTTCATTTT
Organism: Protonibea diacanthus; assembly: GCA_028641955.1. Taxonomy (NCBI): domain Eukaryota; kingdom Metazoa; phylum Chordata; class Actinopteri; family Sciaenidae; genus Protonibea; species Protonibea diacanthus. Next base: position 17,258,494 of record CM053985.1, on the reverse strand, counting down.
ACTGCCATCGTTGTTTTCATTTTTTGTTTGAACAATTGTGTTACAATTGGAACATGATGAATCTCCGTCATGGTGTTGCTCCTACTATCATGACTGATTCAGACATTGATTAGAAGCATCAGCCATTTGTTAGATACCTTAATGTAAATGCAGTTAATACAAGAATAAGAAGCCTGATAAAACACTGCTGAAACATGCTAATTCATGCCAATAACCACATAGCCGTGTGGCTATGCTTACCTGCATAGCTAAACAGAAACTTCGTGTTATGCTTCTGCATGAGTGCAACTGTATGTTTGTGTTTGCACATCACCCCACTTAACCTCGTCAGGTTTTTATTTGCCCTTTGGTGCCAAGTCTGTGTGTCTCGTACATCCAGCTGGTCTGGCCAGAAGCTTTTAAGCGCACCATGTTGCTCTGTTGCCTTTATCAATTATACACCAGCGCTTCAATTATACATCAGTACAGCAGCAGTTCATCTGTGTCATAGACCTTCTGTCTGCCACAACTAAGTGGACCACTCGGCATGACACAGCAGAAACTGTCTCGCACACGCCAGGGTTTCTCAAATGATATTTAATACTTCTTTCAGGCTCTTTTCATATTAATTTACCGACTGAGAAAGTTAAACTAAATCTAAGGTAGCAGAAAAGCAAGAAAGACCCTCGGAAAGAACTTTTTGTCTGTGTTCTGTCATGTTTGTTCCATTTTCTTTGACTTGTTTATTTGATTTTGATTGCTGTGTTCCTCTCCCTTCCTCCATCCATTCCACCATCCCCTCCTTTTCTTGTCCCAAGGTTCAATTTTTCAGATGTCTACTGAGCCCAAAGAAAAGAGTGATTTGGGAATCCCATGTGAGTTGATGTTTTATGTTTTATCATCATCATTCTTTTCCCTTTTGTCTTACTCATCTCAGTGTTTCTTTTTCTTTGACATTTGGCTCATACTGTTTTTTTTTTTTTTTTTTTTTTTGTTACATGTCTTTTTGAGTTTTGCTTTTGTCTCATGATCTGTTCCCTTGATGGTGCAATCTTCTTTTTGCGGTGCTGATCAAACAAAAGTACCTTCGCTAGTTCTAAAAGTTCATTCATTTCTCAGACCAAGGAAGTCATGGTAGATCATTTCAAATTACTTACAACTTTTCTTGTATATAAGAGTTTATAAGGCCTACAGTATAATAATCATAATATGATTAAATTAGATTAGTATTTATATCCCCACCATCCTCTGGGTATTAACCAGTAACAGCAGAAACTAGAACTTTGGATTTTCCTCCTTCAAACTACAAGTGACCTCCAGACAACGCTAATAATGTTAGGTTAGGCTGTGCAGGCTTAACCTGCAGAAAGCAGAAAGACAAGAATGCCAGTTGCAATTCGTGAGACATGACCTCGTACAAAAACAACAGAAATATCATCAGTAGAAGCATACAGTAGTGTTTCATTGTTTTGTTTTGTGTATCTTTATATTTTAATCATCTTGGAAATGAGATCCACTCAAACACAATCAATCGTCCGTCATTTGAAATGCAGATCCCATTATTGTCTTGAAAATGAATGCACCATAGTGGTGACAGATACCTTTAATTAACTTGATTCCTTCTCCTCTTCCTGCCTGATAGCAGTGAATCGATTTAGCACCAGTTCACTTGATTCGCAATTTGTGAGTTTGTTGCAGCTGTGGTCATTTTGGAGAGTGGCCAGCCAGCTTTGGATCATTGCCAAAGTAGGCAATTTGCCTTAGTCCTGAACACTTGCTTTGTGTTTACAAGCGTATTGGCTCACTTAGAACCCAGTGGAGCGTGGACCAATTATGGACACTGATCCAAGTGAAATTCTGATTCAGTTTTGCTGATTTGAACCCATTCTCTTTGAAGTGTCATCTATGTAAATGATTGATACGTCAAATCAGCCCCTCGCTAATGCATTATTTGTAGAAGAGAAAAAGTATTAACAGGATGGCACAAGATCACCTGGCGAGGGCAATATTCTTTGGAAGGTATGAAAGCTGCTTAATGAGTCATAAAAAGGGTGAGTTGATAATAGGGTGGAAAAACATCTTCAGCTGTACTTTCACCCCTCCCTCGCTTTCTTTCCTTTTCTCTCAGTGCTATTGGTTCCTAAAAGTGATATAATGAGAGAGATTTATTAGAAACTGAGAGAAATCCAGAAATTGAGAGGTGCAAGAGGGAAAAGGACCTCTGCCATTTATTATTGCCGTGCTTTTTACTTCTCTCATTGCAGGAGCTCTCATTTTATCTTCAAAGAAATCTATGAAGCGCCTGTGATTTGTCTAATGACTCTCGTTTAGGGTATGCCGAAGCAGTTTCATCATCCCGGTGTGTTTTGTTAGATGACTTGTCCCAGGCAGATACAGAGAGAGAACTAGAGATGAGATAGAGGCAGTCATTGCTCGTTTAACATATTGTCACTCTGGTTTTTAATATTCAAAAATACAGTCAGTAACACGAGCACTGGGAGGTTGCTTGGTTGGCTTTGAGACTCACAAATCACCAAGCTGCTCCTGTTTTGTTGGAGCATCACTACAGATATGGATGTCACATCTTTTGATTTACGGAAGCATATTTATCTTTATGTTGACACTTTGCTGGATGCTTCCTGTTTTTTTGCTACATTGCCTATCTGCCTAATTACATGTCAGCTTAAACTCAAAATATACTTTCCGTGATATAAATTTCATCATCTGCTTATTATCTGAGAGGAACCGTTGACATGCAGCCCAAAAAATGTGTGAATATGTCCACCTATGCAGACACTCTGTGTACTATAATATAAGCAGAACTGTGGCGGGTGTGTTGTCCATGTCTGTCTCTGTTTTGGGGCATATTAGGGCCTTGAGCCAGATTACAAATGCATTATTGACCACTTCCATATCTGGTTCGACATCCAATAGCTTTGATGTAAAATCTGCATTCACACCTATCAGTTAAAGGCGCAATATGGAGGATTTGTACCGCTCCATTGCAGAACCATGACCGTACTATATCTGCAGGGAGCTGATATGATATTTGCTCAATACCATTGACTTAATAATTATATAAAGAGGTTTCTATTTTTTTAAAAGTGAATCCCATATTCTCTGTTCGGGAATGTGTTGATTTTGAGATGAGGGGGTCCTGATTGTGGTCCTCTTAGAGTCTTAAACTTTGTCCACAACACGATCTGTGTGGTCATTACCACCTACAGCGGATGTCACATTAATGTCAGTCATTTTGGTCACATTGCAGTCATACGGTAATCGACTGCATTATAAGTGAGGACAGTGACGGTGACGGTGACCACGTATGAAGGCTGACGCTTTCACCCTCAATCCAAATAAACAAATGACAAGGCAGCATTTTGTCATTTGCATTTGTGCGCTAATTTGTTGATGTGTGTCTTGTCTTTTTTTTTTTTTTTTTGACATGTGACACAGCTGTTTGCGTCAGGTACAGGCCAGCTTAGCTTGAGGCGATGAAAAGGGTGAAAGGCACGACTTCTGCCTCTCTTTTGTGACTCATATCTGTGGCCAGCAGACATTGAAAGAGGTCATAATGTTCCTCTCAGTTGGATAAAACAAGTTGCATTGAAAGGCTCATATTCGGCCCATTCATTAAACGGCTACAATTGCACAGGTTGTTACACAGTGCATGAGATCTAATGACTTCATATTCAGAGTCATTTGTAGTCATAGAAATACACCTCCTGGCTTTATTGACTCCAAAATGGCTCCATATTTTATTTCTTGGCACCAGCAACCATCAAGTTTTTTTTTTTTTTTTTTTTTTTTAAACATCACCACTATAGAAGATAAGGAGAGACACATTTGCAAATGACTGCTTTCTCTCTCCAAATGTCTCTCTTCCGTTCATCCCTGCCAGTTACTTAGAGCGGATGTGTCTGCCAGGAGTGCAGTATGGGTGGTGTTTGCATGTTTGTGCCAAGCGAGATCAAAAAGGCAGTTGAATGAGTTTCAAGTAGTGATTGTCCACAGCTCTGCTTTGGATGCAGATCACAGAGAAGATAGAGACGAGTTAAGCTGACTTATCCTTGTTTCCTTCTTCTTTAAATCCTCTCCGTGGCAGATTGGACAGACTCTGAGAATGACAAAAAGCTCAGCCAATCAATAGACAGCGATCCGTGCTGACTGAGGGTGAACAGTCAGAGGGTGTCTTCCGTTCTGCTAGCTCATGTGTGTAATCAACTCTGTGTAAGAGGGGTGTGAGTGTGTGTGTGTGTGTGTGTGTGTGTGTGCGTGTGCCATTTCTGCAATTTCCTAAACCCCCAAATATTTGTGAGACACACATTGGCACACATATGGTCGCCAATTGTATGTGACCAAAATCACATATTTATTTATTTATTTTCTTGAAAATAAATCTTTGCCAATTACAGTGCCTGTTATGTTTGGACAGAATGAGGTATCAGTCAGTGATCATCAGTCAGTCACATACTTGCACATGTGCACAGTCAGCCTCTCCGACTGTACACTCCAATCAGCTGAATTTGGCATGTGAACAGTAAACACTGGCAAAATTAATTTTGGTTTTACAACCAAAAACCGTTTGGCTTTGATTACACACACATACCCACACACACACAATATATTTGATCTTGCTCTGGTGAGGTAACAGTGTTGTGCAAAACTATGACAAATTGCAATGATTTCTTGCCATGAAGGGAAGGAAAGATGGCACGTTGTCAAAAAAACACATTTTCTAGCCGCCCTGAGCACACTTCACTATCCTAGATCAAAAATCTATTTGCAACATTTTTTTTTTTTTAGATTATAATCTTAGCCTGTCAAAAAGTCTCCAATAAGTTTTTTTTTCTTCTTTCCTTTGGGAATGACGTTAATACCAAGAGTATCTTTGCCACTAGTACGTGCACACATTTGATTGGAAACACACGCAAGAAAGTGAAGGAAAAGACGCTGACGTACAGATATCAAGTGAAAAAAGGAGAGTGTCAGCGCTCTATCTCACCTGAGCTGTTGTAGAAACTATGATAGACAATTGCCTATGGGAGTGAGGATGTTCTTCAAAGGGCAGTCTCTCAGACACACACACACACACAACACACACACGCCGCTGCCTCAACATCGGCTGTGTGCATAAAGTCTAAATCAAACTCTGATAGGTCAATCTAGATCAATCATTCTCAAGTTCTTCATGACACATGTACATGTGTTTTTTTTTTTTCTTTCTGTATTTGTTCTCACGTGTGTGTATATGTGTGTGTGTGTGTGTGAGTGAGTGTCCTGACCTTTACAACAGAACATTTTCCCTCTTATAGAGAGCTGTCAGATAGTACTTGCTGGAACATCACAGTCATATCGTTTATTCAGTTTCTTTCTGGTGTGTCCACTGAAAGGCGCATATTTTTAATCTAAATCCAATTTAGCCCGGCTTGTGGGTGAGCACTTCGGACATGAAACTGCTTGTCAGGTACAGAAGAGGAACGGCGCGGGAGATAGTCGACGTGTGGATAAAAGTTAATATGGATGTGCGTCTGTGTCCCCATGCATTTGTTGTGAGTGTCAGCGCTCGCATGACTGCTCGTAAGAATGAACATAGGTGTGTGTGCCTATCAGTGCTTAGTCAGGCCGTGTTCCTTCCTCATTCTATCACTGCTGATTTTGTCATCCTGGCTTTACGGAGCGCAGCCTCGGGCCACGCTTAGATACACACAGAGGTCCAAACACATTATTCATTCATCTGGGTTCGGTCAAAAGGGCACACCCACGTTCAGTCCCTTTTTCACCCTTGTCACCAAAAGAAAGCAAGGCTGTCAGACAATGAAAGAGCATCAGAAGTGAAAAATAGAGTTCTCAAAGCAGCAGTTTAGTTTTTGTGTAGAAGCTTATTGAAATGAAAAAAACAACAAAAGACACACATGTACAAAGAGAACTTGAGTGTAGTAGTAAGCTACTGCAGTGCCTTTATCTTTCTTTCAATTAAAAAAAGTGTCATTGAGTTTCACAAGAGAGAGCAAAGGCATTTTTAAGATGAAGGTCAAATGAGACATTTTACCACATTAAGGATGAATGATCTGTTTTTAATGACAATAACAAGCGTTATGGATTCTGTGAATTCATGGGAGTTACAAACATTAAAGAAAAAATACAAAAAATAAATGTGTAACAGATAACTTGGAACTAACAAAATAAATTGTCATCCACTATTTATTCCATATTTAACAGAAATGCTTCTGATTTCTTTCATTCAACATGACATTAGAGGCATTCACTGTAATCCCACATTTTCTGTAGCTCTTAATTGATTCTTTACCCTGTTGTGGGACCCATGACTTGCGACCGAGACAGCTTTCTGACATAGAACAGTATGCTTTGCTTCAAAATGCCTTAGCCGTCTTCAGATTTAGTGGATTCGAGGCACCCTGCTGCGAAAGCTTTATTTATTTCATCTGTGATCATAGAGCTGATGTGACTTGCACAGGCTCCAGTGTTGACTCATCTGTCCAAAAGACATTCTCCCAGATTGCGGCTTGGCAATGCGCATTTTAGTAAATTCTGTCTTTTTTTAAGGTTTTCCTTTAGGTTGTCCTCTCTAAGTCTTCTTTCATGGAGCCTACATTCACTCAGAAAGAATTGGATGGTTCAGTCAGAAGCTTCACATTGATGTTGAACTCACATCTCTTTGACAGTTATCCTTGGTTCTTTTTCTACCTTTCACACCGTCCTTTTGTTCGGTTAGGTTAGTTATTGTGCCGCGCATCGTCTCAATATTTGTCACATGAACATCAAGCTACTTGTAGGTGGTCTTTTCTTTATGTTGCTCATCTATTATTTCTTTCTTTCAACTCTCCCCTTCGTTTTCTGTGCTCCACGCTCAGTGTGGTGTACACAATAATGCCAAAGAGCACAGTGAAAAGTGTTTTTTTTTATCATTTCAATAGACTGAATGACTGAGGCATGCGTGATAGTAATTCAAGAAACTAATTAGTCTGAAATATCACTATAGTCTAATTATTATCTTTTCAAAGGCTTACAAAGATATCAGTTCAGACGTTGTAGAATATGCAACCATTCAACTAAAGTGCTTTATTCTATGACATAGCAAAGACATGCACGTATGCATGACAAGATAGCTTTTAATTTCATCACTTTTAATGAGACATGTAGCGTTATTCCAATGAGCTGTAAGGGTGCCAACGAATTAGAGCAACCAGTAGCATAATCACTAATGTGCCACTAATTGTAATGTTCAGTAACAGCTAGACATGACCATGTGTTATTATGTCATTACATACTGCTCAAGCACCATTTGTAAATCGATTTGTTAACCTGACTTAGTTTTCCTTAGTTGACGAGATGGTGATGTTTACTTGTAAGGTGAAAGCAGCAATGGGACTCTAGGACAGAAGTATAATACAATCATAGGAAAAAAGTCAATGTTTTAAGAGAAAAAGGAAATATTTGGTATCCTGCAGTTATATGTAGGTTACTCCAGCAGGTAGAAACTCTAATGGGACATGTTGTTTCATTCATCTACAAATCAAACAGATGGAGACAGCGAGACAGTGGGAGTCCGAGACAGAGGTGAGAGTTATGGAGAGAAAGAAAGATCTGAGAGAGATGGGATATAAACTACTCGTGGAAAAAAAAGGATGTTTAAGCCCACTGGTATAAAATACGCATGCAGACAAATCTATCAAGAACACAGTAGGCCATAGCCTAGTTAACTTATCCCAAAGCACTTTGTAGGGAAATATGGTTGAAAAAGTAAGCGATATTTTTTTATTCGCTGTCTGGCATCCCACTTTTCTGAAGTTCTAGACCTTCGAGTCAATGTAAAACAAGATAAAGATTCCCTAAATAGATGAGGATGATGATGATGATCATAATTAAGATCAGGGAGTTGGTACTTAAGAGGATTATCCAATTCTATTCCCCTTTGGCAAGTGCAAGGACCTTGATAACAGGGCAACTCTGTTCAACAGTGTAGTTGGGGCATTGGGGATTTTACAGCAATCTCTCTAATTTCATCAAAAGTAAATTGCTAACTGCATTTGAGGAAACCCAGAGGGGTTAAACTTTGGAGATTTAAAGGTGGTCTCTAGGTTTTAGTTAAATATAATGAATGAAGTGAGTTGAGCTGCAAAATCCCCCCCACAAAAAACGTGAAAAGTGAAAACTCTGACTTTAACTCTGAAGTTAAACTAAAAAGCAACATCATGGCAGTCTGGGGCTTAATTATAAAACACATGCTTTGCCCTCATATGCTCAGTTCCCCAGAGACAAAGTGGCTCATAGCTCCCTCAAGTGGTAAATAAGTAGCTAACACTATCAAGAGTGACCTCTCCTCTTTGAATGTGCGGATGTGAGAATCATTCTTAGGCATATGTGAGCGTGAATGTTTGTGTACCTCATCAAAGGATTCTTTCATGCATAATCAAGTCCACGCTTTCTGAACTTGTTCGGATGCGACAACAGCAAATCCTTTAGCAAATGACTCGGGCTGTTTGTAGCTAAAAGCCTGTTATCTGCCTCTCAACTTTAAGGGCGGATTAAAAGGAGCATTCCTATACTTTTCTGGCTTCTCCTTAATAGCTACAGACAAATCCTCTCCGACTAGTGGGAGAGGACATGATTATACAACAAGGAGTGCTTTAAGTGTGAGACTCTACTCCAAAAAAGTTTCACAGCCACTTTCATGTTAAGTATGTGGATTTGTTTGTTTTTTTTCCACCCCTTTTCTCCCCTCCTCTCCTCTCCTCTCCTCTCCTCTCCTCTCCTCTCTTCTCCTGATTTATTGCGCCCTTCTTATTTCCTCATCTTCCCTGCTTCCTAATTCTCTCTTTTTATGTGCTTCTTTTATTCTCTTTATTTCACTCCTCCCCTCCTCTCTCCACTCTCCTCTCGTCTTATCCGCCGACCTATCTCCTGTCTGCTTTGCTTTGTATTCTTCACTCCTTATCTGCTTGTGTTGTGTGTGGCTCATACCTTTTCAACCATCTGCATCAGCCATCGGTTAAAAAATTTTTCTTAGTCCCCTCCTCTGCTCGAATATGGATCATGAATGACAATTCCACTGGTGTTCTCGCTGAAACCGTTAAAGTCTCAGCCAGATTGAAAAAGGATGTTAGGACCCTTGTAAAATAATTAACAGCCTTATTAAGTTTTAAGGGTTGGTGCCATTCTTTTTTTTTTATGAAAGGTGTCTCTGTGTCTCTCTCTACCTCTGTCTAGACAAATGATCGTATTACACAAGCTGGGGGGCTTTTTGAAAGTTTCATTTTAAACAGAAGCTATCGAGATTGTCCTTTGAGTCTGATAGGTGGTCTGAGGTAAAAGTGAAATTGTCGAACACAAATTAAAAAACTACAGAGAGCCATAATGTTTTAATTTGAAGCCTGCTACACTTTTCATTTTGTCTTGCGTTAAGAAAAAACTCTCTCTGCGACTGCCCTGCTGTTCTGTCAGAGTTATCATTATCGTAGCTGTTTATTGCCGTTTATTTTTCAGATATGATCCTCTTAAGCAGATCTTTTGATTGCGCTTGCTTCATGCTTTTAATATCTGTCTGTCTCTTTGTCTCCCCTCCAGCTGCTCCAAGCACAGATGACGTGGCGCTGTACGTGGGCATCGTCATCGCAGTGATTATGTGCCTGGTCATCTCTGTCATCGTGGCGCTCTTTGTCTACCGCAAGACGCATCGCGACTTTGACTCGGACATCATCGACACCTCGGCACTAAATGGAGGCTTCCAGTCTGTTAATATCAAAACGGCCAGATCAGGTAAGGAACAGAAACTGAGATCTGATCCACCTAGGAAATACCTACGTCATCGAAATTCTCTAGGCCTCTAGGTTCTCTAATTCTCTGATTATCTTTAGAGGTCAAGAAGTCATTGAGGTCAAGTTTTTTTTTTTTTTTTTTAAAAACTGGTCTCGCTCCAAAAAAAGTACAATGGGGTCTAAGATCATCGTACATGAATACAATTGGGTTCACGAAATCCGCAAAAGTTTCAATTTTTCAGTCATAACCAATTTATGCAATTCCAGTGCTAGTTAGGGACCCCAGTATGCAGACATATTCTCATGTAGTAGGCAGAAATTTACACTGCATGCAAAAAAAAGAAACTGCATGGGATTAGCATAAAGTAGTCATGCCTGTAAAGGGAGAACTCATGGGTACCCAAGGAACTCATTTTAATTCAGATTTCTTGAGGTGAGAGGTCACTCCTCTGAAAAAGGCCATGTCATTTTTTCGCTCGCCAAAAATTTGGCCTAACTTCGAAGGATTATTAAACCACGTTCCTGACAAGCTTGCATGCTATGATTGGTACCAATCGGTGTCTTCTACTTATTGCACTCTAGATTTAAAATTGAGCCCGCCGTCGGCTCTGAAAGACAGTAATGTCGGCTGAGGAGTTGAAGAGGTTAAAGGAAGTATATAAAAAGCCACCCAATTACAATAAAGGAAGCACAGTACATGCGATGACTTGCTTTTCAGTCCTCCTCCCTTTAAATGCGGTTTTATTATAGAATATGGCAGTGAGATAGGAGGTTCGTCATTCAGGAGTTCATGTGCTTTAGCCCGAATAGCCACCTGTGTGCTCCGTGGAGGACATGCAGCAAAGTCAGAGCCTAGTCTGCAATAAAACAGCAGCCCCAGGCCTGACGAGGATTCTTATATCCACACTGGTGGACACCGATTTTGTGTTGTTTGATATTACATAATGTGCAAGATGTTATATGAATAGGTAGATGGATAGATACATCGATAGGATGCTACAGAATAACAAATGTGATCATGCCTCATTTAGTACCCTTTCTCTGCCTCTGGCTGTCAGTCCTCACTGGTCTGGATTTATCTCTGTCTCCAGGAGAGACCACTCACCTTCATCAAGGAGTCTCTCTCTGTCATTCTCCTTCCCTGTCTCACTCTTCCTTTCTCTCACTTTCCCATCTGCGCATTCAGGTCAATCATTTCCTGTTTATTAGCAATGCCTCTATCTTCTACTCCGTCTCTGTGTCTCTGTCTTTCCCTCGCCATGTCTCCGTCCATTCCATCGCAGTGACTCTGACAGCGGAGACTCCCTCCCTGTTTGTCTTCCTGTTAAAGTGGAGCCACCTTTCACTCTCATCTGTCTGTACTGTCATTTCAACCCTCTCTGTCTTTGGGAAACAGATAAGACAATAAGCGCGCCACCACACACACTCGTACACCCGCGTGCATGCATTCAATAGCTTACTGGAAATGCCAAGATTGGATGGGGAATGTGGATGAATCAGATATCAGTCTGCGGATGCCATGGACTTCTGACATTTTCCGATAAGAATCTTTACGTGTCACATCGATCACACACACAAAAAAAAAAAACACTTCAGTAAGTCTCAATAAATCGGAAGCTCTAAAACGCACCCATGTAGGCAGTAGGCACATATGCATACCGACTCACACACTCCCACAGACTTGGATTAAATGGTGTAAATTACATGGCTTAAAATAGTTGATGACAAAACCCGTGCTCATGCTGGTACTTGAAAAATAGTTACACCTACAACATATATTTTGTGTTAACTACAGTTCTGCACATCTTGAAACGCCTTTAATAGGATACTTAAACAGTGTGGTCAGTTGTCAGTGGACAGTTTAAAATTCAAACCATGGTTTACAGTAAAAACGGGAAAGTGAGGATGTCAGAGGAGGATGCAAATTGTTTAACGGTGAGCTAAAATAATTGCGTGCGTGCGCATGCATGTGTGTGTTCATGTATACAAGGGTGAATGCCTTTACTTGAGCAGGGATTGGGTGACATTTTATCAGTATTAGTATGCTTGTCACTCCGCATTGAGGGACCATCTCCGATTACTATTAATGAAGAATTATGTCCCCCTCTCTCTCTGACTTTCTGCCTCTCCCACACACCCCCTGCCCTCTCCCTCTCCCTCACACACACACACACACAGACACAGACACACACACACACACACACACACACACACACACACACACACACACTCTCTCCCTCTCTCTCTCTCAGTGGCTTTCCGTTAGTTGTTAATTAAATTTCAGCAGGGATGATTTGGCAGGAATACCCGCTGGCTTTAAGGGTAAACAGCCTGGTGATGGAGAGAGCAAGAGAGTGATAGGTGACAGATGTGTGTGTGTGTGTGTGTGTGTGTGTGTTTGGGTGTGTTGGTGGTTGTGGTGGTGGGGGGGGGTGATAATGAGGGATTTTAGAATTAAAATGGATGGGCTTTTGAAGGGAACGACAGGATTTCAGGCTCTACGCCCAAAAAAATAGTCTAGTGTGAACAAATCTGGGATTGTTCTCAGTAGGTAATTCTTCCTGTGATCCCAATCCCAATTAAATCTTGGATATCTGTTGGATTTTCTGATGTGAGAGAGTTGTTTATGTATACTTACGGCGTGTTTTTCTTCCCTTGGAGTAAGTTCTGTTAAACTGAAAATAGTAGCTGGAAGAGTGGCTGAGCTTGGAGCACATTCACTTGATTCACTTTGGTAATTCCCCATGTAGGATTTAACTATTTGTTGATATTGCCAAATGTAGTATTATTATTATTACAATCAGTGGAACTTGGCGGCAGCAACTTTCCAATTACCTAGAAGGAAGTGAAGCTAAAATTCTGGCAGACTGGGCAAACTGAAGTCAGGTCAGTGCATTACTAATAATTCCACTGCCAAAGGTTTTTAGCTTCTTGATTACAAAAAATTACAAACCTCCTTAAACCCACCAACGTACAGTATTTAATTCTCCAAGTCTAGTGAGTGCCAACAGAATGAGATGGAGTGATTGCTAAAGGCGTATATAGATATTAAATACTGAATTATAATATTAAATTCACAAGGATTAGCATACTGTATGGACGTTCCTGCAGTTGCCCGCTGGCTTACTCTAACCTTATATCACGGGCACAGAGGGTAATCTCACAGAGGATTACCTATCCCTCTCCACTGTCATCACGTAATTCCAACATAGTGGGTGCAGCATGTGCATTTTTTGGCGAGGGCATGTGCAGTTTAGTGTATGTGTTATCGGTACACAAGATACATGTGTGGGGGCTTTTGTAGTGCCCTTTTTTTTTTTTTTTTTTTATTCATGACTGTTCTTGTGTGTGTGTGTGTGTGTGTGTGTGCGTGTGTGTATAAGTGAGGTGTCTATCTGCCATACATGAAAGGTGTCAAGATTCCAGCATTAGCATCTCAGCTGTGACAACTCGAGAAAGAGCAGCATAAAACATCCGGCTACACGCAGACTGTAACTGGTAGAATAAAATCGCATCAGACTCAACGCTGGGGAGAGTTTTGTTTTGTTTCCATCATTGGTTATATTAAATTATGTATTAGATAACATGGGTTTGTTAAGAGAGAAGAACACATTTCTCTCTCTCTCTCTCTTTTTTTTTTTTTTTTTGCTACTGCAGACTCTATGACCATAAGTGTAATGTTGGTCATCTTTAGGTAGATGCTGTACATTGCTGACTTTACAACTTTGAATCCTGCATGTCACAGATAAACATGATGACGTCTCTAAAGCAACTGACACAAAAGAAATCCATGTGCCATTGTCCTGTAATTGCTACATGTGGCCACAGTTGCTGCTGTTTGGCAAAAGTTGTTGTTGCTTTTGGCTTTTGATAGTTCAATCCAAAATGTAAATCGACTAGGTTGAGATTGCTTTTTCTATTTGTTTTCAGGTTTTCTTGAACATTTCACCTTGTCCTATTCTAAATAAACAGTATATTTACATTGCGGTATAAGACTGTCCTTTAGAGCACAGTCTTACAAGATAAGTTCTATGCACTGAACCCCAACAAGATAGTTTTAACAACTGTCATTGCCAATTAACATTGTTCTGTTTCGTGGTAAATGTGCACAGCAGGTTTCGTCAGTCAGAATTAAATTGTGACACAGCGAGCATTTAAAAAAATAGACAGTGATGTGATTAAAGTGCGACAGCTTCTTTGATTGTGTGGGTGAAGTCAGAGCCTCTGACAACGTTTTGAAGAGCTTAAAGGATGTCATGAAGTTCAGCTTTGAAATCACTGAGTTTGTTTCCCTGCCTCCCTCCCTCTGTGCGGCAGTCATGACAAGTCCTTGATCCAGGTCATGCCCCTGTGTACTGCAATGTATCATACAGACACTCATACCTTATCAGCAGCCTTGCCTGCTCTCGTCTTACTCCCCTCATTCCTGCTCACTGATCTACAAGTTCCCAAACATTTGTCCCACACTGCAGCCATGTGTTTATACTATTTAAAGTATCAGATTTGACCCTACAGGTTCCCTCTCTGTATTAGTCACCATCCTCTCTTCTGAAAACCTTGTGCTGCTCGTGTTGTATTTTCTCTAATTTCCTTCTCTCACTCTCTCCCTTTCACTTTATCCCTCCAGCTGATCTACTGACAGCTCCTCCTGACTTGACAAATGCAGCTGCCATGTATCGCGGCCCGGTGTATGCCCTCCACGATGTTTCAGATAAAATCCCGATGACTAACTCGCCTCTCCTGGATCCTCTTCCCAACTTGAAGATCAAAGTCTACAACTCGTCTGGTCTGGTCACACCACAGGACGACCTCGGGGGAGACTTCACATCCAAACTGTCTCCTAAGGTAACATAATGAACGTCTCACTCAGTCTAATGTCAGCATCCTTCATTCGCTTTTGTGATTTTTATTATGCTGTTAATGTTCTGTATGAACACAGTGGGAGTTTAAAATATTTTTTGAAGTGAGTTTATGTTACAGAAGCGTAGCGACGTAGCACTGAGGCACTGCAGCTATGTATTCCCAGTCACAAAAATACAAACCCAAACACCATTAGTATACATGCAGCTCGGTGCCCCAGTTTCCTCCCTCTGCTCTGTCAACTACATGGCATGCATACCGGAGTCAGTTGTCACAAATACAGACAAAACTGTTCGGTTTCATCATGGCACCTGTCCTGAGGCAGTATGAGAGCTAAACTCACTTTCTCCGAGCTCTACAGATCAGTTTTTGATGATTTGTTCTGCTATTATTGGTGTTTTTTTATTATTATTATTATTATTTATTGTGGCCTTTTGAACCTCCACCGTGTCTACTCACTGACCTTCCTTTCTTAATCTGTGGATCTTTTCCGTTTGTGTTTTGTAGTCCGGTGTCTGT
This sequence comes from Protonibea diacanthus, assembly GCA_028641955.1. NCBI lineage: Eukaryota > Metazoa > Chordata > Actinopteri > Sciaenidae > Protonibea > Protonibea diacanthus. The sequence continues at coordinate 17,243,357 of CM053985.1, read as the reverse complement.
CTTTTAACACACTGAAGACAGTTTTTTGTCAGCTTTGTGTGATGTAGAAGTAAACTGCTGAATGTTAAGTCCTTATTTTGCATCTCGCAGTGGACATTTCGACAAGGAAATGCAAAGCAGGTCATATTTTACCACTTACCCTAAGGTGGTTTCATAGGTCTACTGTAAAACTGCCCTCTTCGCACAGACTGCCAGCTCAGCCCTATGGCAGCGCTCCAAGGCAGATGCGAATCTTCCCTGTAGCGTTTTAGTTGATGGTTACTGAGAAATCATGAGAAAAAAAAGAACTTCTTGATGAATGTAGATGAACGGAAAAGATTGGCAGGCAAAATAAAAGTACCCATACAACCAGAGACTGGCCTTGCACAATGAAACACTCACGGACCTCTCAGAACCTTTGGTTTTATTAGGATTCATTTTTACAGTACTTGACATCCGTTCTTTTAGAGGATGGCTGTCCTTCAAACTATGCTACATTGATTCGCTGCATGCATATGTTCACTTCTTTCAGCCTCCACAGAGAATGGTTAGAGCTTGCTTTTTATGCGTAAGGGCACAGGACACGATAGTGTATAATAGACAAAACTGTAACCCAGCACACTGATGTAACAGTGAAACTCACAATGCTAAAGAAACTGCAGGACTCGTCGTCACCGACCTCATCATCTTCCATATTCCACACTGTACCTTCACCTTCTAGTTGATCCAGTCTCTGCTGTATGGCTTCATACCCAGTACTGCATGCTACAGCAAATGTTAAGATCTGCCCTGTAATTCATACTTTCTTACAATAATCTCTCTGAATGTTGTCTTTTGATTTCTAGGTAACTCAGTCTCTGTTGGATAACAGCGACACCATGAACCTTCGCAATCAGAGCTTGGCCCGAACACGGGACCCTTCCTGTACCGCTCACGGATCTTTCAACAACCAGGGAGGCCACCTCATTGTACCAAACTCAGGTAAACTTTCTACACATGCTCAACAGCTGATCCAGTTACTGTTTTTAATGCAGTGACCAGCCGTGATTTCTTACTGTGGCGGTGCGATCGCTTTCTGTCTGAACATTTCTCCATTTTAAAGTCTGTTTTTTTTTGTTTTTTTTTTAAAAAGATGCTCTAATGAATACATTAACAAATAATATTACACTGCGTCACATTAATTGTTATGAATAGCAAGCATTTCATCAAAATATTAAAGATTTGAACAAGGTCAAATATAATCCTGTACTGAAAACCACATAAAATCAGCGTATCTGGCTACCATTTTGCCGACAACATACCACAGAAAACAGCCATGGGATGTTTTCCAGCCATCTAGTTTTGAAAGAAAAAACATTGAGTAGACTTATGTTAGGATTTAAAAGTAGTGGGCAGACAAAAAATAATAAATAATGCAACCTGCTGATAGGAAGCAGCTCTCAGAAGCTATAAAACATTGCAGCATGATTCACTTGATGATATATTCAAGAGAAAGTTTTACATGGGTTGCCTTTAAAAATGATTACTTAATAATTAATCACAATGATAAAGTGATAATGGGTCGCACGTTCAATAATTCAGTTTTGCATGGTGAAATTAATAAATCCAGCCATGAATCTCATTATTTCTGCTTCCATCCATTCTCCTTCCCCTGTCCTCCCTCCTGCAGGCGTGAGTTTGTTGGTTCCAGCGGGTGCTGTTCCGCAGGGTAGGGTGTATGAGATGTATGTGACTGTGCACAGGAAGGACAGCTTGAGGTAAGTTTTGTCTTTTTCTTTCCCTCTGCTTTTTTTTCTCTCTCCGCGTTGTTCCCCGTTGGCCCCATTTTTCTCTTCATCTCTTTATCTCCCTCTATGTTCTTTTTGTGTCTGTGTTTTTCCTTTCTCTGTGCTTCTCTGTCGGCAGCGGCTTCTCGGGCCTGTTTTTGTGGTTGTGTGGGGAGGCTTACACAGTGTGACATGGGTTTAGGATGCACAGCAAGGGATGAGTCATTATTATTTATAGTGTATCTATGCACACCTTCTTCTGGTGATTCATTCACCAGAGGTCAGTTAATACCACTGATGCCCCATATCAGTGCCGGGATTAAAATTGCTTAAACAGCAGAGTTGAGAGTTGATTATAACAGAATATATAACACAACGTGTTGATTATTTCAATAATCTGCATCATTTACGTAGCTAATCAATGTTTAAGTCTGAGAATCAGTGCTATTACCCACGTGGAGCTCATAACACCCATTATACTACGATATGTGAAACGAATGCTGACTGCTGTGCGACCAACAGATTTCTCTTCACTTCGCGCCACGTTATAGATCCAAAAAACAAACACCGAGCTTTTGACAGCATATGCAAAGAGATCGCTGTTTCCACAGTAACTAAAAGATTAGTGGTTATTTTTGGGATTACTGTAATCCTGTTACATGTACGATAATCCTTTACTCCTAAACCCTGTGCATGAGTGAGGTAAAGCTCTCTGTGGGACATGAGAGACAGGGGGAGACAATTTCTATATTCCAGCTGTTGTGTGGAGAAAAAAAAATGTATGCAAATGGGTACATTTTTAGCACTCTATCTGAACGTGACCTGGCAAAAACCTGCCTTCATACATTTGCATGCAAATGCCTCTTAACTTTTACGAGAGAAAAAGGTGTATCCTGATGATGCTCTAGCTTGCTTCGATGAATCGATGAAATAATATCCCTTTAAAGTCAGTAGTTTAGTAGTTTACTAGTTTTGTAAGAATCCAGTCTAACAAGGACACTATATCTGGAAGGACGCGTTGCTTATGATGTTTTCAAAGCTATGAGCACTGCAAACTAAATTCCATTCATGACTTCATTGTACTGGACAAATAAAACCAGAATCTTCTTAACGGGACACCACAGAGGGCGAGCGAGGGGATATGTTCTTTTAATAATTTGTGTGAATCAACTCTTTAAAGCCTCTACAAAACCCGAGCTGTAGGACACTTGTTACAGTTTGATTCAACACATTGTCTCCCATGCATCCAGTGTAGCCTATCCCTGATCAAAAGCAGTCAATAGGAATTAGCCCCCCCCTGCAGGGTGCTACAGTATTTCTAAGAGTCTAACCTCTCCTCTGTCCTCTGTCTTCATCTCTGTCAATAGCTGGCTAACAAAAATCACATAGCTACACTGACTTCCCTCAGCAACACTTGGCAAGCCAGTGTCATGTGGTTTTACTCATTAAGATATAACCCTCAGGTTTCTGTTTTCCCGCATTAAACAAAAAAAAAAAAAAGACTTAAAACATCTATTTTCTTTGTATGATAAAAGATTCAAAACATTAATATAAAAAAACTGTAATACTGTAATTTGTTAAGGGCTAACCCCAGCATTAGATAAGTCAAAGGGTGTTGTTACAGTTTGAGTCATACTGTTTTTATCTGTTAGCTTCTCCTACCCATGTGAACCCTTCATGAGTCAATAATGAGCTCCAGCAGCTGAATCGATAAAACTGCTAAGGATTAGTGCACCCCTGACACAAGGTTGGCTGAAAAAAAAAAAAAAAAATGTTTAATTTAGATCCATCTCTTCCATCTATACGGGCTCTTCCCCAGTCAATAAATATCTTCAGCTACGTGAGGGGAAGAGAATGACAGTGTAATGGATTACACAGGAGAGCGCAGACATTTTCATACATATTTTCATATTTAATTGTTGTTTAAAAATTCTTCTTTTCTTTCAGGAATTTAATAATGAAAGACGGATAATACATAATTAATAGAGAAGGAGTTCGATATGTGTGATCTCCTGTAGTATTCTGCGGCTGTGCTGTAACATACATTAGTTAGTAAGTGCTTGAGGACCCAATACTTGAATTTATGGTATAAAAAAAGGGCAGGACGGCCTGCGATCAGTAGTCATTTATTTTCTTCCCATGAGCTGTGAGCTACCAGCTCCAGCTGAGGCCCAACTGAAGCCCTGCTGACTTCACTAATCATCCTCTGATTGAATTTGTGATGCTCTGCTCTGATCTGTTTTGTCCCCTGATTTTTCTCATCCACTCCAAGCTTCTCCGTCTTACTCCAATCTAACCGTCCACCTGTCCCCTTTATTACGCCAGCGGAGTTTTTGCATGCGTGGACGTTACGACAAAATGACAGACCAGAAGTGAAATCAATACGGCTTCCTGCAGTTGATGTGCGCCCTAACGGGCAGTCAACAGTGCGGCCTTCCTGTTGCTCTTTCCTGAAGAATCATTTCACCTTGGGGCGGGGGGGGTATCTGTCTTTTTTCCAGACCCCCGGTAGAGGACATCCAGACGGTGCTGAGCCCAGTGGTGAGTTGTGGACCTCCAGGAGCTTTACTGACCAGACCAGTGATCCTCACCATCCACCACTGTGCTGACAATGTCCAGGAAGACTGGCTCATACAGCTGAAGAACCAACTGGCAATGGGAGAGTGGGAGGTGAGTGTTTAACACTGTTGTGTGTTTGTACTGGTTTTAGTTCGCTATAATGTGCAACTTGTGAATCCTACGGAGAGAACCGCTACCGGCAATTAGTGAAGAACATACATTTAAAAATGCATGCAGAGACACAAACAACAGCTAAATAATCCAAACAGAAAGAAGGGCGTCTGTCCCTGACACTGTATGTCCTAAACAGCATATACACACGCGTGCACACACACATTTGCCTTCATCCTGGAAGAATAGCCTAGATTAGAAACACACACACACACGCAGTGAGGGAGGAAAAGAAAGAAAAGAAGAGAAAATTCAGTAAACATAAAGTGCCTACAGGCTAGTAGACAAGCAGGGGGTTGAAGACTCCTATCAGAAGCAATTTGTTATGCTCCTGCCGTCCTCCTCTTCTCTCATCTTTCGTCTTATGTTTCTATCCCTCCTTTTTTTTTTTCTTACCCTTCTCTCTCTCTCCCTCGTCTCTCAGCGTGAAGTCTCTACCTCAGCAATCTGCTTTTGTGTATGTGCGACTGCGCATGTATGCGTGCAGGTCTGTTTCTACGTGTCTGCGTGTGTGCGTGTGTGTGCGTGCATGTGTATCCTTGTGTGTGGGTGTGGGTGATAAGGCTGTCTTGCAGCATCACTGTGTCTACAAGGCCCCTGTATGCTGTCTTCTGTTGCTTATCACAGCTCAACACAATGTCTCTGCACAATTAGCCATGCATAAGATTCTGCGTGTGTCTTTGTGTGTGTATTTGTGTGTGAGGAAAGAGAGAGCGAGAGAGAGAGAGAGAGAGAGACAGAAGGACGCAGAGTGGGTAAAGACGAGAAAAATGAAAAGTGGAATTTCATCAGGAAGTCAATTTGTTTTTCTCTTATTGCAGTAGAACATCCATTTCCCATCAGAAAGTTTTCCCCAAAACAGGGAGAGGAAGGTAATTGAATTCCCCTCACATCAGGGGGGAGCAGCTACGGTTGTGATTACCAGTAATAACAGATTCATACCATATTGCTTTCCTACCTCTTTGTATTGATTTGGCTCGCTCATCTGCGGGAACACAACTCCGCATGAACTGCGATTCAAAAACTCAATATTTGTATCACACGTGTGCGCGCGCAGCAGATCCGTGCTTCTATCTAGGGACATTACTCACAGTCACACGCGCGCAAACACGGGGACGTGCTGAACTAATTGAAGATTCAGTTCGCATATGAAAAGAACACAGTGAGCTCGCGCATCCCCCGCTCAACTCGGAGCCGTATGGATTTACCATAACTCAGGCTGCGACAGAGAGCTGTAGGAATGATATGAGCAACAGCCAGCAGATGATCACGGTGGGACTGGACACACTTCACAGACGACAGCTCTGAACAAGTGTTATCATCCTCCTAATGGATACCTTGATTTACTTTCAGAAGTCGTACGGCCAGACATGCATTTACATTTCAATTCAGCGTCTCGCGATGAACAAAGGAATCCACAATGTGCTGAATCAAAAATCCAGTAACTGGTTTTCTAAGATGAATTACCGCACTCACAAAGAGGAGTCGCCCGTGGTTTATTGTCTTATTAAAAAGATCTACAAGCCAGAATGATTAAAACTCAACATTTACAGTCAGGCTTTCTGTAGCTTTCTTTATAGTTTGCACAGCTCTACACACATCAGTGCTGGCATCGTATTAAAAAAAAAAAAAGTTGTTGTTTATAGCAGCAGAGGAATGCATCAGTTAGAAAGCACAACGCGCTCATTCAGGGGTTGTTTGCATTAGTGGAAATGGCTCCAAAATGCAGGTCCAGGTTGTGTTACGTTAACAAACAGAATGTGGCTTAATGCTCACAAAATCTAAAATAAAGCCGGTGTTCAAATAATGGCCAGGTCTGACTAAAAGCATGAACAAATAACGGCTGTTCGCAAATAAAGGGGGGAAACAGAATGACCTGGATTGTACATTTTAGAATAATCTCTTTTTCCACAGTTTGTCTGTCAACACAAGAACATACATACACATCCCTACGTTGATCATAGTATGTTCTTTAAACAGAAATACTTGATTCTACCTTGACCTTTTTGTTCTTTTCTGAGTGTTTTATTAAGCCTTCCAGGAAAGGAAGGGAATTTCCAGCATGCCTTGAACCCCAGCATAGCATTTTGATCTAATATATACTTATACATACAGCTGCGATTTCAAAATAAAAACCTTTTTTTTTAAAGTTAGTGTAAAATAAAGCCCTAGTTGTCTCTTCAGTCAGGATGAGTAAAGGCGCGTAAGCTAAATTCAGCGACAGTATTAACTTACAGTACAGTAACTTACAATAATCCAGTCTCAGCCGCCCATCAAGTATCCAGCATGAAGCGCTGAAAGTCTAAAAATGTGTGTGACTTTGTGTGTGTGTGTGTGTCTGTTTGTTGCCTACAGGATGTGGTAGTAGTTGGAGAGGAAAACTTCACCACCCCCTGCTATGTGCAGATGGACTCGGAGGCATGTCACATCTTAACAGAGACACTAGGGACTTACTGCCTGGTGGGCCAGTCAGTCTGCAAGGCAGCTGCCAAGAGGCTCAAACTGGCTGTTTTTGGACCCGTCTCATGCACAACTCTGGACTATCACATCAGGGTCTATTGTCTGGACGACACGCAGGATGCACTCAAGGTAAAGCATTGAAACTGAAGGGATCAAATCCAATCATTCTCCTGTTCAGTCGCATTTAAGTTTAATGAATTGAACTTACGGATATGTATAGTCATATATTGTATGCTGTGTATCTACAGTTAGCACAGCTGCATAGTTTTTTCTAATGTCTTGACTAACGGTGAAGGTGAGGAAGAGGTTTGTGATATTTTAGACCGAGTGCTTTGCTGTGTTCTTTAGTCCTGTGAGGGATTTAGTTCTCTCTTGGACCACCCATGCTTAAACCGCTCCCTGGCAATTTGCATTTGAAATAAAATATATTACAGCTTCAGTGGAAGTGATTGTCTCGAGTCATACAGAGAAGTTTTTTTTTTTTTTTTCCCCACCTCTAGTCTTGTGAAAATGAGCTCAGAAGCAGTAAACAAAACAGGGTCAGGCAATGTCAAAATAACGATGCTTTAAAATTTAAACAAATTCAAAGCACTGGAGGGACCATCTGATACCGGAGATTAACATTGGTAATTTATGCATGCGATGATAAGTCAAGTGTCAGCGTGGCACACAGCCATGCACACGCTCACACAAACATCAGCGTTTTACCATTTCAAACAAGCAATTGTAGCTCGAAAACAAAGTTCAGAGGTGGAGTTTTTAATGATGGAGACTTTGCAGAGTATAATTGATCGGTTGGCGTTTCAAAGGGGAAGTCTCAGCTGTGTATCTACAGTAGAGCTACTGCGTAGGAAGATGATGGGAAGAAGGCATTGATTATTTTGAAAAGGTTGTAGGAGGCATCAGAAGTCATACTGATAACTTATTCTTCCGTCAGAAAATAACTGAGTGTGTGTGCGTGTGCGTGTTTGTTCATTTAAGTTCACAGTTCAAGGGCCTGTAAATAGGTTGATGTTATCAATATGTGTGTTTACCATTATGCATGCCGGTGTGTGTCTGTCGGGCACAGATACTTTCTTTGTACTCTCTTAGTGTGGGCTTAGTTGGTATACAGAAGTCAATTTGAAAAGTATGAGCAAAAATCCCCACAGGACCGTGTGTGCTATGTATTATTATCAACTGCAGCACTGCAGAGTAAAATGTGCTGCTTCCTTTGGCTCACAGAATGGACAATATCAGTTTGAGTGCAGTGCATCAGCTTTTGAATCCTGCTTGAGCCAGGCGGTAATTACAGCAGCCTTAAAACTATAAAGAGAGCATGCAAGAGAAATGAGTTTTTTTTTTTTTGTTGTTGTTGTGTTGACATGCTAGCAACAAGATAAAGGGTAATGGAAGAGAAAAGGCAGGCCGCAAATCTGAAATATTCAGAAATACTTCCCCGCGTATTATTTTCACAAGTAATATGATGCATTGAGGTCATCTTCTAAAGTCAATAGAAGTAATTTAATTTTACTGACTTACATTAAAGATATGCTTCGTTTCCTACATCTCACAACAGCAGTGCTTTGGCTGGTGGTGCATTATTCATTAAGGTTTTTATTGAGCATCTTAATGTCTCTCTTCAGTTCAGTGCCGTTTGCTCAATTGCTCAAGCTTTGCTTAAATCCAGGGAATACAGCCACTGATTTTTTTTTTTTTTTTTGATGATATCTCAATGGAAACTTTCAAGTGTTTCATGTTGCCGTGTACTTCAAGGCAACATCCAAGACGGCATTGTCTGCAGTAATAATGAAGATAAATTAAAGGCTTTCTGCAGTCTCCGGTGCTGTATGAAAAAAAAGAAAGAAATGGTTCAGTTAAAGCAAACTTGTGGAGGAAGTTTGAAGCAGTTATTGTGTTTTTTTTGTGGGGTTTTGTGTAGGAGGTTCTTCAGATGGAGACCCAGATGGGAGGAAAGCTTCTGGATGAGCCAAAGACTCTGAACTTTAAAGACAGCACACACAATCTGAGACTGTCAATCCACGACGTGCCGCACACACACTGGAAGAGCAAACTCATCGCAAAGTATCAGGTGAGGTGGATATAACCGCACATATGGGAGGTATCTACTATCTACTACTACTACAGTTCATATAAATGATATATAATGATACAGTACTGCTTCTATTTAGCCAGAAATAATAAAATATAGTATGACTTTGTGTGAATGTACATTTTGGTTGTTGTTTTTTTTTTTTTTTTTCCCCAAAAAATCCATGTTTTGGAGGAGGCATTCATATTTATTTAGAATCATAGCCACAGGTGGAAGATGATTTTACCCATTGTGACCCGGTTACCTTCCTAAAAACAATATCTTTGCGCTTTTCTAGGAGATCCCGTTCTACCAGGTGTGGAGTGGCAGTCAGAGAACTCTTCACTGCACCTTCACCCTGGAGAGACTGAGTTTGGCCACCACGGAGATCAGCTGCAAACTGTGTGTGCGGCAGGTGGAAGGAGAAGGACAGATCTTTCAGCTCAGCAACACACTGGAGGAGGTACGTTTGCGGCAGTCCACATGCTGACAGCGCGACATGCTTGACATGCTGTTTGTTGGTTATTGGCTGAGAAAACTGCTGAAGACAACTTGAACTCACGCTGACCATGGGCAGGAGACTGCGGCATAAACCAAGACACGGTCACATAGAGAGAGAGACTTACTTCTACATACCCAGACTAAAGGTCCTAAAGTCACTAAGTTTTTCTCTCTCTGTCAGACAGTCAGGGTTCCTGCTATGGATCTGTGACTCTGTTCAATCATTCATACTGAGGCTAGAGGTCACATAACACGAGTGGAATAACTTGTCTTTGATTTTTCTAGGCCATGTAACCACAAAGTCACTGAGTGTGAGTGTGTATGTGTGTGAACAGTTTTGGTCGAAGGTCAGACAGTTCTTTTGGAATGTCACTGCTTTGAATTCTCCCATGGCGTTCGTGGGTGATAGCGTTGCACAATTTTTTAACCCATGGGTAACCAGTTAAGTTCATAAAGGGGGATAGATTTGTTTGTTACTGCATGTTACTGGAGCAATTGCAGCAGCAAGGAAGCACTACACTGTGCAAAATGAAAATGATAGCCAATGTCTGTAACAGAACAAATGTATCTAATTTGGATTTGAGTTTCTGCTTGTCTGACTTATAAACACTGCTCAAAAAATGAAAGGAACACTTTTTAATCAGAGTATAGCATCAAGTCAATTCAACTTCTGGGATATTGATCTGGTCAGGTAAGTAGTTGGGGGGATTGTTAATCATTTTCATCTGTTTTGGTGTATGAAATTAACAACAGGTACACTAGAGGGGCAACAATGAGACGACCCCGAAAATAGGAATTGTTTTACAGGGGGAGGCTGCTGACATTTTTTACCTGCTCATCTTTTCTGACCAATTTCTCATTAGTTTTGCATTTGGCTAGGATCAGTGTCACTACTGGTAGCATGGTGCAGTACCTGGACCATACAGAGGTTGCACAGGTAGTCCAACTCCTCCAGGGTGGCACATCAGTATGTGGACAGGGCCGTAGACGGTCCTTAACCCACAAGTAGGACCGGTTTCCGCTCCTTTGTGCAAGGAAGAACAGGGTGAGCACTGCCAGAGCCCTACAAAACGACCTCCAGGAGGCCACTGGTGTGAATGTCTCTGACCAAACATTCAGAAACAGACTTCATGAGGGTGGCCTGAGGGCCCGACGTCCTGTAGTGGACCCTTTGCTCACTGTCCGGCACCATGGAGCTCGACTGGCATTTACCACAGATCACCAGAATGGGCAGGTCCGCCACTGGCGCCCTGCGATTTCACAGATGACAACAGGTTCAACCTGAGTACCTGAGTAGTGTGATAGACGTGAACGGGTCTGGAGATACCGTGGAGAACGTTATGCTGCCTGCAACATCATTCAGCATGACCGGTTTGGTGGCCTGAGGGCCCCTGAAGGCCCCTGAGGGCCCATTGTCTAACTTGCAGAGGACTGTGTGTCCTTCCAGGGATATGCCTTCCCAGACCATCACTGACCCACTGACTCACACTAATTCTTGTGAGAAGAATTAGTACATAAAATAAACTCTCTGAAACTACTTTATGTTTTATATTACTGGTATGTCCTTAATGTATCTATGCTAAGCTAATATAGGCTAATATTGACATTGAGGCACATACATTGTCTGTTTTTATAATAGTTTTGTTATAATATATATAATATTATCAATTTATGCTTCTTGACTTGCAAGACTTGCATTCATCCTTATCTCTATTTTTCTTGGACTATGTTTATTGTTATGCACCAATATACCAAGGCAAATTACTTAGGCTTATGGCCAAGTACGTTTTCATAGACAATAAAACTTACTTGGCAATAAACCTGATTCAGATTTAGACTTTTGACCTCAACCTCAGAAGCAGCCAGGGCTAGAGTTAAATACAGTCATAACCGTGATTAGTGGGCACATTTTCTCAAATGTTCTGCTACCAAGTCTAACAAGGTTAGTCAACTTTGTGAACAAAGAGTCACTTATGATTTCCCACTGTGAAGTGTAACTGTCATAGGTGCAAATCACAGAAAAATGTCCCAACCTGCACTTCTTAATGTGATTCTGTGTTTAGTTTTATTATAGCTTCTGACAAATAAAACAAAACAAACAGCCTTTGTGAGGTCGGGGTTAAAATTGTGGTGGTGCAATAAGTCCACAGAATAATTTAGTACTTTTATTTGGACTATGAAGATTTGGTCACAACATTAAACATTTTGTTAGGTGGTCCGTTGTGATCTCTTTAAACAAAGTAGGCCAAACCTAGTTTTATAGACATCATTTACAGTATGATCTCATGGGATGTTCAAGCAAGTATGGTAATTAGAGCAGGATAGCTAAAGCAACATTCAGTGAGTCTCTTTGTGTATGCATTCAATAAAATGCTGTAGAGCTTCAAACAGTGTCCTGAACAATGGAAAGTAAAGCAGGTTTAAAGCATTTATTATTTCAGCAGTGAAACAGAGATGTCCCTTTGCATCAATCATTCAATCTTCAGCAGCAGAGAGCTTTCTGCTGTAAATTGGGGCTAAGTAGACGCAGTAAATAGTAATCATTCACCTCAACAGTGGCAGTTGTTGTTTCCCTCTGCCAAGCGACATTCATTAGACTGCTGCCTCCTTTCAGCCCAGGAGTGGCAGATTAATGGGATGAAGGTTTAGAAAGAGACCGAGTTCGACAGCGAGAGAGAGAGAGAGTGCTTGAAAGCAGATCTTTGTGTTTGGTTCTCTCTTGTATTAATTAGGAGACATATCAGTAATTGGTCGCATCGAAGCAAAGCGGCAGAAAGATGAGCGGAGTCTCTGCCAGAATGGCCGAGACATTGATGCATCTGAGATAGAAATATCCAATGTTGTCAACTTTCAGTGTTGCCACATGGTTGCACATTATGACCCTTATTTTACTCTGTTCCCATGTCACTGCTGCAGAAGTTATATTGTCTACAACAGTATTTTTTTTTTGAAGAATATTAAAGTTTTCAAAAAAGTTGAAATAACCAGTTTTCTGTCTTTCCAGGAGCTCCAGTGCATAGACACGTCCCTGATGGATCCTGCCAGTAATATCACAACCTTAGTGGGCCCCAATGCCTTCCGCATTCCTTTGTCCATCAGACAGAAGCTGTGTGGCAGTCTAGATGCACCACAGACCAGAGGCAATGACTGGAGGATGCTGGCCCACAAACTCAACCTTGACAGGTGACACACACACACGTTCACTTTTTTATTTATTTATTTTTAGCATTTATTCTGTGTATGCTTCCCGTAGGCATTTTGCTCGGTTTGGACCGTGGTTTAGTCAGAAAAACAACTCTGCTCAAATCAGGTGGCAGCTCATCAAGGTGGCTTGTCTCACCTTTTCAACAACAGAAGCAAAAACTAAGCCAATTTCTGTGAATTTAAATGCGACTGGGGCACTGGTGGTTTAAATCAGATGCTGCGGTTCAGCTGAGATGAATCATATTCCTGTTCTTCTTCTTAGGACGCAAACATACAATAACACATACAAATATACCAAAGAGGAAAAAATCACATCGTCGGCTAAGCATGCTAATTGCACGTCACTCAGTTTCAACACATTTCATTATTTTGCCTCCGTCCCTGTAGAGTTTGCGTAAAATACAGCACTGCCGGACTCAAAAAGTAGAGATGCGTTTGTCTATTTGCATCTGACTCACAGGTAGCATCCTTATTATCTCTCTCCCCAGATATGTGACTCGATGATTCAGTCCGGAGGTTCATTTACCAACAGCTACTGGAGCAGAAGCAGATATTGAGAGGATAATTGGGCACAAGTGCACCTTGTTGTCCCAACAGGCAGCCAGCTCATGATTTAGTTTGTTAATTTAGGCACAAAATATTCCCGATCTGTGGGTGAAAAATGGACAGTGAGCCAAATTGTTGTTTGCTTCCGCATTTCTGCTAAAAGCCACTCTTCCAAAGGAGGAGTGATAAAATGGCATAACAAGGAAATACCACCTTTAATCCCCTCTGCTCCCGCGACTGCTACGTCATGTCTGTTTGACTTCAAAGTATGACTCATGCTTTGCTGTCACAGCCACCTCTCCTCATGTAACCGTCATGCGTGTATGTATGTATGAGCAGTGAAACTTGAGTTTGGCACACTGTACAGAGACAAGCAAAACTGTGGTTGTTAATCTTTTGATCTATTGTGCTAAGACAAAAAACAAAGATGGATCTCAACTATTGAGGTCACATAACAGCAGGATACCCTTTCTCGCACGCTGCAGACAGATGGAGGCTGAGACAGAAAGTGAGAGGGGAAGTATTGAAAATATCTTATTAGATGTTTTAAGTGAGAGGAAATGTGGAAAGAAAAAAAAAAAAAAAAGAGGAGGAAGTGGAGGAAGCGGAGTCGAGGCAGACAGAACGGAGCACAGGAGTGATGTACATGTCTTTGGTTGTGTTTAAACAGTACCAGAGTGTGCCAACAGTACAATCACAGGATTTACAGAGGAACAGAAAGTCTCATTTTTATCCCCATGGGACTCAAATCTGATGGCTTTTCCACTAAAGCAGCATTGGGATCTTTGTCACAAATGGCTCAGTGTCAGACTTTTCCTCTGCAACCATTGTGCACTTGACTCTCAACAGCTTTAGCGCTTTGAAAACTGTTCTCCCTGTGGACCTGACAACCTGATTGTTGTGTTATAACGCAGTTTTTAAATGCGTTTTCATTCGATAAAAATTGTTTGAATTAAACATCCGTACAGGCAGATTTTCTATCTGCCTCATTTCACTCGTTACATTTTATACAGCACAGTATTCAAGATTTAATCAAGGTGGTTGATAAATTGTGTTCCTCATCATTTTTCCAGGTACCTGAACTACTTTGCCACCAAGTCCAGTCCGACAGGTGTGATCCTGGATCTCTGGGAGGCCCAGCACTTCCCTGATGGAGACCTAAATGAACTGGCTGCTGTGCTGGAAGAGATGGGTCGCCATGACAGTAACTTCGCCTCCATGACAACGGAACACTGACGATGCAACATCGGTTACCATGACAATGGCAGAACTCTGGAGACGATTACATGTGAATTCTCTACGGTTGATACTGCAGCGAGGGCAATGAACAAATTAGATGCGAGCAAAAGAAAAGTTGTCGCCATGGTGATTGAGCAACGGTTAAATACCAGGGTAATCATGCCTGCGTGATAACAGAGAGAGAGAGAGTGCTCGAGCTGGTGCCGGAACTATGTGTGTATCTTTGTGTGTTTATTTGAGTAACATGGCTGTGTCATCTGTGACCGAAGGAGAGATAACCACACCTTTACACACAAACAGAGTCTATATCAGGAACAAACAATACATACACACACACACACACACACACACACACGCCTAAAAAGAAAAAAAAGAAAAAAAAAGACCTTGTCTGGTGTAACACTAGTTGTTCTCTTGCTGTTACTTTATACTGAACAAAGAGACGCAGAGAAAAGAGGAAAAAAAAGAAGCAACAAAGGTACTGACCTTGAAAACCTCTATAGGAATGGAACTGAATCATGAAGGGAGTGAAGCTAAACTGATTACAAAAGAGTGGGAGAAGGTTGAGCGAGGGGAAAAAGACAGAGTGAGTTAGAGACAGGACTCTTTAGTAAGACAAGAGTAAACACAGGGATAAGCTAAACTGATTACAAAAGGGAGGGAGGACATAAACTTAAAATAATGGAAGAAGCCGCAGGTGATCATCTGTAAGAACAGGATGGAAAACAGATAATGAGAGAGGGGAGGCAAAGACATGATCCCACTCTTCTCTTGTGAGCCTTGGCTGTACGTGTTTGCCAGTACAGTTTGTCGTCTTTATATCGTTTCCTAGGGAACGCTCTATGTATTCTGCTGTCCATATGTGTGGATCATTTCCTGCTAACAGAATTTGCTACACGGTGACTGTCAATCAAGGATCCTGACCAGAAACAAGCCCAAGACAACAGGTTTCCCCTCTTTGTTTAAATTGGTGTTATATCATGTATGGAGTATGTGGCTTACCTCCAAACTGCAGGATTTGCAGGACAGTACTCAAGTCAAAGGCAGCTGAACTTGCTGTCAACTTGCCTTTAACTTGTGCCTCTAATGTTCTTAAAGAGGCCAATCCAAAGATGATTACAGTCTCCATAGATGCACGTAAAAACTGTGGCACGGTGACAGACTTGTGAAATTGTCTGTTTTGAGGTATATTTAAGATTGCACTTATGATAAACAGATAAACAACGCAAAGACGCAGACTTGCAGAATGAAGTTTATCATTCTGGTGCACAGCCGATAACAGGTTTGTTGTTTGACAGTCGGGTCGACTATTCTTAATTTTGTATTTTGTATATATTGTTGTTCAGAAACAACTTTGGCATAAGCAAACAGCATTTATCGGAGGTTTTGAAATAACGATCCTCTGGCTAAAAATGGATCTCGTGCTAACATCAAGTGTTAACATGCTATCTGCAGCAATTATACAGCTCTGTTTCTCCCCAAAGAGGAGTAGTTTGGTCATGCAGGGCGGGGGAACTCCAGCCATGGCTACCACATTTGGTTAACCACAATGGCAGTCTCTCGGACAGACAGTCAGGGCTTGTTTCTGGACAGGGTCCAACTCAGAGAATGGAGGGAGGAAACAAGAAGGGGTGAACAAGAAGTGTTTTTAAATACAGTAATATACAAAGTAACATAGTATTATGTGATAGTGAGTTAAATACAGCTGATATCATGCATTACCGCTAAATGTACCCAATATACAGATTTTATCAATCATATTTTCATTTACTAAAATATATATAGTCTACAAATATATATATATAAATTTCTTTCATATTTTCGTTGTCCCGTCATCACAGGATGTCAGATGTGTTATCTGCCATCAGGCCACATGTGACTTCAATTGTGATCACCAGCATGACTTTGCTGGTCACTAGCACCATCCAGTGGCATTTAAAGAATAACAGCATTTATGTTTTTTTTGTCTTTTTTTGATCATCTGAAACATGTAAATACATGATTATCATGTTCACCTTATATTAGCATACATTTTTGTTGTTGTTGTTGTTTTGTGTTATTTGCATTATCATTTTTATTATGTTTTTAGGGGATGGGATAAAATCTGTAACATATCAGTTAGTTGCTCTTTATCTAACAATGTTCTGTCTGCAACTAACATTCCAGCTCATGGTGTATTTGTTGAAAAAAAAAGTTGTGATTTAGAGCTAAAAATCAAGATAACAACAAAAAGGGGGCTCATGTAAAATTAAGTGTAATATATTTGTGTTTCGCAGAACATTGTGCACCACGGCTGGCTTTCAAACGTATGCATTGTCTCAGGTCAACAGTGTCTGATGAAAAAGGTGCATCTCCAACAAGCCAGCTTTGAGGAAAGACAAACGGACTAATTTTTTTTAGCGGCTTTTGAATAGTTGTCAGATGCCCCAGGGGACAAGAACTCTATTCACCATGTACAGGACAACAGGGACATTCAGTTCAAAGGAAGTACATGTAAAATATTCCAAAACTGGAGATGTTTCTGCTCTGAACTATGGAGAGACGCCATATGAAACCGAACATCAGATACGTAGAGGAGATTCTGAGGAGAGAAAACCAAGTAGGCTGACATACAAAGGCTGAGTTAACACCGGTACAAAAGGTCAGATTTTTACCTCTTCATGACAGATTTGATCTCGTGGTTGTCCACGCAGGAGGAAACCTTGAAACATTGATTTTTTTCCCATTGATTTTTCTTTCTTTGTTCAGTCGGTCAGGAATATGGCAGTTAAAAATCCGACCTCTTGTATCGATGTCAAACCAGACGCAGTGGACGCGGAGGCCTCAAAATGATGTGTATTTTAATTACAGACAGCCTTATTAAACAGATATAGAAAAGGTGTATGGTTAAAGAGTGGATGCTTTTTGTATGTTTTCAAATGTGATGTCAGAGGTGAGGAAATCAAAGGGAAGTGTACATTTTGAGGATAAAAGCCTAAAAAAAACATTGTCATCAATTCAGTTTGTTTCCGAACTAAATATGAACCCGAAAGTCATGACAATGTCTCTTTCTTACAACGATCATCATCAACATCTTACTAACTCAAATGCAGAATACAAGGTCAAATTTCGACTGGTGGAGTGTGTGTATGGAAACAAACTGTTCAGACATGCAAGTTACCACTAACTTCACACCCAAAAGTTGATCCATGCCAGGTTCTCAGTCTACAGTTTACCAGCAGGACCGACTGTTTGTTAACGGAGTAGACTGAAAAGGAGTTTTCATTCGAGGAGAGCAAATGTGGGCCTCCGACAGGTGATCCTTCGTGATGTGAAAATGAAGAAAGTAGTGTTAAGATAACAAAGTATGTAAAAATATTTTCTATTCACAGTATGTACAGTTGTGTACTGTCAGCTATATTTGGCAAATTTGAGAACATAAAAAAGAGCAGTACAGTTAGATACTAGTTTGTATGTTTCAAGTTTTTTTTTTTTGTTTGTTTGTTTTTAAATATTTAAGTTTCTTTGATTTTTTGTAAAAGCAGTGTCTACTATGCAAACTTGGCATTGGTTATCATGATAGAAGTCTATAACTAGAGCTGTGCTTGTAAGTGCATTTTTATTTTACTATCAGGGGTGATTTGATTTGATTAGTGTGGGGTAGTGTTGGTCCATTTTAGCTAATTCTGGCACGCTTCATGAATCTTGCTCAATCTCGCTGAATGCTCGCCTCTCTATCTCCTGCTAATTGTTTTCTGTACAAAGTGTAAGAAAGAATTTTTAAGACAATTAATAAATTATATTTATAAGCAACGCTGAAACTGTGTGGTGCATATGACGGCTTATTTCTACAGAAGTGTTTCGGGAAATTGTTTGACACCTACGTTGTACTATTACAGCTTGCGCTGTCAGGTAGGGGGGAATGGTCAGAAATGTAATTTGTAGATCATGAATACATACATTTGTTATGTTAATACTTTGATTTTACCTTCTTTTCTGTGAAATTCATATTTAAAGGTTCCAAACTCAATAAGTTGTTGGATAAAGTACCCTGATGGGGGTGAAATTGAAACAGAAAATACTTGCGGTATCACTGTTTAACATGCTGTGTGCTCAGCACTGCCGGTGGGTCGTAATGAGGCATGCTGCTTTTTTTTTTTTAACAAAGAAAATATGGCGAGCGTACCTTAACAGTATGGGGCACTGCCAAGTGACTTGTTAGTATGCACCTCGTTCAGCCACCACAAACTGTGCATCAGCCGTGTGAATGAGTGAAACACTTTATTGGGGGAATGTTCAACCTTTTTTTTTTTTTTTTTTTTTTTTTTAACTGAATGAAAACACCACTTTCTCTCACAGATACTACTACAGTTGGTACAGATTAAATAAGGCACAACACCCAAGAGGAAAGAAAGGGCATTTAAAAACACAACAAGTCTGCCACACGTTCAACAGCGACGGATCATCCCATTATTTTAGTGGCAGAGACCAGAGAGAGAGAGAGAAAAAAAAAGGATTGGAGGGAAATCTCAACAGGCAAGGCTATGATGGCAGACCCCGGTGGGAGACCTAACAGTATGCTAACGATGATTATGACAGGTGTCCAGATTTACCTTGAACTATTTCATTCTGGGTCAGTGAGGCTGTTTAAGCATCCAAACACTTGCCTGCCACAGTGCGAGAATTAGTAAAGGAAAACTCATCTGACAGAAGCCGTAGACTGAGCTTTTTAAATGAATAAGTGTGACAACTGTAAATGCTGATTTATGGTGAGACAGTTTTGTCTGCTTCTGTCCAGTTCTGGTGGTCAGGGAAACACTGTGTGTCGACTGAATACATATCCATCATCAGGCCAGTTATGGGAGTCGCTCTGTGGTACTGGGAGTGACCGAACGATGGCAGCCCCCTCCCCCACTTTCCATGATAAACGACTTGTTGTACCCCTAAACTAACACAGGCATAAATCCATTTATAATAGATCATTACATCCTCAAGCAATAAGTCACCACTACAGTTGGTATAAAACAGTTTCTGATTGCCTTGGCAAACTTCCCTTCCTGTAATTGCCGTGAAGCACCTACGGAACGCCACCGTTATGCTTCAATGGCTCCGTTGCTGTAACCCTCTCCTCATGCAATTTTTATTTATAGGAGGGCAAGGAAACACAGAGGCATATAGAGCCTCAATCCAGAATTTATTTGGACATATAAACTTTATTTTTCACATATAGACTTGAAGAGTTTGAGTTTTACATGGAAAATAACGCTTTTGCAACTTTCATATCCCATCACAACTTAAAAAATACACGTGTACCTTTTTCTTCAGTGTCTACAAATGTTACGAGCATAAACAAAACTTTTAAAGCCTCAAAATACACTTTTTTTTTCTGTCACATAGTGTCAGTCATTGTAACCAAGAGCAGTTAATTTAAGAGTGACAAAAATGTGTTTAATCCAATTGCAACATAAAGGCAGTAGTGGGAGTGACAGTGTTTTAAAAAGGAGGTGTCATGCTGCAATTGCCTTTAAGCACATCCTTTCCGTTCTATCAGTCGGACCTTCATCTACAGATAGGGTAGCTTTCACAGAAAGCAGTGATATAGTATTCCACTCACTGATCAGTAGCTCATTTGTGTATCTCTGCAGCTACAGTGTCAACTCAAACTCAATCTCTTTCTCCAAGGGCTTTTGGAGCATGTGAACAGGAACTGGAACATGATTTTAGTCCTCACACGCTAGTCTGAAATGAAAATGTGTCATCCTCTCTGGACAGAACAGGGCCACGCAGGGCCTGATTGTTTTTGAATCATCGTAGAAGTTTAACCGTTGTAGTCCTGTAATACGTTTTTCAAAGGGGGACTTGGGATTGCAGAGTTCTGGGCATCAAAGTTTTGTGATCCTTCGTGATCTCCAAGCGATGATCTTGCTTCCTGTCCCATCTCCTTTTCCCAGGAAAAAAAGGGATTGTGCGGCCTGGACCAAAGCCAGTGTGATTGTTAATGCCCATTCTATGTGTGTGTGTGTAAACACACACCTGGCAGCACCCGCTCACAGCTTGATATCCTGTGATTCTGACATCTTGGCAAGTGTCTTTTTGACCCGTAGGGCTGTGAGGCGGCAGGCTGGGCTGTGGGCCCAGCATTCTCCCATCAGCTTTCCCATCAGTCTCAAACACTGAGGAGATACAGAATTACGTTAGGAAGGCTTTCGTGCATGGATATGTGTACATACCGTATATAGCATACACTGATATGATTTACCTCATCGCTGGTCCATCGGTTAGGAAAGGATGGTCGTAGTCTCTTGATGCAGACGACCTCTCTCATGTCTTCATATGAAGGGTCTGTAGGAACTAAATCGTGGTACGGCAACTGGTATTCTTCAAGGATCCCTACAATGAATGAGACACACTGCGTTCATGGGTTGTTTGTAAAAATCAAACTAGATACCAAAATCCATGCTGTAGGGGAAACAAAAATATAGGTTTTGTTTTTTTTTGTGGCAATCTGGCTGGTGGAATGTGCTAAAAAAATGTATTCACCTCCTGAGACACAACGTCGTGCGATCTCCCAGAGAATGAGGCCAAAGCTGTACATGTCGGCCATGATGTACGACTGAAAATGACTTCTGTTCAGAGTCTCTTCCAGAACCTCTGGAGGCATGTAGCGCTTTGTACCAACTCTCGTGTTGGGAGGGATGTCTACCTCATTGGTGTCACTGCAGAGTCAAGAGATCAAAGTAACAATTTAAAAATACGGGATGAGTTAGCCGTGCACATTACTGAATAACTACTACAGAAGACCTCTGCCAGAGCTTAAATTCAGCCAAACACGGATTTCAAAAGAAGAATTAAAGGGACATATTTCTGTGACACACTCACCTGATAAACTTGACTGCCAGTCCCAGATCGGCTATACAGCAGGTCCCATTTCTTTTCACCAGTATGTTCTTGCTCTTCAGATCCCTGTGGGCAATGGCAGGTTTCCCCTGGGTGCCAAAGATCTCAGTATGGAGGTGACAAAGACCCGACACAGCGGAGTAGGCCAGTCGCAGCATAGCTTTATTGTCCAGAGTGGTTGATTTGAGGTAGTCGTACAAAGAGCCGTTTTCATGGTAGTCGGTGATTAGGTAGAGTTGAGTCCAGGAGCCAGTTCCTTTAATATCAGCAGCTATAAAACCTGCGGATGGGCAGAAAATGAAGGCAGTTACAGTAAAGTTTCCACGTGGCTGGCTGTATTCAACCAAAAGAATGTGGATTTCATAGTTTTGGGTTTAACTCTGAGTAACTATGACAAACATGACGATTCACTTGATTCTGTAAACTTCATTGTTCCAATTGTGTGCTTGGAAACTTCACTGTGAAGACGAATCAGTTACGCTTAATCATAACAGTAGAGCAGAACAGAACCGCTTTATTTTTCAGATTAATGTTTTGCTTTTTTATTCAAAATCTTTTTTCCTCAGCGTGCATGCCGCACTGAAAGGTGATTTTTCTCATTTGTCGTGCCTGACTTCATTCGTTATTGCTGTGGGAAATTACTTTTGAAACTAAATCATGCAAAAATCAGCATAAATAGCTTTGGCATTTAACTTTTTATTTTTTTAGGTAGCTGAAATTGAAGCATTGATTATCCCGTTGCCTGATTTGGTGGATTTGATGACATCAAGATTACAGATCCATTACTCACTTAAGAATATAACATAGTATCGACTGTGGAAGGAGGCATTTTACACTGCAGCGTTGAGTTTACTCGCGAGTGATCTTTTGCCCCTCATCTTATTACTATGCATCTTGTGGTGTTTAATTATGCAAGCTTTGGTTTGCAGTCTGTTGTTGTCGACTTTATAATTTGCTGTGGTGTATGGTCTCTTGGCTATAATTGATTTGTTTTGGCACTGACTGCAGTGTGGTGCAGCATACTGTAGCTACGAATGGACACAGTCCAACTCCAACAATGACATGTTTTTTTTTTTATTTTCAGTTTTTTAAAACTTTTTGCTACAAAAAAAGAAATAACTAAATCAGTTACGTATTAATATGCCCAATTCAGTTATCCATTAGATGATCATTTAGGATTAGTGCATCTGTCCCTGTGTTGGAGCAGAGTATACTTGGATTGTCTTTGAACAGACAGACAGAGAAAAATTTGAAACAAAAACTATAAATAAATAACAAGAGGGGGGACGGATTGGAAGAAATAACACGTAATGAGAGATAGAGACCAGTCATTCTTACCCAGTATGTTCTCATGTCTCATTAGGACGGTCTGGTAAATCTCTGTCTCTCTGAACCAACTGGCCTCCTCGGTGGTGAAGAAAACTTTAACAGCCACCTTTTCTCCCCTCCATCTGCCCATCGACACCTCTCCATACCTCCCCTTGCCTATCTGCTTCACCATCTGGATCTGCTTGGCTATCGTTCTCTGCACCTGAGGAGCAAAAAGGCGGAGAAACGGTTAGCTTAGGTTTAATGTTAGATTAGCTCTCGGATGGCTAATCTACCGTGTGTGTTTTACCATATTTAGCTACTTATATTTTAAATTGGAAACCTCAAATTAGGGGCTCAGATGAACACAGGAACTCCCCAGCAAAATCAGGAACAGTGTTTTTTTTGTTATTTGCGCATGAAAACAAACACTGCGAGCTAACTGGAGGTATCAAATCCATCGATGTTATCTCGCCATACTCTTCCCATATGAAAATACATGAGGCAAAATGTCGCTTTTTAATCTAACAGGTGTTTAGCTGCAATGTGGGTAACTCACCAATAGAGGGAGCCCTGAGCCTGAGCCAGAGCTTTGTGACTGCTCTATCAGGTCCTTCAGGGATTCTCCAGGGGGGAGGTAGGTCTCATCCTGCTCCAGACCAATACTGTACCGGGGACGAGACTCCTGACGCTTATACCTACAACACAGAATTATTCAGCAAAGCCTGTTACACAAGAAAAAAAGGAGCATCATAGGGAACACAAACCTAAAAAAAAAAAATATATATATATATATGCACTGTTCAATAATCAGTGTATTGCAGTCTTTATTAATCTAAATTAGTGTGTTTTATTAGTTTACCTGAAGTAGCAGAAGACGATAATGGCAACCAGTATAATGCTGCACACAGTGACTGAGATCAACAAGGCCATGTGGTGGATCTTTCCATCTACATAGACTGGAGAGACGAAACAGAAGGTCAGAAGTGGGCAAGGTGGTGAGAAAACGCGTCATATCACATCTGTCTTTTTTTTCTGGTTCCACACTTTTTTGTCAGTGATTCACAAAAATGTAATGATTGTATGAAACATATTCTGCTTTAGAAAATAAAACAAAAGCAAAAAAAAATCCAAATCAGAAACGCATATCCCTAAAAGGCAAAAAAAAAAGAAAGAAATTCTACCAAGAAGTCATCCTTACAAGTCACTTGAAAGAACCGGTGTACAGTAAATCAAGTACAAATCATATTTCACTCATCAATTTTTCATTTTCTTCAGGCACACACTCTTTTCCCACAAGGCCTCCAGTCAACAGCGAGAGGAAGCCCTCAGCCTAGTCGATGAATTCTCTTCCTGATCCGCTATGATAGGGTTTCAGATTGATGACTGTGCCCTCGGTGTCTGCTGTGGCTTGTGATTTCCCTGGGAATCTAGGCTTACTGTGTCTCAAATACACAAAAAGACTCTCATGCTCGCACATGGAGTATAGTGTTGTACACAGCGGAGACCTCGATATTCTCTTGACACCCGGCAGCTTTGGCGAGCTGCAGGGCAGTTTGACAGTAACTCACACTGTCTCCCCCATTTCAGCCATCTTTGACTCCCTGACAATGTCACGATGCCTCTATCTCTAAATCCTTTGTGCTGTAACACCATCAGTCACAGTTCCTGGACCTATCTATATCATTGTCACTGTCACCTGCCAACTGGAGAACAAGTGGCTCTTCAAAATCCGTAGGCAAGAAAGAGTTGTGGAGGGATGGGAGTAGACAGATAAACTTACGAGGTGGTTTGAGCGGTGGCAGTGTAGGATGCAGGTTTTTGTTACAGTAATCTTGGTCAGTACAGCACTCTAGAGATCTCCTTTGACGTGAGTTCCCCGTGTCCTGCAAAGCAGAAAAGTGTTGTTTCATTTTGGGCTTTTATTTTGTGACAGCTGTAGACAGACAGGAAACTGGGCAAAGGAGACAACATGCAGCAAAGGGCCACAGGTTGTAATTAAACCCGAGCTGCCGCAGTAGCCTTAGTGAGTGGTGTGTACACTTTTCAAATTGAGCTTTGAGAATTGAGAAAAAAAAAAAAAAAAAAACTAAAATCAAAGT
Organism: Protonibea diacanthus; assembly: GCA_028641955.1. NCBI lineage: Eukaryota > Metazoa > Chordata > Actinopteri > Sciaenidae > Protonibea > Protonibea diacanthus. The sequence continues at coordinate 17,218,575 of CM053985.1, read as the reverse complement.
TTTGCAAAGATCTGAGACAGAAGATTCAAACACATTTGCACATTTAGATATTCTTCACGCTGTTAGCTTTGGCGCATGACCTGTTGAATACTTAAAACTGCACAGCTCTTTTCATTTAAACAGCATATTTTAGATATATTTATGATATCTGTTTCTTGATGTCTACTCACCCTACACTGAAACTCTGATCCAACCAGCCCCAAGCAACCTGCAGTCTGGACCGGTACTCCTCCCTCCACCTCCACCATGGTAAAACAGTAACCATCCGTCCTGGGAAATAAAGTTAAGTAAAGTATCAAAGTGTTATGAAAGACATCAACAACACTGTTCACATAATCGCAGGTGCATGTACTGTACTGTTCTGTTGCAATTATAATTTCAGACTTCAGGACAGCTGAGATGGCTGGCAACAGTGTACTGCGTGAGGATACGTGTGAGTGTCTGCATACCTGCATGTATTATTGGTTGAATCTTCGGGGCAGTGGTGATAACAGTGACACCACAGTAGTCTTTGGGAGGATGACGCAGGAGCTGTGCTCCCACTGGTCTCCTTCCCACTCTCCGCTGCCTCCTTGTTGGATGCTCTCAGCAGCATGCTGTCCAGTATATTGCCTACAAAAGCGGTAAAATGAGAAATTTTAGACATTTAGTTGCGCAGGAGACAGGAAAAACATGACATTCATGAATCATAGATTATACGGGGAGAGGGGAGAGCACCGACGCTGCTTAGATCGGGGATTATACATTATTGATGCTGTCAAATGTATGAACACGTGCTGCTAGAGGCTGTTTAAAACAGAGAATATCTACAAAATAAAAATAAATATATACTGTATATCTGCAGTAACACAACCAGACTTAGGGGCTTCATCGTCTGTCAAGTTTACAGTGGAGTAAGCGGCGTTGTATATGTTGGAAACACTGAAAACATTTGCCGCTACTGCTGTTCATATATCATATCATAAGCGAGACGTTTTTTTAAATTGTGAATTAATTGTTGCATTATGCCGGTTTAATGATGTCGTTTGTGTGTGATTCTAACGCTGCTGCCTCAGACGTTCATTGTGTTCAATTTCATCCACCTGCGGGTTCGTACGTTTCATGTGTTCACTCCCCATTCTCTGCTGCGTTGGTGCTTTCAGGGCACTCCCTTGGTCAGAGCCAAGACGGCAAATATCCTTCTCCGTCTTTCCATACTCATGTATTCACATGATAAATCTATTCCACATGAACTGGATGTCAAATATCTCAGACATTAAGCTGCTATACTAGACTATTTACTATGAATGTTTTTTTAGAAAAATAAAATGGCACAAACATGGTAGGAAAAGAACCTTTGAGCTTGAACATCTGATACTGTGAAACACTAACGGCAAATGTTTTTTTTTTATAACTGATACAGCTCTTAAGAACTAGAACGAAACCGTTGTATTCCCTACTTATCCTATTTCAAAAGGGCACCTGTTTGTCACTTGAGGGAAAAAAGGGATCACGGAAGTGTCTTTCCTTCATGGCTTTTAAGATTTTCATTCATTCCAGCACGATCATTGAGTCCAGATGCTTAACAGCTGCAAGCAGAGATAGTCCTTCCTCCCTGAAATAAACTGCAAGCAGATACAGAATCTGCTCTCCTACTCCTTTTTCAATCTTTTGTTCTGAGTTTTTTTTTTTTTTTTCAAGCAGATGGTTCTCACAAAGAATGAGAATATAACATGCACGCAGTCTGAATGTATGAATCAATCATGTGCGTTTATTTCTGCAATTCTAAGCCATCCTCACAGTGAAAGTGACGTACAGTAGAGCATAGGTGACTGAGACAACCTCCTTAGAAAGCACAAAAATGGTTTCCTATATCAGAACCTACTGTATATTTTTAAAGCGAAGGGGGAAAAAAAAAATGCACGTGTGCAGAAATGGATGTGTCACGTCCAAAAGTACATGAAAGCCTGCATTGGCTGTGCACTGGGAAACTCCCAATGTTGGCTGCTTCTCGTGGGTTTTAGTTTTTTTTTTTTTCTTGTTGGGGGATAAAAAGCTGGATTGTCCTCAAGTGCAACAAAAGGGTTTTCAGCACAGTCTTCGTGAAAAATGCGTGAAGCATATGTGACAGGAGTCACAACATCTGAACGCACAACAAGTGGACGAGACGCAGCTAAACACTCTTCGGGACTAATGCGACCGTCTGGCAACGCGGCCGCTTTGAGATCATAGAACGTAATTGCCATTTCACAATCTCTATTCTTAGCTCATGTGGTCAATCACATAAAACGCTTTTGTTTCGACAGCACTTGTCTGCTGCGTAAAAGCTCCATTATCAGACAAAGCTCAGAGGCAGGGAATTTATACTGTGGATTTCTATTATCTGAAATACTCGCATTTCACTTTCAGCTTTGAAGTGAACTTTTATCTTTTTGAAATTGTGTTAATCCTGAGCGGGTCCTCTTGGAAGTATCAACACCGAAAAGCCAGCTAGCTAGCATAAGTCTTGCTTTGGTGGTATCTCAAGCGGGGTGTGGCCGTGAAAGGCAAGGCGCACTTCACATTCAAATGACAGAGTGGCATGTGTTCGTACGATGTGTAAGTACGACAGCAAGCCACGAGGGCCGATCGTGTGCTCACTGAACGTGAAGACAATCCATAAAGAGCCTCAACTCGGGGGGAAAAAAAACAAATTGGATGAGATGGAAACTTGGAAACGTGTTGTATATTTTCAGGGTGGTTATGTGCTGTCAGTCAAACGTCAGATAATGGGTGGTATCTTCTCTTTCATCTGAGCTCAGCTGTCTTTCAAAAAACATCAAAGAACTTCCTCTGGGGACCAACGCTTAAAGCTCTCTAATGGACTGAAACGCACACACATTACTATACGCATAACCCAAAGAATGTATGCACACGTACATGGAAATTTTCTCTGTGTGTCTCTCTCTCTCTCGTGTCACTTATATTTTATGCGCTTTGAAAGACAAAATACTGCAGCCTGTCAGTTCTTTTGAAATTTCTCTTTTGTCTTAGATTCAAGGATCAAATGCTCTTCAATAGCTGTACAAAAAAAAAAAAAAAATACAAACAAAAACTATGAATAAAAAAATAATTCCTTTCAAACAAGCATAGTCATTTGTCATCAGTGTTTTCTGCGGTACACGCTGATAATGTGTTGACAATGCTGCAAGAGAGGGACGGTGGGGTTTAAAGGGGTCACATTAACAATCGACCAATTTGAGAGAAAGGGAGTGATGAAGAGTAGGAGGGGGAGAAGAAAGGGGGAATTAACAAACGAGAAGTGACAGAGCTGCGGGGAACTGGTGGGCAGTTTAGCAGCACACAGAGGGGACAGAGCAGAGGCCACTGGCCTTTTCCACCCTTTCTCTCACTCTGCCCCGCTCCCTCCCATCACTTACTCCGTCCTGTTCCCTAAAGCTCACTCACTTCGCGTCTCACTCGATGCCAACCTCTCTCTCTCTCCCCCTTTCTTCTTTGTCCTATATCTCTTTCTTTAGCCCCTCTGTGCCTCTCTCCTCTCTACCCTGTTTTCTTCCCCCAGTTAAACCAACTCATGTTGTTTTCTCTTTTTTTTTTCCTCTTCCACTTTCTCCCCTCGATCTCTCACACAGCTTTCTTCTTGCACCTCACTTCTTTTTTTTCCCTCCAACTTTTCTTTGCCCCGTTCCCCTTATGCGAGTCCAGCGGATAGTCATGTGATGTGCTGCTGTGCTGTTGACAAAACACAAAGCCTTTCTCACCCATCCTGCACCTGGGATCCCTGGCTACTGCTCTGTGTGTGCGCGCATGCATGTGAGAAAGACAGTGGGAGAGAAAAGAAAAGCCACAGCCGAGCAGAATGCTTAATTCATTCATGCTCCTTGCACAAAGTTAACTTTGAGTCTTAGCTGAGATGATTTAATACCAGTAAATATTACGGGAATATAAATGTATAACATACTGTACACACTTACTCTGTGCCAGTCTTTAGTTCATCTTATAGCCTTTCTGTGCAACTGTGACTTTTTAATGTTGTCATATTATCAAAAAAATATTTGGGTAGCAGTAGCTCCACAAATCACTTCACTTCACTCATGTTACAAAGGGCTACCGTTATTTGCATCTTTCCAGTGCACTGAAATACTTTATACCACCTGGCGACTGAAGCGCATATTCTTTTGACACTAATATATCATCGGTAGAATAGCACTATCCTCAAACTGTAACATTGGCTGCTTTTTGGCTCTCTGTTGTCTCCTGACTGTTTGGAAATGTCAGGCATGTGAGCGAGTCATCTGAGGTAATCTGTTTCTCTGTATTTCAATCCATTTCATCTTAATACATTTTTTCTTTTTGATTCTCTCCTTTTTATTTGGTTGTTGTCGTCTTTTTTATGAGGGGGACTGCTGATATTTTTCATTGGTAAGGTAATGTGGAGTTTGTTCTGCGAGCCTGTCCCATCTGTCTGTGGGAGGAAGAGCGACCAGGGTCAAATACTGTGTTTTAGAAAGTAAGAAGGCTCTGACCCTGCATGTTCGTCAAAGCTTATCTTCAAGAAAAAAAAAAAAAAACATTCCCTCCTTGGAGACGACAATGTATTTAGTCTTAGAGCAGTAAAATCTCACACACATACATTCTGGCTGGGCAGGGAAGTGTATAAATTGTCAGATCCTGTTCCGTAGAGAGATAAGGCAGATTTTCACAGAATATATTCTTGGATGTTTGAGGGGGCATCTGTAACACCGGTAAAGGAATATGAGAATAAACTTTAAGCATAGGAAAATATTGCTCCAGGCTGTTAGGTGCGTCCCCTGTAAAAACCTCCACTGACCAATGGGGATCCAGTCCAAACCTTACTAAGTACCACCAATGTCAAAACATGCTGCAAGTCAAATGTGTGCTCTGAAACTGGCCGAATTTCCAGGCACGTCACTAACTCCATAATTGTTTCAAGCTCTTTCACCAAAATGGCCTTTATTCAGACACCAATATGAGCTTTCAGGTCTCCCCTATAGGCCTTTTTCAGGCTTGATGGCAGGATATAGGGGCCACTGTAAACATACAATTAACAACGGTGGCCCCACGAACCCCCATAAGCCCAAAGGCCTCTTTTCAACAGATGCCGCCTTGAACAAACTGAAACTCAAAGAGAGAGAGAGAGAGAGAGAGAGAGAGAGAGAGAGAGAGAGAGAGAGGAGGACAGATAGTTGGATGGACAGTGGAGATAGCGGTGAGGGAGAAGGATATAGTGCATGAGATGGCAAGATCAAGATGAGATATAGAGGAAGATAGACAGACAAACAGACCGCGGGGGGGGGGGACAGAAAGAGAGAGAACATATTCATTAGTTATCCTGACCATGTCAAACAAGGCCTACCAGAAAAGCCCTTTCACTGAGCCCATGTAAACACTACCCGCCTCCCCCTTCCACTTAAGACACACTCATTTGACAACACTGCTCCCTTCCTGCCCGCTTCTTCCCTCTAAGTAGCAGTTCATCTTGCTGGTGTTTGACAATGTCGTCAGTACAGTGAAGGAAGCATGGAAGGTGAAAGGTTTTCTTTTCTCTTGTGCTCCCTCTCTCTCTCTCTCTCTCTTGTCTTCCATGTACTTTCAGTGCCCGGTTTTATCTCCATGTTCTTCTTCCTGTCAGTGTTATGATGAGTCGGGCCATCCCACATGTGCAGGAATGTCTTAATGAACCCCACTTTGTGATCTGGAGGCTGGGAGGCTGAGGTCGTCTCGCTTGCTGTTTTGGCTAAACTGACTTTGAAATTCAAATCGTCTCGCTTCGGAGTGCTGTGATGAATCGCTCGCTCTCTGTCTCACACAATTTTCTAATCTCAGCTGCTTATTTAACCGTGATAACTTTACACCATTCTGAGGCGCAGGAGCAAATCACAGTTAGCAATATTCTATTTCTTTTTGCAATTATGGAAAACCAATACATAGTGAAAACATACTGATGCTTATAAAGAACTAGCCTTTGCTAAATGCTTATTTAGCTTCTGGAACTCTAGCTTAGAGTCACACCGTCTTATAGTTTCAGTTGTATATATTGCTGCCTTGAGGGCAAGAAGAAGTTATCCATCATTACTCCACCACCTTATTTTCTCAGAACTTGTGCCCATTGTGCTGTTTTCCCTCTTCTACACACTTCTTCTTACACCACCTTGTGCCTTCCTCCTCCCACATTTTAACACCACTTTATTCATGCAGTCTCCAAAGCTCTTTTAAACACAAGTGGATATAGAAGAGCTTGGCAAACTACTCTTAATGTAGGGAGCAATATGGTTACTTCCATTTGAACTTGATTAAATGATTCAGTCAGTTCAATCGATCAATCTGTGAGAAACACAAACACGAAATAAAGCTTTGTACCTATCCAATAACAAGGACGGAGATGGACCACCTAGGAGCCAATCACCAAAATATGGAAGTAATGTCATGTGGCTTTGACAATATAGATTATAAAGATGTTTTCTTTTAGCAAAACCAGCACAATAACACTATTGAGAGGAGAGATAAGGGAAGCTGTTGGAGCTGCTTTCAGCCCTTCTGTCCTCTAACACAACAACATCATCAACAGCTCTTCAAACATTCCTTCATTATGTCACCGCGATGAATGATGCAGTAATGAGCCAGTGCCAGTCTCTGGTTATACAGCTGTCATCTGCCAGCTTTATGCTGTGACCAGTGGGGTGTGTGCGTGTGAGTGTGTCCCCTTTCATGGGGATGAGTGACAGGTACACAGGGATTCGGGCACTCGGAGTTCATTCAAGGCGGCCCTTAGCAGCATTCCCTTTAGAATACAAGGAAATGATGAGACAGTCCTTGAAGGAGGTGAGAGAGAGCAAAGCAAAGAAAAGAACGAAAGGATACCAGCTGGCCTCTCCATCAAAAGCTTTTTTCGCTCCTTCTCATGGCCATCTGTGGGCTCCTACCGATAACAAAACAACTCACATGAATTCACAGAGACCGGGCATCCGGCTTGATCAGTGAGCTGTGGCTGTGAACTGTAAGAATTTCTGATGCTGCTGGTTCAAATCTGGCTCATTTGTCCTGACTTGACTACAGCCACGAGGATTTCTCCCACACACAAAAAAGGCAAAGTTATTTGGCTATGTCGTTTCTGGTAATGTTGCAACTAAATGAGCAAAACTTCACTATGAAAATAATGGATTTATAGATGTCAGAAATGTGTTTATTTAGAAAACAGTTGGAGATATCAGACCTCTACGAAGGCCAATAGCCCAGCCTTCTATGATATGTAATCTACAAGCACAAGCGCTATATATGCCTGTACTACAGCTGACTTATCTCACAATATTAACTTCATTTATGTATCTGACTCATGATTTGGATTCACCCCAAAATTCACCTCTAAAAACTCTTAAAACTCAAATCCAAAAATCAGCACCCTGAAGCATTTTATGTAACCATGACAATAGCTGGGTGATGAAAATATTTACTTCAAAGATCAAATGTCCAAGTTAAACAGAGTTGATGCATATTATGCAAAGAAGATGGAAAATGTCCTCCTACATCTCTTTTCAAACAATTCCTGCCGAAGACAAATGAAGCTTACGAGAAGCGCTGGTGATCCCCCGCAGATCCCTTAAAGCAGCTGCTCTTCTCCACCATCGGACAGATGTGTATGTCACAAAGGAATGCTTTACCACATGCAACAGCATACGGCAACGGCACGTACAGTGCCTGGCTGCCGCAACGTCAGTTTATTAGTGCAACACAAAATGCTCTATTTATGGCCAACACGTAACGATACACATTGAAATTCAATCTATGTCCCTCAAAAAGAAGTTGATAATAATTCTTGTTTACTCTAAAGCAGATATCCAGCAGGTTCTAATAACCAGTGTTTTTTATTTCTTTCTTTTTTTATTACATTTGCTTTATTATGGTGGAAAAATAACAAAAATTGGTGTTATGAAGCTATCCAATTTCTGCGCACAAACAGGCGTAACATCTGCAGTAAGCCACGGCGAATGTGCCAGTTACTGATATCAAATGAACTGTTAATTATCTTTTACCATGGTGGTTTCTTGGAGAGTCATGCTCTGTAACATTTTTGTACTTATTGTTTTTGTACTTTTTTTTTTTTTTTTTTGTCTTGTGTCCCTGACTGCACATTAAGTTTCCCATCCAGGACTAATAAAATGGCTGAATTGAACTGCTCCCCACTGTCTGAAAGCCTTTCGTTCTCCTTGCGGACGTCTGCACAAACATGTTTTTCAACAGCTTCCAAACAAATTTATCCTAACCACAAATCAGACATCAGATCCACAGCCTTCAACATGTGGTTTCTAATGCAAACGCATATCCCCCCCAAACACTTTAAACTGAGTGTGAGATCCAGTGTCTGAACACAGCATACTTGGACTATGATGCACACCCATCACATACGGTGGAGTAATAAGTAGCGTTGGGTTACAATACACACACCCTCACAGTCCATTCAAACTTGGCAGCTATTTTTACCGTTTTGGATATGCTATTCTCATGATATCATCATGTGACTCATTGTTCCATCATGTGGGTATGCAAAAATCACGCCTATAACCTGATAAACAATAGTCACACGCATGCCAAGTTGATAGTTGGCCGTGGAAAATATAACGGCACAAGTTTAGAATTCCACACAGACGTCCTCAGTGTGTATAAACGAGAGCAATTAACAACGCAGACGCTCTCTCACAAACTAAAAGGTGGTTTTGAGAAATGGACAATGACGACATAGTGGAGATACTTTGCATTTTTGGGAGATCTAATCTTTCACTGGTACAAACAGGAGGACTGAAGTCTAGTCACCTTTTTTTTTTTTTTGAATGTCTATGCGAGACATGAAAAAGCCAGACATAGACAAATAATAGACAGATAAAGAAGAGAGATTAAATATGACTGAAACTATTCGCTGACCGCTTTTCAGGTGTGCAAAGTGTCTAGGTAGCGAGCTTCATAAAGTTGGAGGGTTTTCAAGAACAACATCGACAAAGATCACCACCCTTAAACTTAAAAAAGACTTTCGCTTTAGTCAAACTTTATCGCTTCTCAAATAAACCGTGTTGCCACGGTTGCATCTTATGATTTAACACATTGTGCAGGGACACAAATACACATTTTCTTCCTGGCGGGCTGACAAATTGCCCCACTTCAAACACACATCAGCTGCATGGTTTTCTTAAATAAATACCCCAAGTGACAGAAACTTCAAATACACGGCACGCACACACACACACACACACACACACATACAGCATTAAGGACAAGAAAGTGTTCCAGGAGTCGAGGGAGATGAAAAGTCTCAAAGATGTAGATTTAGTTCTCGAGGCAACATTGACTTAAATGAAATACTAATTCAAAGGTCAAATGTGAGTGAAAACCTTATTGGCTCAATGGGCAAACTGCAGATTCCAAATATCCAGTGTACAAGTTTAACTTTGTTCAGTTGGTATGCACACAAATAGCTTGATTACAGCGAATGCTCAGATTAAGATAAGAATTTGATTAAGTTGTTTACATAGTTTGCAGTAACACAACATACACAGTAACCCGGGTCAAGCTGGTTTTTGTACTAATGCAGGCTGATAAGGGACAAGAAGATGTATTGAAAATGGACTTTAGAACTTTTCGAGCTTGGTAAACAGACAGAGCACTTTGACACAAGCGGCGGTTTAAGATTTCAGTTGTGACATGAAAGCTGTTCCTCTGTTGGCCTCGAGAATGACTGAACACCATCTCGACAAGATGAAGCCTCTAAATAGGAGACAAATCTGTATGACCAAAAGACTATACATCCTTTATCATAATCATCCTTGACTCTGACGCACTGTGGTGGCAATTAAAACAGTGAAATACATGCAATCACTTCCTGACCTCTAACTTGAGATGCTTAGCTCCATTGATTTTCAGAAGGTGTTTTCTAGACAAGTTAACATTGATATTATTGAAGTCACTTCAAGATCATATTTACCTACAGCCTAGGGTTACATCCAACCACCATCTCACTTTTTTTCTGCACCACACTGAATCTTTTCTTATACACTACTGCCTTTCCACCCCCAATCACTTCAACTTCCTCCATCCACAGCCTCATCCGGTGCTGCCATTTAGAGTTATTTAAATTTAGAATATGAATCGCAGCCTCTGTCAGGGTTTCATCGAGTATCGAGTCACGCCGGCAAATACAAATGCGGGTTATTGTTTGTATAAATGATTTAAACCTTCTGACTGGATTCATATCATGGACGTGTCACTGTGCATATCAAACTAAGAGCTCCACTGAGCACACACACACACACACACACACACACACACACACACACACACACACACACAACAAGTGTGTAATAAGATACTAGGTTCTATAATTTCTCTTTCAGGGTACATCTCAACCTCAGTAGGGGCGATCAAAACACTGTCAGTTAGCAAAACCTCAAGACACACACACACACACACTCGCTCGAGCCCTGACACACACACACCCACACACACACACACACACACACACACACACACACACACACACACACACACAATCATAGCCATGCAGAACTAATGGCAACTGACAATGATTGCTTGGGCTGAATGATAAATGGACAAAATCTGAATCCGAGACGTCCGGCAACAACAACAAATCTGTGTGTAGGTGAGTGCCTCGCTGTGCGCCTGTGGGAGTGGAGAGTGTGTTAGAGTGTGTCAGTGTGTGTTTGTGAGGAGAGGGAGAGCTGATGCTGTTAACATTACAGCTGCCATGTGTTTATTTCCCAGAATTCTGGTCTGTGGCGTCTCAGTCATCTCCACGGGCTTAAACAGTCACTTTCCATCCATTTACAGCCTGTATGTGTGCGTGTGTATACAGTGTGTGAGTGTGTGTATGCATACTGGCTGTGTGTGTGTGTGTGTGTGTGTGTGTGGGTGGGTGTGTGTGCGTGCTACGGGTGTATATTGACATAATTCCCATTAATGTGTGGATAATGTGTGGAATGTGGACGTTAGTGTATATTTCTGTAACATCCCTGACAAGAACGCGTCTCTGCATGTATCAGTGTACAAGTCCCTGCTTTATGTGTGTGCCTGTGTGTGTTTGTGTAAGTGTACGTGTGTTTACAGTTACATGCGTCCCACTGTCTGCTCCGTGTGATTAGCTTCCCATTAACTAAGTCACATATCACCCATCAGTGGCTCCAGGCCTCCTCTGTACTATCTCACTGGACAAACATGCTGTCAGCTAGGTCCGTTCACACACACACACACACACACACACACACCAGCACACAAATTCAACATCCACTCCCATCTGGACAACCATTAGGTACCTATCATAGCGTATGATGACTGCCTGTATTGCAAAGCCATTTGGTTGAAAGTGGGCCACACTGACATCCACAAATGACCCTAAATTACACCCTGTGAATTTATTCATCTCTCACTGCCACATTAAAAGTAGCTGATTCGTTCAACCTCATCTTTGTTCACTCTCCTTTCCTGTAATTAACTAATACACAAAATGATGGCGCATTTGTAAAGGTCATGAGGCGATTTCATTTAGGCGCACACAAAACATCTTTTAATATGCCAGTGAGAGCAATCTCGGCGTGAAAATTGTTTCAGATATCAGCCTTAAAAAGGTCACATATTTCGGAAATATTTTAAATGATAAATCAGGTCTTAGTGCTGTATAAATAAAGTACCAAATTGCTCAATCAATGGAGAAATGCACGCAGTTCATATCCAGGAACCTTCTATTCAGAAAGCCTTTTAATGAGGCATCAGCACAACTGTAAGGCTGTGATGTCACAACTACTGTATACGATCACCACACTCAGTCACGCTCCTAGCATGGCTAACCTGGACTCACCATCCAGGTGTGCTATAATGAAGTATCTGTGTGCTATATTTAATACGGTTTTTGGTACTTCAAAGCACACATGTATCTGTGAGAGCCAAATACAGGATTATGAGAACCAGAATTATATTGTTGTCATTTACTGTGTGTACAGTAGGTGGCGCTGTATAGTTATCAAGGCCACAGGTGTGATGATAGCAAGTGACTGTTGATGTCAGGTGTTTCTTTTTTTTTTGTTTTTTTTTTTGACCCCGTAAGGTCAAACAGTTTTTAGACGCTGTGGCATTCAAAGTTCAAAAAGCACAGTTTGTGTTACTTCAGAGACTTCACGTTGTTCTGTTTTGCGCAGAGGAAAATAAATGATCGGGCTTGCAGCGCGCGGAACATGAAGGAAAGTTTAGCGTGTCAGCCAGGTCGCTCCTGGGTTAAAACCCTCAGTAAGTAATAAGATAAGCTCCCTTAACAGTTAAACTGCTGTTGTGGACTGTGGAAAGAGAGAGTTTAGGGGAAAACTATATTTCGTAAAGAAAAAGAGAATTTCCAACATCCCTCATCTAATCCTTCGTCCTTCATCTTAACATCTCCTCCTCTCTCTTCTTCAACAATTCCACCTTTTCCGTCTACATCTCAACACAAAGTTGAAGCCAAAACAAGGTGCAATTACTCTCTCTGTGCCCGAATCACACTTCCCCATCCAAAAAAAAAATAAAAAAATTGTTCCAGGGGCTGAGAGCGGGTGGAGGGATGGGTATTATGTGAAGGGGGTGCGAGTGCATGGAAAACCCTAAGCCCTTTATAGTCCCAGCGCACTGTGGCTGTGACAGCCAGCTCTGCTCTGCTCCGCTTCACCTGTTATCTGTCCATCACTGTATTGTGTTGCACTGTACTGTGTTGAGAGCTCTCAGCTCACACAATCAAGAGTTTTAGGACTGTACTTACAATACCCACAACAACTTAACATGTTGTCTTTAAAAGGTTATGTACGACTTCTATATTCGACATGTTTCCAAAATGTACTTTTTCTTTAATGCGGCAACACAGGTAGATTCAAATGCAGGCGTCTCTACCCCAAATACACACAATAAAGAGAACAAAATAATAATAACCGGTGTACATACATACATATACATATTACATCAGTTCCCCATGTCTTAAAAATAACCAATCACAAATACAGACTCTTAAAAACACAGCTCATTCTTTGTCCTTACTCACTAACTCTCGCTCTCTCTCATACACACACACACACACACACACACACACACACACACGTATAACTTCCCCTGCTCCAGCTGTGTCTTAAGAAGTCAGGGCCAGACCGGTAATCTGACTGGGATAGAAGTTACTGGATCTGTATCCATTACAGGATGTAATACCCTTCAGTCCCAAACTCTCCACACTTCCCCTTACCTTCCACCTTTCAGAGGTCATTTCAAGATCACTTTTTCCCCCCTCAAACACACAACTGAGTCAAGCATGGCATATCAGGGACTCATATTTATGTCATTACTTTGTCACTGAACCCCTATATCCTCAACTCATGCCACCACATTAGCGTTTTGGGTCCTGCCTTGTTAACCCTCGCCCGTTCAGACACTCCCAAGGGGGGGCGGACTGTGGTTTGTGGCCCCCCGGCTGTGCTGAAGAAAAGGTTTCAGGCATCACACAGAGAAAATAAAAAGGCTATATCTAAGGTGTGAGTTTACTTCAGGACACCAACAATTTGTTTTTAACAAGCTGCAGCAACACCTCACCTCTTGTGTTTGAGCTTTACAGCCAGCGGATCAGTAGTTCTAATGAGGTATCAGTTTCCAGCGAGGGAACTCAACACATCCTGTCAGGAAGCTTCGAGACCGAGGAGCAAAAAAGCACTACCAACAGTTTGATAGAGTGAGTCAGTTCTCGCACCTTCTGTCTGTCTTTTCTCAAAACCACTTTTTTTTTTATTTAGAAATGTCTCAGTCAGTTTTTCATGAGGATGACAGTTTTGTCAATGACTTCCTGAGAGCTGAGAGGCTCTGAATGGACTAAGCTGAATGCTTTTTGAGATCCGTAAACGCAAATAATAAAAGCACGCATGCTGTCTGTATGTCTAGTACCCGCTCAGCGTATTCACTTTCTGAAAAACGAACATCAGACACCACGGCACTAAGAGTCTGCATATGGGCTCTTTTACACCACGGGAACACAGTTTTGAGTAATCAGTCCTTGTGTGAAGTAAAGAGCCACTCCGTGAAACCTGCAATCATCAAGCAGGTGTTCAGTAAGACACACGCACACAAAAGGGGGATGAAGCAGGCGGATTTTGCCAACGATTCTGCGACAACTAAAAACAGATCGGCGTGAAATGCAAGTTCAGGAGTGGTACAATACATTCTCAGCAGCGTCTCATGTGAGAAGTGATTGTTTTGGCTCAAAGTTGGCTCGATGTTTTATTCTGTTAAAACAAAAAATGAAATTCAGCAGAGAGAGAGAGAGAGAGAGAGAGAGAGAGAGAGAGAGAGAGAGCAACAGAGTCTCATTAGCAGGCAGTGACAAAAGCAAAGCAACTGGCAGAGCTTTGACTGTGAAAACTGATACAGCAGTGCTTATTTCCACCAAGGACAATGAAATGTAAGCTATCACGCTCACTCCTCACTTCCCAGAACTCACATTGAAGGCTGCAGCCTGGCGTAGGTGGAAGGTCACAGAAGATCTGTTTGTGTGTGTGTGTGTGTGTGTGTGTGTGTGTGTGTGTGTGTGTGTGTGTGTGTGATTTATAAAGTGCTCATTCCCTATGCTCTCATCTCTCCTTGAAGAATAATGAACACATCGTCCTTTACTTGTTTGCTCCAGAGACAATCGCCTAGACATGCTGTAGGGCAAACCGTGACCTTCATGCAGACGCAACACTGAAGCTGTCTACTGCCCGTCTAAAACCTGTAATGACTCTAGTTCACCTGTGGCTATAGGACCTGGAAACAATAGCTGACCAAGTCTAGACTTACATTTGCCTTACCGTGCATCATGTGCTGCTTTACAGCGGTGGTACAGAGGTACAGAGAGTCAGATAAATAAGATCTCATCCCTCCACCTGCTCCATCTTTTTTCTTTTTCATACAGTTTTTTTCAGAAAACAAATATTTGCCTCTTGAGTCACAGCTGAAACTGTTGCCAGGACAATTAATCATCTGTGTGTCAACCAATGAATGAGCTTGTTTGCTGGTCCAATCAATCATCTACTTGTCAGCCAATGAATGAGGCTGTAGCTAACAGGCCTGGGGGCGAAATGGTATTTGAATACAGTTTAACTGCTTGAGCACACACACAACTTAAACGATCAAATATCATTTAGGGTGTGAAATAAGACGACACGCTCAAGCTGTCTGGTTTTCAGATGCATAGATCGCTGCATTCGGCCGAGGCCAAGCCTTGTCGTTTGACACCAGAAAAAGAGCGTCTACACTGAAAAAAAATAAAATGTTGCATTATATGTTCATCTTAGTTTGTCATAATTTATTACTTATCCACTATTTTTATTTATTAACTCATACAGGCTGAGCAAAGACAGCTTAACTCTGTCAGGATAAGGTCTTAAGAAAAATATTCAGTGAGCGTTTCAACTCAGATCTGGAGTCGAGAATTCGTTTCGCTGACCTACAGGTGGCGCACTTATGTTACATTGTGTTTAAATGGACTGAAACATGACATCCCAACACCTGACACCAAATCCAGTTATGGAGGTTCAATTTATATTCCATTTACAATAATAAAAGTATGAGAGATTTTTTTTAAGTCGTGGGGGAAAAAATGTATATGAGCTTGATATTAAATTAAAGACATATTGTGAAAACAAGAAAAAAAAAAAGTTGGTAGAGGTCCAACTTTAAGTCAGACTTCACATACGTCTTCTTTGGCAGCTGTTCTACAGCTTCTTAGACAGAGCAGTCAGTGTTGCCGTGAATCTAAAACGCTCAGGCGATTTTTTATGTTTCTGTCCATGTGTACTCATGTGTTCATGGCATTCAAAAGGACTGTTCCTCCCAAGGCTGGGCTTTAAGTGACAACACGGCATCTGCGAGCACATGGAGTAAATCAAAAGAAGAGGGTGACACAGCATGGACTCCATAGGAAAGCTGACTCTACTGGTGACAATGACAGGAAAGATGGACGAGAAAGAGGGGATGACATGCAGCCAGAGGTCGCAGGACGACCTCAACACATAGCACACTGAGTATGAGGTATGAGCCTTTGCTGGCTTAACTTCAGGGCTCCCAGCTGAAACAATCTGCGACGACTTTAAATAGACCAACAACAAAGAGAGAAAAGAAAAATATGAGCAGACGCTATCACTCACACGAACGACTGTCTGTATTCTACAGCACACTATCGTTTAAACTCATTCAACACTGCCTGTTTGAATCAGCGATTGATAAGACAATCCACAGAACTACCGTAGTTCTCTACGTGAGGAAGAACCTGTGTGAAGCCCTAATGACACACATCACGGCACTAAACATAACACGCCAATAAATCTGACACGTTCTCTCTCCAACACTTCGCCGATCACACCCCACAGATACCAAACATGGTCACAGACAAAGCGGCTGATGCGGCTAATGGTAACAATGTCGGTCCATGACAATATATCTGTCTGTCTGTCTGAGAGCAACAAACACGTCGTGATCGAGGATGTGCAACTAAATGTCAGAGCAACTACAGGACTGCTAAACAAGTGCGGAGGTGACAAAGTGATCAGATAATCAACAACCTGGCACTCTTCAAGCCCTCGTAACTTAACTTATATATTTACAGTCAACAGAAAGGGCACCATGTTAAGAGGTTGTTATTGATTAACCATGTTGATATGAAAATCTTAATTCAAATTGTTCTATAATAGTGTTTTTTTTAATTACTTTAAAATCCTATATTTGATAAATAATTAACAAAATAAAAAAATATTGTAAAATTATCTAATCTGGGACTTTTCTGAGCTGCTGGCCTTCATAAAATCCAACACATCTTGATGTGATTAACATTAAGCATGAATGGTTCCATCCTGTAAAACAGCCACATACATATCATATGTTCAGGATCATGCCTACATCAGTTGCTACGGATTTGGAGCTGATTTTTCAAACCGCCTGTCATCGCGAGTTTCTTACACACCGCAGACACCGCATAGCAGAGCACAGATTTAAGCTGCAACTTTTGCAAAGTAACACACAGGTATCCACAAAATGTACAAGTAAGTAAGTCGAGGTGTGAAACACGGAGTAGAGAGAACACAAAAACACCATTAGTGTTTGCAGTGAGGGGAAGAGAAGCCACGACGAAAAGTTAAAAAAAAAAAAAAAGAAATTCTAACAGCTTCGTCAGAGCAAAGTTTGGGAAGTAAAAGCGGCGACCAGTGTTGCGGGCACAGCTAGAGAAAGTTTGCAGTAACTCACCGTGTGCTTGTGCGTGAAGTGAAAACAGTCCAAGCAACAGCAGAGGACTCCGGCTCCAGAGACAGAGAGAGAGACAGCGCTTCAGCCTTTCTCCCTGCACTGGCATGGTAGAGTCTGCCGCTCCGCTCCTCTATTCTCCCCTCTTCAGTACACTCCACACGACAGGGTCCGCCACTCGCACACACTGGCTCTCCCTCCGAGTGTGTGTATGTATGTGCAAGAGAGAGGAAGGGGAGAGAGAGAGAGAGAGGTAGGGAGGGTGGGGCGGACACTGGGCATGCAAGCTCCTGTGTATGTGTGTGTGTGTCCACCGCAACGTGAAAGTCCACACAAAACACACCAGCAGCGGCAGCAACAGTTGCAGTTGATTGTCCTCCAACCCGGTCTGACAGTAACAGCCAGCTGAGAGGAGAGAGAGAGAGGGAGAGGAGAGAGAGAGAGAGTTAAAATGGGAGTTTACTTCACTTGCTAGTAGGGAGGGCTGACCCACTCACACACGGGGAGGAGGACATGGGTGGAAAAAACGGGGGCAGGGAGCAGACAGGGAGCAAGATGGGGTTTAGTAAAAAAGAAGCAGAGGAGGGTGAGGAGGATGTGAAAACAAGCAGCGGGATCTGAGGATTCCCAGCACGCCCCAGCATTTCGCTGATAACGTTCAACTTTTCATTTAGGCTGGAATTAGTTGAACAAGGTGAAAGTGGAGATGAGAGTTGATTAAAGCCACATAGATATTTGTTGATTCAAGTTGAGCAACTTCTTAGGAGTGTGTGTGAACTGAGCAGCACTTTCGGGAGAAAAAAACATGAATATAAACAAAGAAAAGAAAATGACAGGGTCAATAAATAACCACAGTGACATCTGTGTATTTAAACATCATAAAAAACATAATGCATCATTCTTTGCATTATTACAGTAGGACCTGATTTGTGTTTGCATATCAAAATCTTTCTAAGATGCAAATGAATACCACAGAATCTGTAGGCGATGGTGAAGATTTAGGCACCAGGGTGTTCTTGTTTGTTTGTAGTCGAGCAGGTATTGACCAATCCACGTTTGTGTTGGCTTTTAGTGCAACAATCCATGTGGAGAGAGCAAAAGAGGCAGGACGC
Source organism: Protonibea diacanthus (assembly GCA_028641955.1). Classification (NCBI taxonomy): domain Eukaryota; kingdom Metazoa; phylum Chordata; class Actinopteri; family Sciaenidae; genus Protonibea; species Protonibea diacanthus. The sequence goes on along the minus strand of CM053985.1, from coordinate 17,200,192 downwards.
ATTGGGCAAATGCGATCTCAGAATTATGGCTATTGTCTATTACATGCATATGCCGAGAAGAGCAGAAATGTATCTCTTGTCATTTTTGGCTCATCTAATTGTTAATTGTAACATCGATTGTCGCCTGCAGAGCTTAAATCGTCGTCGAAGCGTGCTTCAACGAGATCGAGATAATGTAACTGCATATTCTAACTGTGGATACCTGACAAGTGTTGTCAAGTGTGTGTTCAAAGTCGCCAGTATGAAATCTACCCTCTGAACGCCCTAACTTGCAGCCCAAGTAGCAAAAGCAATTACGAGTAAGCTCTTATTTCAAGTGTGCTAAAACAGATTTCAGTTTATCATCTTGATGGCATTGAGAGTTACATTTGTATTGTAATGTCCTCACGTCTGCTGACGGGAGGGAGCCTGTACACGACATACAATAAACTGCACAGTTTATCTGACTGCTTTCTCACTCTCCTTTTATTACCTGCAACCAGGTTTCTTTTAAAGACATGAAAATACAACTAATTAGTTTGAAAAATGAGACACCTGGACTCTAGACAACCTTTGACAAAAACATCTCTTCACACACTGGTGTCCTGTTAACAAATCAGGTAGCTGGCAAAAAGACACTTTAAAGGCTGTTAGAGATTACATCACCGTTGCCTGGAGCTTTTATGCTAATAAATAAATGGGTTGAGACAGTCTAATAGACCATTTTCATTTTCAGAGCTATCCCTGTTGCCTGTGAGGCATTTACTGAACACAACTGCATGTGTATGTGTGTGCTGAGAGAAACACTTTTGCTTGTAGTATAAGCATTACAGACCTGAGCAGCAGCTACCCAGAACTTCAAAAGCCCGTTTCTAAGTTTTGAGTTAAATGGGCGAACAAACACTTTTGTTTTCATGTTAATTTGTCTAGTTCGTAGCCGCCGCTGTTCTTTGCACTTCTTTTCTTTCTCACACTCGTTCATGTTGTTCATTAGCGACAAACAATAGGTGGCCTGGCTCCTCGCTCCTCCATTGAGAGAAAAAAATCACCTCGCCAATAAACAGTCCTGCCCGGTCCTGCCCCGTTCTTCTTCACAATACTGCCCTCGTCTCGTGACACTGACATGCAATGGCGATGTCCCTGTCTGCTGCGTGTTTTCAAAGCTAGATTCTAGTTTTAAGCTAATGAGCTAGTGATGTTTAGCACGAAGAGAGTTGAAATCTTTGCATTATGATGGTTTTAAGTATGCAATGCAAATCAATGTGTTTGCATATCCAACAATGAAGTGGCAGCAACTTATATTATTAACCAGTGTTCATCTTTTGGAATTGTTCACTGATAATAAACACTGTGAAATAATCCATATAATTTATAATTTTGCATTGCTCCTCCTAACTCTTTGTTGTTTCTGTTTTCAACTTGCAGCCTTCTATATGCACACAGCCACCTGCGGTTTGAATGTATCTGCAATGTTGTATGAACTTTGTAAGGATGGAAGAAGTTGTGAAGTTGAAGTTTCTGTTGTTGTTATTTAACCCTTTCCTTTAGATCTCTCTCACACACACACTCTCTCACACACACACACACACACACACACACACACACACACACACACAGCTATCTCCCTTATCATTCCTACATCGGTTCATTTTTTTTGCTGTGAACTCAGCCGCCCTCCCAGCCACTCCTGTGCTTTTCACTCCTCCATCCCCCCCTCCTCCAGTGAACCAGAATGTCATTTCAAGCATGTCTAACCACGGGGAAGCCTTTTAAAAACTGTGTTAACATTTGCCCCCAATCCCCACTTGCAATGTGTTGATAGCGTTGCATGTGTGTGTGTGGATAACAAATGTCTGTGGTGTTGATCTGCCTAGAAGATCAGTATCCACACAATTAAAACACTTATTTTAAGGTATTGTAGGCTGCTGCTGCAAAACACACACACTGCACTTTACGCACACTTGCTGTTCTTCCATAGTGTCACCTCATGCTGGGCCTATGATAAATGGCTTGAGACTATCTACCCAGGCAGGATGGTAGTAAAACGAAGAGAGGAAGTAAAAGAAATGGCGCTGACGGAAAAACAAAAAGAAAAGATCGGGGAGAAAAAGAATGATGGTTGTCTGAGAGTGGTTTGATGGAAAGATTTCTGAAGAATTGAGATAATAAATGGAGGATGACCTTTTGGGGAGAAGTAAAAGGAATTCAGAGAGAGGAGAAAGATGTATGGGAAGAGAGGACAAGTGATGGACAGTATTGGGATTAGAAAAGCACTAAAAGGAGGCCAGGGACATGAGAAATGCAGCAGGTTTTTAGGCCAGTTTAGGCCCAAAACAAGTTGTTCAGACATTTGAACCTGAAGCAGATGGAAGCCAGGTTTCCTGACTGCTTTTGTTTTACATATGCTAATCACGTTCAGCCCCATTTGCAGACTCCAGATGATGTGTCTCGGATAGCTGAGGTCAGTATGCTGTCTATTCAGCATTACACTCTCATCATTTTTGACAGACTGTCATAACTGCGGCAACTTAACATGTCAGCAGCTTTCGAGTGTCAACACTTTAAAGAGAGCCAAGTTTGCTGGGAATGCTGAATGTTGCGAGAATTAAGGCCCGCAAAAAAAACACTTACTTACTTGTCTCTTAGAGGTGGGATACATCTAACCATTCATTCAGATTTCTCTCTCTATAAACTGAAAGAACTGAGTGTTAGTGTAAATGTATATGTGAAAAAAGTTATATTAAGCCTTCTGTTGCAAGGACAAGTGACATCATTTGAGACCCATTGGTTGGGGCTAAAGACTATATGTTTGAATAGGAAAAAATCTGGACAAAAAAAATAAATAAATAAAGATAGTTAACCAGATCTCTGTAACCCACTCCTTATTTCTGCTAGTAGTTCGAAGGTCCATTAGCCACTACTTGAATAAGCACACCAAAGATCTGCAACTCCCATTATGGGCACTGAAGGCACTAGATTTTGCCAAAGAGGTTGTTGCATCAGATTTTGCATTTTCTTTTAGACCTATCCAGTTTGAGTTGTAGGAGAGCAATGTTCAAGTGTTGGAGTAGTCTTGAAAAAAATCTCCTCCAGACAGCTATGCAAGATGTAACAAATAACAAGCACCTCACTGTGACTTTTTTAGGGAAAACCACACAGCTGCTCTTTGAGATTACATGGACTCAACACTCTCAAAAAACATATAATGGATTTGTGGCTTTGTGTTAAATCTGTTATTCAAATACGTGTCTCCGATTTGGGATTTCCAATCTGTGCCAGAGAGTTTAAAGAAACTACCTTACCTTTTCCTGGTTCAGTTTTAAAGCATTTATTCGCTATCTGATGTGGAACTGACTAACAGACAGGGGATTAAGCACATTTTAAGAGAAACACCCACACATCTGGCCCAAGCACAGCAGCACATCTGCTAATCACACCCATTCACTTCAGCATGTCTTTAAACTAACAAGCAGTTTAACATAATCTGCTTTAAGCCTGTCCATTCACTCCCTATTCACTGGTGCATTTCATGTAATCCTTTCTTCTGGATGGTCTGCAGAGAAAGGCACAAGAAAGGAAGAACATATGCATGGCAGTGTAGGGCTCTGTACATGTGGGAAACATGCCTCCTCTCTGTACAGTTCATTTGTAGTCTCAACTTCTTTGCCTCTGGGAGATATATACAGTGCAGAAATAAGAAGCATTGTTTTGTTTTGTGATCCAAAACCTTCACAGATGGGCAAAATAACCTAGAATACACTTTTCAAATAGACTACCAATATTTTTGTCCTGCAAAAAAAAAATCCAAATGGTGGGTTGTTTTGGGAGCTTGGAGGAGTTGGTGTACCACGATTTATTGATGGAGGCAAGTAGAGGAGTGCATGAAAAACTGGTGGAATGTGTGAGGGGGTGGGCGGAAGAAAAAGCATGTGATGATGAAGGATGGAGTAAAGGGCTGCATATGAACAGTGTTAAGCTTTTCACCCTGAGCTGCAAACAACTGCACAGCAGCCCCTGTGTGACTGAGCCGCTGATACTTTCAGCCATTCCCGTCATAAGCGCACAACAACCCTGAACTGATGAGAGAAAAGAGGAAAACAGGGACTGCGTAGGCGAGAGCGCACGATGATGAAGCGCGGTGACAGAGGAGAAGTCTCTCAGGTCCACCTCTGACCTCAACACTGATTTGTTCTTGATTGACCTTTCACCTTTGGGAAATCCTCTCACCACTGTGAGGAATCTTTTCTCACTGACAAGTTAGGACCCAGAGTCAATGATGAATCTCATGTGTTTTGGGGAGAATTCTTATAATACGTATGTAGAATACGTGAAAGTATATTTCCTGCATTATAAAATGACCCTAGTAGTTAAACATCTGTGATGACCGGAGATACTCAAGCAGTTCAGATTAAAATCATATCAACACTGAAGCACATACTGTGTGGTTGGTGCAATATCTGGACCAATCCTTACAATTAAAAAGTCATCAGCACAAATTACTAACCTGAAAAAATTTAAATAACAAATATATGTTTCTTTTCTTTCGCTTTTCTTCTGCGTCTTTCATCCTTTCATTTCTTTGGTTTCAGACCTTCTATTGTAGAAACATACACACTCTGCATACTCGCCTCCTTAAAAAGAAAAGGTTATCTGCACATCTCTTTGGCATGTATTACAGAGAAAACTTGGAAAAACCAATGAAACATGAGCTATTATTTGAAGTTATTGAGACTCGTATCACATTCACACACAAAGACAAACACACAGACACACACACACACACACACACACACACACACACACACAGACACAGGCAGAGGTAGGTGTCAAACCATTTAAACTTAATGAAGGCCCTAATGATGACAGGTAACTGTGGCTGTTATTGTCATTGTGAAACACTCACTGTATCACTTTACAACTGCCATAAAATCATCGACAGGGGATAGGTGTGGTTGGGGGGCGGGTACAACAAACCTGAGACTGAGTATCGTCCACCTCTGTAATTATGATATCATAAATATTTCAATTATTCTTGAAATTGCTTTACTGTTTATCCCAAAATGAATGGCTTGAGTTTTCCTTTAAACAACCCTGCACTTAAATCCAACACATTTCAGGAATTTCAGTGAAGCATTATCCTGTTACTTTGCTCTAAGGCACAAAATAAAACCACAAACTGACTCAGTTTACTTTGGTATTTGTAGTCTCATAAATACATTATAGATGCGTATATCACATCCAGAAACAATCAGTTCATGGGTGTGGCTGAGTGATGGGAAATACACGTGTATTTCTGCACACACCCAAAGTCTTTGTGAGTCTGATGGAAGCCAAATCAATTCGCCCCCCCTGTGAGAACCACAGGGTTAGGTTTGTTAAGGAGAAGTGATCGTGACCAAAAGGGTGGAATGTTAAAAATGTCCTGTTGAGGAAACGGAATAATACACAGAAGGCAGAGTCGTGTGGCCTTCTTTCGGTGGGGCTGGAGAGAGCGAGATGTCCCTGCCAGTTCATAAAAACTGCAGCAATACCAAATATCTGAGGATGCACGATTTAGTACCACCAACATCTTTTTCTGCCCCGCACCCCTGCCACCATGATGGCCCATATAATGTTTCCATCTGTCACACAAAATATCCGAGAGAGCTTTCTGCAGTTTTACTGCCTTTGAAAATAGTGATTATCTCAATTCAGAAGAAGATGCATTTGTGGGGTTTTGATGAATGAATAAACCCTTTACCATATGCTGCATATCCATCATTCGAGGTTCTCCTGCTTTCTTTGCAAGTTTTATACTCGTTTTACTTTATAGCCCATTCTTTGAGAGTAATTGAGAGTTAGTTCACGATATTTGCGTTCCTAATGAGCCTAAGGTTTTAATCCACCCCACCTATTAAAATGACCGGTGTGTAAGATTCTGTAGCATCTACTGGAGTAGTAATAGTTGCTGATTGCAACCCTCTTACTTCACCCTTCCTGGCGTGAAGGAGAAACTACAGTACAGTGGTTGTGAAACACAGAGCTAGTGTTTAGTTAGTCCATTCTGAGCTACTGCAGATGCACTGCAGAGCAGCATGGGAACTCCATTAAAAGGACCGACAACATCCATAAATATAAAAGTGTCATTCAAAGAGAACAAAATCACAATTATTACTTACTATCAACATTTTAAGGTGATTATACACTAATGAAAGCAGATTTAAGATTATAGTCCATGTCCACCATATTCTGAAGAGAATCTTACACAATGGACATTTCACCGGTGTCCAAAGAAGTCTGAATGTACCTTCTGAGCAACTCAAACATGCTGTACCATTTTCTACTAATGAAAATTTGGGTTTGAAATACGGATCGAACACCGTGCACCTCTATCAAACAATGGGAGGTAGTAAACAGAACAGCATCAAAAAGTCAACAGCAGTTCATTCAGCTGTGGAAGGCACATGCCTGTCATGAGCAAAAATAATTGCAAGAGTCTGGTCGTTTTGTCGAGCTGTCATTGGGACAGTTTGGAGACGGCCTTTCAAAGACCCGGTCAGCTAACTGGCTTCACGCGTGCTTATCAAAGGAGGAATACGAAGTGTACCAAAGCCAAATAACTTAAGTTGTTTGTTTACAGCATCCTATCTTTGCAATACTTCAGCCATTCTGTGTGGCACTGATTTACAAGGATGAAGTTGAATTGAATTTCAAATAAACTTTGCCCTGAATAGATGGGGAGGACCACCTAAAGTGGGAGCTTACGCTAATAAAAGAGCTACACGTGTTCCCATCGCCAATGACAACTGTTCTGGCCAAGAATAGCGGAGCCCAATAAAACCTTTTCCTATCTCATAGGCTATTCACTGTGTTGCTTTCTCCTTCATTCCCTCGCTTCTCCGTCTCACTGAACTCACCTGCCAAACACAATGCCTCTTTCTGTTGATTTATTCCTAAATATGCCCGCTCGGTATTTTTGGAGATTTAATAATATCACCACTTAGGTTTTTTTTTTTTTTTATGGCTGAAAGCAAAAACACCGAGTTCTGAATTAAAAATAATGGGCTGTGCAGGGTCTGACAGATCTGAAGTGTCATTATCTGGCATATGCAGTCTGATTATCAGAGATGACTAGTGAATCAAAAGCAATCATTAAATTGATACTGTGGACGGATAGGGGCTGACAGAGTTAGAGACGAAAGACAAAGAGCACAAGACACTGGCGAGAAGAAGAGGCCCTGTTATGGTGGCTGTTTAGGGCCAAACAGAGTAAGGTGACACCAGGGGCATGAGGCTGACCTACAAACCGACGGTAACCCCCACACCTGCATGAACACCGCGGACACATGCGGATACAAGAACCGTACACCAAACAAGCATGCGCCGCTAACTATTCACATCACCGCGCACAACACCGGCTCCTCTGGACCTGCCAAAAGGCCACCATTTCTGGCGATAATACCATCTGTTGGGCAAAACACGAGTGCTTTTGTGTTGTTCTTTCTCATAGACTTTACCAAACAATCAAACACATACTGCCAGGGGTTGAAAAAAATTGTTTCACTCAGAGAGGAAGAATGTGATTTGATTAAAGCAGACAATCCAGGAGCAAAGGCGGGAAGATAAAAGAAGAAAAGGGAGACAGTGTAATGTATTTAAAGCTGAACATTGATGTTAGTACAATAAATCTAAATTTGAACTTTGATAATGGCATATTGGGGAGGTTTGAGGATGCATATTACAGTGCTTAGTACTGTTTGTTTAAAGGCATGCTTGACAGAGCTGACCTGAATAATAACAATAAAGTAGCACATTACTTTTAACTTTTTACTTTCAATGATTAATGTGTAATCAGAATTACAGTACCTAGTAACCCCCCCAACACTGTTGGTAGCATCTTCGCCTGACCTCTTGCAGAATGTAACAGCTTATGTTTCCTGATGTTAACAAAGCCGGACAGAAAGGAGGGACAACGGACACGGAGGGGAGGACAAAGTTGGGCAGGAGTTGAGTTGGATGGGGGATGTGATGGGAGCAAAGTGGGGTGTCGAAAGGGTGGCGGGGGCGCATGAGGGTCTACTAGGGGTGAGTGGCGCAGTGGGATAAGAGCAGTAGAGTTCATGCCCCCCACCAGGCCCTTTTCGCACTGCATAAACAAGATTACAGTGAGAAGGGCTCTGCGCCGCTAACAAGCAGGGGCACCGCACACACTTTGCCTGGACAAACACGCACGCACGCACACACACACAGTCACACACAGTCACGCATGCCTGCATAGCAATCATGCGCACACACAAGTATAAAAAGACATAAATGCGCACACAAACAGAAAAAACTCTCGCAACCAAACATGCACACGCGAACACAACACACAACAATAAACTGACACAACTAACAAGAAGCATCTGTATAGTGGCATACCTGTCTCCTCTTCAGCAGTGTGAGCTCGGCTCGGGATCTTTACAATTGGCCAATTAGCAGGGAAAAGGGGAGTCATGAAAGGGGAGTGATGAAATGAGGAGAAAAACAGACGACAAGAGTGGGGTTAGGAATGAGAGAGATTATGAGAGAGATACAAAACAGAGAGGTAGAAAAAGATATAATGAGAATAGATATAAAAGATATATTGATAATGAGAATAGAAATAATGAGTAAATACAGACAAAAATGGGTAAAGGTAGGGTTGAGATTTAGGGTTAGGTTTTAGAATCTGCACATCCTGATGTGAAATTAAACAGTTTCACTCAGGGTTTTGGAGAAGCTTTACATGATTAAATGAGTTTCCCTTGGGCTATTAGAGTTAGGCCATAACCATCCACCTGCAGCCATACTTACAGTACAAAGCTGATACCTTTTGTGTGGACCGGGCATCTGCATTGTGCTAATTTCATCACATACAAGAGGAAGGCTGGTCTGTAGTAGTTTTGTGTGTGCATGGGGTATTGCGTAATGTGTGAGTCTGACAATCACAGAAACAAGACAGGAGCGGTTAAAATGAAATAATAAAACTTTGGAAATGTGATAATTATTAAAATAGTGACAAGAAAAAGGAGTTTAACGTTGGTAGTTTTTAAAAATTTTTACCAGCTTCATCGTTTCTGTCTCACTGTTTGTGTTTATATTTCCATCTTTCACCATCTCTCTTGGTCTCTTCCTTCTGTCAATCTTTGTTCCTGTTTCTCTCTTAAATACATGCACGCACGCATGCACGCATGCACACACACACACACACAGACACACACACACTCTTTTGTTTGCCACCTGATAACAGGCAGGTATTCATACCCAACTTCTCGACCCCATGACCCCTGAACCCTGAGACAAATTCGGAACAAGAACTGAGAGACTGGTCACATTTCTGACAGTGATTGCTCACACTCAGACACATGCATGCACGCACACACACACACACACACACACACACACACCTTTTCTAACTTTAGAAGGATAAGTCTACTACACTTTGTAAAGTACCACAGAAATTAAAAGGCCTCTGCAAACCTTTCGGAATAAGCTTCAATAAATGGTGATAAATAAATTAATAAAATGGACATTTTGTATATATGGAACCCAGCAGACTGTAGCCCTTTGTACACTAATTAAGCTTTTATCTCCAACAACTCTTTACAGGTAGCATATCTGGATTTTACTTGATTAGTTTGTCAGAGTTTAGTTTTGATAAAACTGCAGGTTAGGGTGTCTGTGGTTAGATTAAATCAGCTGAACTTGCTGGAAGTCACTTAGTTCATCAAACTCTCACACAGCATCAACACCACATTGACTATCACTGTAGACACTGTATAAGGTGGTCACTGCAAGAAAAAAAGGTGATCTAAAAATGCCCAGAAATCGGTAAAGAAAATGAATATTTGGGGCGGCGTTTAGCTCAGTTGGTAGAGCAGCCGCCCCATGTGCAAAGGCTCAGTGCTCGCTGCGGAAGCCCAGGGTTTGAATCCGACCTGTGGCTCTTTCCCACGTCATTCCCCGTCTCCCTCTCCCATTCCTGTCACTCTTCAGCTGTCTCTGTCATTTCATGTTAAGTAGAATTTCACTGAAAAAAATGACATTCTAATGTGTGAAGGTTGATATTTAAGTCAGAGGAAGTCACGTTCATACAACCTTTAAACATAAAGTATGATGCAGTATAAGATGAAAAGAAGGCAGAAGCAGACACACACACACACACGCATTTGCGTGTCCCTGCCATTTCCAACCCCTACCATGTCCACAGACACACACACAGGGCAGGTGTGGGGTCACTCTTAGGGTCAATGGCCTGGTCCAGCTCCCAAATATAGAGCATCCACTATTCAGGGATCATAAGTTCTGCAGGTTCTCGTATGACCACCATGGTTTTTATGTACTGAGAGAAACAGACATACCTAACACACAAAACATGCATTCATTCATGCAAACACCATCAGTACAAGCATTCACACTCGTGCTTGCATGTTGTATACACTACATGAATACACACGGACAAAATCTAGAGCACACACAGCGTTACATCTCGTTACCTCAACACATCATTCAGATCACTATCATCTATTGAAAAACATGAATACTCATTTCCTCTTGCCCAACCCATAAACCATAACCACATAACTTTTTTTTTCCATGTTTCTCTTCTGTTTCTTCTTTTTTCCTGACTCCCACTACTATCCCTCCCTCTCTCTCTCTCTCTCTCTCTCTCTCTCTCTCTCTCTCTCTCTCTCTCTCTCTCTGAAGACAGTATTCACAGTGTCCATTCAGTGTGTAACAGAGGATCTCGTCTCCAGCTGAAACATAAGACTGACACTCTGACCCCTCAGGATGACCTCTGCACTCCAAGCTAACGGCTCTGACACATAGAAACATGCCTATACACACACACACGTGTGTGTGTGTGTGTGCGTGTGTGTGTGTGTCTGTGTGTGTGCGTGCACGCACATTTGTTGCGCATGGAGGTTTTACCTCTTTTGGCTGTGCGATTGGTGGCAAGTGAGTCTCTGTCTGCACTGCTTATGCAACATGTGTGCATACTAGAGAGATTTTTTATACTTATTAAAGGTTTCCACAAAATATTCTACTTTATACTTTCAAAAGAGCAAATGTTTAGATGATATGCTGGGTTTTATTCAAGTCATGCTAACTCATAAATAAGACAGACATTAATATGAATATCAGATCCTTAACAAATCGAGGCTGCGGCAATAAAAGGGTGTCAAAAATAGTTTTTGGCTCTAGATTTATAAACGTTACCAATACCACCGTACTATTGTTTGATAATGTGCTGAGGCAGTATTAACTCACAATGTGAAAAGGGTGAAAGATACATCAAATGGGAGTAAGGCATCCTAACAAGAAACAAATGACTGGAGAGAAGCATCTGATCTGAACATCAATCGCACGTCTGTTTAACAAATGGCAGAGAGACAGATTTTGAAGTCATGTGCTTACGAATAACACTGCAGCTGTTGAATAGTGCAGCATGCTTTGAAAAGAGGCCATTGTTATGTTATGTTTCCGTCTGCCTTCATTTTCATCACTCTTAGTCGCTCTCAGTCTATACATACGATGTACAGACATACAACCAGTTCAAATCAATTTACCTCTGACTGGAAGCACATGCCTTTGCAAAATATTGCAACACATGATCTGATTTGATTGTGTGTGCGTGTGTACATGAACGTATGCATGGATGCAACGGTTTCAGTGTGACACTACGCTGCTCAACAAAGAATGTTGAAGACATTCACCTAAAACCTTAAAACAAATACTCTTGTTGTCTCCACGTGATAAAGTAACAGATATCCTCTGTTGCTTCTTTCTAGCATTGTAGCGTGCTAACAGATGAAGCAATCATCTTTTAAAAAGGTGCTGAATGTTGATGTCTGTGTCGTTGCGGGCGCACGTTCATCATCTCATTTCATGATCTGGGTGCTGTTTTATACATTCTTGCAGCTGCTACTTATTATTCAATAAAATCATGTAGGTGGCCATAGCCAGGCAGACGGCGCTACAATGTATCAGTGTACTGAATAAAGTCCAACTGAGCTAGTAATCTGGGTTTGTCAATGAGCTTTCTGGAGTCAGTTTTCAGAAAAACAATGTTAGCCCAATGTATTATGGATGGAAACTATAATTTATGGACTTGATTAACCCGCTCCATTTTCAGAACTCTATTTAACATTCATGAAGATTGCTAAACAAACCTTATCTCTGTTCCCTTTGTCCTCAAGCCCCACATCAATAAAATATAGTGAAGCTAAATTAAAAGCGGTGGTTAGCTTTTATTCCTCATCTGTCAACATTTATCTTATTTGGCTAAATCTTGTTAGAATTAAAGCGGCCTTTAAATTTTCAAAGTCACACTAAACACATTTTCATGAACACATCATTTGGAATCATTTTGCATAAACAAAATCATTTTATCTTGCGCAGCTGTTTCCTTGCTCTTCATAAAAACTCCCTTGAAAGGCAGCTCGAGGCAACCAAGGTCAAGGTTAGGTAGGAGAGGGGGGCATGAAGTTAAACTTGTTAAGGTATCAACAACAGCTCAAGTCATTCAATGTAACTCAATCTGGAGATTACTCTCTGACGAGCTCAAAGGAACTCCTGACATGAGTGTGTGTGTGTGTGTGTGTGTGTGTGTGTGTACTGAGGATAAAATAATGCATCTGTTCTGATTTGTACCAATGAAGTGTGTCCTACAGTTACAGCTGCAAGAATGTTGGCACTGCACCACTAATTTACAGCATTTTTCAGGCTGACCTCAATAGTGTCTATACCTCTGTAAAGGATGGGAGGAGGTTTGCGGAGCCAGTTAATTCAGATAACCCCTGCTTACCATTTCTGCATGCTTTCATCGTAACCAACGGCGGCTGCCTCCTCCCTCTGTAAATATTTAAAAGAGGACCTGCTATGTCTTTTTGATAACCTTAACGACTAAGGTTATGCTTCCTATAGGTGCTATACGATGGACTTTAAGTGGTTTGCCGTTGAATGGTTTTAATGTGAAGCAGCAGAAAGTGTCTGCTGATAGATTTTGTCAAATTGCTGCATTTTCTGAAAAGGATAGATTTTTCTCCTCACCCATAAACTATAAGCTGTTTTTTTTTAAAGTTTCATTTCAGATTGTTCTCTCTTTTTCATCCTAGCACAAAGACTAGCAGGCTGTGTGTTTGTGTGTGTGTGAGTGTGTGTCTGTGTGTGTGTAAAGGCTGAGGTAGTCTTTGGAACATTATTGGTTATTCTAGAAGATCGGCCTGTGACATTTAATAACAAGCTCCCGTCTTCTCATCTAAAATGCCTGAAGCTGTCCAGGTACGTTGGTCCAGCTCAGTATCAGGTGCAGAGAACAGATGAGGCCCTGAACTAGTAAAGCACAGCTTCACGTACACAAACACACATGCATGCATGCATGCACGCATGCACACATTCGGCTCAACCTCTGCCTTTAACAATGCCACATTTGTCTAACAGCAGATCTTTGTATGATAAGAGATGTAGAAGTATATTAGACAGGACACCAAGCCATACACACACACACACGCACGCACACACACACACAATCATGTCTTCAGATGGTTATCGTATTTACATAATCATTAGTTGTGGGTGAGACTCTGTCACGATCTGTGTGGTTCCCGATGGCATTAGAAGCAATTACTGTTTGAGAGATAAGCCTGTAAGCACACACAGAACACAATGTATGTGTTTGCACTCATGCACGTTGAAAAGGAACAGTTATTCTAGTTAACGATAAGGAACGCACGCAGCAGCGCGTCACTGTAACACACCCCTAACTTGTTTTCAAAGTTGTGACACAGACAGAAGCGCACACGCACACTGCCCACAAACACACACACACACGGACACACAAAATCCAACCCCGCTGCCCCTCCCCATGGCTTAGAGAAATTACTGCCACCTGAAGCGGAACCCTGTCCATCAAGCGGAGGCCCCCCAAAGCCCCACAGGTGTCCTTTAACATGTCCAAAGGTCCCCTCCTCCTCCCCCGGCCCTCCATGTGGCCATTCATCTGGCTGCAGTAAAGGACATCAAAACAAAACACATCCCTGGGGGGGAAAAACCTCACAGCTACACATGCACATGAATAACTCTGCAGTGAAGACACAGCTTGGTGCTCCCGACCCGGCGAGAAGACAATCAGACTATCACATGTAGATATAATGGAGTTTAAGTCAGTTTCTAGCAGTGTTGGTCTTCATACAAATGCACAAACACAAACTTTTTCTTTTCAGTGTTTGTTGTACACATTGGCTCCAGTTCCGTTACTGAAGTTCATATGCCCTATTGTTCTGCTTCCCATCTCCCCTAAGTGTTTTTTTTTTAAACAAGTTGATTCATAGCCAGGAACCAAAGAACACGTTGCTTCATCTAGACCAGACTTGTAGTAGTGTGAAGATGAAGACAATGAGTTATAAGGGACAGGTGGAAAACACTCCAAACCACAAAGATTTTCAGCTGGCTGCGGCTCCAAGAAGTGTGTTGCTTAACATGAGTTTTAAACAAAAGTATTTGTTTAAAACTGAAGGGAATTGGAGCGATCACCAATTTTCGCTAAACTGCATTCAAGTAAAAAGTTCCCAAGAATTAGCCAAACCCAGTTACTCCACATTAACAGGCAGAGGGGCCGACAACATAATATCCACGGCATTAATAAATGTTCATGTTTCTCTACAGTGAAGCAGGCGGAGTGATTTTATTTATCGCCAAAGCTAAATGAAATGACGAACTTCAACGGTGGAAAAGGAAACCAGTGAAACCAAGATGGACAGAAAGTTACAGTCACAAAAAAAAGCTGCGTTCGAAGAGGCAAACTAAGAGATGCAGGTAGCCAGACAAAGCAAGGCAGGCATGACGGCAGCCATCGCCACAGACAGACAGACAGACAGAAACACGGACAGCGAGACAGTCCGACTTTTAGAATAAACACCAGAGCTCCCAGAGTCGCCCAGGAAGAAATCCTTTTCTTTGATGTCAAGCCATATGACCTCGCAGCAGTCTGAGGAATTGAAGAACCGTCCAAACAAACGTCAACACTGCTAACACCCTCAAGGTCGTTGTGTGTGTGTGTGAGTGTGTGTGTGTGTGTTGCAGTCTAAATTCTGGTGTGTGCACATGCAATGTGTGTATGCCATAGGACAGGGTGGTTTGTGCGTCTCAGACTTGCGGGCTTGTCAATTATGGATTTTCACAACTGTTGTTTTTGTCTCTGCTCTTGATGTAGAGAAGATTTAGGAGACACAGACGTGGTTCTTAAACAGCGTTCAATCATTTTCTGCACTGCCTGCATTCATAGAAATCCAGCCAAGTTTACATAAAGCATATCTCAGTTGTATTTATCCATTCTTTCTGCTGTTGTAGATATTGTAAATTCATTAAGTATACATTTCTCATTGCATCAAATCTGTATTATATCAGTCTGTGTGTTGGGAATGTTAACTATATAGAAGATGCTCATGCTTTACACCAGTAAAGGCTTTATAATAATAGTTTGACAAGGAGATGCTTAGCAGAAAATGTCACAGTGTCTCTTTAAGGGAAAAAAAATGCATTTCTAAAAGCTCAAATCTGTTCGGATGCCCAAATCATCAACTAAACTGTCAGTAGTCGTGTTGAAGATCAAGCTTTAACTAAAGCCTTTATAAATAAATCTAGAGTCCAGACAAGGAGTGACTGAATTTAAATGAATTTGACTTACAACCATCTGCAAACCACATTATTTGACATGTCCTACAATGCCGTCCTGTTTCATTTCCCATCTTTAGATGACAAACATTAGTTCCTCAGAGATATATTCTGCACACAAGCTCACAGCTCTCCTCTGTGCCGACATCTTGTGGTGGTAGCAGAGGTTTGAAAGTTTGTTTTAATGTCAGCTCTTATTTTGGACTATCACAAATTTCTACATTCAAATGGTTTAGAGAAGTAAGGTCAGCCTATAATCCCAAATGAGAGAGATCAAAACACTGACTAAAAAAAAAAAATCATAACCACGTATTTGTGAAAACGTCTGCGAGTTGCCCCCTGACTTTTCGTCGCTGGAGTACACATGGAAGTGTGCTTTCTGTTTCGGCTCATCACAACTGACTGACCAAAGAGACAACGCCGCTACACTTTGAATACAATCCTCTTGCTGCTGATAAACAGTGGTGTCCCATTGCAGCAGTTTATTTAGGAGTCTGTTCTAGCCCAAACAGGGATTAAAACAAAACCCACTGCTCCTTCTTTTAGACCACTAAGTACTTTCTGCTGCCGCTGCTGCTGCTGTTGCTGCTGAAGCATATGGGCAGCTGTTTGTGTATATGAAAGAGTGAGAGACAAAAAAAAAAAAAAAAGACACAGAGAGGGAGAAAATAGGAGGCTGCGAGAGCAACTGTGTTTACAGGAAAAGCACCATCGCAGCGGCTCGCACACGGCGACGAGTGAGCGGCACTTGAGATCTGCCTGATAAAACCTTGGCTTGAGCAACTGAGCGGAACCCTATAATGTATTTACTGCATGCTTGAAGCTCAGTAAAAGGTGGACTTCAAAACACTGTGACTGGTTTTAACATACCACAGAGTGTAGAGGTCCATAACTTTAACACAGAGGCTTTAAAATGGAATTGATGCTTAAGTATGGTGCCCTCTTGGGGACAAACAACACTCATCCCCAGTCACTGCTGGATCCACAAACTGTGGTGCCTTTGGATGGTTTAGACCTGCACACAGTGTTGCTTTTCATGTCTTTATCATGCATGGATATGGACTGTCATATATATATATATATTTTAAAAACTCTTATTTGTTCATCTCTAATAGATCATTTGAAGGCATCAGTGTTTAATGTCAGCTGCTGAAGTTAAAAAAAGTCGTTCACCATCCTAACAGCCACTCAGTGGAAATCTCCTCCATGCTCTGAAATGATAAATCACGATAAAGCCAAAGCCTGCAATGGAAATTCACCTATTTTACAATACTTCTCAGGGGAAATAATAGAAACAAGAGAATTTTTGTAAAATCGGGTTGGTATCTACAACAAATGCACAACATAAGTCCTTGGAGTGAGATGTAATGGAAAAGCACGAGGAGGCTTCTTTTTTTTTTTTTTTTCGCCCCCATTTACAAGTTCATAACCTCACCAATAGCTACTTCCCTCTTCATTTACACTCGCACACTCCACTCTGCAGTGCGTGTGGGTAGAGCTCCGTCATGCTGAAAGATGCTGTTGCCAGCGCACCTGCGTGTTTGCACGAGGGTTGATGCATGCGTTTCCCTGCGTGTGTGTGTGCGCCCGTGAAAACACACGGTCTCATGTTTCAGCAGTAATGGTTCTGCTGAAACATGTGTCTCCCACTTTAAAGTTCCAGGCTGCTGTTTAATACAGACACCACCCAACAGTCGAATGTGTGCTTCGTAGCATCAATTCTAAAGTGCACTGAGAAATTAATTCATTTATTTTTCTTTAAACCTTTAGGTATAAAAGTTTTTGGTAATACGGTGGCAGTATTTCAGTATGTATAGCATTACTAAGTATTATTGGTGGAATAAAATCAAAGTCCTGTGTTCATATTCTGATCTGATGTAACACAATGTTCATTATATGGACAATTTATTTAATCCTTATAAACATACTTATTTTTTTTACCATCATTAATATCATTCAGTTTGTTTTAGCAACATTTTACTGTTTTTTATTCTATATTTTATTCTATTTTATTTATTAATGTTTTACTTTTTTTTTTTTACTAAAATGAACTGATTGTGTAGTGTTTTATTATTTTTTATTTATTCTATTATATTTTATCATACCTTCATCATAGGTTTGTATATTTTTTTTCCTTTTTTATTATTATATTATAATATTTATTATCTGAACTACCCATCTTTTATTATTGTCTTTTCAGTTTACTTGTTTCTGTGTTCATTAGCCTTTATTTTTTATTATTATTTTTTTAACTATGTTGTTGTCAGTCGCTTGTAAAGAATTTTTAAATTGGATTTGGCTTGTTTGAAAAATGCTCTATGAATGATGTTTGACTGAATGATGATTGACAGCCACCTATAAAATAAAAAAGAAACCTACCATCACTCTTTAAAGTTAGAGACACACAAAAACACAAAATATATAAGCTCATTCTAAAAGTTTCCATATTGACACACCATCATCATCATGTCTTAAATTAATCCCAGTCCACAACCCTCTCAAACACAATACTTACTTTTAAAGTAACAGACACCTCTACTTCACCTCTTCCAGAAAACCGACTCCCATCTGCTCAATCTATTCCAAACTGCTAGTAGAAGTGTGGTCCTCATTTAAAGCATCCATATGTAAATGTGCAGTCAACAGCACTTACTTCCCCAGACTCAATGGCCCAGTGTCCTCAAAGTAACAGATAAGCACTGGTGGAGAATATACTATTCCAGATGCCAGATTCCCGTTACACATGCAAGCACCTCTTTCACTTTGTTGTTCTCTTCCACACCCTCCTGTGGCACCACTTTATGTGCGAAATTAGTCTTGGATCTCGTATTGAAATGCAGCAGCGCTAATGGCTGAGCAAGTATTGGTGCATTACCATATGTCTGTGCTTTGAGAGGCTGGCCGGATCTCAGTGACTGACATTAGGTTTTGTTGTAAAGCATGTGATTATGCATCAAAAATCGATTGCTTCAGCTCACGGCGCCTTTACACGTCACAAACCTCTTTAGCTGTTGAAGTTGTCCATGCAGCTGGCTATAAAATACTCCCAGATACTAATAAATTTCCACTTGGCAACTGAGGCTAAATCATTTGTGTTAGTGCAGGCTAAGGTTACAGACTGGTGTCCCAAAGGAAACATTTATATTTGCAAACAAGTAGTGCTCAAAAAAAAAGTGAAAAAGTGCATAAGATATAATTATCTCTCTTTTGCTGTAAGTTTGTGCATAAACAATGCAATTAAACGAAAGAGACCAAGTCGCAAAATACCATCGATCACATACCCTACAAGTGAGCTTTTACAGCCTAAGTCAGATATTTTGGGACTGTCAAATATACTGTAATTTATGAAGGATATGCTCTTGGCAAGTTTGGATTTCAAAGAAACACGCAACGTGAGACAGACTCCCTTCACTGCTGTCCTCCTCTGTCTGGGATATGCTGTAGCTGCACACTGTGGGCTATTTTGGTTAGCTTGGTTGGCTGCAAAACCAAGTATTTGCAGAGTAAGTGGTAAGGTGGTCACAGCGCTTCAATTTTCTCTTGATGAGGGCCTGACGCAGTTTGTAGGACCACTATAAAGGACCTCATTGATCGTGTACTGTTAGTTTATCAAATCCCATCCAATTGCTTGAGTACTCGGACTTATTTTTGTGCAAACTTTGATAGCACTAATCCATTAATGAACATCTAATAAATATCATCTGACTCACTTGTGCTCCAGTGGTTAGTGGTTGGTTTATATAACCACATTTTGACACAACAGGCTGACACAAGAAATTATAGATAAGACTGTAATGATGGCAAAAGATGATAGGAAGTCTCTGAAATATGTCTCCATCAATTTTAGCCAAAAAAATATATATGTAAGATGTATGATACATAATAAATATTATTATGTCCTGACATTATATAATCATCAAT
This sequence comes from Protonibea diacanthus, assembly GCA_028641955.1. Lineage (NCBI taxonomy): Eukaryota > Metazoa > Chordata > Actinopteri > Sciaenidae > Protonibea > Protonibea diacanthus. The sequence goes on along the minus strand of CM053985.1, from coordinate 17,180,617 downwards.
TTGTCTCCTCCACCATTAGAAACGGCTGCTTATATGTAATGTTTCCTATAATTTTTGGGACTTTTTTCTCATGTGAAAAAAAAAAAAAGGTACCTGTCATACCTGTTAATGACGGTTGTTGTAAGCACAGTTTCACGTACAGATGAGGTCGGCCACTCAGTTCTGCAAAAGAAAAGAGAGACCCCTTTATAAAAACAGAGATATGGAGGGTATGGTTGGTGTGAGTCACATGGATTCATCATAGTTAAATAAAGACTTTAATATAAACACAGCACAGGGCATGCTGCTTCCCGGAGCTTAAATGTTGACATACACCTGTTATGTTTTTAATTTACCATGAGAGCTGATATTGTGGTATAAAATAGCGCTAAAAAAATGTTTCCTCAAATTCATCTAGTATTTTATAATGCATCATGTTTTCTTTACGCCAAGCAGCGTTCATTGACCTCATATATTTGTCTTTATTTTATTTATATATCAAGCAAAATGTAACATAAATTAAAATCATACATAAACGGTCATATTCAGTGACTTTAAAACATTGTGTTTTCGGTTACACAGGCACATGTTGTCCTCCAGGGACTGCACATTTTATTAGATCTCGTGATCGGAGGGTCAGGTCGTACAGATGCCCACCTGTAGAGCTGGAAAATTAAACTCAAATAAAAATTCTTTATAAAAACATGACACTGTGGGCGGGTCCATTCCTTCATCTCTAAAGAAAACACAGCCTCCAAAACACTGTAAGTCACACTGGATTCATTTCACACAACGTTTCTTTTTATTGCCACCCAATAAACCACTCCAGCCGTATATATGTGCGAGCCTGAGAAGGGTGTGTGTGTGTTTCTCTGTTTTGTGTGTCTGTCTGTGGCCCTTTCTGCATGTGTTATCCCCCATGGTCAGAACTGCCATTAGACAAAGAGGTCAATTCATATTAGGCGTTAAAAAAGGCCAGATTGTCCATAAATCAAAGCTCTACAAACTTTTATACATCTCTAAAACCACAACGAGTGGAAAAAGAAATTAAAATGACTAAATTTACTCAAATAAAGGTGCCATTCAGCTCCTGACAAAGAAAGTGACATGTCATTTGGAAATTGCAGCGGGTCCAGAGTAATACTTCTTTTAGCTCTGCTAAAAACAGCCCAGAGGACCAAAACTCTCATGACAAGCTTTGAGTCTTATTCAGACTAAAATGAAATCAGATATACCTTTAGAAATATCAACTTGACTTTCTTTGAATTGCTGAGAGATGAAAGATAATGAACGTAAATCATCACTTCATCTGTGAGAATATGAAAATATCACCCAAGCCCAGGCTTGACTTCAGGAATGGGAGATTTATCAAGTAAGATTTAATTAATCAAACTCCTTTTCTGGCAACTGCTCTCAGAGGACATTTGTTTTGCTGTCAGGTTCAACTAACACTTACGGCAATAATGAATACCAGCATGGAGATGATTAGAAAGTGGTTCTGATTGCCACTGTTCATCCCACACGTTCTCATACAAAATAATCTGTTGACCTGTCATATTTGACCTGACCTGAGCGGTGAATGGACAAAATAACCCACACACACACACGACACATGGGAGCCCTCTTACAAATAGAGCCAAAAGAAAGAAAGCCCAATAAATTTCGACACTGATATTAACCCGTGGGCACACACCTTAGCCCAACTGCAAGCCGGCCAGTTGTTTTACAAACATCGGAAATGGCTTCAATCTAGTCCACGTCTGATCTGAGGTATATGGGAAGCAGAAAATGCCACTGTGGGTGTCAGTTTACAGTCCAGCCTTCAGGTATCAAAAGCAGGCGTGTCGTGGCGAGATCCAGGCTGTGTGCCAGACGGTCTGTTGTTTCTACAAAGGATCAGTGAGGTGGATTACTGCCTAGATCCCTTCTTTCACTAAGTTCCTCCAAACTGTCATTTCTCTCTCTGCTTCACAATAGCCACTGAAAACACTGACAGGTAGGGTGACTCAAGAAAAGAAGTAGCCTACAGTGGATAGATGCATAAAAAGGATCCTCTCAGTAAGAGCTTACCGATTTGTGCTTTTGTTGTAACACAGTCTTGTCTATGTGAAACCTTGCGTAGATGAGAGAAAGGTGTTACTTGGAGGACACAGATGTGATGCTGGTGTATTCTGATGACTGACAGATCGCTGTTTGTCCGCCAATACAGACAAAAGCAAAAAATGACTTTGTACATCAAAATCTCAGTTATTGGGTGAAAAAAGTCTATTGATGGGAGAAAAAGCTGCACATTCACATGCACTCTCATTCTAAATTATTGTGTTGGTAACATTGCAGTCAATAACTATCCCATACTAAAATTTGTCACGAACTCTACTTGATCTATCTGATCTCAGACCAGTCTAAACGCCGACACACCACCCACCCTCCACCATCCAGTAAAACAGTGCTGCCATAGAGGTTTTAGTAAATCCTAGAAAACCATTAAAAGAAAACACATGATCAAATTCATGTGAGTCTCTAAATAGCCACATTTCTGAACAGAAGATTGATTCATACTTAAGAGTAATGTGGCAATCACTCAGCACGTCTGGCCTTTTACCCGACATACTCACACATTACCGCTCTGAGGCACTTCTGTTAGCTCGTCTCATGCACGCACGCACACACACACGCACACACATACACGGGGGAACACACACATGCACCCCACCCACATTGTAAAAATGTTCAGCAGCAATCATATTAAAATTTGTCTGTCTACCTGGCCAAATGCCCAATGCTCAAACCTAACCCAACATTGATCTAAACCTAGATAAAGTCAGAATCAGTGGAGTGTGAAACAGGTTACAAGCCTTTTCTTTCTTTCTTTCTTTCAAATACACACTCGCATGAAGCCAGCAGCAGATCTCTAATTGTATTTGCAGTGAACTGAAACTCTTTACAGGCCGTAAGTCTCCAGAAAGGAATCACAAACTCACTAGTCTCAGCGCTGCACACTAATATATTAGAGAAAATAGAGAATAAGCGAAACTTGAAATTGAATGGAATGAATATGTCCAAAATACTTACTTAAACAATTAGCTGATTAATAAATTAGTCAACATCAGGGCTGAAGGATACAGTAAAACATCAATTATTCTAAAACGTGATTATTTTGACACACGATCTCAATAACAATTTCTATTTTCACTGAAAAAAATCTATTAAAATCATGATGATGTGACATTTGTTAGAGTCTGCACCAAGCAAACATGTTTTATTACATCTGCTGCTCCCCTCTACTTTATGGAGCTTTATTGCAAGTTTCAGCTCATTGTTTGCTGCCTGGTCAAAGTGGTTACTGTTGTTTCACTCTCACCACTCTCAGTGTTGTTTTCAGCCACAGCAGGCAGCTACTTTCAGCAAAAAAAAAAAGCTTTAAAAACTCACGGTTTGATTCTGAGCAGGTAGCGTCTGTACACTACTGGAGTATAAAGACCAAAACAGAGTTAAAATAGAGTGAATATCAGACATTCATTGTGTATCCAGGAACATGATAATGATGCTAGCTGCTCAGTGTGTGAATAAGAAACAGTTTACTAATAAAGTTCACCTTTTGTTTAAATCCAGCTAGAAAACAGACGGGCTTCATTTAACCTGCACGTCGCATTGAAACTGCACTGCGTACGTGTAGACACTCACAGTATGATTCAGAATTCAGAGATGTTCATCTTTTTTTTATTATTATTATTCTGTAATGAAAACCATTCCCAGGCTCTATTTATGAGACAATGGCAATATTGACGCCAGCAGCACAAAACAGGGAGCTTTAATTCTCTTAGGCAAACTCCTGCCAACTCCAATAAAATCCAGGCAACCATATTATGCATGTAGCCTGACCTCAGCTGAACTTTTCCCCTTTGCTCAAACCTTTCTGATGTAATGTAGATACTGCGTTTCCAGCACAGATGGTAGATGTTATATCTCAAAAACATTATTATTATTTTTTTAAATCTGATGTTCACCATTTACTGTCCTTATTTACATTCTGTCACTGGTCCAATCCCAACGGTTGCCATACATACTGTTTTTTTTTTTTTAATGTTTTTTACTGTAGTTCTGTATCAGTTGTTGAAACCATGCATATTTATTCTGTACCCTGATGACAGTCCGCAGCAGGACTCACCAAAAGTGCATCCTGTCAATCAAAGTCCAAGTCCGTCTGCAGACCACCCCTGCTGTCTTCGACTGCCAGAAAACATTGACTGTGTTTGCAGAAGTTTGATTGACGTGCTGGCACTGGTGACTGGCATGACGTGTTTTCCCAGAAAACACCCCCCCGCCCCGAGGTGTGAAGTACAGTATGGAGTCATGAACAGGTTAGAGCTATGCCTGTGTGTGTGTGTGTACGTGTATGTGTGTGACGGTCATTGCAGTGTAAATTTTAGGAGGTGTCTGAGATAGAGAGCAGCCGTTTGAAGGATATGACTCATTACCGGCTGTGCGGACCCCTCACTATGTACCTTCTTTACCTGGAGACTTAAAAACAAGGAACAAATCTATTTACCTGCCAGGTTACCAAATCTTTTCCGTCCGTTTGCTCTGGAACCTTTTTTCACTTCGACACGGCAAGGCTGAAATGTGTTGCGAGCAAAAGTGAACGTGCGCAGTTTAACAGGTTCAATCTGACGGAGCACAGAAAAGCAGACTCTCCCGTTAAGTAGAGCCTTTACTTGCAAAACAACAGGTTGATGGATGGACTTGCACGTTTGATAGATCAAAACAGCTGAAACCTGAGGCGCTCAAGCACCCATCCTCTCATCGCTCCTCTTTTTGTGCTCTCCTTCCTTCTTTTATTACACAGAAACAACAAACACACAGCGACTCAACACCACAACGAAGCGGGCCCACCATGAAATCACATGCTCCCCCTCAGTAAATCGGAGGAATTATGCTCTCGTGTCTCGAATCAGTGAGCAAGTGAAATGTTTTCCAACTGAAAATTGCGTCCACTGTGCAACGTGAGTTGAGGAAGTTCAAGTCCTCCGTGAGTTTGGGCACATTTTAACAGCCGACATTACGTCAGAAGTTGGACTCCGAAATATGTGAAAGTCGTACCCATTTGGGTGAAAATGTGTTTTTAAACTGAACACTGAATTCAACACTGACCTTTAGAATGGACAACTATAAACATTTTAAGGACTGGCTTCTTTGGTTTCAAAACATGCGTAGCGCCATGCTTGCTTCCATACAGTAGATCCACTCACTGCACCCCGGTCAGACTAAATCCCAAAGAATGTGTAGATGAAGAGCAGAGAGAGACAAAGAACATCTAAATATCTTAAACTCGCAGGCCAACAACAAAACCTGTGAAACTGTAATTCTAATTACTAACAAAAAAATTCTGTTAGTGATGTTTTTGCTGCAATTTCTCAAGACCACTTAGGAACTGAACGTACATGCATACATGATGCAATTATGGCCAATACTCGAATACATTTGTTTACATGGTTTAATGAAAAGCATAACATGGATCCTTCAAGTGCTGAAATTAGAATTAAAAATGCCACTACCCTAAATCAGAAGCCTGCCTTTTATATGGCAGTGTTTTATCCAGTACGATTAGATAAATTAAAGAATGTGTTTATGACTTGAAATCTTTAATTAAGAAATAAAGTCTATAACACTATAATCCATATAATGATGTCTGGATAACTACAATTATGGATTAAGCATACTTTCCTCAAGATATTTTGAGAAATTTTCATTTATTTTTGGTCAGATTAGTCAAAGTACCTACATTTCTTATTGATGGTACAGATTTAGACAATACACGATGGATGGATGGATGGATGGATGGATGGATGGATGGATGGACGGACGGGCTGTCAGGCTTATGGATAAATAAAAAACAGACAGCAGACACACATGCAGACTGAAAACAACATAGAAAGCTAACGAGAAGGGCACAGTAAGGGCAGAAACACGCAAAACTAATTCGTATGGGATGAAAACCAATCTTGAAGGAGAGCCACTTCACCTTGAGAACGCCTTGTGGCAACAAAGAGTGCCCACAGCGTCCAGATTATCCTTAATTTCCTGCAGCAGAAGGCCTTGGCCATGGCGCAGCTCAAACAAGTTTTCATTGCTTAATTACATATATTTCCAAAGGGTCAGGAAAAGGTTTGGAATCTCAGATCTACATGGCACAGCAGCATCAGCGCCCGTCAAGATAGAACTCAATATACAAGGATCTTGTGCAAAGTTAACAAATTTCCTCATAAATCATGTGCACTTTGTCGGCGTAAGTAGATTACTGTGGATTGTTGGAAGGTTTCCAGGAAAGAGAAAAAAGCAGCAGAAGTTCAGCTAACATATATAACAATAAGACACAGCAACCTACTCAACCATATGCAACCTTTCACACTTCTTGGAAGTATAACACACGGTATGGAAATGTCCCAAAAACTCTCCACAGTGTGGCTATTTTAGCACGGACTATTTTAGTCAGTCTTTTAAAGCATTCATTGTTTGACCAGCTGTATGTTGAATATTCCATTTATATTTTATTTGACATCCTTCACCTACCTCTGTTGAGTTAGTCCACCCTCATATTTGTCTGTGCCAGTCTGAGCTTATTAAATCTTAAAACAGAATATAAACTTTGGTCAAATGGATTGTTTTACTGTTTTAAAAGCGTATGCCTCATTTCTAAGCTGATTTTTTGCCAGTTTTGTGAAATGACAAGATGTCAAACAACATATGTAGCTGAGTCAAGTTCCTGGCACCAGAGCATTTACAATTTCAGAGCTATAACATCACTGGCAAAGGAAAATATCCCCTACTACGTGAGCCAAATATGAACAGGAGCTCGTGCTCAAGCAAACCAACAGTGTAATCTTCATTATATACCACAAGTCATTGTTCTCAACTCTAACCTGACTTTTGATAGACTCATTTGCATGTCAGGTTATTTACACATTAAAGCAGATAAATCAGGGAGTCACAAAAAGAATAGCTCCAACATTTTTTTTCTTTTCTAAGTAATATCTTGAATTAACCTCATTTATTAATTTTTGATGCCATCTTCTTAAATTCTTATGCACAGGGAAGTCATGACATAAATAACTTAAAAAGAAATAAAAGAAAAGAAATATTGTACCCAAGTTAAATGATGTTAAATGATGTAGGACTTAGTGGTGTCTAGCCTCTCTTTCCTATTATTGTTTAGATTAGATTAGATTAGATTAGATTAGATTAGATTAGATTAGATTAGATTATACACTAATTAAAACATAGCTATGCGTATTCCATTTCTGCCTTATTCTGTAAATAGAGCATCCTAAATCTTACACACTGGACCTTTAATACCATTAGTTATATATTTAGATTTCCTTTCTGGCCTTTGCAAGGCTAGGCAAAGGTTTAACACTATAATAAAAATCACATCTGATGCAGCTGTTGGCGTAAATGGTGAATAACTATTTACGCAACAGTACAATAACAAATGCCCCCCCCCCCTTTCCAAACTGTAATAATAGAACATTTTAACATTGCCAGATCCTTGACAAAATATTAATTTGTCATATAAAACCCACTGGCTGACCACTAATTCTCCATCATTCGCTCCCCATTTTCCATCTCACACGTTCTCAGACAACAAAGGACAGCCTCGTTGGGTGGATTCCCTCCCCTCCTCTCACCACTTCCCCCTCCAGGCAGCCACAGGCCTCATAAATGTCTCCAGACGTAAGGACTCTGTCCACCATCTGACAATGATTAGGACATGGCCTCACTGAATACAAGTAGAGCCTGCACACTCAATTGCTGCAACACACCTTTATATGCAGCTAAACTAAACATGCCACCCACAAGTTTCTAGATTCACGGTAGAGACGCTGATCAGCAGTGGAGTAATGAGAAGTATTCAACTGATGTTGTTCACTTCAATGTTGGGATACACCGCAGACAGAATGCGTCAAACTTGCCATTGGACAACTGAGCTCAAAAATAAGAAGTCCAGTCAGTATTGGCACTGCAAATCACAACATGCACCAAAAGCATCACGTATAATTTGACACAAATGTGTTCTGTGTAAAGTGCATCGATTTTATGGCATAACAAGCTGATTTTTCCATATATATCATGAGTCTATAACCATAGATTGTCATGCACATTGAGCAGTTTTATCATTTTTCTGTCTGTTTACTTTCCAGTCTTTCTTTCTTTCTTTCTTTCTTTCTTTCTTTCTTTCTTCAGTCTCATTTACACACACACACACACACACACACACACACACACACACACACACACACACTCATACTTTCTGTTTCCCCCTGTCCCTCTCCTCCACCCAGACATCTGATAGTGATTATAGCACAACCTCAGAAACACAACTCACTTAACTCTCCACTATTAAGTGACTTGGTACCACTGACATAATTTGTTCATCTACACGTAGAATTAACTGAAACACACACACACACACACACACACACACACACACACACACAAACACAAACACACACACACACACAGCCCCCTAGAGATTTGCACAGGCAAAAAAAAAAAAGATAGTTGTTGAGGCTCATGGGCGCACACACACACACACACACACAAATTCCTCAATCACGCAACCACATGCACTCGCTCTCTCCTTCCACCCTTATGCCCCCATTTTCAGGCAGGACCCTCATCCTGTCCACCCCCTCCACTCCCTCCATCTGCAGTCCCCTGGAACAGAACAGTCACGGCTGTGTGCACCGTTGATTAGCTAGAACCTGAACCCAGTGGCAACAGTGGAAAGCTTAGTGTTCTTTATTGTGTTTCCTTCCTAGAGAAAGAGAGTCTCTGACAACTTGGCTTTCCCTCTCCGTCTTATTATCTTATCTTTTGCTAATGTAAGACGAACATTAAGGCGGCTCTCAATGTTACAAAGATGCCTTTTCTGTAATGCAGCTGTCGCCAAGGTTCAATAGGGGAGAGCAGAGTTGAAAGAAGAGAAGAGTTTAGACAAAGCTTTTGAGGTTCAAACACTGGACGAACATGTGTGGATGTGTACCGTGGTCTGGGGTTGCAATTGTGGGGTGTAGTGCGGCGTACTTGAGCGCATGCAGGCGCGAGTATGTGCATGAGGTTATTTGTTATGGCTAATTCCTTAATCCCACAACATGTGCCTGAAACCTGCAACAGATGCCTCTGAGGAGGAGTCGCACATACAAGCGCACAGTGAAAGCGCGAAAACACACTGCGCCGCCATCATTGCGATTAATCCACGTTCACTGCATCCGTTGCGGCCGGTCGTGTTGGAACACGAGAGCTAAGAAGGGCTAAAGGTTTAGAGAACAAACAGAGAGTTATTTTTCCTTGTCAGTCAGTAAGCTTTCAAAGAGAAACTTTGGTGTGTTTTACATGTTTGTAACAAATCCTGTCATTTTGATTTGGCTTAATGGAATTGGAGAAGACACAGTGACAGAATCCAAACAGTGAATTCCCAAACAAACTTTGACGTCTTGATCCCTGTCTGCTGCTGGTATAACTAAGCTAGCTGGCAGCTTTACAGCGATTCACAGTTGTAGCATTAACAGATACTTTGTACCACCCAATTCCCCTTCCCTTTCTAATGTTGAGAGGTTTTAAAAAAAATAATAATGCACTGAAACCTTGGCACCTAAAAACAACTGTTTCATCATGACTACTGAGACAAGTGCTGTTAAATGTGGTGCAACTAGATGGTGCTCTGTTATGTTGCACACATTTCTTGTATTGTTTTGTTTTATCGAGTGGCTGTATCTCATTTTGCAATGTTGAAAAACAAGACTGGAATAAGTTAATTTTATTACAGAAATGATGGCAGTATGACTGCTGGCCTGTCCTACATGTTGGTAAATCTGCACAGCTGCCCCCAACAAGGTAAGAGTTTTCCTTTTGGATCGAGGCCCATACCACCTGGCACTTACATAAAACATTTTAAGCCTGAATTGGGCTCTTAACCTTTATGTCAGTCCCATTCTTCCGTGTCTTGTGTCATCTGCTACTGTACGCTGAGTAGAAAACTCCCCGCTATATGCCCTAGAATGTAATGCATTGCAGCCAGGTAGGAGTGCAGGGTAGGATTTTTTTTTTTTTCCCCCAACAGGAAACAGAGTGGACATGGTTCAAGGGTTTCGACTTGTAAAAACACTGCTCCCAGCATATCACATTGAATATAAAACTTGCGAGCATGTGGTGCAAGTTTATGTGCACGCACGCACACCTGTTTGGTTATAAATGTGAACTCAGAGATGCTGGCAGCACACGCGCGAGTGTGCAGGAGGAGGAGGAAAGTAAAAAATGAAAGAGAGAGAAGGAAGCGTGTTCAGATATTAGTGATATAAATCAACTGATAAATAACACACAGCCACATTTTTAAAAAGGAAGAAATCATGGCGTCTTGATGTGTGATGCTTCCTGCACGTGGTCAAAATGTGGTGGCAATGTTTCTCATCGCTGTCCGCTGCCCCAATATGCAGTCATCTGCTTGATGGTGTTTGGCTTGGAAACTACAGGGGTCTGTTAGAGACATCTGGTCTCTCTTGACTCTGTTACTCTAAATTTCTTTCTCATTTTGGATCTCACCGTACCCATGATCTGGCAGAGCTGATTCCACATTGTTTTGTTTTTTTTTAATATCACCTAATTAAATCTGCGAACAACAGCCCCCCTGCTTATCATTAATCTCTAAAGAAACTATATATATCTGACTAGATCATAAATATCCTGTTCATGTTCATCTCACCAGCAGATGTCAGTGATCAACAGATCCCCCCCCTTGGCTGCATATATCAATAAATTGATTCAATAAGCATTGCAGTGTTGCACAGGACAAAACACAAAGACTCCCAGAGGCCTGCTTCACATTGTAATTGCCTCGTGTGATGGATATATATATAAATCCAACGGATGTGTAAGTGAAGAAACAGGCCCCCTCGAGATTTGATTTTACATGCATCAGATTCAGTATCTTTGGGACGAAATTTGATTTGGTATCAATCAGATTTAATTACTCCAGAATAATGACTCTGGAAAACACATTGACGAGCCCATCATGAATTTATGTCTCGTGGGAAGGTGGTGTCTGCACGGGCAATGTGGACGCAATTTCGGCCAGCAGGGTATCAATGATTTTACACAAATCAGTGCATCTACAGCGACAGATGGAAGGCTTTTAGAAGAAGAGAGACAGGCAGCGAAACAGACAGAGAATGATAACAACTAGTGGCTTCTGAGTTTGATTATACACATTATACCCCAATCCCCTGCCAAAGACACATCTGCACAAATCAAAGAAAGCCATTCATCATTCCAGTCCTAAATGCACGCCTGTGGAGGACTATCGGACAAGTCGGTAAAAGACTATGCAGGTGAAAGAGGGGGAGGCAGAGAAACGGAGCACAAGACAAAGAAGAAACTACATACCACAGAGAGGCGAAGATAATGCCTTGAACTCCTTGAATAGTTCTTTTTCCACTTAATGACATTCGGTCCTGGCCATTTGCCTCTGTCAGTTAGACCGACCGGCTGTGAGTCAGTAACTTCTTTGTACGTCTGTTTACCTCATTTCCACGTTCACATTGACTGCCTGACTACAAAAGCCACAGGTGATGCATATAGGTGGTTGGATTATATTTTGCGACACAGCCCGTCTTTTAAAAACAGGAAGTCGGGGTTTTTTCCATTACTCGGTTTGGCCTTTAACCTCTCAGACATTCTTTGAAAATTAATAACTGGCAAGGCCAGAAATTGAAGTCATTTCTCTCTGCACATATTGAAAAAAAAAAAAGATACTCGGTGCTGCTGTCTATCAAGAGTGACTTACCTTGAGTCTTTCCATATTTTATTAAAACTACCCATACATTTGATATTCAGGCCACCAATTCTGCATGTAGTGGCCCTATTAAAAGTTTTGAGTAGTGAGAGGATGTCTAGACCAAGAGTTGAAGGAACTTCCTGAAACTTAACAATGACACTCGCTCGTAGGCAAATATTTCTCCCCTCCTTGATGGAATGGCACCTCAAAAGGAGGCACCATGGAAATTGGGGGTCTCGGGTTTAGAGGGCAAGAGGGATGAAATTGTCCCAAAGTGAATCCAGATGGTTATCTTTTCCTCTCTTTTTCTTTAGTCCACCACTCATCACTCCATCATTTTTTTTTTTTCCTTTGAGTGTACTACAGGCCCGGTGATTACCTCAGTTAGGAATGAGCCAAACCAAACACGAGAAGACAGAGTTGTGGTCTACCAAATAAAGAACAGCCTCGCAGTTCAAAGCAAAACCGTATGCGAGTAAAGCATCCTCGGGGCTCAACTGGTTTATGTTTGTGATTGGGGATGTTCTTATCAACAACATGCTTTTTTTATGTGTCATTAAAAATTCACATTGTAACATATAACAAATTATTAGCCACCAAAAGGTAGTGAGAGATTAGAGAAAACGACAAATGTGAACAATCCGGGCACTTTGCTCATACTCAAAAGGGCGCAGTGGCCCAAAAAACAAACAGAAAAGAATCTAAAGAGGAGTGGCTGAGCTGTGTGACCTGTGTAAATTAGAGAGAAGTGAGAAAAAACAGCCAAATCATGAGCTCAGAAGCTGGCTGGTAGTTGTTTTTAACATCCATCCTGTGGGACACAGGCCTAAACTGATTCCGTGGGCTATTAGTCGGGCTAATAAATCATAATTGAAACATGTTTTATACCATCAACCAGTGCAGTATTATGGCCAGCTCCTTTACTTTAGCCACAAAGTTCGTCATAGTAATTTGCTGATTACTATGATTTCCCATCGGGTCCTGGAGATGTCAGCGGGGCTGGAACATTTCAAGTATTGTTTCTAAAAAGGTGCCGATGCCAACTCTTTGTCACATCATTCAAAGGAAAGAAAAAGGGGAACACCGGGGGAGGAGTGGCTGAACTGTGTGTCCTGTGTGAATTATAGAGCACCGGGACAGGACAGCTCCATCAGGAGATCAGGTGAGTCTGTGTGTTTAAATGTCCACCCTGAGGGGAAGCCGGGCAGTAATGGAGCTGACGATTAAAATAATTAGACTGCCTGGCTGCTTGATCCGGTTCTGAAAAGATAAGAGTGATAAGCACGTACGTGAATACAAATGAATCCTATACGCTTTATCTACGTGCATAGACAAACTAACGCCATCGCACACAAGCACATTCTTCCAAGTCCTCCTCACTCTCTCCTTTAATAACGCAGCACATACATTCCTTTCTTATTACACACACACATGCGCGCAACTCAATAAACTCACCTTTATTATCTCGCTTGGCTTGTAGATACACACGAAAACATTCACACATGCACATGACTACGGCTACTATGGGCCCTCTTTGTTCGTTTCTCCTACACATACACGCACTCCTCGGGATAGACCTTGATGTGTATTGGCCATGCCTCTATCAGTATCTTCTTCATCATCAGCTCCATCAACCCAGTAGGCAAATTTTCTGTCAGATCCTATCTTGTCTCTGCAGCTCATGTCGTGCACCAGCAAGTCTATCTTTGACACGAGGATTTAAATAAACGTTCCGAACACCGGTCACTCCAATTAAACGGCTAATGTTGAACCTGAATCGTGGTAATCACTTTATTTATGATGTTACGATGTTGATCAGTAGTAAAGTTTGTGGATTTTAAGTGATGATGGTGAAGAAAGTTGCACAAGTGATCAACAGTGAGATGTTTCTCTTCTTTCACAGTCAGTGTTCTTCATTTGGTGCACCACTTTCTTGTGTGCAAGAATGCAAAATTACAAATTTGTTCTTTGAAAATATTTTGGAAATGGCTTTACAATTTCGCTTCGATTATTGGAGTATTATTATTTTCTTTTAACTAAGTAAAAAACAGATCTAATATCATGCAGCAGAAGTCTAGTCTATCGTGCAATAAAAAAAAATGTTTTGTGATCTTTGTGCGCATGCATGTCAGTGCATACTTGTTTGAACATATCAAAAAACAGCACAGGCAATAGATCATGATTTCCATCTAAGAAGCAAAAGGGTCAAATTTTTAACTCATCCCAGCTTCAGAGGACAACAAAGGAAGATCCGATGGGATCCATGTGTGTGTGTGAAGACTAAGATCTTGTGCACACATGCATACATGAACACTTTTAATTCATCTTACTTAATCAAGTTTCCAAAATTGCACTGACTGCACGACGCATACACTAGAAGTAATGTCACATTTAAATGCAAGGATAAACTTTTAGGTGTTTCCAGAGACAGTGAAGATGTCAATGGAAAGCATGTATCTGAACGTGGCCATTAAGAGAGGATATACTGGGCTGAGCTTCTTGAGCTTCCTCAGACGGCTGGGTGAGCCTTTTGTCAAGAAAAAGTATACAAACACTCCGTACCTCACTGCACTGAAAGATTAGGAGGTATCACCTCAGGGAAAATGTGCGTGAAGAAAATGAAATCGCCGGTCCACATCGCTATCGATAAATCTGAACAAATACAACAAGACTTCTGCTGTGACATGTGAGAGCCAGACAGCCTACAGAGCAAAAATACTGTTGGAGATCACAAGTGTTGCTCATAAGAGCTCAAGCTTGATTAACAGTGTCATACAGTGCCTCCATGAATACAAATAGTGTTGGACTAAAACATCTCACAGAAGTTTAAGCCTGTACTTCCACTCCGTCCTATACGGTCTCTGCTGGCAGAAATCTGGCAACCGGCAAAGTAAACAAGGACATGTGTAACACTTAACGGTATCAGATGGACTACTAAAACTAAAACGTTGCCATAATTGTTCAATTACAGTCATTACAAGATAAGCTTAACTGCAGTGTGACTGTACTATTGCTAAGGTGCTCTGCTGGCACAGCTGTTACAGGTTGCATGAAACAGAAAGTTTGTCAAGCTGTAAAGTGCAGTAACTACTGAAATAGGCAGCATAATCACAAAAACTACAACCCTTTCTCTTGCAATTGTTCATGATGGCTTACACAATCTAACAGCAATCCAGGTCTATCATTAGCTGCCATGTTCTCTTTCTTGTGACTACTTAAATTTCAATGAAAAAAAAATGCCTGAAAACATACCTCTAAACAGTACGAAGCTGTGAACCTAAATCTAAAGCTAAGTGTTTTCTGCTTAAAAGGCCACAATGATTGATGAAAAATACTTCACAACCATAATGGGATTAGAGGCATGCAGCGGAGAAGGCAAAAGAGAGAACACGCTGCTTATGTTCAGCACTTAGACAGAAAATGTCCTCTAGCAGAAGTTTTATTGTGAAGTAGCAGCAGGAAGTCTTAAAGTTAAGTAATTGGCCACAGCTAAGAATAGATTAGTCAGATTCTAATTGTGAGTTAGAAAGTGGTCTGAATCTACATTCAGACATTAAATTACTTTTTTTTTTTTTTTTTTTTTTAAGCTGGATAATTTTTTTTACAAAGTGGTCAGGGTTAGAGCTCCAGGGGATTATTGGATTGAAGACTGGACGAACCTCAAACCCACAACACACATAATCAAGGTAAGCAATACATTTTCCAATTTGTTGCTCCGTGTCTTCGGAGGTGCAGAGCCAGAGATTTAAGGAATGCTGATAAATGTGATGCAGTTTAAGTTCACACAATAGGAAAAGCTCTAGATAAATAGAAAAGGCTTTTTATTGTCAGAATTCTTTAAGCCTTTAAGAATTTTCACGGCCTGCGGAAACCTTTCTTAGACTCTCTGTGTTTCAGAATTCAGGTTAAGATAAAGGCTGGAACGTTTCAATAAATCACATTGACACTGTAATTAAGAAAGAGAGTTAGATCTATGAGAAGAAGGCCTCGGGCTCAAGGCTCTTATCTCTTTTTGATTGTTATCAACTCCATCTCTAAGTTGAGGAAATTGGATATTAGCAAAGCACAACACTGGCAAATAGACCTCGGGTTCACATGAACAATTGTTTTTACCTGCTTTATAAAGCTTTGCCCCGATCGCTTTCTTACGTTAACTTGCACAGAAATAATGTGGTGACTGTAATCGGATTCAAGCGCTTAAGGCATTTACATTTTTCTAAGTAAGGTCCCTCCCTATAAGAGGAGAAGCATGAGAGGCAGGGAGAGCTGGCGCACGGCCATCACAGTATCTGATGGAAAAAAGGCTGACACATTACACATTTATTAAAAAAAAATAAAATAATAATTGCCTGAACCTGTAACATTTTTGGTCGTTGTTCTCACTCAAACAAAGTTGAGGAAGTCCACTTTAACATCCTCTGTGACCTCTGAAAAACAAATAAAAAAAAAAAGAAAACTACAATGAATAAGACTGAGGTGTCCATACTGGATTTTTTTTCCCTCATTTCTACCTACTCTAAATAAATCAGCTCGACTTTACTTGACATGTGATCTAGACTGAGTATTGTTCCATGGTGCCATTGTGCATGTAAATGTGCCCTTTGACTATATCCTCTGTCAGTCTTTTCCTCATTGCTGCTCCACTCCAGACAGACAGAAATTGAGTTTGTTTTTTTCAGCAAATTTGTTATTCTTGGCATGCAGATGTGATCTGAATTTCCAGCAGTCAGTATCAGACACCTTGTCTCACATCACGAGATGTCTGCACTGTTAAGTGTCTAAACTGCTCTCTCTCACTCTCTCTGACACACACAAGGACCGAAAACGAGGGAAGTTTTCTGTTTACAGCTGCTATGTGAAATTCAATTACACAGCCAATTGAGAACGTGGCTGTTGCTCGGATTTGCGTGATGTGTTCCTGACCTAAATAAGATTGCTGTTCCCAGTGAAACCTCAACAACTACATACTACATACGCATCTGGAGCACTGCTTTTCTCATTCATATCTGCTGAGTGTTTTCCTGCGCGGGTCCCTGGTGTTACTGCCCCCGGACCCCTCAGATGAGGTGAGGTAAGATTTGGAGCCACAGTATTATGCCATCTGGATATACATTTACACATGCATGCTCATGTGCACACATACAGATATACTCTTGTCATAACCCACACTGACAAACACCTGGACCTGGTTACTAGACTCAGAGGGAGAGTTGAATACTGTGTGCGTGCCTCTGTGTATGTGTATATAAGTGGGGTGTATGGGGAATACTGGGCTGTAGGTTATTCGGCGCTGGAGGCTGTGTTGAGGTTCCTTTTCATTTTTTTTTTTTTTTTCATAGCCCTTGAAGAAGGGGGCTCACTTCACCAAGTCTCAAAAATTAAAGATAGGTCATTGCTACTATGTAGACCCTTTCTACTAAATACAAATAACCCAGACGGAGAGGGTTTTCAACTTTTTAAGACGATAACTGAGTAAAGTGATTGTAGGACTGCTGTGAATAGAGGGTTATAAGATGAGTCAGTGTTAACATTTTAACAGATTTCATGAAAAACATTTGAAGGAAATAATCTAGAAACTGTGAGTTTCCCTAAAAACTACTTATTTCAAACAGTTGCACGTGTTACATGTGCATTTGATTATATTACTTGTGATCAAAAAATAGTGAGTTGACAACTTAACACAGCCAAATATCAAGCAAGTGCAACAAGGCAAGACATAAGAGCGAGCTGTTACTTACTGTTCCAATGGCAAGATACCCAGCTTGGCGACTTTTATTTAACAAAGTCCTCGTTAACAACTAAAAGCCAATTAAAGATTCACTCTGGCCTAACAACCTCTCACTCAAATGCTATCTTCTTTCCTCTGCCATTATAGAAGAGGATGCTGAGCCCGGTTACATTGCCCAGCTCTGGTTCTGGCACGACACACCAGGTCCACTCTCCATTATCATCAGAAGTGGTGCAAAATGACTGTGGTACAAATACTAACAATGCCCTGGTGATCTAAGCTCACAGTCCAGACAGTCCAGCTAATGAACTCACCTAACATTAGCTAACCGCAGCTACAGTATACAGTTGTCCATCAGAAACTCGGCAGTTACAGAGGGTTGATGCTCTGGAGGAAATCGGTGGGAAAACCTGAAAACAATTCCTTCATAAAATCTGATTCAGTTTCACCAAAATCAGTAAAATAATTGATGGTGTATAACCTAGTGCCGTAAAGCATCACATGCTAGATAACACCCAGAGCACAAAGTCACATAGCGCAAGAACAGACATATTATATGCAAAATGAGGATGACAGGCACAGTTCACCTGATTACAAATCAGCGAAGCAACCAAATTATTATAAAATATGTTATTTTATGGTAGAACATGTTGCTTTTACACCTAAAGGCAAACATGATGCTGCGGGGAATAATGTAAATACTTGTGGACACAAGACATCCCTACTAATTTGCAGCCCATGTTTATTCATTCATACGTTTTTGTATATAAAATCAATAAAGTAACTATAGCAGTGAAATAAATGCAGTGTTCAGTGTTTTGTGAAGTGAAAGTATAGCTGTACCTCGTAATAGTCCGTGAATGTACTTTCCACCAAACTACTCTCACTGCCATCACTTCAACTTTTCTGTCTTATTTTGCACGCGAGCTAAAGTCTCGCGCAGTCCCCAACAAACAAGTCAATCGCACGTGCAGCGCGCTGACAACGCGTCGCAAACAAAAAAAAGAGCAACAGCAGCTGTCAAACCTGACAGCAAATAAACGACTGCGACAAGAAGAAACAGACCAAAAAAACAGACAATGGAAACGTAATGCTGCGTAAGTTTTACCCGCCTCCGCCTCAAGTTTAAACTCACCTTTAAATACGGTCTTGTTTCGATGGAGAGGAAAAAGTTCGCTCGGTACTCCCGGTACAGATGCGAGTCGGTCTGTTTCCGAGCAGAGCTGAAGCTTGTCTGTCTCACTCTCTTTCTTTCTGCCTCTCCTTATTCACACACACACACATACACGTACACACACACGTAGGGTCACACATTGGTCTCACACATGAAAACCTCTCTGCTCCTCTAAAATTCACTCAGCTGTATGGGAGGCGATTAATGCCACAAGGAGTGCATTAGCTGGAGAGAAGCGAATGAGTGAGCGAAGCCATGCACCAAATGGATTCCACAAGCCACTCTTCTGCTTGTCGTCTAATAAATAATAAACAACAAAAAAAAATCTTCTTCAATAATAATAAATTCACCAGTAACCTGGGCGCCAGTCGGTGGGCCGTGTCTGCTGGTTAGAATGAAAGGATTATTGAACGGTTTGAGCTGACTTTCCAACCAATAACAGCTCATTTTCATGTAGGCTACTACTTGAAGTGTCCTACTAAAAGTAAAGTATGTGTCTGCTTTTACAGAAATGGCAAATATAATCATATTCCCTAACGTTTCACCCTCATTTAATCGGAAAGTGCATTCTCTTACTCGCTCAGCAACCGATTCTTCTCTCCTGTACCACAAACTCACAATAAATACTTGCTGGAGGATGTAATATCATACCCATAGACTTGTAGGACATGGGTGTTGTATCTGTGTCATCACCCATAGCCTTTTGAAGAGGCTTTGTGTGGTTGAGTGTTGCGGCTCTGCTTGCCGCCGTCTTGGCAGTCCGGCCTCTGCTAAACAGGCAAAGATGTGGGTAGTGGTGAGAGCTGAGGCAGGCTGTATAAAGCCTGATTGCAACAAGCCGCCTGTGATGGCACTTACCTGTCATTCATAGCAGGCACACTTTTAATTATGCATAACTTTAAGCCTCAATATAAGTTGTGTAGAAATTCACCCTCAGTACAGTTGTCATAAAGAGAGAAATTGTTAGGTTGGGGAGGTTGAGTTGTTCTGTAGCCAGCCTCAAGTGGCCATTGAAGGAACTGTAGTTTTTTTGCACTCTCTTCACTTCACAGCTGCAGAGGTTGCCGTTTAGTCATACCTCAAACGAACAGCTGAATCATTCTACTCTTCGATCTTATGAAACGTCTGGTTCTGGCTGTGCTTTTCTTCATGTTTGTGCGTGCAAAATAGCTTTGTAGAACTGAATCGTCATAGGTGTTGTCTCTTATTTTGATCCATATGAGAACTTTATGTCCCCATTTTTACAGTTTTCATCTGTCACACTTAAAGTCTATTTCTTTCTATCTCTTTCTTCCTTGACCTTTTTCAGCATGGTGGAGACGTGTGTTGAAATCTGCATTTCACACTGCTTATGTCAGACTTGTATGTACTGCCACGTGGTTTCACAAGCAATATCCTAATACGGGAAGTTTAGCATGGTAAGATAGTTTTGCACTGACAGAGAAGAAAACAAACACAAGGAAAGACAGGATATTTCTCTTGGGGGGGTTAAAAGCACCTCATTTATTAGACAACTTAGATCGATTTCCAAGCGTAGTTCTGTGGATGAAAATAAAGATTTTTGTTACCGTGTTTGTTTACCACTGCAGTCTTCTATGATAATTATGTGAAATTAATATGACCGAGTTTTGTTGCTGTTTGTTAGTCAAAAGTAAAAGTAAATATGGCCATCAGCATGTTGGGACAGTTAGTGACAGTGAAATTAGATACTAAAAATACAGAAGAAAATACCCCCCATCCATTCCCTGAAAGTGTCCCTGAAAAGCAGAAACCCAGCTACCCAAACAGTTAAATACATGTTGTCAGATAAGACATTTCTCCCCTCTATAAACAAAATAAAATATACAGTTTGCGGCAAACTGATTATAGTGTCCATGTTTGAATTTGTTTTCCTGCAGATCCGACCAGAAATAGCCCACTTTTATGAAGCAGATGGAGGACTGAATCAACCACAATCATTATAAAATACAACATGAGGTAAAGTAAATAAAAATGACTCATGAAGCTATATGGCACTCAGTGTAGAAACATATTTCTGCCAATGCTATGCAATTGCCAACCTGTCAGTTTCATAGTAAGGAGAAATAGATAAATATACATATTACGGGCTTTATATTTTGTTGGACATTTACTTATTTTGTATGTATATTTATGTATTTAACTTTTATTTATGGTCAATTCTGTCCTCCATTAAATCAAGGCCAACAAGTTCCACATTTATAAATGTGATTTTTTGAAACCGGTAACATTTTTGATAAGTTATCAGTCTCACACGACAAAATATAATACATAGAATCCATTTCAAACATACAGAAACAGTTCAAATAGTTCTAAGCACTGATCAAAGGCAACACCTTTTACCATCACCACAGACATCCAGCTCACCTGTATCAAAACAACTAGTACAAGAAATGTTTTGATGTTGACTCTGATATTTCAGTACAGCATCAACAAAGCATGACACAGGAAATTGGATGGCTAGTATTTTCTTGAACTTAATAGCTGCTGATCAGATTGTTAAATTTGATTACAGCTACACAAACGTTAACACTAACAAAAATAAACACCGGCTTTGAAAATAATTATCTAATATCCTTCTGTCTCTGTAATCATATAGCACGAGTATGAATATATACTTTTTGTACTGTGTTTTGATATTAAATGTCTGACTTTGGTGAGTCCTAGTGATAGTACACGTACACTGCACCTATTTTTGGATGCTTGAGTAAACAAAATCCAGACGAAAACCAGTTAAAAGTGATCTGCTTCTTTCATTATTTACTGTAAAAACAAATGGGTATAAACGTAAAAGTGATCATTACTGCAAGCTATTTTGCTGCTTATAGTAAAAATGAACAAAAGTGAATTATGTTTTCAGAAGGCCTGGGTCACATGGACATGTTCACTTTTGCATATGTGGCAGTGTTTCTCTTATTCTGACCTGTGAGAGCCACCACGATGCTTATGCGAGTATTGCTTGAGTTTTATTGTGGTATGATACTATTAGGAGCTTTTGCTAGCCACCGACCAAGACAGAATGTATGGATAGGATACTGAAACTGTGAAGGGAAAGTCCAAGGTTCATATCTTCAGCGTGTGAGCATGTTTCTTGCAAAGAGGTTTGTCTTTCTTGGAGAAGAAAGTCTGACCTTCCAGAGTGGTGCAGCACACCTGAGAAAAAACACCAAAGATAGACAAATAAACAGAACGGTTACATAAGGTTTTCAGAATATGTTGAAACGCCTTATTCATATATGTCATTATATTCATCATAATACAAGGTACTACTCACACACCATTATACAAAAACTATGAAAACTAAACATCAGATAAATCAGATACAACTTGAGCAGTCGTTAAAACTCTGACTCGGGGTTAGGCCCATTTGCATGTTTGTGTGTTTTATCAGGAAGCACCGTTTTCTCTCACAGTTCAAAGGCATCCGGGTCAGATAGGAGTCTCTGAACTGATTATACTGTGAAGCCTTCACTTACAGCGCAGACAAAGCAGGTGTCATGCCAGACGTAACCAAGGGCCTCCAGGAACTTGTCTCCAGCCTCGACTGGGAACTCGCAACCGTGACAGCCAGTCCCAAACAAATTGTAGAAGTCTTGGCACATACATTAAAAACAAGTTTTAGTGTTCAAACGTACACAAAAGTTACTCCATAACAGAGAGCTGATGGTGCTTTTCTATCTCCTGTCAGCATGGTCATTGCCTCCAGTAAATGCATGGTTCATCTCTCACCTTGTTCACAGTATGGTTCTCCATCCTCCAGGTGGAAGGTGTTGTTTCTGATTGGCTTTTGACAGCAAGCGCACAGAAAGCAGTAGACATGCCACGTCTGTTTGAGGGCATTTATCACCTCCTAGAGACAAAGGCAAATGATGTGGTTAGCCGGATCATAGAGTTGACCAGTCACTTATTTGATCAGAATGTATTCACGTATCTGTCAGGAATGCAGTCTGTCCTTTTCGCATGTCATATTTAAATATTACATTTTTCTTTTTCCTTGTGAGGCCACATGACCCGGCTTAAAATCAGTGGAAAGTTGGTGGGCCGGAGTCAAATTAAGGATTAGAGGAGAGGGAGTGAGAAAACAGGTTAATAAGAAGCCGTAAGCTGGTTGAAGATGTGTGAGAAATGGAGGGTTGAAAGGGATTGAGGGTAAAGAGGTTAGAACACGTGAGGGATGAATGTCAGAGCTGTTATGGGAGCAAAGATCTCAGCTTCCTGACACCCTGAGTTCATGCTACACCTGCAGCCTCAAGGCCACTAAGCCTAATTCTCCTAACACCCGAACATATACTGCATTCCTGAGATTCAGTGGTGGTCACTATAGAAAATCCTTAAACCAATAGCTTTCCTACATTGGCCCTTCTTGCATTTTTCAGCATCAACAGCTTTTTAAAAGTGACCCTTTATTATTTGGTCTTGAATTGGTAAGATAACAAATGCAAAGCACTAGTGCAAGAAGGGAGAAAGTTACTTCTGATATTTATCCAGACTTGGCTATTAGACTCTAAAAGCATCCTTATAGTACTGTACATACACACATGTATAAGCAATGTGTGTTAAGAGATAATGTTCAAGTGAAGAGAATCAGTTACTGGACAAGAAGGGAGGCGCAGAAGGTTTGAAGAGAAACAGATCTCTAATGAAGCACATATGTTGTTCGTCAGTTGATTATAAGTTTAAATGTTTGGTCAAACTCCATTTTAACTCTCATTGAGTATAATATTTAAAGTAAAATATCCCATATTTGGGATTTTCTGCATGTAATGTTCATTCAGTGTTAGCTGCCAAACCCCCAAATGCCCACTTGGAAAAGAAGAATTACACTGACCCGTTGTTAATTTAGTTGCTGGAAGCTAGTCGCTCATAGAGACTTACACAATGTGCCAAACTGTAAGCACACAATTAAGAGAAATATTCTAGAAAAACAGTGAAAGGAACAGGAGGACATGAAAAACAGAAAAGTCAGATGTTGGTATGTGCGACAGCTTTGCAGTGAATGCCACAGAGGACGGCTATCGCTTTTGGTCTCCAAACAACAGGTGGCGGAGACTGAAAACAACAGCCACACATAATGTCAAGGCCAGTTAATCTCTATAAACAGATATCTGCATATGAAAGCAGAATCTGTAGGCAAGGGACCAAGATTTTGGCACCAGAAGCCTTGTGGTTTCTGTTTGTAGTCCGAGTAGTATTGACCAATCACATATGAGTGGGTTTTGGTTGCAACAGATATCTGTTTATAGAGATTAGTAGAAATGTGTCTTTCTCACGCATCAAATTGCTAATGAGACCGCAAAAAAAAAGTCTTGGCTTGGATTTCCAGATATTCACTGGCCACACCGGAGGCCAAGAAACATTGGTTGTTGCCTAAATCATCGGCAGAAGATAGCCAATGGGTTCTGAGAGTGACTGCACAGTAAGTGATCTGTCCTGGCACTGTAATGCAACCTTAGTTATCATCTTCAAAATATTTTGCACTGCAGAAAATGCTCTAAGTTAATGAATCTTAACTGTTGATTAGAGTGTCAAATGACCATCAGAAAACAAACAAGAGCAGCCAGACAATAGCTTGATAAGTGCAATGCCACCGAGCCTTCACCTTTGCACACACACACACACACTCTTCTGCTCCATTTCACTTCACACCAACTCACCCCCAGTATCTTGGCTTGGCAGCGGCTGCAAGTTGGAGCAAAGAACTCTTCATAGCAGTGTTCACAGTAGACAGACCCCTGTTCTTCCACAAAGCCGGTATCTGCTAGGGATGAGCGGCAGTGGGCACAGTTAAATTCCTCCTTATGCCATGATTTCCCCATTGCTACCAGAAACGGCCCTCTGAAAGAAAGAAAAACAAAAAACAGAGACAAGACAAGATAATTTTACTGATTCATCTGGATTTAATTACTTATTCCGCTATGTCTGAAACAGTGAAAAATGCCCGCTGACCTATGGTCACATCATCAATTATCGAGGAAGACATTTTAGAAACTCAGTGTGTCCCTGAAGGTTTATCAATCATCCCCTGCTTCCACTCAGACAGTGCCCTGGCACAGTCCAATATGATGATTAGGTAAAGGGGCAAAACAACAGAGACTAATTTACTCCACACAATAGCTGCACTTATCTGAGCTTATTCTGATCGCATGCGAGCTACCCTATACCAAGTGATATGTAATGTGAGGTGACCCAAGTTGGAAGATAACACTCGAATTAGGGCAGTCAGCTACCGGAAAAAGAGAGGTAGTCGGGAGGGAGGAAGAGGAAGAGAGTGGATGTAGTGGTGTGATCATGTGGTACATATGGTAACATACGGGGTACAATATGTATCTCTGCACAGGCAGACGTTATAGTGAAGGCCCTCAAACATCAATCATTTTAAAGTTATAAATCATATTCTCCATTCCCAATCTTAACGTAGCCCAACAGCATAATCAGGAGTTGGTATCAGCCCATCATCATCTGTGCATGTGTGTGTGTGCATTCAGTGTGTCTACGTGCAAGTGCAACGTCACAGTTTGATCTACTGCTGGTGCAACTTAATTCCTTTCTCCTACTCTTATCTACACTACAGTCAGATCTTTGCAGCTCTACAGTTTCATACACAGATTATTTACTCGAGATGGTTTCAAGTCAATTATTTTAAGTGCCTTACTGGGACACTGAATAATTGAGAAGTGAACATATTTTCCTTTCCTACGTGTTAATTTGCTAGTACAAATAGATAGGCATGATATGATGGAACTAAACATGCACCACTGTTTCCTTTCACAGTTTTAACTAGTGTTAAAGTGTCTCCTTTCTTCCTGATGACAGAGCCCAAAGGTTTTTCATGCTAGAATGGTTTAAAAAAAATAAAAATAGACCTTAATATCTACAGTATTTGTCCCTCACCTGATGACCATGTTGCAGTGGGCACACATGGGTGTACGAGTCCCAGCAGGGATGTGTTCTGCCATCTGAACCAGGGTGTCCTCATCTTTGGGGTGGGGCTGAGGTACAGGTCGAGCTGGAACAGGACCTCTTGGGACACTGGCACTTCCATTACCCTTCATACCGAAAGATGGGATGATCAAACCAGTCTGCAGACCGTGGCCTGTAGGATAAGAACAAGAGATAAAAGGCTATATTTCATAAGAAACAAAGGGACCGAAATGGTAAAAGGAAAGAGGAACAAATGAAAAGCAAAGAAGTGAGCACAAAGGCTGTGTGTGCATGTATGCATCAGTGTTTATTTCCCAGGTGCGTATGTTATTTGACCTCTACCCTCTTTGTCTATACGCCCAGCAGGTGTCATGGCGGCGCATGCAGCGGGCTGACTACTGCTGTCACAACCATGGATTCATCACATCAATCTTCACAGAATCTTTCACTCCACCTTCGACACATTCCTCTCCTGGTATATGTGCATGCATACACATGACCAAACACACACATATAGACCACCAAGACATTCCCTCAGCTAAAACCAGGACACCTGGCTAAACATGTAGCTTGGCCTTTGATCTCCACACAGTGGATAGAGATGTGTTTTTGTATGCGTGTGCATGGTGAGGCAAGAGCTACTTTTGGAGCTGGGCTTTACCATTACGTATCATGTTTAAGTGTGGGCTAGGGACAGGGCAGGGTTTACGTTTAATGCTCAGGCCAGTAGGGTATTCATTTAAACACTATAAACTAGAAAACTCTAAAAACTAGAATAAATGACTAGAATAACTGATTTTTGGCCACTTGAGGGCAGCAGAAACAAGTCGTGAAAACAACACTGACTTATCATTTACTCTTAAAATGAGTAAGAGTCTGCAAACGTAACGTACTTAACAGTAATGGAGCAACACTATCAGCCAATTAGAGTTGTGTTTCTGGTGAATATGAGTTCAATATTCAGTCTCTTTGATTGAACTCTGTTTTTGGTCTCTACCAACTCCTGGGGTAAATTTAGTCTTTAGCTTTTTCAGCTACTCGCTAACTTTGTCCAAGAAGCTGTGCAAGTAGTATACAGTGGGATTAGACAAAATGAGAGCAGTGAGAATGAACCAAAACAGTAAAGTTTGGGGCCAGACAGATAATCAATGAGATGAAACTCCCTAGAGCCAACTGCAGTAGATCCAGGTGAAAATTCTCTATAGGTTCACATTGTCATTTGATACATTGTCATTAAAACACTGATTATAGCTGCTTTAAGTTTGCATTTGACAGTCCTAGACTGAGGCTAAGAAGACGCCACAGATATTTCTTCATTGCACAACTTATTCAAACTAGATTATCTTGCAAAACAGTGGCAGTCACTTATTAAATGTGAGGAAAAGACAGTTTTAGGTCTGATGATTTTACACCTTTTCTGTTAGTGAAGTTGCCATTAATCACACTAGTATGGATGTATGTTGCAGGTGAAGCTTCACTAATGAGCTGGAGCAGGGAAGTGAAGGATGTGGGTGAGTGTGTGTGTGTTTTTTCACATTTTAACACCATGCCAATTTATTTTACACTGAGCATTTCCAACAAGGCAGTGGTTGGTTGGTTAACTGCAACTCCAGATTCAAAATGGGTCAGTGGCTTGCTGCTGCTTGGGCGCTATATGACTAGTAGTATATTTTCATGAGCCTGGGTCCCCGGGTAAGTGACTACATTTACGATTTTTGTTGAGTGGCAGTTACATCAATGAAAGAACAGGGGGAGAGGAGAGGACTTGTGCTCATGGAGTTTTAAAAGTTGAAGCATAGAAGAGTTATTAAATAGATATCCACAAATAAACAGATAGGCAGATATATATTATTTTTTGGCATGCACATGATAAATAAAATAATGCCCAGATAATCTGTGAATCTGTGGGCCAAGTACAGATGGAGTACAGGCGTTATACTGCAGCTCTGTGGCTTGCCTTTAAAACTTTATTCATAACTCCCAACAGGTCCCCTCAGTAAATATTATCTTTTTAAAAGAGTAAGGCTGCTGCACGTGTGACTGAGCGAGACACCACAGGCGAAGCGGGGCCTTCTCGCCTGCTTAATGGGCTTCAACAGAGGAAAAAGACGAGAAAAGAAAAAGACTGCAATGACCTATTTCACAACATATGTCATGCTTCAACCATGGAAAATAAGCCTCTTTCCCCTTGCTAACTGGCTGCAACAACATTAAATCCAACAGCAGTAAATCAGTTTTACATTATGCCAGGATTTGGAACCAACTTTTTTTGTATAAGATAAAAAAAAAAAAAAAACTTTTTAGGGGGGGATCAATCAAAATACATACCTGAAAGAAGATGTAGTTCAATGCTTAAATGAGAGTTTATTTTTAGGAATCTATTAAAGGGACTCTACATTTTGAGAGCACATGTGCTCACTGTGACTTATGCTAAGAAAACAGTTCAGGCACCTTAGTCTGATTATACTCCACTAGTTAATTTAGTGAAAAAATACCACAACATGCCTACAGTAAAAGCAACTCACACACAGCCACACAGATATACTTTTGTTGGATTTGGCAGCGGACTGAGGCAGTAATGTACTATCCCACAGTTTTCATGCAGCAGTTGGCTAGATGGACCAGAATGTATTTTAGTCACTGACACCCATGCATTATGCACTGACTATATGCTGCATTTAATATGTGTTCACAAAGGTGGAAATGTTATTTCAGTCAGTTAATAGGAGACATGCCAATTGTGGCTTGCTCCCAGGTCCATAAATCATATTTCACACAGGGTGGGAAAATTACAGCTGGCAATAATCAGTGCTCAACGTGAAAAGTCAATGAAAAACCGTTTAGCATGTGTTGCTATCACGAGTGGACAGGACACCCGCAGTGTTTACCCTGGGTTGCAGCAGGTCCTTTGATCATGGTCTTGACAACTGCGGAGTCATGGCTGCTGAGTTCTGGCTCCTCTGCCTCCTCGCTGTGTGGAGAGACAACATGGAGACAGAAATGATATGTAAATGAAATAATATGTTTTTAAATTCAATTCATTGAATTAAAACACACCAAAAACCATTACCCCTGTATGTTAAATGTTAAACTCTATTTGCACTACTTAAATTGAAAAATGCATAGCATTTGCACCCTGCTTATTCAGAGTGATAGATCACATAACAGCAGAATAGGACTGATTCTGCTTGTGTATGTACTGTATAGTATATGCATTAACTTCTGTGATGACATCCCCAGAAAAATATCCTTGAGCGCCTACTGTACTTAAAGCCAAAAGCAAAGAATGACAGGAAAAAAAAATACTAGCGCAGTCCAATTTTTCAAGTTCCTGTCAAAATACAGTAAGACAGACTCCAGACCACCTACCTGCTGACAGAGTAGAGACAAATATGGTACCAACCAAAACACAGCATGCTGCTACAGCCAAAACAGTACAGTACTCAACTTCATGGTGCACTTCCTGTGACTACGGTACGCACAAAAATGTTGCCCAAGTGCCATTTTCACAGCGGAACAGAGTCCAGGCCACTTCAGTGATGATGGATAGGGGACGAGTAGGTTTGCACACCACTAATAATATGACACACCCATTTAAATCAATGCCAGAATATGAAATCGAATGACTTAACAGAGAGTAATTGACTCCAGTGGAGTGAAATAAATTGCATGGTGTAATGAACAAAAGTGCCCATTCCAGATGTTGTGTAGAGAGATGCCAGACTACCAACACTAATGATGGAGAGGTGACAAAGTTCTTATGGTATAGTATAAAGTTTGACCACATTAAAAACAACTACATATGCAATTATATACAGTCCAGGATTGTTGCCACCTCCCCTTTATATCTCAAATGTCTCCTCTGAATACACTTCATATGGGTTTGGATGATTCATTGAGGTCGTGAAGAGACAAACTGAATGGGTCCCCACTGCGACATTGGCAGTTCATTTTCATGGGCCCTAGGAAATAAAACTAAATTTCACATTTGGGTCAAAGGCTGAGTAATTTTAAGAGGCTCTGCAGTAAAATTTAGTGGCAATCACATCAAACGACGCCAGAACACTAATTTCAAATGACGAAATAGAGAAACTGACCTCACGGGACTGGGGGGTATTTCTCAGCTTTCTGCACAGAACAGATAAATTGAGCTGAGCATAGTGTTATGACAGATGTTTAGTTCATATTCAGTGAGCAGGGTGACACATTTTGTCTCTAAAGAAATGTAAACATGTAATGTCTGTGACATTGTTTTGAGTACGAAGGTAACAGATTTTCTCTGAGGGCAATATATTCTCACACATTCTCTCTGGGGTCAAAACGTTCTCTTGCAGGACAAAACATCCCGTGATGCAAAGTGTTCTCTACTCATTCGTCCTCTCGTGTTTAAAGTACACTGAGACTGACTTTGAAACTGTCTTTGCTGTTTCTCTATCTTGCAGAGAGATACCATAGCTCATCCAGTTATCGTGGCGCAAAGGAGCAATACGTCTCTGCCCTTCAATCATATGTGGCCCGAGGGCCTCACACTCGCCGCTGCTTTTTAAAAATGATGCAGAATGAATAACCTCTCTATGAGTAACATCAAGGGTGTGTGTCTGCGCATGTGTTCTTAAGCATGTGCGTGTTCATCAGCGCCAGCTGAGGAGCTTGGGTGGGCCAACAATCTCTCCCCAGACATATTACACCCATAATGCATAGTTGTAGCCAATGCCAGCAGTTGGATCACTGCTGTCTTCCCCTTGTGCGTGGCCGTTAGGGGACTCATGGGAGACACGTGTTATGGCAACTGCAGTCATAGTTACGTTGAGTTGTGTCTGTATGTTTTGTGTGAGTGAGAAAGAAAGAGAAAGAGTCAGATACTATGAGAGGTGAGTTGACAGGCAGAGAGAAAGAGACACACAGAGAAAGATAGAGGAAGAATGTGTGTGTGTGTGTGTGTGTGTGTGTGTGTGTGTGCCCACTTCCCCTATAAGTAGATGCTCTGTGTGGCTCTGCTGTGATATATTTCCTTGTGCACAGACTTTATTTGAACATTTGGGACATACATCAAACATAACAACCATTCACATACACGTCCGTGACAACCACTGGTCCCTAAAGACCACCTAAAGTTTAGCCCCCTGAAATCATTTGATCTGTCTGAGTGAGTGCTTAAATATGTAACTGTGGGAAGGTAGTGGGGTATATGGTCAAAATGTACAACTCACACGGGGAGGAAAAGAGAGGAGACTTTAAATTTACCTAAACACATAGACTGCATTGACAGGAGAGGAGAGAAGTGGGTCTCCCTCTTCTGTGACAGCCTGATGCCAAGACACCCTTGTGTGTGAGAAGAAGAATATCACAGAAATAAGGTATGAGGCTTAGAAACTAATACATGAATACAAAGCGACAGAGAAAGTGGATTAGATGGCTGACGGCACTCCCACTGTTGTCAAATTTACACATACAATTTAGTGGTTGTTATTGTCACACAAAGAGGAAATGGTTAGAAATGGCATCTGATTAATATACACGCTGTTAAACAATAAACAAGCTGCAGAGCAATGACAAGAACCGTGATAAATGCACCCAGTGGACTGTTGCGTTAGCATTGATTGAGGCTAATCAGCTTTTAGCCGATACAGTCCTAATCTAAGTACTCTCTAAAGGAAAGAGACTGTCAGACTGCAAAACATCTCTCTTTATTCTCATTATCTGCTTAGCATTTTGTACCGCGCGACAGGAGGAGCCACGGATACGGTGCACAGCACATCTAAAGGCCAACACAGAACTGTTGACAGGGCTTCGGGAATAATTTTGCATAAACCAACAGCACCTCCACCAATGTATTACTATTGTATTTTACTTTGCTCCGATTCTGCAATATGTATAGCTGCTTGTAAAGGTATATAGGTGACTCTTAAAGGTGAGATTAAATTTAAAGTCACTACTGACTGATTTCATCCCCTCCCCTCTTTATCCCTCTACAGCTTATTATTCCTTAAAACAAATCAGTATCTACATGTGCACCCCTGTGGCCTCACCATGGACATTAATCATCATCAGTTAAACAAGTGAGTTATTCTTTTTGGAGGCTATTTTAATAGCGGAGAGTAGGCAGAGGAAAGAGAGAGGAGGGATGATATTTAGCAAAGGTTCCTTGTCGGACTATATGTGGACGGTGTGATTACTTTGTCAGCATGTCACCAGGATGCCCACACTTTAATTTTCAGATTTTTTTTTTTTTTTTTTTTAAAGAAAAAAGCTAAAATGTAGAAAGTCACAAAAACCACTTGGATGGTCCTGATCCTCAGGTTGGTAAACCACTGCTATAAGTAACTGTAAAGGTAGAAAAATAGCCTAATTAAGCAAATAAATATGTGTGCTTTCTGGTGAATTAACCAAATTAAATTCACATTTAAACTGAAACGGAAAAAAGAGCATCACCTGGCATCAACTTATCAGACAGGATGGTCCTGTAAAGAACAGGAAAGACCTCATCCTCATTATGCTATTAAGCTATTACACCGTGCGAGATTAAAGGCTATTGTGCCATCTATTTAAATTATCTTTGCGAACAAGCTAACGGCATTCATTCGCATTAGCTATGGAAATTGGCTAACAACAGGTGACAAGATCAGGAAATAAGATGCTCCCCAGTCCCTCATCTGTTTGAGCCAATTACAGCACAGCTCGTTAATATTCTCCACCAATCAGGCCAATTACACTGGAACTTAATTGTATTCCATAAGACTGTGATTGGTTGATTAATGGAGGGCCCGCTGTTTTGATTCAATAGTAGCTGGTTAGAGTGCTGACCATCTGGACGTACTGAGCCATGTATGAACGTTTGTTAACTGAAGGGATAATTAAAGAGGGACAGGAGGAAGTAGGGAGAGAGGAATACATTTATCTCTCTTCCTTGTGTCTTTATTCTACACTTTTTATTTACATTAATACAGTGCAACCTTGACAAATGTATCACTGCCATGTCAGTGGCCTTGCTCTGCATCTCTGTTGTCCCTGTGTTTATCTTAAGTCTATTTTCAGCGCTCTATCCCACCTAATTATGCAACCTCTTGTTTTCTGGTATTAAGCTATAATGAGTAAAGAAGGGCAACTTTCAGTCCCCCCAACTGTTCACATATGTAAAGTAACCCCTTGTGTACTGCACAGAGAACTTGTATTATGCATCTCATAAATACGTTGTGTTTCATTTGTGAACATTTAACAAATGGTCCATTAACATAGCTGACTGCTGTCCAGCAGCTCTCTGCACCACACAACAGATGGTCTATAATTCAGCACTGTGATATTCTTTGGATCAAATTCAATCCACACACACACACACACACTATACCATCCACACACACACACGCACAATGGCAAAGACCTCCATACATATAGACACCCACTCAAACCCACTCTCTCTCTCTCTCTCCCTCACACACACACACACAGACACACTTTTCATACTTCACGGTTTAAATGTGTACACCCATGTCCACCAGCCAATGACTGATCTCTGTGAGATGCTGCCAAGTCGTTTCACAGTGACCACAGAATGTCATAGTTGGTATGAGTTGTCTCCACAGAGACATATGGACCGTGTCTTTTGGTGCTGGCATGTTCTGACCAAACACGTTTTTTTCGCTGCCATGAATGGCACGTTCAGTGGACTCAAGACTGTTTACAGCACACATTAAAAATAGGTATGCTTCTCGCTTGTTGCCGGTTTGTTTATTGTGTGAAGCTATTAGTTGAGCACTACTATTGTGAGCATGCATCACATGACATTGAACAAGTGAGTACCCACATGTTATATCACAATATTTATGATTTGGATTATTAGATTATCGTGACCCTTTCCTGGATAAAACTGCACTGAAAACATTTTAATATGAACTTATGTTGCTTTCAAGTTACAGTGTCAAACAACATTTCTCAAGCAGTCGAGACCATTTTCACTTATACAATGGAAGCTAGCTTTGTCCAGATCTGCCCTGTCTACCTCTTGTTCTTGGGCAGATGCAGCTCACTGATACTGCGACGCTTCTTCTTCTTCTGCTTTGTCAAGCGCAGTGGTGGAGCTTGGGTGATTGGAGTGATGAGCAGGGCGTCCAATAAGGACTGAGACACTGCCTTCTCAGGAGAACTGACAAGGTGATGACACATTGAGGAGGAGAGGAGGCAGAGGGTGGAAGGGAAATCATGAACCAAGATGTCAGCGCAGACATTAATAGAGAGAGAGAAATGGGGTTTTGAAGTAGTCACTTAAAATCGTAAAGGTAGAGGTCGTTGAAAAGGGATACACACAGAAAGAGTGAAGCACACACACACGCACACACAGATGCCACTGGCACACTCTTTACCTCGCCTGCTCTGGATTACGGTGCTCAGCGTGTGTGTGTTGTATGAGCGGTTTGGGGGCACTGGGAGTGAGAGGAGGTGGACGGGGAGCTGCTCTGGGCAGGAAGTCCAAAGGGTTTGACAGGAGCTCTCTCCTGTTTACAAATACATATACAACACTAATACACCATATACAATGTCTTCTACCTTGACATTGTTTCTATTCACAGTGACAGCAAGCCACATTTGAGTAAAACTCCATGTAACACTGTACCTGACTGGTGTGGTAGACAACACATGATGACGTGCTGATATACGAGATAGAGGAGAATTGACTTGGGCTAGAAAACTGAGAGGACAGAAAGAGGTCACGCAGACGTCACAGATCGGACAGATAGTTGAAGCAATTAAATGAGATGTCACTGAAAAGTTTACTTCATGTGCATCGAGTATTAGAATTGTTGTGCAGCACCTGTGTTGAGGAGAAAGGTCAAACTGAGTTCGTGCTGCCTTCAAGGACTTGGTATCTTGACTATATAATTTGTGTTCATCACCATCATGATCAGCCAAACAGCCGCTGGACTCGAGCTTTTCTGAGTCTTTGCTGTCCCCTAGTGGCCCCACAGGGAAATTGCTAAACCAAGGCAGAAAAATCAAGTAAATCAGCTTTTGTTGGACCTATTATGCATTTTAGGGTAATAGTGTGAGCTTCATAACATCCCAAGCTTAATGTACCTGGTAGGTGCAGCTGGTCTATGGATGGAAACTGGATCAAAGGGAGCCTCTGGTGCTTGTTTTGATGAAGATTCACTACCATGTGACACGTATAATCCTTGAGCAGGTAATATGCTAAAAGCAGCTGGAGTGTGCGTACAAACAGGACTCGACCCAAGAAAATGTGGGATGTTGGCTGGCATAAACACTGCATCATTTGACCTTTGGGTACGAGATGACTGTATCTGATCTGGGGTTGAACCAGTGTATGTTAAAGGTATCAGCATTGGAGATAATGAATATTTCATGTTAGACAAATGGGTAGGGTGTATTTGACAAAACATATCCAAAGAGTTTGAATACGGCATTGGGTAGGCCACTAAATGAAGGGGTGCTGTATATGACACATTGTTCTCTTGAGGTTGAGTTTTTAAGAGGCCGCCGGGTTTGGAAATGAGAACACAACTGGGGATTGTAGCACCCTCCTCTGGCCGTTGCTGATCGGCAGATGAGCCTGCCACCAGTATTTGTTGTTGGTGTGCGGTCATGTGATCAGATTCTGCATCGTTCAGTCCACTGAAGGCTGAGAGTGAGACCTCTACTTGATCAGAGGATTGATGTGTTGGAGATCTGTCACTGGCAGATAACAGATAGCAAAGCATCATAGTATTTAGTTTATGATGTTGAGGTTTTGGTGCATTTTATATAAACAATTTAGACCTAAAATGAACTTTGTTATAGTGGATGTGTGAGAAAGATCAGTAAATGCACATATGTGAAATCAGCTTGCAAAATCCCAGTGTATTAAACGTCAAATGATTGAACACTTGTTTACATTTTTGTACGCAGACTAGAAGTGGTCAGTTAGTTCCTGTGATTAAGTTAAAGGTCCAGTGTGTAAGATGTAAGGGGGTGCTACTTACAGCATATGGCATCATAAAATCACCTGAAAATAAGATATATTGTTATCTTTGAGTGAGCCTTTAAGTCTACAGACGCTGCAGGTTCATACAGACTGGCTCCAGATAGCCACCATAGTTTCTCCTTCACGCTACAAAGGAGAGGGTGAGGGGAGGGCATTGTAATCAGCAACCGCATTGCTAGAAAGTCCTACACACTGGTCCTTTAAAGGCCTTCATGTGACTTTTATTTCATTTAAAGGTGATTACTGTGTCGCAGGAATATTTAACGTGACAGGTGAACAAGTGAAAAAAAGGTTTAGATGATGATTTATACCTGACCTCTCCACTCTTTGCCTCAGATACAGTGAGACAACTAGATGAGGAAAGGGTGAAGGAAATAGGGAAACAAGGGGGAAAGGTAGGAAGGAAAAGGGACACCAGAGACAGAGACAGAAAGAAAGCAGGAAAAAAAACGTAATCACTTTATTAGCTAAAATATAGAATAATAGATTTTCAAACTCAAAACACAGGAGAGAAACTGCAGCCACTAGATATCAAACTATTTTCAAAATGCAATACTATTACAAAGAAGAAACTATTATCAAAGTTAGCATTATCTGCAGTAAGTAAACATATGGATGTGACAAATGTAAAGGCACTGGAGAAGTATTTTACATAGCACAGGCTTTAAAATACCTTTGCATTACAAGCCACTTATAGCATTTATACAGTCACTTTGCACACCATCAAAGCTAAACAACCTGCCCACCTCACTTGCATATACCTTATACCATAAAAATGTCTTACAGCATCAGACTCCAGACTGTGACATTCCAGCAGCGTAGCATGTCAGCGTTTGGTAAATATATACTGTACATACATACATGACAAGTTTAAATCTCTTCTCTCATTTTCAGATGCCACCATATCACAAGGCAGTGTGTGGTTTCAATGCCAGCAGGTACAACAGATGTAAACAAGCAGTTCATGTTTTTTTTTTTTTTTTTTAATAAGTTTGAAGCGTCCTCTGTGACAAAGTTATACAACAGTCCAAATAACATAAAAGGAACATACAAAGTGTAACTGTCTAATGCATTGATTTCATCCTCACCTCAAAGACAGTGCAGATTTTTCCTTTCTCCCAAATCACACAACTTCCCCCATGTTGTCACCGTCAGGTTACAGTGGTACAGAAGACAACCAAGGTTAAACTTGTAATGTAGTGAATTTGGGAAGAGTGCCAACGCACATGTTTCTTTCTCATTGGCTGTATTGCAGACGTACACAGCAGGATTTCATATTTCTAAATTGGAATTTCTCTTTCTCATCATGCTGTTCTATGTTTAAGAACATAGACTGAATTATTCTTAAAATGTTGTCTGTATAACTCTCAGCAGGCCACCTCAGTTACCTCTCTGTTTTCTCACGACTCTCGACAAGACATTTATTTTGGGTTTTAGACTTTTGATAAAAAAATATGGATGACTTCCGACTTCTACAAGGAAATTATGCCACACAAACCACACAAAGACTCAGCTGGTAACGTGAGTGTGTTTTTGTTACAGACGCGTACGGATGCAAATTCATGCATAATGGGGTAAAAGTGGACACACACTTACAAAAGTGAGTTTTTATGCTTCTACAGCATACCTAGCTATAGGGGAGTGTGTAAGCAACCCATAACTGAAAGTCTGAGTGAGGCCAGGGCAGTGCAGGCACATAAAGTAACACACACACACACACACACACGCACGCACACATACTGTATACACTCGAACAGTTCCTTTGCAGTCTCTTACTTCCAGCTTTCTTTGCTTTATTTCCTTTATTCCCATCAGTCCACAAACCTTCCACAGTCAAATTCATAAAGAACCAACCAACAGAAGTCAAACTGATATAGTGCACACGTACACAGGTAGACAATTACACCCACGAGACGCACACAGACACACACACACACGGTCTACTGGACATTGAGGGTGCGAGCAGACACTCCGTGGTGCCAGTCTCTCAGCTCGTGGTACTTAGGGCCAATCACCAACCGAGTGGTGGTCTTGGTTGCTCTGTCATCAAAGGAATAGAGGAAAAACATACCAGAGAGAGAGAGAGAGAGAGAGAGAGAGAGAGAGAGAGAGAGAGAGTGAGAGAAAAGAAGGATTTAGGAAAAAAGTAGAGTAGCTGCCTTGAATCTGCAATGAGATACAGTGTGAGCCATGCCACAAGCGAAACTGGATGATACAGTAACGACTGTACAGACAAGAAGCTGATGATACGCAGGTCTTGTTGGCTTAGAGATGGGCGGTTAGAGATTTTACTCATCATCAGAATAGAAAATGACAGAAATGAATAAAGAGACACAGATAGAGAGAGAGAGACAGCGAGAAAGTAAACTGTAAGGAGTATCCAGAGAACAGGTCATGTCAAAAGACTCCATATTTATGAGGTCAATATCCAGACCATGAATCATGGCCGGTATGGTCTGAAATGATAAATTAATTCAACCACAAAGCCACACAAGAACGCCCACAGACAGAGGGAATGTCTGCAATGTTAACACAAGTGATCACATGTATCAGCACAAACCACCAAGAAGCAATGGGCAGCCAATGGATCACGTCACACGGAGAACAACATCACAATCCAGCCATTCCATGATTGTCAATCACGCAGTCACAGGTTATGCAACATGCAGCACTGCAAGGCTGTCACATCTCCAACCAAATGCACTATGAAAAATTAGGAGCACACGAACCACACACCACATGAAATGCTACACTTAAAATTGATACAAGTAGTACATATGCAACTTTCAGCAATCTGAGAAGAGATATTAATTAAAACTGCCTTTTTGAACCTTTGGAGCTGCTAGGAATGGACACTCTGTACAGTGCACAGAGGTCTGGCTTTTAACTTAATGGCTCAACGTGATCCTTTCTCTGCTGTCTAGACAGGAAGAGTCCACACAGCATCAATACAATTGCCAGAACTGTGCCACAGATATCTGAACTCAGATTTTCTGTTCCAAAGCTCCATAAATGTAACTTTAATATGTAAGATGTACCCAGCTGAGCGGGTTAAAGATGATATTTTATGGACTGTGTATTATTTTTACTCCACACAATGCACTTATTTATTCAAACAACAGCAAACAAAATTGATGATAGGGAGTCTAGAGCTCTTAAAAGTAAGTTCAGCATTTTCATTGCCATGCACTTACTTTGTCTTCTTGGCTGCCTCTTCTTCTTCCACAGCTACAAGAGAGAGAATAAAAATACTAATGAGTCCATTAAAGAGAATAATGTGGTCTTCGCTTTTTATGTTTTGTCAAATTTAAACAGTGCTTTTGATTTAAAAAATAATGATCTGTGCACAGGAAGCATCATGGTTTTGCTATCTTTGTTTATCCCATGTATTGAGGCCACCCTGTGTGTGTGTCATAAGTTCAGGTGCACTAACAACAGTCCCTGTGATGACCATGCAAACATCACCACTTCAGTCAGCAGCGTACCCTGCTCGGTGCCAGTGATCTGAGCCAGAATCCTGAATGATCTGGACTGGGTGGTGCCGGTGCGTGGGCGCCAGTCCTCCGTGTCCTCTGTAATACGCTTCCTGCTGGCATCAGCATGAGTGGGCACATGATAAAAATGGATGTCTGTGTCCACGACGTGCTTCCTAGGAACTCTGGAAGTACAGGACGGATGACATCAGCAAATATACTTTTAATTTTACACGCTCCGCTCACAACTGATCAAAGTAGCAGAGATGAAGTCTGATGTCATTTCCTTGGGGGTACTAAAACTTATTGAAGTGAAATGTAGAACTAATTTTGCAGGACCCCATAAAACATTTTATACTCACAGCTCTACTACTGTAAGTAGGTCATATGTAGCTCAGTCCATCAGAGTGTGTTGTAACGTAGTGACAAAGTCGTGTTTAGTCTGTTTAGGAGGTTAATTTCAACCAATTTAAATCCATTTCATTTAAATCAATTGAACACACAGTAACTCATTTGTTAGACGCTAGTTAGAGGAACAGCATTAAACTGTCTGATGTGTAGTGACTGTAAGTTATATGAGATGACACACCTTAAAACACAATCACCTACAATGTGTGCTTATTAGATATAAAAAAGGGGGGGGAGAAAAAAATCACATGACAGTTTGTTAAAGAATCATTTCATGTGTAGGTCTGAACCCATCTGATACCTTGGTGGCGGGGGTTTTCTTGAAAACCAGTAACAGAGAAAAACAGGACATAAGAACAGAGAAGTACACTAAATAAAGGCAGAGAGACATAAAGCAGTCATAAAGAAATGATGAAATTATCTAAAAAAAAAAACTTACTTCAGAATACTGTGAGGTCCACTAAAGGGGAGGCACAGTACAGGAAAAAAAGAAAAGTATGAAGAGTTAATTCAGTTCTAAGACTGTAATATAGGAAATGTTAACAAGCAGACAGTCGAAATGATATATAGAAAGAAAAGTCAAAATGCATGCAAAACACAGAGAGAAAATATCCACGGAGATGTTTGCAGTCTTCTTTTTAACCACATGGCGGCGCTGCTGAACTGTCTAGATCATAAAACTGTATTCATTCATTATCTGGAGAGTTTGGAAAGGAAAAATGACAAATGATTTTGAACGATATTTGAATGGTATGAAAAACATGCACTTTTGCTTTAGTGAGTGTGCAGCGTGATTATAATACAACATGTTTGGTTCGTGGTTTGTGTGTGAGCGCATTAACAGTACATGCATCCACAATCTTTCCTGGCAACAGGCTGCTGACAGTCCTGTTGCTAATTGGCTGTCAATAAATCAACTCTGAGGACAAATACACACACATCCAAACACAAAAGGCGCATTGAAGACTCTTCAGGCACCGCTGTCAATAAATCACCTATAAATACACACACCCACACTCACCTCGCCGACTGAATGGACTGATTTATGAGTGTCTCTCAACACATTCCTGTCACGGCAGCAGCTATGTGGGTGTGGGTGTGTTGACAGCTCTATGTGAGCCTGGTCGCACACTTACTGTACGGCTATACTGGAAGTGTCTGACAATATAGTGTGTGTGTGTGTGTGTGTGTGTGTGTGTGTGTGTGTGTGTGTGTGTGCATCTGTGTGTGTGTGTTTGTGTGTGTATGTCAATATCAATATTTGTGATTTACAGTCGAGGTAAAAAAAAAAAAAAATCTGCAGCCTCAGCATATTGTACAATACAAAAATGATTTATTTTAATGAGCTGCATGAGTTAATGCTGCAATCCTTGCATAATATAAACTTTTAAGCTAATTAAACTATAAACCTTCACTATATGGAATTAAAATAAGTAAATGCATGCAGATACCGTGAAAAGACACACAGGTACAGAGAGATGTGAGTGAGTAAAAAGAAAGGCAGGCAGGCAGACAAACATTCATAACCCAGCATGCTTCAGAGACTAACTTTGTGACTGAAGGACCTGCTGCACTCTGCAAAGCAGAAAAACAAGGGTTGAAAAAAAATAGAGGAAGACAGAGAACACCGATACACATATCTGAATTCTTGCCATTTTAGAGGAAAAGACATGTAAAGCTGCCATTCAAAAAGACCCCCCCTCTGAAACGAACCACACAGCTCATATACGGCATGCAAACAAGCAAGCAAGGATGGACACACATGCTGCCTCATAATGTCACCTGTGCAACACAAACAATTAAATGGACTTTGCTAATTCTGCAGGGAAGTTTGATCCAAAATTCTTTGGATCATTGTACCCACTATTATGCTGTATGTTGATTGTCACTGAGTGTGAACCCTAATGCTGACCTCTACTGTGGATGACCTAATGACAGTAACTTTTGCAGTTGTTGAATCATCTATCACTGGGAACGTAGGTGAGGTGTTTACACGAAGACAGCAAGTCAAAGCAGTACAAACACTAAAAACAGATCGAGATCTTGCCTTGACAGTCCTCTGTGCTATTGAATGTCATCTGTGATACTCGGGGAAGGCTATGTACCCGAGTGAAATGCAGTTTGTGGAGTGGTGTGAGATCATATTGTGCAGGTCGCTGGTGTCTGCTGAGTCTTACAGAAAGAGAAAGCACTTTTGTCAGTGTTTGCCCGGAGAAAAGAGCACTCAGAGATTATGAGAATGGACGCAGGAAATTATTTTCAGTCCATTTGGTCTCTTGAGTGCAATAAATCCAAAACATTCATGAATACCCCCTGGTTTTCACAGAGAATCACAACAAAAAATGAACGAAGAAGGGAATGAAAAAAAGGCCAGATAAAAGTGTGTTAGTCTGTGAAAAGACTGTGTAAGTCTACATGGATTCAAGGCTGAAACCTTTATTGACTGACTGAAAGAGAACGCCATACAGCTCGAGTTGCAGGTTATATATAAACGCAAGCTTAGTCATAGCATCATAGCATAGTTATACTCACTATGCCTCTGGAGAAAGAAGAGTTGGGGTCGAGACAGAAACAGAGGAGGGGGGATGATAGCAGGAATTATGTAAAGTGAGGCGCTGAGTGAGTAGAAAGATAGGAACAGGCAGCTTGGGTGTGAAGGATGGCGGGGGGAAGGAATTAAACATGGTAAATGAACAAAGTAATTAAAAGATAATGAAGGAGAGACAGAAGCAGAGTACCGGTATCATCTTGAAGTGCTAGTAACCACTAATGTGTATTAAATGTGGTGCTGCCTTTACACACCTGACCTCCATACAAAACACAGAAGAGGAGACGCAAAGATGTTGGCCATTTGTGACATTTGTAGCGGTTTTAGTTGTAATCTAAAATTTAAAAAGTAAGCTGTATCTTAAAATCCTACGTTCCAAGATTTCAAGCTCGAAATGTAGCATCATGTTTTATTATGTTCATTTTTTTATATCGCAACCCATTTAAAATCCATCAATTCTCCAGTTTTCCATCACAAGAACCGAGCTATTAAATGTCTGTCAGTCCCTCAGTAAATAAACGCTACATTGCTTACATATCAGTGTTTCCAGACTGGTAGTTTAAGTTCTCTAACACGACACAGTATATAAATAACTGACAGCATTTCTGTTTGGCAACTGTCACTTTTCAACGTTATAATAAACAACACTCACAAACAGAGGGATCATAATTAGGCTAACTCGTGCCATGTATCTGAATAATGCGAGCAACAGAGTACGGTATTATGCTCTGTTTTCTAATGTTTACCTCCTCTAAACAAAACACCAACAGACATGTGAGTCTGATTTAATGATGTGGAAAAACTTTGA
This sequence comes from Protonibea diacanthus, assembly GCA_028641955.1. NCBI lineage: Eukaryota > Metazoa > Chordata > Actinopteri > Sciaenidae > Protonibea > Protonibea diacanthus. The sequence continues at coordinate 17,137,757 of CM053985.1, read as the reverse complement.
AAATCACTTCCAAGATTTCAAGTTTCCAAGTTCCAAGTCTGGCCAGCCTGATCAGGGGCTGCATGGAATAAACAAACTTGAAAATAGGCTCGGGAAAAACACCAACTTTGTAAATCACGACAGAAGCATATTTTTTTTTATAAACTATATACTCGTCTAGCTGAAGCAGAAACTAAGTACAGATTTTGGAAGTTAACAGTGATGTGATTAATTTCAGCTTTTTTCCCCCCTAAAGCTAACAAACACCATCTGAAAAAATGCAGTTGGCTTCTGCACACGTTGTATTTCTGCTGGCACTTTGAATGTCGTTTCTAAAGTTGTACCGATCTTTCTGAGGGTAAAATCACAGCCAACTTTAAGAGAGAAGAATGACATAGCAGACAGCTTGAACAGCACCATGGTGGAGTAAGTCGGAGGTAGATACAATGAGACTTTGTTTGATTGGCTGGAGAAAACGCCACTCACCCATTCAACTGCAAAGGCAAGGCTCCGCCCTGACTCTCCAGTAGGCCTCGCCTCTGCCCCATGGCCACCTCGCATGCGTTCTCAGTGGAGTAGAGGTTGATTGGTGTGTTATACACTGATGGCTGGGGTGGAACGAGGACAGGGGGGGAGGAGGAGGAGGAGGAAGAGGATGGGTAAGAAGCAGGAGGTGGAGGTGGAGGAGGAGGGGGAGGGAAACCGGAGAAGGAGGAGGCAGGTGTGAAGGCAGAGGATGGGGATGGGATGAAGGGAGCAAAAGGGGACTGTGGGGGAGGAGGAGGGAGAGGGTATTCGCGCTCTGTCCCGCAGCCCCCGTAAGGTCTGGGGACTTTATTGTAGGGGACGGTGGACGGGCTGGGGGGGTGAGGTTGAGGATGGGATGGCGGAGGTGGATGGGTGAGGGCCACTGGTTTTATGATGTCTGATCTGTTGTCCTACCGTCATGAGAGAAGAGCATGCAAGTACAAACAAATCACAACACAGCACACACTATACTGATGCCTCCCAGGTTAGGATTTATGTGCTTGGAACATGGGCTTCATACTGTATAAAGCCATTGATTTGTCCATGTAATGAAGTTTGAGTCAATCGAAAAGTAGCTGGAAAATTATTTGCTGTAAATATTCTGTGAATGAGGAAGCATCAGTATACTTTATGGTTATTTATAACAAAAAATAAATGCAAAACATGGCATAAATCAAGACATAGGTGGTTTTCATGCAGCAAAAATGTATGTTTGGGGTCGTTTCAGAAGGGTCTGTTCACTGGACAAAAGTGCTCAAAGCACTAAAAACATGGTACCCCAGTGACTTAACAAATGAGTCTTTAATTCAATAACTGTTTGTATCACAAGATTCTTTGACAGTTACAAAGGGATTAGACCTTTTCAATGAACAAAACTATAGTATAGATTTAAAATGTATTAATCCGACCAGAATTTAATTTTTCACCTGGTGTGCCTCTAAAATGAAACAAAACGTTTTGATTTTTCACATGCTGTGCACTCAAGTATATATAATTTTATGTTCTTTCAATAGCGTGCTGTGTTACGGTACCTTTGGTGCCACGGGAGGAGGTTTAGGAACACTGGCAGCCCTGGAAGAAGAGAGGAAGAAAGGAAAGAGAAAGTGAATAAGCTGTGGTCGCACAACCTCAATTATTTTTCATTTCAATATTTCCTTTGAAAAAAATGTCTGAAAAAGTACTCAAGCACGAGCTTTTTCAAAAGCGTGCTTAAATTTATAGACCCATTCAAAACTGCAAAAGGCCGTACTGTTAAATTTTCAGATCCTACTGAGGTTAAAAGAAATTGTGGTTGTGGTGAATTATGACTAAACCTGAGCTCTCAACATAGAGACTGACACTGAAAGGTTTCTGTCAGCAGCTGAGACAAAATCCAAAAGAGTCTCACCATGAAACCTAAGTTGCTATGGTTGAAATATGCGGCCTCTTTCAATGTACGTGCGCTCTTGAAGGCAGCTGTTTTTAGTCTATAAAGGCTTGAATTAATCTGATACTGTTGGTGTTTGATACTCTTGATACTCTCTTGATGCCACATTGAGCAATGAGCTCCCCTAAAGGTCATCTGAGGAACATGCCTGCCACGCTGTTAAATTTACTCCAATGTGATCTCAGCTTAACGCTTCATCTTAATATGAAATATATTTTTTTCATCTGGTGTTCTTAGTTGACCCGCCTGGTTTAAGATGACACGGATGAAACGGTACAGTTTACTGGTACAAAATTTACAGGAATTATAGAACAAGATTCACCCTTCAATAACAGAAGCTTATATAAGTTATGTATTGTTCATTTATGTCCGTTTATAGGAGCCGTATTATGTGTGATTCACAACATGATTGAGCACGATGTGAAGAGAAAAATACGTGAGTTAACATAAATTAAAGGTTAAATAAACTGTGCAGTAACTGAAGAGGTGTGAGTGTCAGCAGCTCCACATTCCTTGCAGAGCAGCCTTTCGAGAAACTTCCTGAGGGAGGCTCATGTCCTTCACCTCTGTAAATTTGAAATGACAGCCTCGTAGTAGCTAGGAACACACCAGTCTACAGATACAGCTTTATGTATGATTGGCCCTCTCCTCTCTTGTTTCTTGTTCCCCAGTAGTTTGGACAGTGTCCTGATACTGCTATCGTGTTCCTCTGACATGAGATGTGACGAGCTTAAATGATATTAACACCAGAAGCAGGACAGCAAGCCATAAAATTACCATAAAACACATCACCTCCGACCTGGCACAGGAAGAGTTCAGTCTAAATCATATTTTTAGAAGTGAGACTTTGAGGCTGTGTATGTCCGCGACGAGCTTTACTGACAAAATATACGCTGGTGTTACACAGAATCATCAGTCACTTTAAAAAAATACTTGGAGGGTGATTGGATGAACCGCCTGTCTCATAACTTCAATCAATCAGATCGACAAGCCATAAAACGTAGCAGCCACCGTTGTTTTTTCGAGCAAACAGACTTCTCACACGCTGTCACACACACCTAGTGTTAAAATGTGCTCGTAGCTGCCAGTGGTTTCTCACAGGACGCTGATTGGTCCAAACCTCTGTGGTTTGGACGCAAGCACAAAGTTTGAAGCATGACAGGACGGATTCTCGCGTGATCTCCTGATTTTGTGATCTTGCAAATCCAACCGCCTCGCAATTGTTACTCTGAAGGCGCAACCAAAATTGAGCAATTTCCAAAGTATTAAAGAATTTTCCCAATATCACTTGAGACAAACAACCAGTGTTTTGGCTCAGTAAGACTATGTGAGCAGAATGTCTGCCCTGTGGGTTTCCCTGGACACGCTATACTGTCAGTAGTCTGACAAGTACCCATTGCAACCAACGCAATACCAAGGGTTCATTTACGTCAAAGCTGATCTGAGGACAGCAATGATCTCACTTGCGCAACCAATGGCTTGGACATGTGTGAGGCACACAAGAGTAGGAAGGAGAACACCAGGGTATCAAGTAGGTATTTCAAATACGTCAGCGTCATTGCTGTGTGCTGTAGCCTCGATTACACTGCGGCTATAACTGGAAACACCAACATGGAAATGTGTTGGGGTCATATGGTGAGAAGAGGAGGGGAGGGAAAAAAAAGAGGCCTGCTAAAAAACTGAATGAGAACCAGAGTTGAATTTAACTCAAAGGCTCTCGAACCTTTTCTCTGAGGATTTGTAGTCAAAGGCAATTTTAGGCTCCTAAACAAAAGATCTACTGTTTTATTAAAATGCCTTCTATGTTCCCGAGTCTTGGCATGACCTTGGGAAAACTCATGATAGCTGTAACAATCCGGGCTGATCTCCCTGAAACTTAAGTAGCTGTCAGTGTCAACTGAGCGTCAGAGAAAGTGTTTTGAAAACGTGTTTATGCTGCACGAATTAAAATAACAGACACCCGATTTTTACAGAAATATAAAACAAATACAGAAATAAAAATATGACACCAAAATACGAGGCTTTTGTTGGCCGGTGACATCCCTCACAGCGGAGGAACAAGAGGCTCTCACACCACCGTATCAAACACTTTGCCACAGGAATGTCTCTCCATAGCTCAAATGTGTGAGGGTCAGAGAGTAAGTGGATGCAATAAAGACGCTGACAGTGTGACAGTGACAAACATGGCATTTTATATGTCTACATCCTACACACCACGTGGAAACATCTGCTGGGCTGTACATGTTTATGTGTGTGTATGTGTGTGTGTGTGTTCTTCCAAAAACAGTTAAGTTAGCAGTTTAAGAGCAGCTGGTATAAAAAAAACATGTGTCTGTACTCTGTGTTTGCATTCATACGTCTGCATGTTGCATGTTAACTGTCAGGCTCCATGTGTCTGTGCTTCACGTACATGGAAGTTTTATGTTATATTGCCATTGGTCTGTTTGTGTAACTGTGAGTCTGTGAGTTTCCCCAGCAATTCTTTGCGGCGACAGCTATTCTGGTTTTGCTTTGATACCTCGCCACATCCGAGTGCTCGCTGTGGTTACAGTGGTAGCGCTTAAACATATTTCCATATTTTGTTAAGGATAAGTCATTTATGGTAATATTTATTATACTTCCCTTTGACTATTGGTCATCTGGGTTTGCGTGCATATAAAATATTTAGTATGTTTTCGTAGTTCCCTTGGTCTGATTTGTAATGTTTTCCTTATTAATTATTTTTCGGGAGATAGATAAGCTTTTATAGAACACTGACAGCGTGCTTTCATAGCCTGTTACATTTGCTCTGTTCTGTTTCCACTTTCTTCAACAATTTGGGAATTTATAGGGAATGAACAAAACAGCAGGACATCTTACAAAATAATGCAATCCAGCCCTGCAGTATATTATAAACTGTCTGATGTAAAAATGTTCTGTTTTCGATACAACTATGTTAATATTTGAGCTGAATGTTAAATTGCATCTAACTGTGGAGTTCCTCTGTTATTCTCAATTTCCCCGGCAGTCATTTTATCTCCATCTCCTCATCTGATGTTACTTTGGACTTTATGAGCATCAAATCTTCTTTCCAATGGCATACTCTGTTTTACTGCGCCCGTACAGAGGCCTGTTACCTTTACCCTGCTTTGAGTCTCATTTCAGATTTAATGTATTACAGTAAATTGATCTGTCATGAAGAGGAGGATGCCATCTCTTCTTCATCTCCTCTCAAATCATCTGTGGCCTCGCGGCTGTTCTATGTTCTCAGTTGTGCATTTGTGTTTAATCTCTCTGGTCTATTCTTACTCGGGTGAGATCATTGACCGATGTTTCCAGGGCTGTGCCCTGACACGCCATCAGTTTCACCAGCAAGCAACCAGCCATACTGAATCAATAAGACATTGTTGGCTGTGTGTGATTTTGTGTCTGAAAACAGAGGGGCTGGTCAAGAAGCAGGAGTGGTTTAGGTGGAGGTGTAGCTGACTGGGAACCGTTACTAACGCCATTACAAACCGAACACACACACTCTATACTTCACTATACAAACGCAAATACGGGCGCAAACACACATTCAAGATATACATGTCTGAGGAAATGTCACATAATGCCTCCGTGTGTGTGACCTCTCATAAAATTTTCTGCCAGACCAGTTTTTGTTTATGCACACAAAAAATATACACACACACACACACACACACACACCAAATAGCTACATATAACACCTTACAATCATATCTGGCTCATTTAAACAGCTACACAAACATCATTGTATTCCAGCATAAGCCAGGTCTTTAATGAAGTGTGCTGCCATTTGGATGACAGAATCATTAAAAGTAGTGACAGACAAAGGCCAGTTGACATCCGCGCACACAGACACAATACACACACACACGCACAATGATGTATTATGCAGGGTGTGGTGACAGCGATTTCAGGCATGGCGGCTCGGCCGTCAGGAAATGTTACTGAGGTAGCGCAGTAACACAAACTACAAGGACGAGCTTGTACAGTCTGCAGCACCTGCACCTGCAAATAAGCACACAGGATGCGTGTCCAGCTCTATTCTTAGATAAACTGCACGTCAGACATTTCTGAATACTGTATGCGTGAAAAACTTGAACTTGATCAGCCCGGCTATAGATGGCTCGGTTTTCTGTGGTCCTGTTTGCCTCAAATCCAGTCTGTGTTTTTTTAAGAGCCAAGATCTTATCTTAGATTTGCACCTAATTTGTCTTGGTGAAACATTTTTTGGCAGCTCTTTGTGTGTTTTTGTTGTAAATTTCTGCATTCCTGAAAAGCACGAGGGAGCGATCTTATCCAACTGGAGCTGGAGTTTAAACTCAATATTGAACAAATAAATCCAATTTTTGAAAAAATAAAGCGTTCTTTAAACTTTTCATTTTTTTTTTTAAATAATTCAATTTGTTTTTGTTTTTTTTTCTCTCTTTTGTTCTTTCATTCACTTGAACTTTAAGTAGGTAGCAGATAATAGCACAGCGATGAAAACACACAGTGTGGAAGAGACAAACTGATGTAGTGACTTCTGTAGTGAAATTTTAATAGCAATCTCTTGATAAGTTCAAACTTGTATTTTCTTTCCTAGGGTCCCAGGAACAGATTAAAATATGAGACACATGATTCAGAGAGGGAGACACTTCCTCCTTCACTGTGTAAGTCAGAGAACTTGGTAATTTATGTGCAGGCACAACTGTGTCCTAGGACGATTAACTTAAAACATAGCTTTCGCTTTGTTTTTTCAGTCTTAACTAAAAGAAATCTTCACCCTGACTGTTGTTCCGTTGTTGTTATCTCACTCTCCTCTTCTTACTTACTCTTTCCTGCCTTTCAGGACCCTTTTTTTCCTCTTTCCTGGGAATGAGGTCACCCTTTTTTTTTTAAACAAAAGTGATAATGATTATTGAAACAAAGCCCTGTAAAATGTATGCAGTCGTCATTCCCAAAGGTGGGACACACACTCTGAGCTCTTGTCTATTTATTTCTTTTTCTGTGCCTTATTAGGGAAAAAAAGGGGAAAGAGTGGGCTGGTTTGGTTTCAGGGTTTTTGTAATTTTACCTTAAACTGAAGCAGACAGACCAACGTGACCAGGAGGGAATGCCAGGGCACCAAGTAAGAACAGAACAGAGTGACTGGCAGAATTATTGCCACGTGTGGTTCAGCATTTGGGTGTCAACGCTAAGTGTGTATATGTGTGTAGTGGTGGTGGGCCTATAGAGGGAGAGGAAGACAGTGTATACTCAAAGAGAAAAAGACAGATGTTGAGTATATCTCATGATTTCACACGCTGGTGTAACATTCCTTTGCCGGTGTGATTAAATCCAAAAACAACTGTGTTATTCCGCTGTTATTTCAAGACCAGTGTGTGAGTTTATCTAGACGTGAGCTTTAAATAGATCTGGAAGCTGAGTCTGTCTGTCTTTATCAGTCCTCACACTGGGCAAGAGCATAGGAGATAGGGGTCACCCACAGTACATGTGATCCGTGGGTCTGTATGTGTGGTACATGTGTGTGTGATCCTCCCCGTTCCTTATCCACTACTTCTCTCCACAGAGGCCTTGACGGGCCTTTCTGCTCGGCATGACATCACATGAGAACTTAAAAAGACGTTTTGACACTGACCAGAGCGAAGGAACAAGATATGTTAAAATTGGAGCGGTTTCACTATAAAAACATTACTCAGTTAAATCAACTTGAACAACTGTAGTCGCAAGCACAAAAAAAAAATTCAGCTTTTGTTTCAATGAGCTACACATGTAGGCAGAGATGAGGGGTTATGTTCGAAATTTGTTGTAATGTTTGTGCTTTTGTTTTTGTTTTTTTTATCCTCTGCCACGGATCAATACGGCTAGACAAAATCCCCGAGGGTACGAACCCACTGTGGTTTTCATGAAACAGGCTCTCACACTTCTAGCAGTGTCTGCTGATGTGATGGCAACTGACAAAAATCACCATACCATCCAATATGGTGTTTCCTGTGGTAACATAACATCAAACACGCAGTTCGCTTTCTAACAGCGGCACACGGCAGTGAACTGGTACCCTCAAGAGTCTTAAAAGCAGAGCATGAGAGGAAACAGGCACATTAAGTTGAACCTTGCCAGGGCAGGAGAATGGAGACAATGTCTCCAACAGCCTGAAGGTCAACAGTACTGCATCAAAACCGCAACAGAGCACAGGACTTCTATATAACTAAACCCCCACTGCACAACAGAACAGAAAGGACCAGCTATCGGCTGTCTCGTCTTGACTGAATAAAGGTTGTAAAACAAAATAAAATGCATGAAAATAGGTGTGACAATAAGAGTTAAAAATAAAAAAAATATGAGGCACAAGAACTGGACTATGCTGCTATACATATTACACACTTAACTGGGTTTGGACAATCGGGACATGAAGTCCATTAAACAGTTAATAAAAGGGGTGGAGAGGACGTATATTTGAGAGAAAAAGCTGTAAAATCTTACAACTTGTATAACTGTATACAATGTATGGACATTTTTACGGCAGAAGAAGAAGAAGAGTTACTGCTGTGACGCATGCATCCAGTGGCACACCAAATTTCACATAATTTAAGGTAGTAAAACGCATGAAAAGCCGAGGTATTTTTACAGCACGCAATGCTTCGTAGATGTTTTCCAAAGAACATAAAAGTGATTTTATATAAGATTATAATTCATACACATATACATCTTTTAAAGGCCGAGGACAGATGTTTTCTTCTTTATGTGAAACAATAACGCAACTGTTTGGTTTAACTGGAGTGTCTATAGGAGGGAGTGCTTGAACCGTCTCTCGAGTCAAGGGGCAGTAAAACTGTACTGGAGTCCTGTGTTGTCTTGTGAGATCTAATTTAAACTTTTACAGCCTTGCTTCACAACAGACTGACCAAGAAGTTAAAAAAACTGTACACATAAACAGAGAAACTGAGGCGCTAAAGAGACACACAGAGACAGGGACAAGATGGACACAAACGTGCAATGGCATGCAGTCACACACCCAAATGACAGAACACAAATATGCACGTATTCCCACAATATTTTTTCTTGCAACACAATCTGGCATGTTTAAAGCATTTTCAACTCATTGTTAATGACTCTTGACCTGAAAATGCACCGCCATACCACTGTAAACACTTCATGGGAACTCCCACACTGAACGTTGCCATCACCGTTTAAAAGATTTAAAGTGTAACTGAATAAACTAATGAGTCCATGGGCCGTGGCTGGAATGTAGCCAGCTTGTTTGCGAAAGACTTACTAAACATTTCCACCCTGCAAACACACACACACACACACACACACACACACACACACACACACACACACACACACCTACATAAAGTAAAGACACAACGTGGCTTTCTTTCTCACTGTAGCTGATTGACAAACACGTTTTGACAATCTTGACCAGAACCATACCAGCCTACAGAGCAGAGAAACAACAGAGCAGATCCCCAGAGCAAATCTGGGTTTATCAGGGTCATGTCGGTGCTGTCAAACTCACTTAAAATCCATCCTAAATTATGTTTCTGAAATTGCACAACACAGGTTAAACCCAATGCAACCAAAGCCCTGGTGTGATTTCATGAGACTCAGATGAAGATTACTGCATTGTTTCAAGTGTGGGTCCTGGGCAGGAGTTTAGGAATCTCTGCCTTGGAGGCAAACTCGGTACATGCAGGGGCTCCGTAAGGGAAACCAATGGTACAAGGGCGGGGGGGGCCCAAACTGAATGAGGACATCCACATAATTCTAGAGGGCCCCAAATGGGATGAATTACAGCAGAGATTCAAGATTAACTAGCCTTTAGTGCTGTATTTTGTAAGATCTATCCAGCACTGAACTATGGTCTCAAATTAAGCACTTATGCACTTATTACATCAACACTGTTGTATTCAGCAGGAGAATAAACAGTGGAATAATGACCTGAATCTAAAATCTATATTTAATGTGAGCAACAGAGGGGGGGAAGCGAGTTTTATTGTCTTATAATTCCAGTGCTGTCTACTTTACAGTTGCTTTATTTCTCTCTGGCAGCTCACGGCTACTTTTTTTTAAGGCAGCAAAAACAAAATCAACACAGTACATCAAACAGAAGAAAGAAAGGCAGACTAAAGAGACAGTGCTGCAGCTGTGTCCAGCACTCAACACTGAGACAGCCTGCCCGTCAAAATGATCCACAGCTGGACCAGGAAGTGTTTTCCAAACCATCTGGCCTTAGGTCTGCTGAGAGGGTTATGGCTATCAATGTGCGTCAGTACCACTCATAGCTATTCACTTACAGAGATGCAAGATTTACGGGCTTATTTTTACTTTCTTTCATATTTTCTTCATCTTATTTTTGATCCTCTGCTGTCTGTTTCTGTTTACCTTGCCCATTTTTCCACCTTCTCGTTCTTTCTAGTTCTTTCGTCCACACAGACACACACATTGTCGCTGAGAGTCACGTGTCTTATAAACTTAGACGACACCGATACGACAGTGACCATAAAACTATCCTGGCTCTGACATTGAACAAATATCTGAATTCCCTCAGCTTCTTTTTTTTTTCCACGTATGAGCCTGAAGAGGATAACGGTGGAAAAACGACGGGGAGGGATGAGAGTGCACGAGGTAGAACAAAAGTAACACAGATACATACAGTGTCCCGAAAAGACACACAGATGTGCTCCTTAGGATAACACTCTCTGACAGAGTTGGACATAGTGTCAGATGATTATATAATTAAATCAAGACAAAAATAAATACACAGTGAGTCATTTGGTTGGATTTAAATCTGTCCAGGCCAGTCGGAACTGATAACACAGGAGACCTACAGCTTAACGTGAGAACGACGAGAAGATGGCAAATTGTGTCGGAGGACAAAAGCGTATTGAGTTTCAAAACATGTTGATTACAATTTATTATAGAGCCATTTGTGACTATGATTGGACGTTTATTTTATTTGGAACAGAAGTGCTGAGTGTACAGTTTATGTTCTCGCTGCGCCTTACACCCTGAAACTAATTTAAAGCAATTACTCAGCGCTTATGAAATGTAGCTTCTTGTTTCTCTCTTCTAATCAGTCCCGATGATTCTTCACACTCTTCCAGCTGCCCATTTGGGTATCGTTCAACAATGCTGGCTGGCCTAAAGATGAGGGTTCTTGGCTTACATTAAGATATATTTGCCAAATAACGGAGAAAAATTAAAAAAGCAGAGACAGATGAGCTTAACGCAATGTTCTTGGCCTACGAATTTCTGTGGGCTACCTTCACAGACCCCTAATGTTCTTGGGATTGTTTTTTTGGCAAAAACAACAGACTTGCAAAAAGACAGGCAGAGACAGGTGTGTCTAGCTGTAGCTGCATTCTCTTGGTATTATGATATTACTGGTGAATACTACGAGCCCAGCCAAAGATGATGGCCATCAGTTTTAGATGATCTTTGGCAAATACTACAGACCAGTGAAGGACAGAGACAGGTGAGCCCAGTTTAGCTCTCTTGGCTTTGGAACCTCTTTGGCAAATATCAGAGCTGAGTAAGTGACAATGGCAGCTGTGCAGAGAGCAGAGTCTATGAGCACAGAGAGAATTTGCAAAGAGCTGTGAATTCCTGCAGCGACAGTTCAAGTCTCACAAGTTCTAACTGATTAAGCCAGTACTATACTTTATACTGTATGTTCCACATTTTGACTAATTATATTTGAGTTCTGTCGTGGAAAAATAGTACAACTGGCCATAAAAAAGTGAAAACAGAATCAACACAGTACATCAAACAGAAGAAAAAAAAAAAAGACAGACCATGCTGTAGCTGCATCCAGCACTCAGCTCTGAGACAGCCTGCCCGTCAAAATGATTCACAGCTGGACCAGGAAGTGCTTTCAAAAACATCTGGCCATAGGTCTGTTGTGAGGGCTACGGATGTCGATACTGTATCAATATCATCACTCTACTTGTTGTACTGGTATTTCCCACAATTTGACAAGTTTTCTCATAGGCTCTTGTCGTGGAAAATAGCCGGCCATAACCACACAAGAGTTTAAAGATGCATTCTATGGATTTGTACCGAAGACTGGATACAGTGTTGGAGGCAGGTTGCCAATCGTTCTTATGGAAGCTGCTGAGTGGTGCATGAAGAAACGTTTGATTTCCAGACATAAAATTACCCAGATCTTCTGCATATGCTTCTGCATTGTGGGGCCCACAGAGGCTATAGAGACTTCTGCTGGCCAAGCGCAGCTGAGTCGCTAGCTTCTGCTTTAGCCCTCTGCTAACTTGAACAAGGATAAAATGATTTAATCGTATGGCTCTTCTAGACTTATGACATGTTATTGGACCAAATGGATCAAATTCTGATAGTGAAACAAGTTATTTCCTGGGTCAGATTCTGCAGTGAAACTTATTCACCGTTTTATAGTTGCTTTTTTTACAGTGTAAGCTTATGGGGGAAAAAAGTCTCTCTTGTGGCCCCTTGTGACAGATGCCATTCTTGTTATTACACGGTTTGGCCACTATGTCCAATTGATTTCAAAACCTGCTGCTCGTCCGGGGGTCTTGATATCTTCTCCTTGGCCTCTAGTTCAACTCTGGTGCAATTATGTGCAGCAACATTAGTTAGACCTCTAGAGTTTGAGTTTATCATTGAGGTTTCTCAGCCTGGTCAAACAAGGTTTGGATGATGAATGAATCTTTGCTGCCAAAACAATAAAACATTTTTAAACATTGCAACACAGAAGTAATTTACTGTATAGCTCAAATAGGGGATTCCACTACCAGTTGACTTCAGTGTGGTAGGTGCTCTTATAGGTCTTATAGGAATGCTTGTCAATGTACTCTTATCTTTTCTACACTTTTCTTTTTCACTGTAGTGAAATATTTAGATCTACATGCCCCTTCATGGAAAGTTATATTTCTTTGTTCTGCAGGCCAAATGTTTTTGTGTGTATGTGTGTGTGTGTGTGTGTGTGTGTGTGTGTGTGTGTTTTTTGTTTTGTTTGTTTTGTTTTTTTTAGCATGGTCTCCATCTTTTGTAAATAGCAGATCCAATTATCTTTTCCCTCTAAAACCGGTTCCAAGTATACATGCCATCCTTTCTGGGTTTCATTTCCATGTGCATGCTAAAAACAGGCAGTACAACATTTGATTTGATCAGTCTTGTCTACAAACAAGTAACTTACACCAGGTCCAATGCATCAAATGACAAAGTATGTAACTGATACTTTCTCATATTTCTGATATGATGGGGGGTCATTAGTACTGTTTGTGCACACGGACAATTTGAGGTTTCATTCCGGTGATAACTGCATCACAAGCGAAAAATCTATTACATGTCTCGGACAGATGTGTGTCAGTTTGTGAAGTTAACACAGTAGACAGTGACCATGCCAATATATCAATGGTGTACGATGCAGCAGCAGACTAAGGTAAACACACATCTCCAGTTTATGCACACGTGTGTGTGCCCATGTTTGTTGGGCACGTGGCTGTGCACAAGCAAGCGTTTTCATGTACAACCGGCGGCTCTTGTTGATTCTATAAAGAGAACGCAATGTAAACAAAATGAAAACGTATACCCCAACCCTGCACAAACTTCCCTTACCCAACCCCTTACCCGGATACCCAGAGCCAACTTCTAGACTCAAAATAGCTGAAGCAGCTGTCATGAGATCTCTGCATGTATACTTGTCTATGTCTGTGTGTGTGTCTGTATAAGAGTTTGTGTGCATATCTCAAGACATGCCATACCTCTTCTGATAAATATTCAGTCCTCTGCCTTACTTTGCATGTATGTAACATGCAAACAAACTGTGGATGGGGGCTCGTAAATCAGTGCCACCACAGCAAAACAACACCACAGCGTCTCAAACCAGCGTTACCACACAAGAGATCTAAAATCTGATTGTGTTTATCCATGACTTATTATGGCCTGTCTTTGTGGCTTTCTACATGAATACATAAGACTCCGCTATTATAAATGTGACAGCTCCGGCATTGAGACATTCAGTCATGAAGAATAGGCTCGTCGAACACTGTAATTATCCTGTTTGAGGTCTTTCAACAGGGTGAGATCTCCACTCTGATAAAAAAGAGAAGTGGAACCAATTAACTCGCCGCTACACAAAAGCTGCTTTGAAACCTTTCTTCTTCGCGTGATAGCTTGTTTATTCAAATCAAGCATTCAGTTGCAGCGTACTGTGATGTGCCTAGGTACATGCGGGTGAGTGCGTCAGGTCAACCGTCTTTTGGTCTAACTCCCACAAACACATCAAGACCTTGAAACTGCGCCCTTACTAGCTAAAAAAACACCCAAACACACACATACACACAGGCCCATTAAAGAGTCAAATGGGCTTCGAAAAAAGGCTTTACTGTGGGGAATAAAGCATTTAGCCAGACACTGGCACTTAGAGTGCGTAGCAGTGAAATACAAAGGTGGTTTTGTTGAGGCACAAAATGATTGGTTGAAATGAACAGTTTAATACTTTGGTGTACCTCTAAAGAGAATAATTGCATTGCTGAAGAGGCTAATTTAAGTGTTGAAATGTTGTGATTGCACTATACTAGTGGGACTGCTTCAGGACAAAGCCTGATGGCTTTGCAGGAAACGTCCTTCTGCGTTTGTAATTCCTTGGAAACTTCTAAATGTTAAGCCCTGCTCCATTCCCACAGCGTTTACTTCAATCCCTTAAACTTCACGTTAGTTCGAATTCTATTATTCTCCTGACTTCTTTCCATTTTCCCTCCTTCTGCTTTCCTCCTTCCTGTACACCTTCTCTCTGCCAATTTTTCATCATCTCTTCAAATACGCCCCCTCTTGTTCCTCTAACTTCATCCTGCGCCGTTGACCCCTCCCAGACTCCCAGTGCAATCATGACTCCTTGTAATTACATTAATATACTACTAATTTGTTTTCCTAATTATTTTGATGGGGAATGTAATTGGTGCTTGGATTATGTTCTCTTCCTGTGCTACTATACCGCGTGCCAGTGTCTGTGGGAGTTGGTTGTTGGGCACCGCAGACTGGTGACTTCAGTGTGTGGTTAGGTTTATGCAAAAAACACTTTGGTTAAGGTTAAGAAAGGATGGTTAGGTTAGGTTAAATGTTGACAAAGTAAATGTCATAATCATAAAAAAAAATTAGTCGCAACAAAGAGAACATTTTGCAACTTTGCAGGCATATTGTTAATTTAAAAAAACAGTCGCTGTTGCAAGTTAGTCACACAACTTCGAGGATTTGATGCGTTGTCACCCATCTGGTCTTATTTGCTAGAAAGACTGAAGAGGCTCAGTGGAATGTCCTAAAATCTTACCAACCAGCTTTTTGTCAGTCTAGTGTTTATTCAAATGTGTGTGTGTGTGTGTGTGTGTGTGTGTGTGTGTGTGTGTGTGTGTGTGTGTGTTCAAATGTGTGTGTGTGTGTGTGTGTGTGTGTGTGTGTGTGTGTGTGTGCTGAACACATCTGCTCCACATGTGTCTGATATCTCGTTCACAGTAAAACGGTCTGTCTAGCTAACAAGATATTAGCTGTTTTTCTAGGTCTCATCAAATAGAATTCAGTTTGACACTGAAGATAAAAACGGGAAAAAAAAAAAGGTCTTCATTGAAAAAAAGAAATTCCCAGAAACTCCGCTGCATTTTTTCCACAGCTGTGCATAAGTAATCTCACAGTAAAACTTTATGGATATCTATGAATCTAAACATGGAGCAGTGATGTTTTAACATTCTCGCGTGGTGCCATCAAGCCGGCTGATGCATGGTTTACAAAAACTGCAGATGGCAACCGAGTTGATCAAAAACTGTCCGTGGCCGTGGAGAATCCATCTCTATCACTGTTTATGTGTCTCTCTTTCATCTCTCTGCCATGCTGTTACTTCCATTTGCCTCCCTTTGAATTCTTTTAGCTTTTTCCATCCTTCTTTTTTCCTGCTTCTTTCAGTACTTAAACTTGTTAGCAGGAGAGCTGCATACACACACTGACACTGTTTGACAGAAAGTCACAAAGGTTCCTAAGGTCATGGACCAAAAGTGTGTGTGTGTGTGTGTGTGTGTGTGTGTGTGTGTGTGTTTTGAGAGCTATTATTAACACAACAATACAGAGTGCATTCCTAGACAGAAGAAAAACTTAAGCAGACGTTGAAATGTGAAAAGTAAAATAATAAACATGTCAGATCAGTAACCATTTATTCTCTTAGTGCTATTCCAGTCATGCAGGAAAGGAATCATCAATACATTTTATTTTACAGACAGGCCGTATGAAACCTATAGCATTCCGAACCCAATCACATGTGATAAAGTGACAGACTTACAGCCAACACTACACTGCCAGACACGTCGCCGTAGCCAAATACAGATGAGATATATATGCTGAGATGTAGGAGTAGAACGAACCATGAACAATTTGTCTGCGCACTCTGCTGTGCAATGGTCATCCTGAGATAAAGTGAAGCAGATGGAAACTATTAAAATGGTGAGGTATTTGTAATCTTTGTTTAAAGGTTTTACAAAAAAAAAAAAAAACATAAAAAAATATATTCCAGGATGAAAGACGCTGATAAAAACAGACTTTGATGTATTTGCTGTTGAAGTACAAAACCTGTGTGAAAACCTTCTGGGAAACAGGTTGATAGGGTTGCTGCCAGAAATCAAAAAATCTGAAGCAAAATGAGTCACAGAAAATCAAAGCAATCTCTAATCTGCTCACCAAAGTGATTTCTTTCTTGCACAGATCTCCTGTTACTCACTTGAACTCGCACCACTTAGATCAGTTTAAACTGGATGATCTGAGCTGGACTGAATGGAAAAATAACAACAACAAACTTGAAGCTGATGTTGTTTTGGCACCTGTTACCTGCAATTTTAGCGCCGCTTGCTTTGCCGTAATATGTTTTCCACTGCAGAAGTAAAGAAAGTCTCAAAGGCAGCTAAATGGATGTTGGTGTGTGATGATTACTCTGGTAACCATGGAATTTGCATTCATGCATCGATTTGGCTTCACTTCTCAGTTAATATAACCCGGTTCTCTTCCAGTGTTTTTTTTACTGGATGGAGAGGGATGTCAGTGCCAGGATAATTTGGCCCTTTGTACATGATATCTGCCTTGTCATCCTTAAAAAATAATTGCAGCCGGTACAAATTCATCTTCATGTCAGTTTGATTTTTTTTTTTTCGTAGAAACATCTTTATGTTACAGTTTTTCCTCTTCTTGTCCTTCACACATCTGCTGCCCATCTCTTTTCCGTATCATCCCTTTATTTGGAAAAGGACTAACAACTTGTCTCCTTTTAAAATACACACATGCAGACGCCACATGCATTGTTAACATTTGTCCGTATCTTCTCACTGTTATCATTCCTTCTGCTATCTGACCCGGTGACAAACCCAATCAAAACGCGCAGGGAGAAGGAAAAATGAAAAGAGATGCAAGTGACGACTATAAAAACTAACAGAAGCAAGGCCCTAGATTGGTTCTTTCCATTACGCATGTAAACCCATTAAATCCCAGATGGTGACCCAGGCATGACACTCTTTGAATATACGGTATTTCTAACTCACGGTGCCAACGAATGCCAAGCAACAAACAGAAAGAAACCTTGAAACTGATCTTATTTCTTATTAGCAGTCTGGAGACAGTAAAGGGATAACTGTCAATCTTTTGGACCATAAAGTATTCCAGTAAAGCAGAAGCTGGAGCCAGTTGTCCCTGACGTTGCTGCCTGGTCACACAGCTTTAATAATATAATACCGTCACTTAATGAAACAAGCCGTTCCATGTGGTTCCAATAGGGCATGAATCAACTCTTCAAGGGCTGATGTCCACCACAGACAGAGTGATGCAGAACAGATAATCCTTTAACAGGTCTCCAAAACAAGCTCGCCCTTACATGAGATTTGTTCGGCTACACTGGCACTTTGGCAGCTCTTTTGGCGCCTTAATGAAGTAATCGGAAGCAAAAGTCATATGCATGACAGTTACAAATGTTGCTGCGGTCGTCGCGGCAGTCGAAAAACATTAAAAATGAAAAGATTATTGAGGAGCGGTTTGACAGTTGCTTATTTTCTTTCTTGCCGAGAGTTTGATGAGAAGGTTGATTCTCCTCCAAGCTAACACCTACCAGCACCTCTAAAGTTCACTAACTAAACACAGAGACTGTTTGATCATATAGCCAGCCCTTCAATGTGTACGTAGGTGCACCATTGGCTGATATGTGAATGGATGCGTCATACATTTTTATCTTTAAAAAGTAAAATCCACTTCATACCTTTTTACTATTTAAATGTTCTTTGTGTTCTACGATGAAGGACAAAACGCCGAAAAGCAGCCAATACCAATAAAGTTCTTCTTCATATTATAAGTGTTACTGGAGTTTTTGACTTTTGTAGCTTCATATTTAAGAGACAAGAGTGTTATCAATCCTTCCACGTAGCTCTCGCCAAGAAAGCGAATAAGCACATTTCTCAACCTGTGAACTATTTTGCTACAGGAAGATACATGATGTGACAGTTAGAATAATAAATAATGTGTTTGGCAGATTTTAGTTATATCAGGAGTCTTGTAAAGTGCCACGCTCGTACTGTATCAGCCTCTTTCACTAGATGCCAAACCCTAAACGAAGCACAGCAATGTTGAATCTATTAGTCGTCCCATCCACGTGTTTTAAAGCAGCTTTAGGGAGACAAACTATATAAGCAGATGCAGAGTAGAAGTATTGTTCCACTATATAAAGCATGAGCCGAGGCTGGGATCACTTCTGAATACAAATTTGCACCAATCTGTTTAAATCGAATTATCGTTTAAAAAATCAATGGTCAAGAAGCCATTTGTGATGTTTAATCAATATGCAGAGGCGAGCTGTGCTGCATAGTTGAAATAGCTTGAAGGTATGAATCAAACGGCTGCTACTGTGCAAAGCTGCGCGACCCTGCAAAAACCATTTCAGCGTCAGTGCTGGACCAGCTAGCTGTATATTTTCCACATTGTTGTCAGCAAAACTTGTTGACCTTCTTCAGTGTAAAAGCCATCTATCAGAATATGAACTCCCACTTTGACAGGTAAATCATCCACTGATGACCTTCAGCCAAAACCTGCTTCACTCATCATAAAAAGAAAAACAGTTTGATCATGGGTCTCTCTTTCACGGGAACCCACGCACTGACCTTGAGTTACTATAAGCCTCTGCGGTGTAACAGTATGCCGTCTTTGCCACCCGCCCAAAAGCAAACTTAAAACATCCTCGGCCTCTCATCATTTGGACACAAATTAAAGGACATGCTCAGTTAGCCTCAAATGAGGGGAGGTCTGAAATAAAGATGAAAAGTCATCGAGGGAGGACAAAATGTGAAAACCAGACGCAGATGACGAGTCGCAACAAAACAAACAGAAAGACGAAGTGGAGAAGAAGTGTTTTATTACTTCGGTCAACTTCTGATTTCATGTGCAGCAGAATCAATCCATTTTACCTGTGCACGTATACGATACACTGTAAATCAGCTCCACCTTTCAAGATCTTGAATCCGAAAGGACAAGTGTAGGAGCCCTGAGCATCTCGTAGTGTTTAAATAAAAAACACACGCATGCCTACAAGTGCTGCCAAAGAACCAGACAATTCAAACCACATGAGAACTAATTCACACACACACGCATGCATGCACACACGGTAACACAACTGCTCGTGATAAATCAGCTCCGCTGTACAACAGGATTCCACCAAATAGTGAAGAGTAGGCCTTAGGGAAAAAGGGGGTCCACATGTGTGATGCTCTCGCTGTGATTTCAGTTATTCCTCTTTCCTTCAGGGAATGGGAGATCAGGCAGAACTAATGGTGTTGCTGTGTGTTAGAGCTAAGATTAACTCCTACAACAACAGTGAACATCTGCCTGTATGCGGGATGTCTGGGGTTGAAAGAGGGACCGTGGACTTTAAATTTGATGCAGATATGGGTTGTTTGAAAGGGAGTGTATGGATCCTGTGTTGTCATGGAGATAAATGGCTTCTTGCTGACATTCACACGTTAAATCATTAGAAAGTGGCTTGGTTTTGGTTTTATAACTACACACACACACACACGCACACACACAGTGAGTGTGAGCTCATGGCTTACTTTTGCAGGGTGAGGCTGAGGTTGCCGGTGCAGCTCTTGATCTTGTTCTGGGCCTCCAGGTGGTTCATGCCCTCTGTGGCTACGCCGTCGATAGACAGGACCAAATCTCCGACAGCGATGCCACCTTTAGCCGCTTTCCCACCATCTGTCAGCTGCAGAAAGACAAAAACCACAAACAGCTTAAAATATCTGCAAAACCGGTAACATCACAGTCAGGATAATCCTGCGGGAGGGTGAGTCAAGGTGATGTGGGAAGTACGTTTTCGTCGCAGGATTTATGGATCCGTTCCATTACAGAAGCATTTGGACCAAGCTAATGAAAGACCTGGTTCTCGACCACATGATGGAGGGTCTACTGTACATTCACTGATGCGTGCCTAATAGCAGGAGTCTTCATCTTTGAGTTACCTTTTGTTTCTTCTTTATGACCTGCTGTCATACTGGGTTTACAGCTTGTTAGAGCAAAGAGAAAGGTTCAAAAGGTCTCTTAAGCATAGCAGATCACAGCCATAATTTAATCCCTGTGTCCAAATTCTCTACTGTATATATCCTTTTTTTTATTGAGAGTTGTTTAATGAACATTAGACAAAGATGTTTCTTTTATGTATTGACCATTTATTATAAGGCTACAGTATATGACCAAAAATGACATTTTAAAGACTTGTACACTGAAAATTAAATAAGATCAAGCAGCAGAACGCAGCAGAGAGAACTTGAACATAGATTTTTGTTTCTTTCCATATGTCAGGATTGCATGGAAAGTGATGCGGACCTTATTTAGAGTTTAGAGCCAAATTTCATTAAGAAAAGCCAGCGACAGTAATGCCTGCTTCTGTAAGCAAAAAACAAATCAGCTTATCTTGAAACACACTTTACTTTTACAGTGCAGATCAAGTTAAGTGAATCTAGTCCCAGTAAAACACAATTAGGCCCCTTACACTGTGTGCAAAATGCTGTTAAAAAGGTGACAAATAGCTAACGGGACGCTAAACGGTGTAGACACATACCAGTTTTATTAGCTTTAAGGAAACAGCAATTAGAAGCCAGACATCACTTAGTTTGCACACATCATGAAATATGCATACACTTCATTTCTCTTGTCTCTGGTCTTCAGTGTCATCCTTGATTTTTGAGGTATGCTTTAAATATCTGCATCTAAACAAAGTTTAATTGCTGCACTTCCAGTCTAGAGGCTGGTTAATTAGAAACAGATTCAAGCCACACAGAACAACTCGAGTTGAACAGGAGGGCTGGTTCTTAATACCAGCTCCACTGTTCAACATGGCTTCAACATGCACAAACGCTGGACTGCATTTATTCTGTTCTTGACAGTAATGTTAAATATATAATTATAATTACGCTGGAGGGACAACTGTAACATTTTCCACACCCGTAACTGCTCACGTTGTCCATCTATTTGGAAGAAACGCTGAACATATTTTGTAAACATGTGTTGGAGAACAGTTGCGAGGCAACTAAGCACTTAACCCACCACCAAAATAAAATACAATTAGATTAAATGTGTAATTATGTGATGAAAATGGTTTGTGTTCAAAATAGCTCTGTTTCCTAGGCCTGTTTCCTTCTTGGTCAAGTTCTGTGTTGTGGAAGTACATTTATGCAGGTGGGACAAATTATTCAGAATTATTTTTAATTATGAATAATGGTAACACAAATATAATGTTCTTGCTGATAGAAAAGTAGAACTTTGTTCAATATTTTATACAGACATTTTTTATTTGCTTCTCATTGATTAGCATCTATTAATGGGGAGTTTTTATTGTTGTCTTTAGCTCATAGTCACGTATTGTATTGTGGCAGCATGTGTCATATAAACCAGAGCCATTCTAATCAGAAGGCCGAGGCAGGACAGTGACAAATTTGGAAATGTGCGTAGGATGTTACGCACTGTATCTCTTGTCGTTTTCCCATGACGCCAAAGAGCTGAATCATTAAAACTATTTTCTTTCATAACAATTTATATGTTGCAATCCAATCAAAATTCAATGTGACGAATCAAATAGAAATGAATTTGGTTTTGTGTGTTTTGTTATAGTATTCATAAAATAGGACTTATCTACTGTTAAACTGGTACTGCTAACTTGCAGATGCTTTTGACCATTCTTGGTCACACAGAAGGTCTGAGTGTGTCCAAAGGGGAGTGAGGTCATTTGTTTCTTTAGACACCATGAAAAAGGACCACACAGACCACTTCACTGAACACACACACACACACACACACAGATCACTTATGTGGCTGTTCTCGTTGTGAAGTGTCTCTCTTACGCACCATCTTCTACACGAAAACACATTTCTGCTGAATGAGAAACGACAGTCAAGGATGGGAGAGCGTAATGTGGGTTTTTAGACGTCTTTAGTGCGTTACATCCCCCTCTGTGTCTGTTTCCTTTGCCCCTATCTTTGTCTTGTGCACACACACACACACACACACACACACACACACACACACACAAAGACAGACAGACACAG
This sequence comes from Protonibea diacanthus, assembly GCA_028641955.1. Classification (NCBI taxonomy): domain Eukaryota; kingdom Metazoa; phylum Chordata; class Actinopteri; family Sciaenidae; genus Protonibea; species Protonibea diacanthus. Next base: position 17,115,254 of record CM053985.1, on the reverse strand, counting down.
GCAGGGCTAATAAAAGAGGCTCTACACCCGGATTAGTGTTAAGGCTCTGTGGCCCCAACCTTTTATAGTCATATTAGCCCAACACACGCAACATCACTCACCACCACTCACAGCCACAGAGGGCAGGAAGAAGAGTAATGAGGGATTGACTTGACACTGATTAAAATTGCATGGATGGAAAGGAAGCGGGAAAGAAGAGGGAAAGGAGAAAACACCGCTACTGTGTACTTTAAATCTGTGGGCTCTTTATTCTGTGTACATTTTGACCTGTTTCAAGGGGTGTGTTCATGCTAACCACTCTGGCACCGTTATGGACCAAATGTTCAATTACATTTAACCTAATTAGTGCTGTCTTCCCGGCCTCTACACACAAAACTACTACCTTTCTCCTCGCAAACATACACAGAAACACTCATTCAATCTCTAAAACACTGCTATGTTTAAATAAGAGGCCCTACGACAGGCAGGAAATGAAAAATATTTTCAGTTTGTGTTATTTATGAGGATTGAATTGGTGTTATTTAACATGCATGACTTAATTCCATGTGAGTTTAAAGAAATTGCTCGTGCTCACAGGAAATCTGTTTTCAAAAGCAAACATTTGTTTTCAATCGCTGTGATTAAAAAGATTTCAGAGCGCAGCGTAGTTTCAATTTTCATATCAAAGAGGGGGCAACAAATCATCGTGAAAATGAGGAACAGAAATCTAAATAATCTGTCAAAGCCGAACCCTTCAAGTTTCCCAGGGTACAGTATTTGATTTATGGCTCTGTAGCTTTGGCCATGACAGAAAACAGCAGCTTCAACACTATGCACATATCGACTGGAATTGATAACACGCAGCACACACACACACGCACACACACACACACACATGCAGTGTTGTGTACATTCATGCTGTTTTATCAAGCACACTCTCTGACAGCAGCTGAGCTCAGTTCCAAATGTGCAGGGACGTCCATTAACATCTCACCACGACTTTTATTAATAACCCTCCAGGAATCTGCCCTTTGATGAACCACCACCACCATCCCTACAGACAACTAAAACAGATGAGAAAAGTTGACATTTTTTTCAAATTGTGACTAAGAACAGAAACTTCCCTCAACCTCAGCCCTGTCAGACTAGGACATGTTGGTCTTATAATTTGAATTTACACCAATGAGAACGCTGGCTAAGATAGCCATAAAAGCTTGTAATGAAATCCTTGTCATCAGGAAATATAAGAGTAAACCGTAGACTGTATTAAGAAAAATGGACGTAGTCTCTAGGACATCACTCATAGTTTTCTAAAGAGCCAACGTGAATGTCAGAGTGTGGTGACTCTCGCCATCACCATCTTGGCAGCGCCTGACTCTGTTGGCTAAATACGTAGCGCGTGGGTGGAGCTGAGGCGGGCCAAATGACGTCTGGTGACTGAAACCAGCCGTCTATGACGACACTGATCTGTCACTCAAAGCAGCTGTCGAGATTGGGAGAATTTGGCTATAAAGACCGTATTGTAGCTGTTTTTTTGCACCAGGCAGTAAAGAGAGTAAAGACTGAGTCACTTCTGGTGGCATCCACAAGTGGCTATTTGCGGAACTGCAGAATTTTGCTCCACTTGGAGTAGACCCAAAAATCCTGCTCTTAAGCTCTAATAAATTTGTTCTACATTGTGAACGAATGAGATGCCTGTGTTATTTAAAAGGTGTTGCTCTTAATAATAATGCAAACCAGCGCTCATAAACCAAGTGTAGCCTAAAACCATCTGCCTAGAAGTAGACAGACAAGCTGCGGAAAAATCATGGTTTGGATTAAAAAAAAAGTACTAAGTTAAGGCTGGAAAACATCTTGGTCTGGGTTAAAATGACATCAAATGACATTACAGTCACAATTATAAGCACGTGGTTAGGGTTAGAAATCTGTGTGCTCGTGGTTAAAAGGAAACAAAATGGGAAATGAACAGAGCCTTCCTGTAACAACGGTTTGTTAACCTATCCATCCTCCTCCCACTGTGGACCTTGTGGCTTTATAGCGATGTCAAACTACTTCCTCTGTCGCTCCTAAAAAACAGGAGTCATGACTCATCAGGGCATAATATGTTAAAGTCTGTGTTTTTCAACATACACTGCCTTTGTGTAAAATTCCTTTATGTTATCATACATTTCATGCAAAAGTGAAAGGGTCAACTTCGGCTCATGTCAACACATATTCAGAAGAATGAGAACAACACATGCAGCGTGTTAAAGACAGATAAACTTGCCATTATGCTCCCAGCAACATGATATTTCAACAAGTGCTTTGGAAAAAAAAATAGAAAGAAAGAAAAGAAAAAGAAATTGGGTTCCATCGTGGCAACAAAGGCTCAGTGAAGTGCTGAAACATTGTCTGGTTGAACATACACTGACCGGTTTGAGTGCTTTGAACAATGCCTGCCTTTCAGCACGAGGAGTGACAGAGATGACAGGCAGATGGTCCACATCACGCTATGATTGAAACGCTGAGAGCAGGAGACACAAATATCTAGACTGTTGCTTGAAACCTCAACATCCACAAAAGCTGCTTCCATATGCCAGCCTTCAGAAATATTATTCCACTTGCTGCTTAAGAGCCAGACATCCAGTGAGTTATCTTTTAGCGTGATCCCATGACACAGAAGGTTCCTGCGTTATATATTTGAATCCCACGTGGGAACAGAAAAATGGTCCTTGGGTAATATTTTTCTATCAATATAATTCTCATTGATCAAAAACATTACTGTTTATTGGCCGGCTCTTCGTTTTTCAACCGCAGCATGGACGTTAAAATGAAACGTGTGCAGGAGAACAGCACGACAGCTACGCTCCTCTGATCTCTTAGCAACAAAGTAAACAGCAAAATAACAACAACCAACAAAAAAAAAAAAAAAAAAAAAAGTTAGATGAAGAAGGACAGACAAAGTTCGAAGGGTGTGAGACAGAGTGGGAGAAATAGAAGAGCGAGTGAGATTTATGAAGGAGGCACTGAGACAGAGATGGAAAAAGTTAGCAGAGAGAGAGAGAAAAGGGGGAAGATTAAGAAAGTGCAGGAGACAGAAGCAACCGAGTTGGATGAGCCATCAGTATCACGTAGTAAACAACGTTTGGTTTGCAATTTATGCCCCTGAATGATGGGAACTAGGCGTTTATGTGAGAAGCATACCTGAAACAGGATCTAAAGTTCATCTGACAAAATCCTCCGCTCTTTTTCAGCTGTTACAAAGAGTGCATGTCATCTCTTCCATCTTTTGGCTGCAGCCCGATACCGGCAGACTGATTGCTTGAGGGTTAAAAGTCAAAAGTTTTTTGAAAATGATGATCAGATGAAAGAATCAAAAACACATTGCATTACTGAAACTTAGAAATGTACAGCACACGTTTGCTGCAAGCTTGTCATAGAGCAACGCAGACACCTGAAAAACGATTTACAGCACACGAGATTGCTATGCGTGATCCAACAATATAAAAGAGAAGAAGAAAGAAAAGAATACAACAGACTCGGATAGACGAGACAATAGTCCAACTGGGACTTTGAATCAATATAATGTTATACAGCAAGTTTTAAAGGGCCACAGCTCACTGGATCTCTCTAAGTGATTGAACATTCCTGTAACAGTATTTGCATGGTGTGTGTTTGCACATGCATGTGTATACCAATGCATACCCCGTACTGGCACACAAACACACAAATACTTTCAATCTAATGAAAGCATCTGAAAATAACTGTTGCTTTCCCCCTAAAGCTGTGTGTGCACCAGCGTCTACTAATCACTGCCTGACGTGTATGTTGCCTGCGACTCTAATAAGAAAAGGCTATATCAGATTGAGTTCCCATAGATAACACGCTGCAGCTCCAGCTGCCAAACCCACAAACACACATTGTACACATTAAATATAAAGGTTTGCACACGAGATTGAGAATCTGGCCAAGAGATACTAACAAGCAGCCTCCCAGTTCAAGCATAATCCAACTCAGATACAAGCTGATAAGTGAGATTCAGCTGCTTTCTCCTTATTTTATTATGTCCAAGAAGCGGAAACCAAATTGATCTGATATGAGCTTTCAAAGTCAAAGTCATTCACTAACAACGGCAGAGATAACGTCCATCAGGGTGCTGCGACGTCAGTGAAGTGCGTCCATTCGTAATCCCATGGATGAGTAGTTAAATAAAGACGAAATAAAAGCGCTGAGAGGTTACTGACAACATTCAGCGTTACTCGCCAAAAGGCACCGAGTAAATACTTGAGGTCTAACAAACATGTTGAATGCATTTGCTTCTTCTCAAACCTTTTTTCATCCATTCATCTTCTTCTTCCCAACTTTGGCACTTGCATTTCTGGGCGCTTTACTGCCACCAATACATCAATGGAACTGTCTGACACAAGTTGGCAGGAACGTGTTTAGCATTAAAGAGCCAAAAACTCTCAAAAACGGGGTATAGCTATAAGTCATTTTGGGAAAAACAAGATATCACTAACTGTGTAAGTAGTAGCAGTCATGGCAGGTCAAGGGAAAGTGTGCACAGCAACAAAAAATAAACTCTGACTCTGACTCTGCCACAGTAAACCTGCTGGGAAGCATTAAAAATGTCATATTTATGAGTTTCACAGCTTTAACGTGGTGAAGGGTGGATTTTTCCTTTACATGGAAATGAAGTGAGGGGTTACGGATGTAACATAGGGCTATGTTGTAAAAACAGAGTAATGCACACACAGGACCAAAATCAATGACTCCACATGACATTATTTTGTGGTGTAGAAGCTAACTGTACCTTGCTCAACCAAAAGTGAACAAGCCAGCATTCACAGCCAGACTCAATGATGTGATTGTCATGGTGCTCGGGGACTTAACATTGGCAGGGCTGGTGAACACACATTTAGGAATACAGCCACATGAACACAAGACCGGATTGTTCTTATTCCGTACAAACGCACAGTAAGTTAGTTGTGCGTCACAAATGTGTGGCACAGATTTACAGAGGCTGCAATTAATCCAAAAATGGTGGTTTTAAGTTACAGGTTATATCATGTTTAAGTTGTTTATGATGCGTCCTAATTGGAATGCTATAGTCAACATCTGAATTTGGCCAGAAAACATTAAAATGAGTTAGAGTAAGAATTATTTTCCTATATTCTGAAGAAATGAGGTGAGGTTTATTACTCGGTATGCTTTTAATTAAGTAGGATTGTAGCTCAGAGGGTGAGAAATTCATCCAGAGACTCCGGTAATAAAAACTACTTGAATGTTTCAAGGATTTCTGCTCACAGTGGCAGCTGAGCAAAACCTTAAACTGCACAGCAAACACAGCACCACATCCAAGCTTATCTATGGTATTTAGAAAGAACTACTTCTACTTTTTTTATTTGACATATAAACCATCCTCTTGTACTCCTACGTTACCTTCACTAGTTTGGTTCTTCTACTGCGCCAGTATAGGCGTGAGACTTCAGGGTCTAGAGTCCACTGCACAATGTCCAAACAAAGCATCAAGAGCAAAGAGTAAAAAGCCAGAGAGGAAAGATGATAGCTTCTGCTGTTACGCCAACAGATTTCTTGTCCTTCTACTGAACTCCGTACCCACATCCATTACAGTTTTATTTCTATCAGATTCTGTAGCCAACCAATACTGTTATGAATAAACATGATACCAGCCATGAAGCCAGTAGTCCTGGGAGGAAGGCAGAGGAGACATGGCGGAAATTAGCAGCTACTGTGGAAAATACATTATAGCTGTATTAAACAATAGGGTATTCAATTCTCTTCATTGTGAATTCACTGCAGTGCATGTTATGACCTGGCTGTACTTGTCTGCCAGGGTCATAAAAGTTTTCTGGCCTCAAATAATTCTGTTCATTCCAGTCAGACTAAAACTTTAAAAATGTGTGCTACTCAAATTAAGAAAAGGATAAATTGTGCAGGTGTGTTGTGTCACGTATTTTTAGGGATTTTTCTTTCAGTATCTTCACGCCCTGTAATTGATGAAAGCCTTCACATGGTTTGGTTACTCCCTAAAATGAATCACTGTAAGTTATTCCAAGATCTTAACTGAAGTAAATTATAACTCAACACTGCTAAAACAGATATACACAAAAAAAAAGTTGCAAAGCTTTTTGACTGATGAAAGTATTTAAGGTGTGAGTTTCTTTTTAGTGTGGTTCCTGTATTGGCATGTGTGACACTGAGGGCTTTTTACGCCGGATTAGTCAGCCCATTACAGGCGAAGACAGAAAAGCCTTCGTTGAGGTCACCAGTAGGAACACATAACTCTAAACATGCAACGTGGAGGGATGAGAGTACTTCCAAAAAAGTAATCCCCACATTTTCTCACAATTCATCACTAGCATAATGGTGCAAACCAAACTCACAAGCGCTTGTAAATAACTTGCGAGTAATAAAAGAACAGTGACATTTCAAAATGGCTCAAGAGCCAGACGAGTGTAAGACAAATTGTCAAGTGCTGCGAATGCGGGAAAAGTCAAGTCTGTTACGTTATCCAAATACAACAAGTCTGCCTTTACAAACACACACACATAAGCACTGACAGATTGATTTATGCGAGAGGAAATAATAAGTTGTTGATTCAGGCTCTGGGACTATTTCACCAAGATAAATAGATACTCAGAAGGAATCCTGGGACTTGTGTGATTAAGATCGATTTAAGTGTTATTAAGTCAAATTGAGAAACTGTCATCTGGCGCTGGTCTGGTATGAAAGGTTAAGACACAGAAACCCGTGATGCAACGTGCCTGTGAGAGAAAGAAATAGAGGTAGAAGGACAGCGACTAAATCTATACCGTCTTTTAAATAGACCCACCGCTGTGGTCAGTTGTTATTATCTCCTTTTGTAAAGCATCTCTGGGGAGGCAGCCATTGCTGATGCAGTTCCAGGAACCGCATTCTTCCTCGAAAAGGTTTTAATATAGATTAGCTGTCCATTCATCTGGCCGTTGTCACAGCACAAACTTTATCATGTGCGATTACCGATTCTTCAAAACCTGTTTTTATCTTTGCAGACATATCTATATAAAGCTCTAGAGGAAGGTTTTTTCCAGTGCTGACATTCAGTGGCATTATTACAGACTAAGCATAGAACAGAATGCAAATATAATCAAATTTTTATAAAAAAGTATATATAAAAACAAACTTAACATCTAAAATGTTTTACTACTATCTACATATACATGATTTAAGCAACTATAAGAGAAATAAATGGACTTCCAGTCTTCAACTGACCTATCCTGCCAGGTTGTAATGCAGTTTAATGGACACTCAAATACCCAACATGCACTCTGGCCAATGTTCATCACAGACCCAGGAGATCTTAAAACAGGGGTACACATCCCAGACCAGTACTGTATGTGAGCGGGTGTGGTCACGGGAGCTGACCTGTGACATGATGCGTCTATTCTCGGAAACCTAATGCACATGCTCCCCTGGGCTGCCTTCCCTTAAATTATCTTAGCAGTGGGTCCTGTAAATGGGCTGCCCTCAGAAAGGTTTAAATATTGATTTGCTGTGTTATAAATTTAACTGGGAAGAAGGAGACAGCTATTTTCCATCTCTGCACAAGAGGGACCTTGTTCTTGAAAGTCCTTTGATCTGTAAAACAAGTAAATGGATTTCACAATAAATGGTTTTAATGAGGATTAACAGTAACTGGGTGCTTCTGCAGGCTATTTTCTGCTGCATATCCATTAAATGGTTGCTTAACCAAAAGTTTTGTGCTTTTAGAGGTAATGTGTTACCAAACTAACTAACTAACTCTTTAAGCCTTTCAACAGCCACTTGATCCTTACCTACAGGTATGTGTGAAATCATCTCAATAAGAGCATGCATATTAGCCTCGACTCAACACTGTCCAGCTGTTTTGATGTTGCAGTGTATATAGAGTTTTTTGGGAACCCTGCTTGACTAATGCAGGATAGGTTCAGATAAGGCTGGCTTAAATACTTGAGGAGCACTTAGCAACTGGTCTCTTTCACACTGTCGGCTTTTGTTAAAAATCCTTTTCCTTTCTACTCCAAATATCTCCTTTTATGGACTATGTCAAACAGGAATGCTGTGGTAAAAAGTTTCATTGGCACTTTGAGAAGGAGCACCGTCAATCTTGGTCCATTATAAAACTAATAAAAACCGAAAAAGAAACAAAGACAGAAAGAAAGAAAGAAAGAAAGAAAGAAAGAAAGAAAGAAAGAAAGAAAGAAAGAAAGAAAGAAAGAAAGAAAGAAAAAAGAAGTGGTGAGAACAATTTGCAAAAACAGGAGTCGCTGGGTAGACAGGCTGGGATGAACAGTTGTGGCTACAGCGACTCAACCTTATGATGCAATACCGGGACAATGTGATAATACCGTGGCTACGACTTGTGCCATAAACGAAACACACAGTATATTCACATATGTATAGAGCTTAGCAACAGCTGCTGTTAGAGTGAGTGTGGTTTGGCAGTAGTGTTGCATTCTCTAATAACCCCTATTCTGTGGTTCCTTCTTAGAACCAACTCTATGGTTAGACTGGCCGAGAGCAATCTGTTTGTGTGTGTGTGTGTGTGTGTGTGGGCATGTGTGTGTCTGTGATTAGCGGTCAGAAGCACTACCCTTCATCGCCATAAAGTGGGTTTTAATAGATCGGGTAAGATTAGGGCTTGATTCTTGTATCTAGACTGAGCTATATTGTTTGTGAGTCACGTCTTACATAAGATCTAATAGCCAGACAGAGACGTACAGAGAGAGAGAGAGAGGGGGGAAAACATATAAGGGATGGAAGCATGATAAGAATGAGCAGAGGAGGGAGACACATCTAGACAGATGATCTGTTGAGTGACATCATATGTCTGTGCCACATAGACTGGTTGTCATCAGCCCCCAAGTCACCCTAAGGTCTCTGTATACATTGCGTGAATTCATTCCCATGCACTGCATATCAATATCACCTTGCATTCAGTCACATGGCCCCCGCTCTCTTCCTCTGCTAATCTACATTTATCTTCTCTTAGAAGCCGAAAGATAAATAATGGCCACCCTGCACTCAGTTTAAGTCTTCCCAAATCATACGATGGGCATTTTTTTCTCATCAAATGACATTTTGAGATTTTTACGTTGAAAAAAATACAATGGTGAATTTGATTGGCCGAAGTTTTTATTTCAAGAAACCACTAATAGTAGACTGTAACAGAAATAGAAAAACTGCATAAGATATTCTTTTATTCCTGTTTCACGGTGACTGATACATTAAAGAAATATTGACTTGCCGGAGATGAAATTCTGACCTCATTCTAATCTGGAATTACCCATAAATACAAAAGCACATTAAATCATATTATCCATTTACTGTACACTTCATGGTCTTCAGCAGACCTAACTAACATTTAGTATATCAGCACCCAAAACTGCATCAGTACTTACTCACACTCCTGCCAACGTCTTGAAACCTCAAACCATATAACTGTCATTGTGATACTGCAGTAAAGGTCAGAGTGGGCTGCTGAGACAATTATAGTTTAGTTACTGCCAACTTCTCTGGGAATAAAAAAAAAACCCTTCACTGACCAACACGAACATCATTTATTTTATTTTATTTTATTTGCATGAATTAGATCACATTTTTTTGCAGTGCAGAATTTTATTTCTCTGAATTTGTTTGTCTTTTTTCAGATGTGACAGCATCCACTTGTCATAATTTTAGTTTGTGTATACAAAGTTGTTTTTGTGTAATTTTAGCTTGTCTCTGTTTCTTCTTCTGTTTTCTGTCTGTCATTTTTATTTTCTTTCAGTTACTCAGTCTTCCATCATTTTGAGCCCATTTTGCACACACTCACAGACACAAACACACACACAAACACACAACTGTGGTAAAAAAAAAATCACATGGCTTTAGTTAGTGGGAAAAGTATCACATCCAAAGTAATAACACAAACATGGCAACCCAAAGCGGCCCCAAGGGGGATTGGCACAGGACCTGGCAAGCCATTCATCATCAGTTTCATGTTGCCATAAGTCTGTGCACTGCCAGCGTTTGTGATTTGTGTTACAGTACGTGCGCGCGTGCACGCCCTGCGTGTGCGTCTGTGGGCGCAGCATGTTATGTGTCGCTGCGTTTGTGTGCGTGCCAATGAATTGCACCTGCAACAGAACAGAAGCGAACTTAGAGAATGATTTATCATGTTTCAGGATCAAACTATAAATAAACTGTTGAAGATGTGTGAATTTCAATGTGTGAATGAACTGCAGACTGAGAGGGCAACAAGAGGTAACGTTAGGAGCAGACACTGAAAGGCACTGAAACCAAGGGACCATCAAGTTACTTGTTCAAGCAGAGGGACTGAGGCCAAGATCTGTGTGCCAGACCTTTGATTGCTGCACTTTCACTACAGACAGTGAAGTGGAATGCATAGAGAGCGAGAAAAGGTTTCCTGTGTGGTCAATACATGACAGATGGCATATGATTCAGTTGAGCTATCGCAAGTGTGGCGGTGGGGGCTGAGGCAAGGAGACAAGTGAAAGATGGAGAGGTGGATGAGGGGGGGGAAAGAGGGGAAGGCATAAAGCATGGAAATCAGTTTCCATTTTTTTTTAATTACTTATCGGACATATGGCATTGCTGGGATGCCATTCATACAGCTGCACTGTGATGAACGAGTGTATGTACGCGCGTGTGGAGATAAAACAGGGACGTCTGGTTTTATCATATAGTAGATAATACTAAAAAGTGTGTTGGAGTAGACCTATCATCATCTCTTTGAGTCTGTGTCCACATTTGTGTGTGTGTGCGTTTCTAGTCTTACCCTGGAGATGGTGAGAGGCATGTTGAAGTCCTTCCCCCCCTGCAGCCTGAAGCCCCAGGGGGCAGGGCCTGCAAGAGTGGCGCTGTAGTTGCTGCTCATGGTCTCCTCGACGATGTTCGATGTCGATGGGGGATGCTGATGGCAGGGAAATGTGCCGTAGATCAGGTGGTAGTAGTGTTGTCACTGGGTTTTGATGACGGGCAAGATTTCTGGTCAGAAACTCCTTTTTAAGATGTTGTTCCAAGATCTGAGGGATGATATGAAAGAAAAGCATACATTTGATTTATTACTGTATGGCTGCACAGGACAAAAGGAAGTGAGAAGACAGATTTAGTGATGGATGTTTGAAAGAGGAACAAGAAGGGGCAAGAGGAGGGGACAAGAAGCGAAGAAGTGGAGTTATTTGAACAAAATATATAAAAATATATAAACACACTCATGCAAAATTTCTCTTACTATACCAGAGCATGCTTTAGTAGCATTAAAGACTTACAATACCCCCCAGGAAACCCTCACCAGAGACAATTACACAGCTAACATTAATATAATTGAGCTACTTTCCTACAATTTACTGCTATCATTATGTGGATGGAAAGGCTTTACCTCTTTAATGGAAATTCCAGAGAGTAAAATAATTCCTTTACAGGCAGGTAGACAATGTAATCCCTAGTTTCCCCTGGACTATCCCCTTCCCAGCAAACACACTGTGTGTGTGTGAGAGAGGTAGAGAGGGATGCAATGCTCTTATATACCAGCTAATGACAGAGGGGAGGGGAAAGGTGGAGGAGGGGAGAGAAGCAGAGGGAGGCGAGAGGAAGAACGGGGAGAGGTTACGTTGGGAGGAGAGAGGGAGGAGAAAGAGGAGGGGTATCGCCCATGGGTGGAGTGAGCGTAACACAGAAGAGGAGGAGAAATGAAGGAGATATGAAGGGGGAGATTAAGGGATGGGAGGAGACAACACTCAGAAAAAAAAAATAGAAGAAAAGGGGGGTGAACGGGGGGGGGGGGATTAAGGAATAGAGAGTGGGAGCACAGCACACAGAAAAAAATGACAAGGGGGGGGAGAGGAGGCATGGGAGAGGGGACGGTTTATCTTTCATCTGGATATTTTGGGAACATAGACTCAGTGTTGGAGGCTGCTTCATTTAACGTGGAGCCATCCGTAACTAGATCATGACCCGAAAAACACATCGCAAAGGCTTCAATTAAAAGGTCTCTTAAAGGTTACCTTTACTGGGGTAATGATGACCAGATATGAGATCAGGATCACCTTGTTTAACTCCTGTAACGTGGTTGTTGCACTGATGCCCCAACTACGCAACTGCACAACCGAAAGAACATTTTGGAAAGCCTCTACCTCTCCCTCGTTAAAGTTAAAGATCTAAGCATAACCAGTGAAGTCACCTCTGTCTCCATTTCTGTACATTTTGCTATGGTGATACAATTTTTTTGTTTTAAATAGAAATCTGCATATAAATGCAAACTCCAAAGGCAAGGGTCAAGGTTTGGAAGCATTCTGGTTTCCATTTGTCGTCCGAATAGTACTGACCAATAGCATGCGCATACACAGTCCACGTAGAAACCAAAAGAGGTGGAATGTGTTGGCCGAGATGCAACCTCGGAAGACATCGGCTATCGTCTGACAAGGATTTAGCATTCGTACGCAAATATCTGTTTATGGATTCTCGCGTCTCAAGTTGCCCATTGGATTGTAAACAATGAGTGGCGCAAAGAAGAGGAAGTCTTTGCCTGGATATCCACTTGCTATACCGGAGTCCTGATACACTGGGCTGTTGCCCCCAGAGGCTAAATCATAGCCAAACTACTGCAGAGATTTGGTACATAAGCAATCTAGTGCCTAAGTGCAACACCATCATTTCCATTTGTTTATTTATCAGTTTCCTCATTATTTATGTCCAGAGAGCTAGCAGTTCTTCATCCTCTGCACTTCATCACTGGCTTATATCCATCCCCTCTTTCCAGGCCAGACAGATCAGCTTTGTATAGACTGATATAAGAGTGGTTCAATTAAACACTCATCCCATTTCTTTCTTGGCCCTGACCACACACACACACACACAGACAGTACATCTTGCCAAGTCATAGCACTACACTGTTTTCGCTGCAGTGGTGATTATAGGAGCCTGATGAGCTCACAGACAAAATACTAATTTCCCATAATAATATGAAAGAGGAGATGGAGAGCGGAAGCTTGATAAAAAAAAGTTGGACATGAACTTAGAGGAGAGAAAGGTGGCTGGACGATCTTCAAGACAGATAAAAACAAAGACATGCAGAGAGAGGAAGTGCACATAGGGCTGAGATGGGGAAGGAAGCAGGATAACCTTTGACCTTTGCACCATTAAGCAAGCTGAATATTACATTTAACCTGCCTCTCACACACTGCTAAAGATAACATCATGATGGATGCGCCGTGTGCGAAGATTAAATACTCCATTCATAGCCATTCATATAAACACAGGATGCTCTTCATTAGCCTTCTAATGAAGGTTCCCACAGTGTGTCTAACACAGAGAGAGCAACACTTCTCCAGCACAGCCAGGTTTAACAATAGCACAGCAAATCCTGGGAGGAGCAGACACGGTAGAGTCATTAACCCTGTTTCCGCTGCAGAGCTGAGGGGGTCTTGATGGGGTTAGAGCTAACTTAAATTTTACAGCAAATGTTAATTACAAAAGGCGCAGTGTTTAAGCTATTGCACAGATGGTTGCTCATTCCTCTCGTTAAAAATGGACTAAAAGCATCTTTATATGGAGAGATGACATGGATAGTGACTGAGCCCTCGTTTGATGCTATGGTGAACACCATGGGATCCAGACTTCCTCAGACCTGCAGGCCTGTGTAGAAACCAGCAGTCACTGTTGTTCATTAAGGTCATTAAAAACAATGCATGCTGCCGGTTAGTTAATCGTTGTTTATACGTCGTATCCTGCTACAACCGGCCACAACAACAGTTAACGTGACATTTTATTTTTTCTTTCCTTTCGACACAGGACGCCACATTAAACACTGTATGCCTACGGTCAGGTGTCCAAGGTAAACAGAGAACAACAGGAAATCAGGTGTGGACGGAGTAAGAGAGAAAATAAGAAGAGACAGAGAGAGGAGGGTGATATGCTAAGACGACACTGAGGTTGGGTTAACTATATGAAATTCATATGTGTTTATATAGGCAAATTATAAAAGTGAGGGGAAAAAGACAACAGGGAACTATTCAGTTAAGGTAAGAAGCAGATCATGGTGATGAAAAATAGATTATTCTTGAGGTATGACTAATATTTGGCAACTTAAATACTGGGTCAACATTTGGAAATAATTAAAATTAAAGGAACCCAAGATTGGCTGCTCAAAAGTCATCCACCACTCCGACCTCCACATCCAAGTTTTGAGGAGTGACATCAAGCTATAAAGTGGACCATATGCACAGATAGTCTCCACAGAAGGCTTAAACCTCTAAGCCCAGATTCTTTGTAATTCTTTTTATGGCTTTGATTATGATTATTGAAACTGTCCTACTGAGATAATACCATTCCAATTACACTCACGCTAATGCTGTTTGACCTGCTCGAATCCACTTTAAACAAACAATCTCACAGTGTAAACCTTGGCTGCTACGCTTTCTCACAGGATCACGTAATTATTTCAAGAGAGCTGTACACAAAAAAATAGTTTTGGGATGATCATTTAAAACCAGGTGTATTTAGAGAGCGTCTGAAAGACGAAAAAGGTCCTGCAGGGTTTGGAAAAGTTGTCTACCTGATTTGGATACGAATGAAACAACCGTCCAAGTAAAAATCAAATGATTTGATCAAAGTATGGAGTGATAAATGAAAAAATAACTGTAAAATGCGTTTGGTCATGTTTCAACGTTCCATTCCCATGTGACACAAGCTCTGTTTTGAGTCCCATGAAGATATAATTTCTAAAATATGGGCTCTCCCATGGGTCCACCAGTCAATTTCACTGTTTTAATACATTTGATCAATTGCTTGTATTGTCAAAAATGGCCAGTGGCCAAACACTGTAACAGAGAGAACAAAGGAGGTTTGTGGGCCACAGGATAATGATATCAAACACTAACAATAGAGAGTGTGCTATAGTGGGAAACCTCAGACACCCTGCCAATCCTTTGTTCCGTCAAATGGTCTATTCCAGTCCCCATATGCTCACCCATCCACATGCTTAATGATCACAGCTTAGCAGCCCCCCCCCAGCCAAACACACATGCTCAGAAACACACAGAGACGAGCTCTACCCCTTAATGGTATGATAATCTGGCCCTCTAAATGACATTTAATGCATCGTCCACGTGAATAAAAGGGAGACACCCGCCCCCTACTCCGCCAGCTGCCCCCACACACACACACACACACACACACACACACACACGTGGAGGGACACGCTCTTGTGTGTAAATCATGTGTTTTAGGTCAAAACTGAAGACAACAGCTGTGGTCTGAATGACATTAATTTTAAATTAGTTTGAAATAATCTTACTGAACTCCCAGGTGTTAATGTCCCTAACTGTCTGCAGACAGCGGGTTTGATTATTTAGTAAACCTTCCCAGTACAAACTGTGCTAAAAAGTACAAGTTATATAATGTTGCAAGCATGATGATTCTGCGTGGTCAGGTCATAACAAAGCAAACGTACACTGATATAAATAACCTTGGGGAGGCAGTTTTGTTTAGTGGAAAAATAAAAGAGTGGAAATTGTAGGTATTTTCCTGTCTCCTTCAGTTAGACTGATGCACTTGGAGGAAAAGGGCAACACGCCAGTCTAAATAACCTACAGCGAGAAGAAGACACACGTAACAAAAAACACGACTTGCACGTACAGGTGGACAGACACTTTTGTTCAGGTGGACAGACAAATACACGTGAGGTTGTTTACATAGGGGAGAGTATTTGTCTGCCGGTCATCTAATCAGTCTGACCCCTCCAGACTGATATAAGCCTAACTAATCCCCCAACCTATCTCTGTAAATACTGCACAGTTAGGGGTAGGGTTAGTGCAGCAGCCGTGTCTTTCCGAGGTTTTCGCTAGAGGAGCTGGTAAAATGCTTCCTGTCGAGGGATTAAATTCACAGGATGAACATGAGCTGGCCAAACCAGTAATGGTCGTAGTCTACCCAGATAAGTTGTGATGAAGGCTTGTTAGCCAAATGGATTCTGGTGGGCATGCGGAGACACCAGACAGACGAACACTTGGAAGTTATATAGACCCAGTTTCCGCAATTACCTGTTCTTGCGTGAAAATATATAAAAACAGATATGAGCATAGATTACTTTTCCATAGCTCTGGTCAAGGAGTTCTTTGTGGCATAGGTTTCTATGCAAGCATATGGAATCAAATCTGTCAGCAATCCAAACTTTTGATTTGATTTGAACTCTCTCCTAGGTTGTAACTGTCCAAACTTTAATTTACGTAATAACTCACCAGTTATTTGTAAGATTCACATTTTATACAGAAATACTAAAAGCATGCCTGGAGTCCAGAGATGAGCTTAACCCGTATCGTCTGTCTGAGCTCAGTCACTGTTTATAACTGCTCGCTTTCACAGTGGAAAATATTCCTCCCTGTTTGCCAGCCAACCAGGCAGACATAGATAGACGGACAAGCACACTGGGAGACAGATAGCTCAGCCCACGATTGTCCACCCTAAGAAAGATAAACTGAGAGAAATCTGGCCACACAGAGACATGAAGGCACAGGTGCACACACGTTCCAAGACCACAAACGTCCAAACAAGTGCTTAATGTTTTGAGTCAAGTCTGGGTCAGTCAAATAGGGGCATTTTAAAAGCCATGTGTAATGTTGCCTCTGAGACACACACACACACGCCTTTCAAAGAGACCATCCACCACTTAAGACTTTTGGGATCAGCTGCTCTCAAGCGTTCCTTCCACCCCCTTTTTGGAAGCACGGTAATAAATGCTCACCCATCCTTTTTTTGCCACACCACCCTCAGGCATACATTTCCATTTTTACACAATGAATCCAAATCTAATGAGAAGATTGTCATGAACTTTAATGAGTGCATTCATGCTCCCCAGGGGATGAACTCTGACCTTTTCCTTTAGCAGCATGTAGATTACATTAATCGCACCACAACTGGAAAGACATTGCCTGATACCAGACAGATTGTCACACCATTACAATCTGTTACATTGCCCCCATATAACCAATTTCAGTTGACGAGGGAGACCAGCGTCTGAATCTAACATTGCTGTTTCATGTTATGATGGCAGATCAGCATCAATCAACTCTGTGAAGTGCACAGATTAAAAGATCTGGACCCAAGAAAGGTCAGGCAGTAAAATTATCTCTGCTTTGTTTGCACAGATAAACTGTGGGTTGTAACAAACACTGCAGCTGCTAGGAACACTAGCAGGTTCTGTGTCCCAGTCCCACACTGCAGAACAACTTGTGTTGACACAAAGACTGCCCAGTAAAGGTCGCTGGCTCAAGTTATCAGTCAAACCGTTCCGTCAGCCAAATCTCTGCCACTTTCTGTATCATTGTGCACAGATCCACACAGAAGCAACACCATGTCAGGCTCTACACTTATTTAGGAGGAGTTATAGTGATGGAGGGCAGCGAGATTTGTTTCTGTACTCTGCTCCGACACTGTCTGTTCATTCATCAAAACTACTTTTGAAGCAGATGCTGGTAAAACCTCCTCTACAGCCACTGCACACTGTGATTGACTTTTCTGCTGACAGCACTCTCAGCAGCTCGGCGGTTTCTCTGGCAGTATGGAAATCTGATATTTTCACATTACAGATGGTGGACAAAAATAAAAAAGTAAAACATGAGTCTCACAGGTACAACATGAGACTCGGGAAGACTGCTATGCACTTGTGCTGATCTAACCCTAACAGGGCATTCCTCACTCAGCATGTGTTGACACTGAAACAAATGACAAAATGAAGTAACTCAGAAATGACAGTATGCACATGGCTGTTCCTGAGGTTTTGCGTGCAGTGTTTATGGACACTTTCCCTCCCCATTGCGATGTAAAGAATGGAACCAGCTACTTACAGCTGGAAAAATTCAAACAAATTGCAGGCAGTGGAGAGACAGCTCCAGGAACATCTTGGAAAACAAAAATTGAATTATTAAATCCTTGGAAAAACATTTTGCTTTCTGGTCTTCAAGTTTCCAAATTTACAGCTGGCAGAAGCTTTCCAAGATTGTGGCATGATTGACGTCTGTTGGCACACATCTCGTATAATTTCCTGTATACAAAATAGTCTTTTTTTTTTTTTACGTATACTAACTGCCAAAACTACATGGCGATTAGAGCACATTTTATAGTGTTAGTGTAGTATATATAGTGTATAATTCGGGCTAAACTGTAGTCTGGTTTGGAGTTAAGAAATATCATTCAAACTATGGCAGCATGACTAATATAACTATTTCCTCTGATACAGCTCATAATCCCCTGTAATATCATCTGTAACGAGCGCTGATTATGTCAGAGATATTCTTGTGTGGGATACTGCCTACAGACTTCTGACTTGACAACTTGTAATAACTCTTTGTGATAGATATGCCTCATTCAGACTGCACATACTATATCAGCCTCCGGGTCATGGCACAGGTTTTGGAGGATAATGAATTATGCATGGATGGTGTGCTTCATATCCGTTTTTGGCAAATGTGCACCCATAAACCCAGTAGCATAAACAAGAGGAAACACCACAGACACACACACCACATTTTTGTTCCTCTAAGCAGACTCCGATGCTTTCTAGTAGACAGCAGCTGTCCTGTGTTGACTTCAGGAACAGAGGTGAAGTAGAGCAGATAAGATGCTCACACGATGATGGGAAAAAGAGAAGAAAGTGATGCCAAAGAACTATGAAAGGCAAATGAAACATGTCTCATATGAACCTAAAGTTATATTATATCAAGTGCCATACTTTGTGTTACTGTGTGTGTGTGTGTGTGTGTGTGTGTGTGTGTGTGTACACTGGCTGTTACAGCCCATATATCAGTGACCAGAGGCAGAGCTTTAGTATCAGCAGAGTCTCAAGGGAAGATCAAAGCATCTGCTCCATTCAGCACAGACTAAAGCTCGACCAAACGTCAATACTACCCGCTCCCAGACACACACTCTCCCTACACACACCCCCAACACCACCACCTTTCTCTTACATGTAGAGCTATAGTGTAATGAACTGTTTTCATGCTTTCTTTCACATAATTTAACATTTTTAATATCATTTCCTAATATGGCCTAATGTTACTTACAATTTATCTTCTACCATGATTTTTTTTTTTTTTTTTTTTTTACTTTTTGATATTGTTACAACAGCACAAAATGTGTAACACTGGTTTAAACAAATATGTACCATAAGAAAGAGACTTCATGGCAGTGATTGCCACAATAAATTAACAGGTTTTAAACCTTTTTGTAAAATAAATAAATACATAAATAAAAAATATTATACTTGCTACATATATTTAAAATGTACATTCACCAGTTAGCACCAAACGACTAATACAGCCTTGCATAGCTACAATACCTCAGCTTCTTTAATACTTTAATATGTCATTTTGTGATAAAAGTCACCAAACACAAAAGTTGATAAATATGATAAATATGAGATTGAAAATAAACTACAAAAACTAGCATTCAGCGTGGGTTGAGCAGGTGTTACTCACCGTGTGGTCGTGCAGTGTCTCGCTCTGTGTCCTCCCTGGAGTCCTGGGACAATTTATCTGACATCCTGAGCCCTACATACTGAGCCCTTTGTCAGAGAGGTCCCTCAGTAATGGAGCAACGTCATTACGCACTCATCCGGAGAGCGGCTACAACACGGAGTGAAATAAATCTTGATAACAAAAATCCTTTAGAAAATCTTTATTCAGTAAATCTTCAGTATTGCCAAGCGCAGTTATCATGTTAGGATGGGTTTAAAACAATCTTACACACAGTTACACAAGAATGATATGAAGTTATATGCATTCATTTATGAATATGCACCACCAGATATAGTCCAGATAAACTAAGTGTGGGCGGGGTCTGTCAACTATAGAGCATGAGGAGCTTGTCATATTAAAAGTGGCCGCATCCGTCCGCATAAAGGCTCCTTCCAGGTATGACTTACATCACAGGCCTGTTATGCTTGTTAACTGGTTAGTATGTATCTCCAGTTTCAGCTGGGAGCAGCCTTGGTTTCACTGTACGAGCTTTTGCTTCCCTGCATGGTGATGTAATCTCTCTCCTTTAGACACACGCGCAGTTACACATATATGCACATGCCATACGTCTGTCGTGAAGCTGTGACGTGTGAACAGAAAAGCAATGAGAGGATCAGATCGTTTGACTGAATGGCTGAGGTTTGGCATCACACAGATTTTTAAAGAGACATGTTTGATACAGATGAGAAGTAATCTCCAAAATAACCAAAGTCCTTACTAGAACAATATTAGTACAATTATACTGTAGCCCATAATAGCTGATAATATATAATATATAATATCGTCTAAGTCCTGTTAACTGTAGCTGTCTGGATGTTTGGGATAGCAGGTGCATCTTAAATGAAGAACTTACAGTATTTTCTTACTACATGAGTTTAAATTAATGTGAATGTGGCTCATTCCTTTCTAAAAAAGAAAGCAAGAAAGAAAGCAAGAAAGAAAGAAAGAAAGAAAGAAAGAAAGAAGACATTCCATATCGTTAAGTCATAGCAGAGAAATATGATTCACTGCATCCCTCTAGTGGCTATTTACTGTCATTATACATGAAATACAGTCCATAATGCGTACTACTCTCTAATGTAGTTGTGGGTTGTAGCAGGGATCATCTTAATCTTGAGCCATTATTTTCTCCCTAATAATAGAAAATTTTCATGGCAGACATTTTTAGGAGCACAGGAGTAAAAGCTCCTTCAGATGGCCAAGATGAACTGTATCAGAGACCTGGAAATGGTATTTAACTGAAATATATACATTATTAAAGGTGGGGTGAGTGGTTCTGGAGAAATTCATTACCTTGACAAATATCACGATATAGTGCAAACAATGACACAGCATGTAATGTAACCACTGTTAACAATGCTGTGGGTTTGCAAACTGTGGGACATGAGCAGCATGGAAACATATTTATCCAAGTTATTGTGGGTAAATAAAAATTACAGTATTGATTATAACATCATTTATTAAAAGTCTTAAGGCAATATTTTGTATCAATTATTGTTATCATTTAAAACTGTTTCATTTGTAAACAGTGGAAAACTCACCTCGTCTGTCTGTTTTCACCAGTAGATGGCAGTAGCAGCTTTGTTATGTTAGCTTAGCCCAGTCTGAACCTTGAGCCGTGTTGATAGCAGCCAATAAGAAGACTGCGTTCTCCAGTATTTATTAAAAGGTTAGGTTGTCCTGTAACAAACATGTTGTGTGTTCTCGTGTCAGGTGGGTTCACAATGTTTAATCAGTACATGAAGCAACATTTCTTCACCATTGTTGCCACATATCGTTTCTAACTAGGACCAAGATGCACAAGTATCAAATGTTAAAACACAGATGATACAGACAAATTTGAATCAAGCAAACTTGTCACATTGGCCTTTTAGAGCTCCTTCTGTTCTCAGTAACTGGTACTGTGTGTTTCAAATTGGTCGTACTAGAAAGGTTGCCATAATTAGAAATAGGAATAATTAGTTATGTTGGGAATAGGAGTTCACATTCATGGACTAGAGGGTGTATGAAAGGATAGATTTTATTTTTTAAGTGCAATAAATTGACATTTCGAAAACAAGGTTTTCAGTAAACATCTTTGGTAATATGTGAAAATAAATCTACTTTACTGGTGCTTCCCATTGGAATAGTGAGGCACACACAACAACACTGTAGCATTCACAAGCAACAAAAGCAGTACATCTTTATGGATTTCTTTATGTAAAGGAAAAGTTTAAGGGAACAGCATTTGTCACAAAGCACAGTGTCAAAATAATGAGCAAGACATTTTAGAAGTCACCACAAAGAAAATGTAAAAAAGTTTACTGTTTTATGAGGCCGTGCCTCTCTTTTCATTACACCACTGTCTCCCTGCCAAAGAAAAGTCGGAGAGGTCCACACTGCCTAAAGGAACTGCTACCACATGACAAAAATGTAATATATGTACTTTATACACGCTCTCAAGTACACCCTCAAAAGTTATTGCTTTTCCTTCTTTCCTTAGAGTTGTTATAGCAATTTATTTCTTAATTCTTTGTGATATTAGGACTCAAACTGATTTTATTTGCTACTTTTGGTCATTTTTTTTTCTTTTTCTCATTATGATGGATAAAATAACATTTTGCTTGACGTTTGACTCAGAAGAGCAATACTGAATTGATCTAATTTCAGATGTTCTCTCCAGTCCCCAGTAGAAAATCCATGAAGGTGGCCCAAACAAACTAAAAGAAAAAACAGTTTTAACTTGGACTTTTAACTCAAGAATCCAGTCTGTTAAATCTGGGCCCAAAGCTCATGAAAATATGTTGTTACATTTGTCATATTTGAAGGATCTAACAAAAATATGTTGCAATCCATCCTGCCCCTCAGGGTGTCCTTGTCCCTGACAAACACACTGCACACTGCATACCAGAAGTGGGTCATATTGATTCATTTGCAAAGCCAATTTTCTTCTGCACTCCAGTTATCTGAATAACAGTGTGTCAGAATTCTGATTCACAGGATCAAAGCTCAAGTTCAGATACATATAATAAATGATTAATTTCAGTACACGAATACAAAGCAAGTCTAAGCCTTTAGAGAAAAGAAAATTATATTAAATAATGTAGCTTCAGTGGAAAAGAGGATAATTAAAGTGCAGCAAAGTCCAGCCGGTCAAGAGAGTAGCTCCACTGCCTCAAAAACTTCCGATGAGAAGTTTAGACTGACAAAAACATTGTTCTCCATCGCCTCAACACTGTCCTCTAAGCAGACACTGTCATGGTTGATGAGGCTGCTTTCAGAGGTCGGACTGATCACAATTATGCGCGGAACATCCTGAAGTGACCTCAGATCTGTGGGTGGGGTTTTTCCAAAATTCAGGCAATCAAAAGAGTGGCTGCTCAGCCTATCACTGACGCTGCCTTTCTCCGCTCCTGCATCTGAAATCTCATTGGTCAGACTCTGGCTGCGCTTCCTGGTAAGAACTAGCAGGGGGAGAGTGGCGATGGTGAGAGAGCTGGAAACCAGTTCATGGTCACAGGTGCTCGATGATTCATTCATAGTAGATGGATGCTGGTAATGTAAAAACAACAACAACAACACCACCAACAACAAAAAAAAACATAGAAACAGAAATATAAACGAACAAAATGATTTGAAAAACATGACAGCATGGAGGCAAATAAAAGCATGATCCAAGCACACATGAGAAAAAAATAACGGTTTCATCAATAACGATCTCACACTTTCTGTACGTTGTGTTTTCTCACCTTCTCTGCCGTGCGGGCTGCGCGGCTCTTGGTGCTCTTCCGCTCTAATTGTTTCTTATTGGACTTGCCTCTGCGAGACTGCTTATACGACGACCTGCTTCTGAAGGATTCGCCAGACTTCCTGCCCTGAGGCTCCATCTGTACATCCCTTAATACCTGCAGGACACAACAGAAATAATGTGAGCTGAAGTGAACTAAACTAAAATGAAATAATTCAAGATTAACTCACCTCGGATCAGAATCTAACTTTGCTTCAACTAAAACCTTCAACATGAAATAAGTTCTAACAGAATTACAAAACTGAAATTTTCATGCAAGCATAAAATGATGACAGAATTATCATAGTTCCTTTAGATTAGTGGTAGCCAATATTTGCCATATAGAGCAACAAAGTGCATGTAAACAAAACTATAATAATTTACCATATCAGAGGAAGCTGAAATAAAGTGAGTCCTCGATGCTATGGACTGTCTGCTAATGATGGAGTCCCTGAAAGAGGAGTCACTGATGGAGGAGGAGGTGCAGTCCTTTCGAGTGGTGGGAGACAGAAACCTCAGGCAGGGAAACTTTTCTGCCAGAGTCATCCTAATGAAGTACAACACAACAGAGCAACAGGGACAGGCTCAGTTTAAACTTTTAAAGTTGGATATAATCGATAGAGAGTAAAGGTAAAACAATGCCACTGATTTTATTCATTTACCTGTATTTGTTGTGTATGATAGCATAGATGAAAGGATTGTAGATGGCCGAGGCTTTTGCTATGATTGCAGGGACACACTTGGAGTACGGGGACAGGATGTCAGCATGCCTGAATGAGACAAAACAGAATCAAAACTTTATCTCATGTTCATCTCACATTATTTTGTTTTTAGCATGACAACACAACTCAAAGTTTATCTTTATCTTTTTCGATATTCAGTAACATAATGAAGGGGTTATGTGGGGATAGGGATTAGCCAAAATGTGTCAGCTTCCATAGATGGGTGATTAGGTCCCTCTGTGTGTATGTGTGTGTTTGGGTGTGTGCAAAGCTACCTTCCCCCTGTGAATGAGCAGGGGAAAGATGTGATTTTAAAGTTACATAATCATATTCCATCCTACTGTAAATCCCAGAAGCGACATGTGGTTTAGCAAATGTTGCAACTTCACCGTCTGTTGTCTATCACTCAACCAGGGCTCCCTGCCTTCTGGCTGACACAGCATTACATAATATACATGCATATTTAACACCATTTTGAAGGAGATTTTTATCCAAATTACCAACTAAACCATCCATACTGTGAGTCAGAGTTTCACTAGGAAGTTTATTTACTCCCATGCTGCTGTATATCTGCTGAATGTGGGTTTCCTTAATGCATTACAATTTCACAATACCATGCGGAAGATGATGTAACTGAATTCGATGAGGCAAACATCTGTATTATATTTGTTTGCTGCACATATATGAACACACGCTGGTTGCATTGTCCATACCATTGCTTCAACAACAATGGGTCATTAGATGTATTAAAATGTAACTGTGCAGGGCATGCGCAGGGATGCTATTAAAGAACATGTACAAGATGAGAAATAATATCTAAAAATGCACACTAAAACCATTACAGCATCTGTGTATGTATGAAATAAATCTTACCCGGCCCAGGAAATCAGGGTGACACAGGCGTATGGTGACCAGGAGAGGACATAAACCACAATGACAACAAAGGCAATCTTTGCTAACTTCCACTCGCTCTTGATGGACTTCTGCTGGATCAAGGTGGATTTCCTCACCTGAGTCCCCAGACGTTCTACTTCCCTGTAGGTGGAGGACGGAGAGGGAAGTTAATAAAACAGCTGGATGCCAAAACTAATTTCAGGTATTTCAGGTTATCCATGTGAGACTGCAGCGTTGTCTGTTTCATATGAAGAGATTTAAGCCAAAAAGGCCTAAATATTCACATTAGTTTGTCAGGATATAGGCATAGCTGTGTGTGTGTGTGTGTTCATGAGAAACACTGCAAAAAAGAAAGCAAATCATACAGAATTTATTTATTTATTCTGAGGTATTTTTTTTTTGTTATCCAAACTCATATATATTTCATGTGTCTCCACCTACACAAGCACAAAATTCTTGCTGTACAAGTTGCTGTACCTGCTCGTCCTTCGTATAGCCAGAAACATTAAGAGATAGCAATAAAAGATGATTCCTAGCGGAATGAAGAAAACAAAACAGCACAGCATCATCGTGTAGCTCCTGTTGGACAGTGAGTATGTCACATAGTCCCATGTACAAGATGTCATCAGGCCCTCCGGGATATAAGAGCCTAAAAGGAAAAAAGATCAAACCGATCACAGGAGGTAATATTATCAGGTAAAACATCAATGGTTCTGCATGTTCTTTGACATAAGACTTTGTTATTATTTGATGAACAGGTGACTGGAGAAAAGTTTGTTAGTTTAATAAGGAGAAACTCACTCCAGCCAACTAAAGGAGCCAGACTCCAAGCCAGAGAGTAAACCCAGACCGTGAGGATGGCCAGAGCAGTCCTACGTTTGGAGCTCCCCTTCACAGACTGCAGAGGCTTGGTGATAACCAGGTAGCGGTCGACAGAGATGGCCAGAAGGTTTATCATGGAGGTGATGCCAAACAAGGCGCCGAAGAACGCATACATCTTACAACCTACAGGGAAGGAACACACAGAAACAAAATGACTCGTCAGCAGCCGCAACAACAACAGCAGGATACTAATTTTGATTAATGTGACATGGGCTAGAAAACAAAGTAGACAATTACCCATCTCTCCAAACACCCACTCCTTGTACAGACAGTTGATGAAGAAGATGGGGGACTGTGTGAAAGCCATGAGGAAGTCACTGACAGCCAGGTTCATGATGAAGTAGTTTGGCAGGTTACGAAGCTTCTTGTTACTGCACACACAAACACACACACGGACAGAGAGGGAAGTTTTATGGTCAGTTCCAACATCCATCCAAGCTTTTGTCTGTTGTTTGCTCGCTTATAGTATCATATGAGTTAAACACACACAAATCTTGTTTGAATGCCTAACTCAATATACACAGTATTGTTTTAACTGTCAGCACTAATTAGATATGAGCTCTTTGCTGAACTTGTGAGCTTTGTGTGAACCTACATTCATAGCAGCTTGATTTAACGGTGTATTGACCCGCTGTCTGCCTCCTCAGCTCTTTATCGATTAAACTCTGTGTCTGTGTTTGCTGAATTAAAAGTGGCTACCCAAACAATCAGGTTTCTTATGTCTGAATATCTGTGGATGTGTCTATCTGCTGTATGCATGTGTGTGCGGGCTTGTGCATGTTACTACAGTGTTCACTTAATGCCATGAAAATCATCATATCGGTTGACACGTTCTCTCACCCTGTGTGTGTGTGTGTGTTTGAGTGTGAATGACTTTTCTTGGAACCAATAACAGCATGTGCATTTCTGACTCAGTAAACACAAATCATGAGCACAACACAATGGAGAACTCATCTAATCTATCTATGGTGATGGACAGATGGATTAGAAAAGCTCCTGACAATCCCTAGAACACACACACACACACACACACACACACACACACACACACACACACCCACACACACACACACACACACACACTGTCTATGATGCAGTTTCTGTGAAATAGTTTACACCAGGAGCACAATTAGATATTAATGGTTCAAATTACACCACCCACTTTTCAAGCAAAGTTCTCCAATTTACTCATCGTCAACATTTTCTCATATCGGTCACAACTGTTTCAGTTGTTTATTCTTCTGGAACATGTATGTTTATCACATAGATAGTTGCTGTTTTAGCTACTTCAGATGAATTGTTGTGACTCCTTGCAAGACAGTGTTCCCACACTGTTTTCACAGGAGTCCAAACTGCAGAGTACTGAAACGGCAATGACAAAAGTCAGATTTTGGACACAGCATACAGATAATGTGGGTAAAAACATCGATACACAACCCACATGATCACTCATGACCTTGCAGGCAGTATCTCATACTGGATTCCTGATTATTTTTCTATACAGTACTTCACTGGACATGATCTTTTACAGTCAAGGACAGAGAGGAGATTTGCTCCACCGAAAACCACCATATTCTATTTCACTGCCATGCGACTGCCATGGACACAAAGAGGCAAAGATTATTTTGATGGTTATCACCAATGTTTTGGAGACCCTATAGTCGACCCTCTGAAGAATAAAAGACATGACAACTTCACTCTGCAGTAAATTAAAAACCTTCCAGCTTTGATTGACAGCCTCCTAAATCAGACATTTCTAACAATCAAAGCCCACAAAAAGAACACAGATCTGCTCACATATTGTGAAGTATTTTGATACTAGCATTATGTCGTGGCTCTTTCTTTCTGTCCACCTTTCCATCTCTCACATTTCTAACATCTCATTCAGGCTCTGGTTAAAAGAGAGACCCGCATTAAAAATGTAAAGGGTTAATACAGTCAGGAGAAACTGGAGAACAGACACACACAATGACTAAAAATAGACAAACAAAAACCACTCACACAAACCCACCTGTAGAAGGCAAACATAACCAGAGCATTGCCAGTGATGCCCAGTGCCCCGATGACAAAGACGAACAGGGCCACAATGTAGTGAGCATGGTCAGGCACATCTACCTTGTGAAAGAAGCTGCTCTGGGTGTGTGCTTTCTCCGGCTCCATGCTCTCAGTGGACCACATGGTTCCCACACTTCATCAGGACTGCCAACCTGGCAGGATGCAGTAGGTTTACCAGTTTGTTATCCACTTTGTTTTGCTGGAGTTGAGCCTCCATAATAGTATCATTTGCACAAGGGAGCTGTACAGTATCGTCTTTCAGTTGTGCTAAATTAAGGTCTGGGTTGATCACGGACTGTCTTTAAGAGCAGTCTTTGTGAAGACGTTAAAACAGCAAATCCAATCAAGTCCATATGTTTACCTCTGGAGAAAAAAAAATGAAAAGAATAAACGAATGAAAAGGATGATCTGTACAAAATACGCTTTTAATGTTATTCAGAAAATATCTCAGTCTCAGTCCAGCAGTGGGAGATGTTAGATGGCGTCCACATCTGTCAGCTATCTCCAGATGTACCTTAGAAGCAACATCCTTTCTGTTCCCCTCCGGTCTGCGGTCCAAAAGATTCAGTCTTCCACCTGTAGTCTCCAGCAGATTTCTGTTTAACACTTGGGAGTTGATGTTATTCTCTAGTACATTAAATCCCACACTCGTTGCACATTGTCACTGTTCGTCCACTCACTGTTAGCCCTGCAGCCCCTTCACCCGTCACACCAGCTGTGCACCAAGCTCTGAATCAGTGGCCCGTCTCTGATTATCATACCAACTAGGGACTCCTAATCTCTCATCACTCTCTAGATGTGTCTCTCCCTCACTGCATTGCTCTGTGCTTCTCTCTCTCTCTCTCTCTCTCCCTCTCTCTCCAAACACCACGCCTCTCCCATCCCTACCCTTCATCTAACACGGCCCTGCCCTGAGCTCTTCAACCCTTTAACTACCAGATTCTTACGTAACAGACACGATGTGCACTAACACCACTCAAACATGCATATGAGACTTCTACATGCACATCACCTTCCACGTGTATTGATTCCTGACAGTCTTCGGCTCATTACGGCAGTCATTGTCTGTGAAACCTCTTGCATGCATGCGAGCGCTCATGCATGCTGCACGAAGACGACACGCACAGACTATTTAAGATCACTCACGGAGCCAGAAAACTAATTGATGTTTCCACTCACAAACTTATTCAGCTGATTTACCACAGCTCTGGCACACATCCAAAACACACACACACGCACACACCCTTTCATATGCCTTCCCTTTAGCAACAGATACTGGTTATTCATGTGTAGCCGGGACAGCTTTGATATATTTTTGTTCCCTCTACAGAAGAAAAGTAGTTTGTTCACTCTATGTGCTGTATTGTTTTACGGCAATTCTGCGATATCGTGACGGTGCAATGTCCTAATTTCAAATATCTACACCACCAATGGAACATGACTCATCTGTGAGGGCTAAATACAATGTACACACTCATGAAGACATGAGAAACATAAAGCTCTCAAAGATCTGTGAAACTATCAACTTAGCATGAATAAGACAAATTGCCATTACTTGGTTTAATGCTACATAATGCGCGTCTCAGAAAGTGTGCATATTCTCCAGAATAAAAAAGAGAGATGAGATAAATCCATGCTCCGAATGCCCTGGATGGTATGCTTATGACTGCTAGCACAGCGTAGGTCAGAAGCGATCTGCTGGTCATTGCATTTTATGGTGTTGAACATGTTGGCAAAAGGAGATGAAGGGAATAGAGGGAGGTGAAGAATGCAGGGCTTAGACAGAGATGTCAACTAAGCCCCTACAGCAAAGGGATAGCCTTAATCTGCACACTGTGCATGCATGTGGGTCAGTGTTTGATCTGGCTGGAATAAGAACTTATATGATAATCTACATGTATGCATGTGTCATGGGGGAGTGTGTGCGTGCATGCACATATCTACCCATCTCTGTGTACTTGTGTATGTGTGCAAAATATATATCACACAGCACAAACAAGCGGATGTTAACAGGCATTAGCGTCGTAGGGTTCTGGTGTCCTTGATGACCTAATCACAGTTGTGTTTACATGACAGCACAGAGTGGAAATACACAAAAGAGAATCCATTGATACATTTGTTTTATAATTCCCTATTTCTGGCCCAATCTGAGATTATATTGTGAACGCCCGAATGGCATAAAGCAGAAATGCACATTTTAATGAGGGAAGGAGCCTATAATACCATTTAATAACACAAATAAGGTCAAAGAGACACAATTATATTTGATTTACACCGCAGGGTAACTTGTCAGTTTAATACAGTCTGTGCAACAAGCTTGAGTTAGAGAGGGATTAGAGAAAGATGAAAGAGGCGAGTCATCCTCCTCATCCAGCTCTTCTGCACTGCACAGACTCAAAGCCCTCTCAGATGTAAGCAGGTAGCAGTAGAAAAACACCTCCAATTAAAATATGGAAAAAGACAAACATTCAAATATTGGTATTGTAGCACATTATATGCAATGCAACTGAATCAAAAACAAACAGTAGCAGACATTACAACAGCATGCAAAGCATGCGTGTGTTACATAAACTACAACTGAGTGCATAAGAATGTACATAAGAGAACGGATTATTTAGAAAGGATTCAGTATATGTTATCAGGCCTTATTTTGAGATCTGCAATATACCGGGTCCCTTGGAATAATTTGACATAATTTGTGTTTTCTTCTTATATTTCTATAGTATGAATTATGAAATTATGAAATCCTGAAAGGACACCACCAAAGACATGGTGAGTGCAAACATTTACAGATTTGTTAGATTGGAATATCATCTATGAACTATTTTACATTTTAAAATCTAATCATTATTTGTTGAAGCATTTTGTAAAATAAATAAATCAATACTTGTGCCAACTACCTGTAGCTGCCGCTCTGTTTCACTCACACCCTCTGGCCCAATGACCTTGTCTTAATGGAAAAAACACATTATCAGTTGTGTGAAATTCATAGAGCAGGACCTGGACATTGGAGGTCAGTATTCAACACGTCAGTGAGTGAATTACTATTGAACCAGCTGGTCACACTGGTGTTTAAGTCCTGGGCTTGAACCCCCTGTTGAAGGATATAACTGCCTTTTCACTCCCAGTGGAAAGAGAGTAATTATTATTGAGTGATTCTGGCCATGTGATCAGGGCAGTGTCCTCAGGCACATTGAGTCAGTTGGACATCAATACGCAATTCACTACATATTGGCAAAGTTTGAGATATTCTGCATCAACGTCAAAAGATAAACCCCAGGAGGAAGACTGTCAGGGGTCTGTTTCCTTCTTTGGTGGCTTTTTAGCAATGTTGACTGACTCACATTTTATCCTGCTTAAGGCATGAGTGCTTTCAAAGACCTTGATCATCTGAGAGCTTTGAAAAAGAAGACTGTGGGGAGTTCTTTCCACTCAAGTTAGTCCAATATTTCTTGGATTTTTTTTTTTTTATCTCCAAAACTCCTCACATACTAATTCCCCACCAGATTTTAATTATCTAGTTTTGGGATACCATTTACCACGAATACATACGTATACCTCTTGCAGAGTAAATGAACCGGTTTAACTTTGGAGGACTGTGTAGCATAAATCTGCATTTTAATGCAAAAAACATTGAGTTTTATACCACTTGTTATATAAACACAAATATGTTGACAAAGAGGCAAATTTTAAGTTATGCATTTGTTTCATTAACAGTCTTATTAGTGTCAGTGATTGTGCTAGTCATCATTGGGTTCAGATGAATGAATAATCTCAAAGTAAACTAACAGGTTTTGCAATCGGTGGGCATTTTTTCTAGCAGTTGGATTGCTGGAAATAGTAGTTACCGGTGGTAAAAGTGGAGAGACATCTTTGTACCAGCTCTTCTGGTTTCAGGAACAGATGTTACGTGGTGGATCAGAGAAATGGGAGTCAGGCAGGAAATGATGGATATGGTATAGAGCTCCTATGTAATGCATGTCCTTAAGCCTCTTCAGTGTCTGCCTGGGTTTCTATAGCGGGAATCTAGGTTATAGATCAAACCATGTGGAAAGAAAACGTCATAACATGCTCTTCAATAAGTGGAATGAGTTTCAGTCAATAACAAACCACCACAGTAGGATTGTGTCTGACAGTCTTTATCTCTCTCTAGCTCCCCCGTTCTTTGCTTCTGTCTCTGAAATTAAAGCAGTGCAATTAATATGATGTGTTTTTTTTTTATTATGATAAGTGACAGATTAACTTTATCAGAGACAAATACATACATACAACACAGTAAAGAAACACAAAATATGTGAGGAGAATCAGTGACAGGGAAAACACAATAAAGGGAACAGGGATGTGTTATTATACAATATCCTAAAACTGTAAATATCATAAAAGCCGCAATGCCTACACCTGTCTTTTCATACTCATGCCATACTCTTAGAAACTTTTAATACACTTTGTTGAAATGCTTTAAATGGCAGTTCAAGTCTGTAAAAGTGCCCCTGTTCCCCTTTTTGCAGACGTCCACATAATTTAGGCTTTAAGACAAAACACACACTATAAAAGTTTAGCTCACTCAGTAGAGCGGCTGCCACATATGCAAAGGCTCGCTGCGGCTGGCTCGGGTTCGAGTCCTGACCTGTGGCCCTTTCCTGCACGTCATTCCCCATCTCTCTCCCCACATTTCCTGTCACTCTTCAGCTGTCTCTGTCAATAAAAGCTTGGAAAGGCCAAAAAAAAAAGTTCTGGACACGACTGCACAACGTCTGATTAACGTAGGCACATTTATAATTTATATCTATGACAGGTGAAATGGATATGAGTCCTGTGTTTAGAGGCACAGAGTAAATTATATCTACAGGAGACACCTAACATTTTTAGACTTCACGGAAATTCGTATGACAGGTCATCAAAATGTAAAATTTTAAAAGGAGACGGTAACACGTTTATACAATTTTTGATACACAGCAGTCCACCAGCCCAGGAGATTGCATGTTTTATTTTCATTTCACATCATGGTCACCTCACACCTCACAAGCAGGGGTTTTTCTTCAGTCGTTCCAGCACTGGCACCTGTGACCAAACTTGGTAGATTATTCTGAACTGTGCTCAAAGTTAAGGTTGTTGCTTGTGGCAGACCATGAGTCTGCCAGTTTCCATCAAGCGCTGTAGCTGTCAGGGCTGCATGTTTCCCGTTGTTCATAGTATTTTATATGGACAGGAATAAATGTTACTGCTGCTATACTGTCTTCATTGTAGGTGAGATAAACACCTGGTTGGTGTGCGGCTAATCTTTACTATGCTTTTGAAGTCCAGTCATCCTAACAAGCAATTTAAACCTGTCTCAGCAATAGACCCTTTTTCACTATTAGACCCACAAAAACAGCCATTTGTGTGTTAAATGTCCAAATCAAGTTAATGTTCAAATCAATGATAAGCTTTATTTGTATAATACTTTCCTTAACAAGGTTACAAAGTACTTCACACATCACAAATATCACTGTAGGAACAGAACTCTGGAGGCAACAATTCAGGTAAAGAGTCCTCACTACAAAAGGCAGGCAAACAAAGTTAAAGGACTTGGCTGAGGCTGAATCCAAATAGTCCAGAAAACAGGGAGGGAACTATCTTGGTTGCTGGAGAGCGAAGGCTAATGGTACATAGACAGTCCAGTGGAGACTGGTTGTAGAACTGATATATATACTGAGGAGTAATGAGGGAAATGACGATGCGATCAATCAAAACTGGCTGGAGGGAGTGGCTGGGTCTGTAATGACAGGAGTTAGGACATGAATCAATAATATGCATGCATGATTGGATGAATGAATGAATGAATGAATGAATGAATGAATGACAAAATCATGACATCATGTGTAAGCCTTGATGCCTTCACAAAACTGGATGTCAGTTTCATTCGCAGAGGTTTGCAGACAGACAGTGCCGTGCAGTCATTCCACAGGCAAAATAATACAGTTTTCACTCACTGCTGGTGCTAACAATGACAAAAAAGAACACTGCTGTGCTACAGTATTAAGCAATACTGACAAAGAGACGAGGATTATTGGCCAATTTCAACAGGTGCCATGTTCAATATCAGAAAGCACCACAGCACCAGAAAAAGGCTGTAGACTGTACTAACAGGTGACCCGAGAAGACCCATGAAGCAATGTGTGTTATTAAAGTAGTCTGTATGTAGCAAGAGGCACACATAAGCTTTGGCATAGCTTCAATATTTTCAGCACAGAAAAATAAAGCGATTGTCTATAATGACACACTAAAACTTTGAATGCATGTGCATTGAAATCTCTGATTTAGTGCTTATCTGAACATCTTTTCAGAGTAAAAAAAAAAAAAATCCCTTTTTCTAACTTCATGCACATGTGTAATCTTTGTGCTTAAAAGATTAGTGACTCATTCGCAAGAGTATTTCTGAATGGGTCATAAAAAAGAGTCGATTGTGTGTCTGTGTGTCCTTAAAACATGTTTAATCTTTTGTTTCTCAAAAAGGATTTGACGAAACAAGAATAAAGAAAAAAGGACTGAATCGCTCTTTGAGTCACATTTAAACACCAACACTTGGGAAAAATAGACATAAGAGGAAGCCTCTCTCAGGCTGTCTTGCTATCGTTTCAGATTTATTCTGTGGTGTCTGTGGAATAAAAGTGGTGTGACACTAAGAGGAAGAAACCAACTGTGCTTTTAATCTGAACCAAGCCGGGCGGCATGAAATGACACGCTCTCTCTGGCTTTCACAAAGACGAACTGTACTCTTTCATCATTTATTAAGAGATGTATGATTTAAAAAAAAAAAAAAAAATCACTTTCTAAGACGCATCATGACTCAGACGTTAGGCTGTTGTAGAGTCTTTCTTCTTCCTTCTTTTATGAGTGATCGTGTTTTGTTCCAGCAGATTACTGAATCATTGATGGGGTTCACATTAACTAATTCATCTCCCATGCACTGTCGTAGTGCACAGAGTTCTATCTTTTATGTTTCTCCATGGTCCATAGCCAAAGTCATTATAGGCATTAAATTGCTGCCTTGTTTTGTTGGTGCGATTTGGGAAACTTTTATGAAAGTGAGAGACAGAACAGGTAACTAATGAATTAGTCTTCCATTTGGGCACTTACTTTTTCTCAAATTCTGCCGTGAAGGTTGGTAAAATCAGTAGAAAAGTAAACTAATAAACTAACACAAATCCCCATTTGGCAGGACTAAATGATGTCCTCCCCTACATTCAGTATGTTCTGTTTGGGTAGTGAACATGGATAATCTAAACATAACATCACCTTGCTCCTAAAAGCTTATGTGAGTAAAGATTTAAAAAAAAAAAAGACTTGAGGACAAAAGACAAAGGTCAAATGACTTCATGTTATTTCCATCCATCTCCTAGTTTTAAGCTTGAGGCTCTCTGAGTTGGCTGAGTACAGAGAAATGAGAGCCCACAGAAGGTGCAAGTCAATTTCCATACCAGCTTAACGTGTCTAATAAATGCAAAACGTGTTTCCATTTTCTGTTTCAGTCCAGTTCTCCCAGTACAAAGTCTTGTCACGTGTGGATACAGACTGCAATGATAATGCTCACAAAGTCACTGCCACTGATTTTTTTGATTTTCTGATAGCTGAAAACCTGAACGTAAACCAACATTATGGCTTAAAACACTAGATGTAATTGAGAAATGGGGAAATTTTGGGGTGAGTCAAAGGATGAGTCAATCCTTTACATTTGCTATTAGCTGTAACTAGAACCGGAGGAGGTTATAGTCTTTCTGGTGTATGTAATATGATTTATGGTATTCAAATCAATATTAATCTTCTGAGTGAGAAAATGGATTAGGGTTAGGGTACAGGTTAGGTAACTGCTCTAATAACAGTATTAATAAAAAGGGAACGTTCGGTATGATTAGATAAAACCAAATTATAACCCGTTGGTTGTCACTCTGGATTTTTATCACAAGTGAATTCAAGTGAATCTTACCTTTAACCTTAAACTGTGATGAAATATGGATGACCTCAATATGACTTAATGCTTTTACCTAAATGAAACAGCTCTGGTGTGAATGCTCTGGACTTAATGTTAATGATAATGCCTCAGGCATAGTTCACGACGGGAGAGAGATGGAAACACAACTGTTTGTGTACGTATGTACGCCCGTTCCCGTGTGCGTTCAGGTAGTACATGACAGGACAGAACATCTGCAGCACAGTCGCATCAATTTTAATATAAAATTCTGTGAATTAAATGCGTCGTCTGATCTCTGGCAATGTGAGAATGAGATGGTATCAAGACAGGGTAATGTTGCTCAAGCTGCATAAAGGATGTAGGTTATCAGTAAGCTATTAGCAGCTCACGTCACATAACGTGACGTGGTTCCATTACAGTAATATGATGGAGCCGTGTGCTGAATTTCAGCAAGACAATGTCCTTCTTTATGCCAAAACCATAACTGAAGAGTGATTAGAGGGACATGTCACAAGATGTGGACGCTGAGCTGAGTCTAGTTAGATTGCCAAAAATGCACAGCAACCTATGTGTTGGAAACATTTTCAGATGTAATTCACAGCAAAAGTGTTTAGGTTGAATGTGTCGTAGTTTGATGTATAGACAGAAATGTACCCTATTCTTAAAGCACACAACAGAAAACAGTTTTCTTGTGACTGAAAGGCCGAAAGAAACAGGCGTTAAAAAATACAATAAGAGTTTAAACAACTGCAGGAGGTCGATGTTTCTTCTTAGTGTACAGACATTCCTCTGTATTGAACTTTGTGTAGCAGCAGGTTTGTGTATCGCGGTTTGAAATGTTTCTTTTCTTTTTACAGGTTTTTGTTGTCTGTTTCCAACAATTCCTCAAAGCATAATGACAAAACAGGTAGGTTGCCTCTAAAATGACTCGTGTGTGAAGTTTTCAACTGAAAGCACTTGATGAAGGTGAATAACAGTCATTTGCTTCACTTGTTTTCATGAATTCGACTCTCAAATCTTTTTTTTTTTTCAGTTTTGCTGTAAATGTGATATGCAGATTTATTTTTCTGTTATTATTATTTCATAATCATAGTTTGATTGCAGCAGAATCATTCCCTTGTCTGCTTTGTGATTGTTGCTGACCACTTGACCTCTATACAGCTGTAAAATTCCCATTTGTTTTTTTCCCCCTCCTTTTAAAGATCTTTAAGTGTTAGAACAGATGTTTGAGATGCTATATGAATTTCCATTTGTTTTAATTTCCATCTTCCTCTTTTTGTCTAAAACAACCCTCATGCTGTCTCTCCTGTCTGAAACTTTTCCCGTGACTGTTTTAAATTTACTGTGTAAATGTCCATTCATGACAAACCATGACAAGTTTGGTTAGCACATTATTTAATTAGCAGGCTATTTGGTTAGCGTGTATTGCTAACTTGTAACAGTGGTACAAATACAGTGAATATTTCTTGCATATTAATTACAAAAAGTTGCGGCAGATTTTTTTCAAACCAAGTTCAGCGTTAATTAACTCGAAACTCTGTTTCTTCATCTTACAATTTGACTACAAGCTTGCCCACAATCAACCTTTGATCAAACAACAAATGGTGACACCTATATACACTTCTTTAGGACTGTAAATTCCTTATTAAGGGGGATATTAAGGCTTGAGCACATGTATGTTTAGGGATCTGCACACTCCACCATGGTGAGTCCTGCTTGTTTGTCCCATCTCAGCTATACCCACGTCAGTCCTTGCACAACTTTGGATTATCTGGCTCAACTAACCGAAACTTTAAAGCTTTAAATGGATCTTCAGACGCATGTTCTGTCATCACAGAGTTCACACTTCAGTCAATCTTTGGTGTTGTCAACAATCATTCAAACAGATCTGGTTGATGGTGTGGCCCATGCGTGTTTCATTGGATGCACCACATTTGTCTTTCACGCTCGACACCCTTGTTGTTGAAAAAGCTTTCGCTCTCTTCAAATAAACTCAATATGTAAACTTCTGTAATAACTGACAGTTTATTACTGGATTTGTTCTGAGAGCTCTCATGAACAAACCATCTTTTATGGACTTTTTTGTGTCTCTTTTTTTGGGGGGGGCGGGGGGGCAACAACAAGAACAACAGTTAACCAAGAACAATTCATCAAAATGCAGAATAGAAGGAACATTCGCAGAATGTCCCTTAGGCATGGGAAAGCGCTAAGTTGACTGTCTTGAACTGTGTCCTCAATCTTAATGCTTAATGAGAAACGAAGCAACTCCACAAGGTTTGTGTCAAACGATAGCACACTGTCACGCACAATTTCTGCAGGACTTTGGCTTCTTTCCGAGTTCCAAATAAGCAGCTGACATTTTCACCCTTCAAAATATTCAAAATATTTTTTTTTTTTTTTTTTTTTTTTACGTAGTCTACAGACTGATAATACATCACGAACAAGAATACAAACCCCACAACAACAAAAACAACAGAAATACTCTAGGGCCAAACCCAAAATCCTCTACAAAGACATTTATCTCTGCTAGCTGCTCTAGGTCAGGTTTATGAACAACATGTGATGACTTTTGACCCTTTGGATTGCTCGGTTCTTCCAGCAATCAAATAAGGATTTACAGTAGAAAAAATAAACATATGATTGGAATCATCCCCATGAAAAAATGTCCATCAAAAGGTTTTTCAAAGACCTTTATTACCCATAATGCCTTTTTTTCTCCTTTGAGAGTACTTGTGCTTTGTAATGTCCTCTGGTTGTTGGTGTTGTTTTTTGTTTTGTTTTTTTTTGCTGTCGCCATATGATGAACTATGAGTTACCAGGTCAGGCTTGACCAAAATTTTATTGTTTTCAGTTTTTACTCATGTGGTGCGGGTTTGTCACTTTCAAGATGACAAATCAGCCGGTCGAGGTGTTCACTCCAGTTTGAAAACGCTGCTGGAAGTGGACCTTCACGCACTGAGACCTTTTTCTAGTTGGAGCAGGTATTGATGTTCTTGCCGTCAGCAGCATCTTCCACCAGCGCTAAGTGATAATCTGTTGAGAGTGTGAAGTGGGACACGCAGCCCACCAAGCCTCCGATGTACTGTCTGTTGGTGTGAAGAGCTATCTCCTTCATGCCACCTTTACGGAGAGAATACAGAGAAAGCAGACATTAAAATTATTGTTTGATCTACAGTACAACTTTATGGGAATAAGAGCTCCACGTACCAACATATAAGGGTCCGTTGATATTGAGTTGTCTCATCTTTCCACCTGACCTGCCTGTTTTTGCTCCATAGTCATCCACTGTAAGTTTCCCTGACTGGCCGTCCCTGAAGAGATGACATATTAGTATTAAACAGTGCAAAGATTCTGACATGTAACATTTAATTTTACTTTTTTGCATCCCACAAGAAATTAAGTTTGAAGTCATTGGTTTATCCTGAAAGTCCTGCATAGGAAAATATAGCAGTTTATCAAATCACGTCTACTTAAAGCTTCACTACAGCATGAGAGAGAGAGAGAGAGAGCACAAATCACAGCCATGCTGATATTCAGTACATCAACACAACCATGTGTCATGAATGCCTGTAAAGCAGAGTGATGTATCGTATAATAATCAATTTCCCTTTCCACATTGGATCACATGTCTTAGCTAATGCTCCATTTCTGCTAGACAGGCAACCAGGGACATAGATGTAGCTTTAATGTCTGAGTTGTACAGCCAAGTGAAAGTCAAACATAGCCACGTATGCGTCGTGATCCCCGCAGAATTATTTTATTCCATGTTTTAATAAAGAGAGCTTACCTTACAGCTTTGACTCTGTGCCATTTTCCATCACTAAACGTCCCGTTGACAGCGATGTTAGCTGCACCACTGCCCAGGTTATAACTAGAACAATGTGAAACACACAGGAGGTGTTTAGCTTGTTACAGAGGGTGCAGCGGGTTCACATTTGTAATGTTACTGGCTGGATAAATCCTGCTTCTTTTCCAGGTCATGCTCAGACTCCGGGCCTTTTTTTTTAGCTCTGCTTCTACCGAGCGCTTAGCTTTGGTAGGATCAGCGTCCCTCTCCATCACCTTCATCCTCTTCTTGTGCTAAACTTTCTTTTATTGCTCAAATATGCCCTTTTTTTTTAATCTAGCACCTGTTTCGTCAAAACGAAAGGGAAGAGCAGCCATGCAGCAAGCAGGACATGTACTTGTACTACTAAACATGTTTCCAGATATTTCAGTGAAAAGGCTGGATAAGCTTACGTAACTGATTTTTTTTTAAACAAATACCTAAAGATCAGTGCACCATCCTGAAGCCCCATGGACAGAAAGTCACTGTTTGGTCTCATTGGACTGTCTCCTCGCCATAGCAACAGGCCATCCTTGGCTGTGCTCTTGAAACGCATGAAAAGGCTGGTCCTGGACCCAGACACTCTGGAAAAAAATATATACACAAGAGCTTTATGAAGTAACTGAACGTGTGAAGTCAAAAAAAAAAAAAAAATCCTTTTGCAGCCCAGTTTCACTACCGACCTCTTCAGGATATCTCTGTTGTCGTATGTCAGGTAACTTCGGCCAATGAACTGTGGGATCTCAATGGCTTCTGTCACAGCTGGGCAGAGCAAACAGTGTATTTACATCATTTTAACACAAGGTGGCAGCACCAGCATGTATTGTATTTACTGACTCAGACTACAGCAACAGAATGTATGACAGAACCCTGTGAGGGGAGAGAAGTGCATACATTTTCCAAGGTTATGTTAAGATTATTGTGATGATGTGCGCATTGTTGATATCTGCTTTTTGAATTTACAGAAGAAAACTTACTGTTCAAACAGTAATTCCCACACTCTGCTCAGTGAAAGCATTAAAACAGAGAAGGCATAGATAGGTTTAAAGGATTAGGTTGTCCAATAATGTTATGACATGATAACAGAAAAAAAAAACACACACACACACATACACACATTTAATCCCTGAAAAGAGGAGAGGTCACGCCATATGGTTAAAGCCATATATCACAGACAAACAACAAACATTGCTATCATTCATTTTTTAAAGTTTCAAACATGTTTAAATGTGTGTTATGTCTTTTGATAAAATGTCTCGTATCTTTTGTCTGATGGTCTCTAATCACAATGCAGAAACCTGTGAAATGATAGTTCTCCTACACTTGTCATGTTATGAATGTTCATGCATTCAGGTACTGCTGTGTCCAGCTTCAATTCAGTTTATTTGTGTTTATTTGCATTTGTGTGATCTTCCTCCTAATCACAGCAGGGAGAAAAGTTCCAGGTCGTTGTGATCTGTAATAATTCTCCTAGCCTTACTTTTGCAGCATCTGATATATCGTATCGTCTTTTAGGCAGGGTACAGCATATTGTGCAATTTTCCATTTCTTCAGGACCTCTAAACTTTCAGGACCGGTAGGTCTGCTGAAAAAACTGTGGCTGACCCGTCCCCACCCCGGACACAAAATTTTTGAGACACTCCCCTCCAGCAGCAGGCTGCGGCCCATCAGGACCAAAACCTCATGCCACAAGAACAGTTTTTCCTGACTGCAACTCATCATCAAGGCCTGGGGTCCCTCTGACATGGACTGTCACCCCTCAACCCAGACCCTACATTAACGTAAAGTCCATTGTCTCTATGTGTTACATCAACACACATTTCTGGATTTCTATGTTTTGAAAAACATCTCGCTCATTAATATTCTGCACACTGTGAACTTTGTACATTCCTGCACCAAACTGTGCATATATATATATCTTCTACTTCTTAATTTATATCTTCCTTATACATATATATTGTTTTATTTAATGTTTGTCGTGCACTGAAAAGGAAAATTCTTTGTGTGTGAAAGTGTTCTTGGTAATAAACCTAACTCTGATTCTATTGTATCTTATGCTGAACGAAGCACTCTTTGCAGTCTTCGTCAGTATTTGAGGGGATACCTGGAATTTTCTCAAGCATCTAAGGTGAAACAGCATCTGTCTTGCTTTTTCAGTATGTATAGTATGTATAGTAAATAAAAATGATCAGAAAAAACACCTCAAACATATTTAGTAACTCCGCTGTATAAAAGATAGAAATTCATGTGTGGCTGACCTTTCTGGCAGTGCCTCCCGTCATACCCTAGGGGGCAGTCACACTCATAAGTATCCCACTTTGGCCTGCAGGTCCCTCCATTGGCACAGGGACTTTCCACACATGGGTGCGCTGAATTTGCCACATTAACTCCACCTGCGGAGCCAGTTGTTATCGGGATGGTGCGGTCATTGAGTATCAGCTGGGGAGGTGAAGAGAAAAGAAACAAGGAGGAGGAAGAGGAGGCATTAAAAAAAACATCAAAACACTTAAAGTATGACCAAAAAGAAAAATCTGACTTTAAACAGTACATCCATGTTTAAATACAGGTGTGGGTAGGTAGAGTAGGTTACGAGAATGAGTGTAATGATTTTTTTAAATGGTGTTTTCTCAAGATTACAAGATCATTTCTCTGTTATCTTGATTTTAAAAAATGAGCTTTGTTATCTCAGGGTACAAAATAATCAACCCGTTTTCATGAGAAAACAAAAGGCTGTTACTACTTTTTTTTTTTTTTACCAGCAATCAGGAGTGCTATGTTAGGATGCACAGATGGTGTCTTGACAACGATATCAAGAAATTTAAGCTGAAAATGTCAGATCAAGGAGTACCCACTATTGATCAACACACTGGAAACAAGAGGAAATAGACTAGCCCACCTGCATCTTCACAGGTGAGTTATCCTTTATCGTTTTCTCGTGATAAATTATTTTGAGAAATCTGCCTTTTGTTTTTTCAAGATGATGAGGTCAAATAAGAAAGAAAACAAGCTTTGTTAACGCAAGATGATGAAATAGTGATCTTCCATTAAATGAATGTGCGTGGATGTGCTGATACCTTTTGAATAACTCCAGTGAAGGGCTTTATTACTCCCGCTGTCCTCTTGGTTTTATCATATTCTGGTACTCCGCCAATATAAAGAGGCGAGCTGCAGTTGATCTGAGTGAAAGCTCCCTGAAGAGTAAAATAACAGTGAGATAGCAGTTAAACATGTCAAGTATCCATAAATGAGTTCACAAAACGCCATCTATGCAGCGTAAACGCTGATATTCTGCCCCCTTGTGTTCAGAAATGACATGATGCAGCTTTAAATGAAATAAAAATGAAATACCTCAGCAATCCCTTCCATCGGCCTCTGGCTGTCCACTTGAAGGATACCGCTCTTTGCTGTGCGGGACACCCTCAGTTCATGCCACGTGTCCAGACTGATCTGCTCCTCACTCCTGCAGCAAAGATCATCACGTACAATTCAGGGCATCTCGCTA
Source organism: Protonibea diacanthus (assembly GCA_028641955.1). Lineage (NCBI taxonomy): Eukaryota > Metazoa > Chordata > Actinopteri > Sciaenidae > Protonibea > Protonibea diacanthus. The sequence goes on along the minus strand of CM053985.1, from coordinate 17,072,142 downwards.
GAACATAGAATAGCAATGAGAAAGTGAAGGAGAGAGAGAATATGAGTGCATGTCTTTAGTACCTTATTGTGGCTCCTCCAGAGCCGCAGTCAAATCTGAACTCCACATATCTGTCCACCAGGTTGATAGCCAGGAAGTCTCCGCTGCCTGCATCATCACTGTACAGCAGCGTCCCGTCGGGCATTGACGGCCGAAACGTCATCTCAAACTCCATAAAGGACAGATAACTCTGGGAGGACTGAGGCCACGGGATGACCGCATATGAAAACACTGTCTCATTAAAGAGGGGTGATGACAGTGAGAAACCTGGAGAGTAGGACAGAAGACATGAAGAGAAGAGAGCGGGAGGCAAAACATGAGAAGGATTTGAGAAGAGCATTAAGATCAAGAGTGAAGAACGAGAAGAAAAAACAGAGATGGAGAGTAGAAGGAGGAGGAGGGGGAGGAAAAGAAAGTGGTATTGCAGTTATATTGCATGAAAGCTGGTCTGACACGCAATCAATCTCACTGCCTCTGTATAAGAAATAATAATCCTCATCTCAACCGTATTTCCTTCATATTGCACTAAACTGTCCAGTAATTACCTTAAAAGGTCTGTGTGACAATTTTCGACAGCGATTGAGTGAAGAGAGAGCATACAGGGATCTGACTTTCCTGCTTTCACAGCGGCATAAAACTCCTCTTGTAAACAAGACAAGCGTGTGTTCTTTTTTTTTTTTTTTTGTAGGTGTGAGAGAAAGGAAAATGGAGTTGACTCACTCTCCTCACAAAGTGCTCCCCTGAAGCCGAGCGGGCACAAACAAATGTAGCCATCAGCGCGGTTTGCAAAGCAGACCCCACTGTTGTCACAGCTGACCAGGTCACATACGCTGCTGCTGCACTCTCCTGGCACACAGTGACAAGGAGATATAAGACGATTTAATAATGATAATAACTTTATTTATATATAAAAAAAAAACAGAGTTTTACAAAGTGCTTTACAGAGCAGCTGACCCAACAGAAGGCCACACAGGATAAAAGAAAACATGATAAAAGGACAATCATTAAACACAAAAAAAGATAAAAATAAAACGAAAAAAAGAAAAAGATAAAAATAAAAAAGAAAGCCTCGACCCTGGAACAACCAGACGTGACCCGCCCGAGGATCTAAGGATGTGAGCTGGGACTCGTGCGGGGTTAGCATGCTAACGATATGTTTCAAGGCCAGACCACGACGGACTTTAAAAGGGGTTTTTAAGTAAGAGTCAGCACATGTATAAAGATAACTGGAAAAACATGTATTCAAATATATACTATATAATAATAATAATGAACATTCTTATTGCATAACTGCATGTATAGATTTAAAACATGAACATGAACTCAGCAGATATAACCCCAGGTTAAAGTTAAAAATAAGACTTTGACTGTACACTATGAAATCCAAGAGCAATTTTATGTTGCTTTCAAGTCATTTTTTACTTTTTCTTGCTGTGGCCACATTTAGAAAATAATGTTCTGCAAAATCCTCTGTGAGAGATAATTTGGCAAATATGCCTGCTTCCTGCTCCGTGTCAAAATTTAATTATTAAAAGACTATTTTTAATGATACATGACACAAAAAAAAGTACGTCTTTCTTGTCTCATAAAACACATTTGCTTTTAATGTTGCAGGTGCATCCATCAATGGATGTTTTATGTCATGCTGATTTGCCATTATTTTTTAAATAAAGTGAAATGACCGTAGCACTAGAGTGCAATGAATACATATTGTCATCCAAATTCAAATATAGCCCCCCATTTGAATTATTTATGCACAAGTCCGAAATAAGTAGTTTCCTCCTAAACTGCTTGTTTGAGCACAGAAACCTAAAAACCAGTACATTATATTGTATCTATATTATTATATATTATACATATATATTATATTATACAAATGTCCTCACCTATGTCAGCTCCACTAAGAGCTTTGCCCAGTGGCCAGGGCCTGACATCTGTGGCCTTGTTGTTGATGGTCAGGCTCTGAATGCAGCCGACAAATCCACGATTTGTCCCTGTTGCTCTTACCAGCCAATAAGCACTCGGGGATCCACCCACATAGAGCGGGGAGCGGAAAGTGATCTTAGTGTACTGACCCTGGAAGAGTGAGAAGAACAAAATGTGCTTGATTTTTTGATTACTGTAAAAACACTCTTCAATACTTGAAGGTCCTTGAGGCTGGTCCCCTTCCTGAACGGACTAAAAGGGAATATTGTCAGCAGTGCCTCATGCTGTTTGATTAAAATAAACACTGCCATTTAGAGGAAATCAACTTTTAAATAAAAATAAGTAAGGAATCCTGTGTATTTGCACGGTATTTGAAAAGTTCATTTTGTGTGTTGTAGTTACCTGTGACCGTCCAGACATGGGGGTGTCATTGTCCATACGCAACCAGCCGCTCATGCCGTCTCTGAAGATGGTGACTGTGTGCCACTGACCAACAACGATACGACTCTCGCTGACTATCTGAGCTGCTCCTGTACCACAATTAAACCTGAGGGACAATTAATCAAATATCAGAGTCTTACATAGTGTATATTAACTTGAATCAAATGCTGTGATAAGGACTCTACTGTATCTACCCCCATGCTCCCCTGTGCACTCCTGTTTTCCAGCGCTCACGAAACATGTACCCATCTTGCCGTTTTTATCCACCAGCCAAACCTTTCAGAATCTAAGCTGATAGGTGAGTCACAGTTTTCTTCACCTGTAGTGCAGCTTGCCCCGCACCAGAGCCAAAGAGGTAAAGTCTCCACGGCCATGTTCGTTCTCTCCACAGTATAACAACAAGCCGTCCTCGGAGTCTGCCTGCACGACAGAGAAACCATTTCAAAGCTCTTTTCACACTTTTGAAATATGAAAACCTGTAGGAAATGTTGCTTCACCTTGAACTCCAGAGTGATCTGAAAGGTCTGGTAGGAGTTCTTCAAGGGTTCAAAAGTCATGTGAGAGTGGCCATAGAATCTGGGAAAGTTCACCGGTAGCACTGAAGAAGCAAAGCATTAAAACATGACGAATGTTTGTTTGTAAGGTACACAAATTGGAAGAGCCACACGTATGCAACCACACAGTTGAGAGCTGCCTCATCGCAAAGCACTTTTACTAAAGCTTGTACCCTCAGAGCAAGTGTCCCCTCTTCGTCCGAGGTTACAGTGGCAACGTGAGCCTCCGCTGTCGTAATCACTGAGACAGAAGCTGTCGGGGGGGCACACAGTATCATCGCAGGTCAGGTCGTACACGCGAGGCACCTCACCTTTCCAAGGGGACATGGTTGGGGTGGTAGTGGTGGTGGGCAGAGTGATGCTAAGGTGGAAGATAACAAATTGTAGTGTGCTGAGAAAACAAGGTTTTTATGGTGCAAAGTCAGTGGTTTGGCTAATATGTTTCATTAAATGCAGTTCTTTAATGTATTTTTTGCATTATCTGTTCTGTCCTCATGCTTAGCTTAAAGGTTTTAAATTGCCCCTTTCCCTTACAGACACCTCAAAATCAAACATATCCAACAGTGAAAAGCAAAATGTTCACTCAAATGTAACAGAACGGCAGTTAGGCCTCCCTATATTTGCTGCAGTTAATCACTGTGCTGAACATCGCAACCCGAACAGCAGCTAAAATTGATGTGACATTTCACTGCTCCAGTCTCCATATTTATCAAATAATTAAGTGGAAGAGCATGAAAAAGGTAAATTGTAGGTGGCTTTGAGGAGAAAGCAGAAAGCTGGGAAAGACAGCAAACTAGCAATCAAAGAGTGAGAGGAACAGCAATAAGAATAAGAAAAAAAACTTTTTTCTTTCCATCGTGAATCACCAGTAAATGTTACAGTTTTACAGTTTTACAGTTTACAGTACAGAGTTTCATCCTATCAAGTAAAACATTCCTTCAAACAGACATAGAGGTTATTAATTTAAGCTACATCTTACCTGGTTGTGGTAAGTGGGGCAGTTGTTGTAGTGTCAACAGTGGTACTCGGCTCTGAGGTGGTTGAGAAAATCAGATCTGTGAAGTCCGGGAAGATGGTTGAGGTAGTGGATAAAGCTGTAGTAACGTTGGGAGGAGCGACGGTGTTCATCCGGTAAATGACGTTCTGACCAGATGGCGGACCAGAACGTGAACGGAGTTGGGACTTCCTGTTGTCCTGGTTGATACCTGGGAATGGCTTCAACTAGGAGGAGGAAGAACAGAGGAAAGAAAAAAGAATGATAGAGAATTAAACATGTGGGTGGTGCAGTATGCCTTTTATGTGTGATGAGCTGGTAAATGTTATTATACCTAAACTGAAGTTGTCCAACTCACCTCTTCAATGAAGATATCATAGTCTGAGTCATCGACGTCGAAGCCATCATCATCTTTGATCCTTGAATCTGTGATGTAACGCCCGTACTCGCCACTGCCAACATCTGATGCACCTGTTCACAATGTCAAAGATACAATATGTTTATTACCTGCGTTTGGAACGACAGCTGATGACTGCAGTGAATGGTAGGATGATGAAACACAAGTCAGCAGTTAGTAATTATGAAAAAAAGAAGCGATGAGTACTAGATGACGTGAGCTGAGGCTGCTTAAAATATCCACAGTGAAATTTTGAAGCTCCTGTTGTCATGGGTTTGTTTGTTTAGTGTTTCCTGTTTTATTGTGTAATTCTCCCTTCACCTCATGTCTGTAACATTACTTCCTGCCTTTGTTTTGCATTTCCTGCTTTGCATTTGTCTGCTCCCCTCTGATTAGTTTCACCTGTCCCCGATTAGCTCTCACCTGTGTCTCATTATCTTGCCCTGCCTTTGTGGATTTAGTCCCTGTGTTCCTTTGTTTGAGTCTCAGTTTGTTGTATTGTATGTCAAGAATTCAGCCTTGTGTTTAGCTTTTGTGTTTTGGGAGCTTTTTACCTTGCCTGTCTCACGACCCCAGAAGTTTTGTGATGTTAAATTATTTTTGGACTGCACAAGCTCCTCCTCCTCCACTTCCTGTAGCATCTGTATTCAGACCCTTCCTCTTAAGTTAGTTTGCTTGCACACACATGGCAGCTGTCTTGTAATATCTATTCAACACACTGTATAATATGCATGTCATATAACAGGTGCAATCTGAGATTTTTATAGTATTATTCTGTTAGCAGCAATCTGAATACAGAGGAACATTTAAATTTTTTTGTGCCAAGGGATTCCAGATTAATAAACTGCTAGATTTGATATGTAATTTCTATTTGAAAAAGAGCTGCAAATGAAGTATCACATGTGATATTTTACAGCAAAATGACAATGAAAATGGCTCCAACAACAAACAACAATGGTGTTCAGTTCTTATGAAAGTTGCACAGATGGCTCTTCTGGTTGTGACTGTCTAATGGTGAATGAGCGTGGGCTTGATAATCACAGGACAGATAGTAAATCGCGGTAACAGCATAACTGTCACTTGGTCTACCTGTTAGTCTGTACCCAGGCAGCTGCAGCACGTACTGAAACGTGTCTCCGCGATATAGAACAGCAGCTCATAATGTACAAGGACAGACAGTGAACACGATTAACAGTCTTTCTGGTTAGCTGCCACAGGTGCAGTTACAGAAATATTAAGAATTTCGCCAACATCCAGATTGAATCAGATATAGCTGAATACAACTTGATTGGTTGTGATAAATATAGTGTAAATGTAGTATGCAAAACACAAAAAGATCAAATAGTGTGTTCAGTATGTGGCATCAGGAGCATCTGATTCAAAAGTAAAATTTGTTTTGTTTTTGTAAAATATGATTTAAACCCCTCGATATTAGTTAAATTAAAAAAAAAAAAAAAAAAAATAGGAGTAATAAGATTTTCAAAAATCTGTGCGTGTTCAGTGTCCCCTGCCATCCGTTCTACCTTGAAAAGGTTCATCTTTGCCATAAAACCTTCCTCTTGTCCACCAGCCACAAGAGTCAAATACTGAAAGTTCACCAGGCTGTTGTAGACTTCAGATATATTTTATAGCTGTTTAATATTCAACCACTTTTAAAAACAAGAAAACTTAATCAACCATCTCGACTATTAAGCCTGGATGGATGTCAAGATTTAAAGTGCTAATTAGCACCGCTAATAACATTAAATCTGAGTCCTGCGGTATAAGGGAGGGGTGCCCGAAAAAAGCCCTCAGCAAACTAATCTTCTGTTGTGTAACAATCCCCCTCAATCCATACCACCCTGTTTCCAACCGCTATAAACACACACACACACACACACACACACACACACACACACATACGAACTGTCACAGCGAGAGCAACAAGAAAAGTATGTCAGTCAGTCAAGCCCACCCCTGCTGCTTGTTCACTCAAGCAGTGGTGCATATTGTGTGTGTGTGTGTGTGCATGTGTGTGCGTGTGTGCACTCATCAGGGGTGTGGATGGGCAGAGAAGGGGTCTGGCATGCCGTCCTTAATCCTGTCTGATGAGACTCAAACGTAACCCGCTTTTATCCCCCCTAAGAAACCACGCTTCTCTATCTCTTTGATTCCATCTTCCTGTTTCTGTCCGACCGGCTCCTTTTTTTTATCTTGTTTCTTGTAACTTTCATACGCATTTTTCTTAACAGCTTCTTTATAATATTATCTGTCTGTCTGTATGTCTGTCTGTGAGCAGTCCAGTAGTTCTCAGGGCACTTAATACAATCAGAGCAGTTTACAACATAGCGTGTGAAGCAGAAGTCGCCTGTCCACATGGCAGAACGGTCTGTAGGTCACAGAAAAAAGCCTGGATAATGTGATTGTGTCTACATGGCTCTTTGATTTTAATAGTCATATATAATCATACTCATACTAAAGCCTGACACACACACACACACACACATCCAGTGGTAAACAGTTTAAATGTCATAGTCCTTGATCTATTAAAACACTGCTATTACTGAATGTATGTGTATGTATATCTGGCACACACCTGTGCTTGTGTGTTTTTAATATCAATCAGTCCTGACCGGCTCCCTCCCCCACTCCATGTACCACTACATCAAAAATAATAAAGTAAATGACTCTGCTGCTCCGGCCACTGACACACTGCCAGGTGTTGTCCTACATTCGAGCAAATGCTGAGAGATGCAAACTGTCAGACCGTACACCGTTTCTGTGTCAAAAACCTAAAATAAATTCCTGATATCCTTTTCAGTTTTTACCCGGAAGTCGACATAATCTTCGGAAGATAACTTCAGGAGGAAAAAAGACCATTCAAAAAGGCAAGTCTGAATAATATACATTGCAATTACACGTGATGGCACTAATATCTCCAATCATCACCAAAAAATGACTTATGGCTTATGTCAGCCTTTCCTTTTCTGTAACTAAAAGAATAATTGAGAAACTTTGAAATAGAGTCTCTAAAACTGCTTCACATTGCAGAGCGAGAAATGCCTCCATGGTAACACTGAGATATATACAGTGTGGTTGAACATGGTAAATGTTTTATTGTGATGATGCAAAAATAAGCATGGTCTGTTTATGATATGTGTGGGTGTATTGTTGAAACTCACTTTGTTTTTGAAATGTGGTTGAAATGCAGCTAACGAGAGAGCGGAGACTACCCTTTTTTGTGGCCGTCACATCACAGCACGTCGGCAAAGGGATCATTGTATGGTCTTACCAAGAGTGCGCACAGGGTTGTTGATGTGGCTGGGTGGGCTAGCTCCATGCACGTTGACCGCCCTGACAACAAACTGGTACTCCGTTTCCGGTAACAACCCCTTCAAAACCATGGAGTTAGTCTCAATGGGCTCACGAATATACGTCCATTCTGTGTCCATTTCTGGCCTGTGAACAACAAGACAGACAAGGGATTTTATTTAGGCTGTTTTCTGGTATGTTAATATGTTTAAATGTGACATTTTACAAAACATGAGGGTCTTTAGGTGTTTGTTTTTTGATAAAAATCATTTAAAAAAATCATCATTCTCAAAACTGAAAATGTCTGTCAGTGATTCCGAAAAGTAAAAGTACGAGAGACAGTTAATAATAACTGAAAGTCACAAACATGCAGGATAACTTAAGTATTTAAGCATTATTTTCTGCTTTAAATCAGAGTCTTGGTTTGAAAGCAAAAAAAAAAAAAAACAGACTGATGAACTTCTGAACTTTCTTTTTTTTTCTGCCTATAATCTCCAGCTCCCATCCTCAAGCTGCCATATTTGAGTGCTGATTCTGGGCGCCTGGAGCCACAACTATCTGTTGAATCGGGTCATCTTCACCACCACTCAATGTCTCTCTTCAGCAAGGCTCCTTTTGATGTGAGAGGAGAAAGATTTGCCTTTGAGATGGCCCTTTTGTGTGGAAAATGCCCCTGCATGCAAAAACAGACTCTGATTCATGTCTACTCTGTCACAGTAAGTGACACTTCCTCCGCCTCTCTCTCATAGTCTCGCTCTCTCTTTGCTCTGTCTCAGGGTGTTAACTCTGCACCAGGAAAAGCTACTCTACTGTCTTTCAAGCTTGTTGCCTTTCCTCTATCTTTATTTTTTTTTTTTTCAACAATTATTATGGGGCCGTTTTTGAATTCTAATTCTTGCCTTTCATATTTGTGTCTGGGAAATCATTAGAGGACCCCGACCAAATTATTCATGACCGCAACTTCCTTGACAATGTAGCCTGAGGACTCGTCTAGATGGGAGGTGTGTGTGTGTGTCTGTGTGTGTGTCTGTGTGTATGTATGGCTGGACGCTACTGGGCAAAGAATGAAATTAATTCTTTCTCGTGTCCTAACTGACCCTCATTTCAAAACATAAATGGTTACATTAAATAGACCAGCAAAGGCCTCACGAAATATTCACTTCATATTGTGAAGACGAGTGGATGAAGAAGGTCCGACACGGGGCTGAATATGCAGCTATATGCACCCATTAATGAACACAGACAAAAGTTTAATAAGAGCTGTTTTAAAGCTGCCAATAAAGGACTTGTTCATATTTTGCAGAAATACTAGTACTACTAGTAATAGTATTGAGTAGCTTAGCATTAAGATTGGAAGCAAGGGGAAACAGCTAGTCTGGCTAACTCCAAAGGTTAAAAAACAGACCCACTAGGACCTCTACAGCTGGCAAATAAACAGACTGTGTCTATTTTGTTTAACACATAGTCAAACTGAAATAGAAAAGTGACAAGAAACCCTTATAAATACCCTCTGAAGTCACTGCACCCAGCCAAGAAGTAACTCTAGGACCTAAATCACCATAAAACCACAACTTGTAGTTTTAACATTTCAGTTTGTGCACAGATTAAACAAAAAAGATACAAAGTCTTCATTAGTAGGCGCTTTGGGAGTGCTGGTAGATAGATTTTTGAACCTTCATATAGTGGAAGGCTACTTTCTTCCCCCTGTTTCCAGTCTTTATGCTAAGCTAAGCTAGCCAGCTGCTGGCTCCAGCTAAATATTTACCATACAAACATGGAAGAGGGGTTGATCTCCTCAGCTAAATAAGCAAGAAAATGAATAACTGTATTGCCTAAAATCTAAAGGTATTGCTTTATTTAAATTGCTTTATTTAAATGGCTACATCATCATATCTGTAACTCTATTAGTCTTGTGCATCATTCTTGCAAATTTTTTTCCCATTCTTTCCATTTAGAAAGGAATGTTGACTACAATTTGGACTTGCTCCACAACAGACATTTGTAGAGCCATCAAGTGCTCTCTATAGATACATGAGAGCAGTGTTTTCACTCTGTTTTGTCCAAAGCCAGATAGCTCATCAATTAAGAGAATTTCGCTTTTCTTTTCCCTCCATGATGTGGCCACTTCAGCTGATCACTTAATAAATGTCTATATGGACTGTATCATATACGTATGTGCTTGTGTGTCTGTGTATTGACAGCAATAATTGTGCTGATGAGGTCTTTAAAGTCGGTATTTATAAAGGAAAAGTCGATCAATCAGTTATGACTGACCTGATGTAAGCCACCAGGAAGTGAAGGACAGGTGCACTTCCCTCACTCTCTCCTCGCTGCCATGACAACGCCAGCTCTGTGTCAGATACAGCCATGACAACAGGCTGAGTAGGGGGCGATGGCGGCATGCACATTTCTAATGGCACAGAAATAAATGGAAGTGAATGAAATATGTTAATAATAGTACTGCAGAAATAATAGCAGTAATAAGCAGCTATAAAACGGGTCCCTACTACTCACATATTCTTACCATGTGAGGCAGTGCCAATGTCTCTGGGCATGCTGGGTCTACCCTCCCCTGCCCAACCATAGGCTCCAACACTGACTCTGTATATAGTGTTCACCTTTAGGTTACCAACATCCACATCCTAGGAGATGACACACGTGAGGTTCAGATACATATGGATAAAATGAGCAAGAGCACATCAGCAAGGATAGTTAGAGAGGGGAAAAAAAGACAGGAGGCAATAAGAAAAGACAGCAGAAGAGCAGAAGAAGATTAAAATACTGATCAGAAATTCGTTCAACTTATCTTAAGTGGAAAGGAAGTCAAATCCAGCTATAAATGTCAACTGAAAGAAGTGACAGGGTCTAATTCAACAGAAAGGACTAGATGATACTCACAAAACTTGCTTGTCCATCAAATTGCCCCTTTGAGAAAATAAGAGCAGAGGTATCCATGAATGTTTGAGAGCAACTAATGCCATGAAAGACACCAAAAGCGTCAGTCTCTGAGCCCGTGTACAAGATGCAGGCTACATCTTAAAAACAGGTTATGAGTACATAGTTCAGTTTATAGACATAATAATTTCAAATTTGCCAGGCCATGTAGTTTTTAGCAAATGTCTGTAAAACAGAAGTAAATAGTAATATTCACACAGGACCATTTTCAGCTGTAGGTTTAGACACATTTGGTGTCCTACTATGAAGGTAGCGAGACGGTGCATTTGCAATCCACAATGAAAAAAAAAAAGGTTTCCAACTGTGTGCAGCCATATATCCTGCTTTTAATAGACAACAATGGAGCTCTCTCATATTTCATGAATGCTCTCTCAGACATTCATAAAATATGAAATGCCGTATAGAATATTTCTGGCCGTATCCGAGTAATTGTTGGTTGTTGGATTTTTTTGTGCGCCGATAAAGCGGCACGGCAAAGATTTTGCTGGCTGAGATTTTCCACGTCGTCACAGTTGGAATGTTTCTCTCAGCGGGTTAGCCACTAATGTCAAAGTGACATACACAACAGCACAGTTAAATGTCAGTGTACTCACAGTGGTCAGGCTGTCTAAGCCGAGAGGCACCTCCATCAAAGACGCTGCACCCAATGGACGGCCATTCTTCAACTCTGTATAGAAGACCTGCAATCACACACGCACACATAGTCAAAGTCAAACACATAAATACATATGGACATGAAAAAGGACCAGGAGCTTTCAGTAAAATCACACGTATTTTGGCAGTGTTGGTTTTGGCAGACATTCATAAATGTCATGTTTGTTATGTTGGATTAAAGCACCACTTTTTCAACCTTTCAGCTTTTTAATTATCAATGTAAACACAGCACAATAAGAAGGAAATACTACGAGGAAACAGGATTATCTATGAACTTCCAAAGTGATTGGCCAAATGAAGGGACATGTTTATCTGTGAGGCGTGAGGAAGCTAGGTAGCTGGCTAATCCTCTTAGCGCAGGCATATGGTCAAAAGCAGAGCACACACAGTCAAACTGATCCACACTTAGTTAATGATTGACTCAAAACAAACATAAGGCAGGAAGGAAGAAAAAAGGAAAGATGCAAGGAAGTAAGAAAACTGGGTTCTGGTAAGGCATTATATCTTATTCTTAAAATAACATATGCAAGAGGATAAACAAAAAGTATACGTCAGAATAAATAAACACGATAGACTTGAAGTGCTCAAAGCGTTCAGCACAAACCCGAAACTGCATGTGAATAAATGTGTCCATGCTCTAACAAGAAAAACAAATTCCCCTTTATTTTTCAAAGCACAGCTTACCTGGAGTAAAGCAAAAAAGAAAAAAAAAATCTATTGACAAGACACTAAATAATTTGTGACCACATCTTCACAGTCATACTGCCCCTGAAAAAGCAGACATTTGGCAGTGAAGGGGTTCCATCAAAACCTGAAAAAACACCTTCAAGGTTACCCCGCTGGACAGTGATTTTGACACTTTAAAAGCAGAAGAAGAAAAAAAAAACATCAGCAGCTTGCAGAGGAAAATGGGCATCTGTTCAGAAAAGTGACAGGAAATGTGATTTACGACACATCTCAGAGGTAGTTTTTTTTTTTTTTTTTAGTTCTTTTATTAATATTGTGTTTGTCAGGTTGGAAAAACTTTCTGTGCATTTAAATCAGATCACTGTTTGTACAGCTGAATCTTTTCTTTTTCTTTTGGGTCTAAACTGCTTTTTTTGGATCTATATGACAGGTTTTTAAACCAGCGCGGACTAAATTGTCAATTGTTACCTTAAGATGTATATTAACAATGTGTAGAAAACAGGAAGAAATGGAAAATATATGTACTTTTAAAATGTAAACCATTGCAAAGGTTGTCCAAGTATTCTGCTTCCCATGTCAACTCAACAGCTTTTGCTTGAAAATATTAAGTTGAAAAAGAATTGTGAGTTGTATCTCTTAAATCATCACTACCATGATTATAATATTGATGGCAACTGAAAAGAGCTCATTTTTAATGTTAATCACACATTTAGCCGTCGCATTGAAATCAAAATAATACATATACAGTAATGCTACATCTGTGTTGATATTTAATGTTGAATCATAGTTTGTGACTACCTTGTATCCAGTGATGGTGCTAACATGTCGCCGGGGCATCTTCCACCGTACACTAAAGGCGGTGCAGTTGATTGTCTCCAGCTGGATGTCCAACGGAGGACTCAGACGATCTGGTTTGTACAAACACACAGAAAGACATGATCAGTGAGAGCAACAGAAGATACAGTAGTACAGGAGTGAAAACAAGATACAACTTTGATTTATTAGCTATGATGAATTATTGAGCGAGAGACAATCAATGTTAAATTTACACCATGTGATCCAGATGTATAATATTATGAGATTCTTTCACATCTCGGCATCTTACAATCTCGAGATCAGCGTAAGATAATAAAATTACCCGATTAGAATAAACCTGGAAGCTGCTTTAATTAATAATTTTATATTAACAGTGAGTTGAATGTGTTTTCTCACATCTCTTTGGTGTGTTTTAGCATCTTTCAGCTCATTGTTTTGATTTTCCGGCCAACAACTTTACCGCTTTCGTTGCTCTTATCAGCACAGCACAACAGCTCTGGAAAGCCAAATATCAGACTGAGAAAGTGAACCTGTAGCTGGTGACCACAGTGAAGCCAGATATGTGTCTATGAGAGACTCATCGGGTGGCCAAAAAATCAATTCCAAATAAATGAAAGTGTTGCTCTGTATGTGCTGGATGTGTAAATAAGTAACCGTTTGCTAACAATCAATCCTACAACTTGAAACTAGGTTTAAAGTACAATGATGAATAAATCAGTTGATCCTTGTCACTGTGCATAGGTATATTATGTATTTCAACCCATTAATGTATATATGATTTCTTCTTGTTGTAAAAAAAAAAAATGTCTTTTACAAACATATAGATTCTATACTGTATTTCATCTGCCATATGAAATGGCATAAACTGCCTCCCTAAATTTTAACTGAGTGAGACTTCAAATGTCATTATTTTCATTTTCTGAATTATTCAATCCTGGGTGCTTCTGTGAGACTTCAAGAGATTGTGATTGCACTTCCAGTGTCCAACTGTGGCCTGAAAACACTTGAGAAGCCTCTCACAGAAGAAAGACAGAGATGGCGATATAGAGGTCTGGAGATCATCAACACCCCTAATGACCTATTGTATATGCATTAAATTATAGCTTCAGTGGAGAAACATGAGCACACAAGGACCCTTAAGCCTCAAAATTATTTTACATTATATATAGTAGATGGAGATTTTAGACCAAAAAGCTCCTTAAAATGCTGGATAACAACATATAATTTATGATTTAAGAGTAGAAAAAGCCAGATCAGTTGTCCTAACTGACCTTTCCTTGACAGAGTGACAAAAGGACATGAGGATGACAATCAAACAAAAGCTGGTACAGCAAAGTAAAGCTCTGTAAATTGAAATCTCATGTAGCCTCAGCGTTGCTTTTTCCCACTTTCCTTTTTCCCTCCTCTTTATTTCTCGTGACCTCCCTCTTCCACTTCCTGCGCTGACCTCTCTCCTGTCCTCCTGAATCCTCACCCGTCTGCATCTCCGCTGCTTTCTCAAACCCTGCTCTTCCATCCGAGCAGGTAACTCAATATGTCAGCTGAATCGTCTCTGTCTCCCCGGAGATGCGGCCCCGTGAACGTATGGGTGAGCTGAACTCACAAAATCTGTATATGTCTATTAATATGGAGCAGCTTACAGTAGTGCTCCCTGTGTAAAGTAGGTCTGTGTACAAATTTTTAATACTCCAAGGGACTGGAGTGAAACTGGTATCCCTAATTAACAGGAACCCTGCAAATCTTGACATAAACCCCTGAAACTGGTGAATTATTTTCGGGAGGTATTTTTGGGAAGTGTGTTTTCTCAGCTAGCCTTGCAGCAGCCCTGGCGTGTGAAAAAAACTATCTTTGAAACCAATAAAGCTTTTTCATGGTAGCCATTTGACATAACATAATAGGGTCAACACAGGTGTTTCCAATGATACTAATTCAGGTTCCTTTCCAATTATTGCAGCAGAGCTTTTCCAGTGGGCCAGCATGCACCACAGCAGCATCCTGACTCTGTTTTTTTTGCAGTGGTCATATCCACTTGTGTATAAGGCCCTGAAACGTCACTTGATTGAGGTAATTGTTTCTATGCTCACTCTATACATGGATGGCCCAGGTGAGGCCAGATTTCCCAGATCAGGTATGAGAGCCACTGGAGACCACTGTTCAGAAAAAAAAAGGCCACAATGTCACGACACCATCATGAAGCAGCAGCCGCAGCATCTCACACAGTACATATCAAGAAACACACATAGGAACACATAGAAACACATAGGCCTTTCCCACACTCACCAAACACAATCACACCACCAATTCACTTATCGGTGAGACTGCAAACACGCACAGCTCTGTGACGTTTCCTTTGAAATGACTCATCACTCTCGTTATCTAAGGTTGAACTGTCATCCAAACGATCAACCAACGCTGGTATCAATATTTGAATATCTGAGATTTTTAAAATCCACTACTGATAAATGACATATTTTGAGTGAGTAACACTCTTTCTACATTATCTCAAATACTATACTGATATATGTGCCCTGATTTACTAACACCACTTTCAGAGTCTGTACTGTGGAAGTGCTGCTGTTTCCAGGTCTGACTCATCCAAAAGTGAGCGATCACAAAGACAAACGCTGTGCTGCTCTTCAGCATCGCTTAGGGAATAACATATAAACATCACACCTGCGGGGAAACACTTTCATTGTTGTTCAACAAATAATATTACTTGTAGTTGTTTAAAAAGTATGATTTTCATAAGTTAAGTCATTATAGTAATGATTCTATAAATAATAAATTACCTTTTTCTAACTGGGAATAAAGGTGTTAAACCCCTGAAAAAGGTAAGAGCACCTTGCGGAGAGTTGTTCAGTCCTAACTCTTTAAAGTAATAGCAGCTTTGTGATGTGGAGCTTGATGTGATTCATCTGGACATCGAGCCCTGTTGACATTCTCCCCTCTCTCAGAATGAGGCTTGAAAGACCTCAGCACATAAGAACAAGTACAAATGTCACTCGCAGTCATGAAGACGGGACTACAGCTGCCCTCTGTACGGCGGTACCAACTGAGGCAAGTTTTCTGCACTGACAGACAGATGTAATAGTCAGGATGCTATGGCCTGTGGGTCCGAAAGAGCGACTGAGGGAGAAAAACAGAGAGACTGACAGTGAGAGAAAAAGGAGGCGATGGCATGAGAGAAAGAGGAGGAAAGGGGAAGAAACTGGGACAGAAAAAGTGTTCAGGGTGACGAGATATAAAAGAGAGAGACTGTGGAGATGATGAATCAACATTCAGAAATTTTCTAGCCAAAGAAATACATTGGCAACTTTCTATCATTCTTTCTTTGACAGATATTGACATATTCTGTAAAAAAAAATATATATATAAAAATATGAAAAAAAAAACTGTTTCGAGAAAGAATACACCATCTTTCACAAAGTTATGTCTGTCTCACTGTTGACAATGTCTAGCTCACTAATTGCAGTTTGTAAAAGTACCTCAGTCCTTTTACATGGTCTGACTAAGATGTTTCTAAGTAGCTTTATTGTTGTAGAATATCCAACCTCTATCACCATACACTAGAGTTAAGTTTAAAATAGTCCAATTAAACTGCCACTTAAAAAGTTGTGATCTGTTTTGAGCTCAAATGTGACAAGTGACAATGTAGTGGTGTTTAATGAATGGAAAGCTGAGCACAAATCCACCATGTTTTAGTTGTAAATGTTATTATTACACCCTGTCAAATCTGCTAGAAAGATCAGCTCAACTTACCAGATCTCCGAACATTTGATCTTCTTGCACAAAAGCAAACGCTGGCTGTGCATACTGCAAAGAGAAGTAAGTATAAAATACTCCTTTCTTTACATGTAGATTCCATGTCTTCTTCTGGTCTAAAGTTTAAAACGCTCAAATGTTCATTTTATCACACGTTCAAACGCGACTGTAACTGTAAATGGAGGATAACTAATCCCTTTTTCTGATAAAAGACGCTATTTTATCCAAATTTTGGCGCAGACGCCATCCAAAGACAGGCAGAAACTGCCCGAGAGGAAAGGGCAGCTACGGTTTGACACTGATAAGATTACAGTCTGCAAAAGATCAGTGGGTTGGACACATTAACGGACGGACAGACAGCCACTGTGCCCCCCAAACAGGCGCGCTGACAGACAGACAGACGATGGAGAGGGTTGTCCCGACAAATCGCGCGTAATGCGCAACGACTAAAAGAGCTGAATGGTGGGTGGCACGATCATTTTTACGCATGAATCTCGCGTTCGTGTCACGCTCCGGTCCGCGTCTCAGACAGCAGATGAGATGGACAGCGAAGTGGAGGAACGCGGGGCAATTTAGAGCTAAGAGGATAATAAGCCTCTAATCCCCCGCACACTGGACACAGATGGAGAGCGTGTCTTGACGCAGAAGCAAGGGGAGCTGCTCAAGATATAGAGACTCTATAGAAGTATACTGCCTGTGTGTGTGTGTGTGTGTGTGTGTGTGTGTGTGTGTGTGTGTGTGTGTGTGTGTGTGTGTGTGTGTGTAGAGAGAAAGAGAGAGAGAGAGAGAGAGAGAGAGAGAGAGAGAGAGAGAGAGAGAGAGAGAGAGAGCAGTGTTTGCAGTAGAGCTCAGCCAAATCACTTTAGAGGCATTTTCTTATCAAGGGGGACTGCTAAGAACAATGACCAATGTACGCACAAATAGGACCAGCCAGGCTGATAAAGTACATTTTCTAAGTTATCTAGAGCCTCCACTATATTATCCATTCCATTTCCTGCTCAAATCAGCGTCACACAATACTGTAGCTGCCAGATTAGCCCCAACATCTCCTCTGGAGGGTCTCATTTTAAACTTTTTTTTTCTTGAACTGTATTATATTATTATGATATGGCATAAAACATCTAACCAGCGGCCAGAAACCACACCAATTTCTTAAGCCATTTTCATTTTGACTCTGCTGCTCATGTACTTAGACTTAATTTTCTGAGCCAGGCATATTCTACCTTCATCTAAAACGAGAATGTAAAAACCAGCAATTACTCAAGCCATCAATTTGCACAGAACAATTTGAAAATCCTTTTATATAATTCTAATCCTGCTTTGTATTTTTTTTTTTTTTTTTTGTTTGTTTGTTTTTTGTCCTGATTCACATTGTCAGCTACGGAAAGTAGAAATTTAAAGATCTTTAGGATCTGAAATACACAATACTAACCACTGCAGAGATCCTTGTAGGTTTACACGTCCACTGCAGTCATTTATAAAGACTCCATTGGTACAATAGGACAAATCATACCCCCCATTCAGCTGTCATATAGTACTCACAGGTATAAGCGGGCTGTACAATTTGCCTATGAAATAATACATAAAATATCCTTGTATCAGTAATTATATTATACACTGTGGCTTTTTTTAGTCTGTCTCAAAAGTCCAGTATCTGTTTAGCTGTCAGTATCTGTAGAAGGACATAAAGAAAGCAAAAAGAGAAAAAATGAGATATTTGGAGAACAGTGAGAAGAGTGTCCTCTTTTAGGATATTCACTAAGTTTACAGAATTAAAATCACATCAGCAATCTTAATCGAAGACACAAAACAAAACAAACAAAAAAACATGATAGAACATTATATCAGTCTCGCTGCACGATGCTGTGTTCATTTCTATTGTTTTCATCCTTCTCCACATGTGCCACTTATATTAATGATATACTCTCTGTGCCACAGGAGCAAAAGTGATCTGATTATTCTAGCTTCACCTGCTATTACCAAGCAATCGCAAAACATGGCAGAAGCAACCGGGGCAGTGCAGATGTCAGGGTGAAATGTCACGTCGAGGTCAGGGTGAAATGTCACGAAGTTGATTTTATGTAAATATAACCCTACATGTTTGACACCTGCTCTGAAACACTCTTCCAACAGGGATGAGACGATGTCAGTGCTCTGTTAAGTTGGAATAAGAGAGATCAAATTCTTTCTAGACTTTGGTTTGAGCAATGATATACAAAATCTTCTTTTATATTTCAACCACACAGGTCCAAGTTTGATAGTTGGAGCCTGTCACACATTGTTGTATGTTATATTCACATTCAGTTCTCTTTCCTGCCAAAAGTGACATTGTAGGTTGTAAAATAATAATACTTTATCACTAATAATACTTAATACTTATAACACTTTATAATATTATATGTACTAACAGTAAAATCTATATCAATTTCAGCCGAAAAAGGTTTCTCAGGTGTCTTTTAGTGGATACCAAAATATTTTTTAAAAAGTCAGATCATCTGTGAGGAGTGACAACACTAAGCATCAAACTGAGGAGTGCATTAAGGGAACTCGACAAAGGTTTGGTGAGATAATAAGCAGTGTCTGAGATGATGGTCAATGGGTTGCATGATCGAGGAACTCAATGGTTCCATCTCCTGGAGAAACTCAGGTCATGACAGAGAGACTGAATGGCAAACAGTAACAGAAAGAGAAACCCACACACTGACGGGTGCAGCTATTCAAACTATAACAACCGGTCCATCTCTATATTTTATAATATAAATAACAACCTAATTTTCACTTCAATTAACCAAGCTTACTAGAGCCAAAGGGGAAACACAAGGTAGTTTTCGTATTAGCCTCTTCCAAGTAAGGATGTTACTTTTCAGTTCAGGCAAACAAATAAACCAGACTGGTGGTTTAGAAAATTGTTTCACTCAATAAGAAAAACAACAGCCAGTAGTCAAATTAATTGTTGGATGTTTGGAGAAATAATCAGTTCTTTCTCACTACACAAAGATCATTAAAAGTATTATGTTCGTTAATTTGCATCACTAGTTTTATCCTGACGCACACATCATATCCCTACCTCAAAAACATTTAGATCTGTTTTAACATATTGAAGATAGATTTCATGTTATTATCACACTTCATATGTCAACAATTAACTTTTTTTTCCCGATAACTGCGTTCATTTTAACTCTGTAAGTTATAATTAAACAAGTTTTGGCTTGACTTGGTGTTTAATGCTGTGTAACATTGATATTATTAGTGGTAAACAGCACCCACTAGTGGGAGTATTTAAGCCCTACATGCACATCAAGGATTCAAGGAGTTTTTATTGTCATTTCAGCACGTTAAACAAGGATGAAACGAAATTGGATTCCCCTGGTCCCAGAGCAGCCCGATACAATATAAAATATAAAACTATAAAATATAAAATAGAGTTTAAAAAAAAATAAATTTAAATTTAAACAAAGTATATACAATAATACAATAAAATAAATAGTCAAGAAGATAAAGATAAACGAACAGTAAATACAACAACAATATAACACCACACTGAGGTATTGAATGAAAATGAGAATGACGTGAAATGGATGACAGCGAGTGTGTGCAGTCAGCACATCTGGAGGTTCAGTGTTTTTAACTTGGGTTCTAATCTGCATTAGACATGACAATGTAATGATCTCCAAATGTAATTCAGATCAAATCAGACATTTAGTTTTTTTTTTTTTTTCACAGCCACCCAGTCAGCAATAATGTCATACTAATTACAAAACTGAAGATAAACGTGGAATAAACGGTCTATTTGCTTAAACAGCTTAACAGTTACTGACCCCATCTCCACATTTCTGAGCCGTCTCCCAGCGGTCCAGCTCAGCAGACGGTATCCACTCCCACAGCTCCCGTAGCCATCACTCTCACCCCGAGGCTCCAGCAGCACCACAGTACATATGGTGTGGATTACTTTCTAAGCACCACTGTGGCTCCCCAAGGAGGTGTTTTTTTTTTGTTTTGTTTTGTTTTTTTTTACCATGTATACAATGATCCATCCAACATCCAAATCTATGAATAGCACTAAAATCATCAGCAGGGGCAACTTTTTACTTTTGCACTCAAACCAAATGAACAGCTATTGACTGTTTTGGTGCAGAAAATGTGAGCATTAATGTAAGTTACTCTTTTCTTCCTTAATCCTACTACATGTACTATGATGAAGGAAATTAGGATTATTAGATTATTAGATCATAGACAGTTTGGGTTATTTTTGCATTTTTGGTAACTTCCAGGTCTAAATGCTAAATGCTAGTGAATCCAAAGTGGCCTGAGCCCAGCATGCATAAAGTTCACTTTGAAGGCTAAAAGGTAATCAGTTTTCTGTACCTCTGAGCTAAAATGCTAAATGCTCAGTATGCTTACATCCTCACAATGACAATGCTAACATGCAGACGTTTGGCAAGAATAAGTTTACCGTTTTAGTTTGGCGTGACAGCATGCTAACATTTGCGAGTTAGCACTGAGGCTAAGTTTTGATGGTGTTAGATCCTGAGCTGGACATAAATGTGTGTACCAAACTCAATGACAGTCCATCAAATAGTTAAAAACCTTTCATTTAAAAAACACAAATGTCAAACTGGCACTAGATGTAAAATCAGGGAATCAAAGTTATTAGGATACTCTATATGGAAAGGATAAATGTTAATACAAGATTTTGCACCAATTCATCATGTAGCTGTTGAGATGTTTCTCTAGATAACTGAAAACTTGACCCATTGGTGGTTAGAGGAAAAGTCATGTGATCACTAAAGATTCATCCTCGGGGGACCATGAATGTCCATGGCAAAGATTTCATGGCAATCCATCCAATAGTTGTTGAGATATTTAAGTCTGGACCAAAGTGGGTAGCAGACCAATACTGCTTACTTTTCAAAACCTATGCAGATTCTTCTGCCCTCCAAGTATGAGATTAAACCTATGTAAAGTTAGAAAACAGAACTACTGGTCCATTATCACAGATTTCTCTACTCTCCCTGTCAGCGTCGTGAATCAGGACATTCTTTTTTCTGCTAATTACTACACCGGCAGCTATGTCCAAATCAGACATCCATTCCAGCTGTCAACTCCTCCCTCCCATAAGACATTCTGGGCCATTCATGTTGGCCAATAATGATGGGTGAAATGACCCCTGCAATTAGACCCTTACATGTGAGTCAAACTGAGCCCCCAAAATGGCTGACAGATTAAATTGCAGAACAGCTAGCTGATTAGGCCTTGTGCCTTGCAAGAAGTGAAATGGACATCTGTTTGGTGTATTTGCTGTAATTGCTTGAGGATGATGTATTTCCATACAGTTAAGTGGGCAAGTCAGTGGAAAGTGAAGCCTCGTCTGAGTGATTAGTAGACTAACTTATAAAAACACAAGCGGAAGATAACTGTTATTCGGCATGATATATAGTTGGAGCATATTTGGATGCTTAAATGGTTTTTGCATGGTCAAATGATTACAATACAATGAAACACTAAACTTCAAGGGTGCTTGGACGTGCATGTACGTTTATACGAACGTGCATTCAGATATACACTATGTATTTCACATACGCATTGTAAAGTTGAAGAATTATCAACCAAGGAACCAGATTTATTCATGTTTGCTGTGGAATGCTGTGGAAAAAAATGGTGTGGTCCAGAACAGTGGTGTTTTATCCACATTAATCAATGCAGAAGAGTGAAAATGAAGAAAGGTCACAGAGTGAAGAAAACAATGCTCAAATTGCTGCTAAGAAACCACTACTGAGGAAGACCAACAAGAAAGAGAAATGTGGTCCAACACAAGGACTGGATATTAGACCAGTGGAAATGTGAACCTGGTCTGATGAGCGACTGAGAGACAGCTTCATCCACCAGGCCATCAGGATGCTGAACTCCCTCCCAGCTCTGCCCCTGTTTATTTAATGTTTGTGTATCCAAGTTTATTACAGGTTCACACGTATCAATCCACATTTCATTTGAAATCTGTATCGTTGCCACTGTATCTACTAAAGCAAAAGCGACAACCCTCTTATGTAATTAAGACTTGCACCATGTCACAAACATGTGGCTGTAGCACGGAGGTGGAGCGCGTTGTCCCCTAATCAGATTATTGGCAGTTCGATCCCCGACTCCTCCAGTCTACATGCAGAAGTGTCCTTGGGAAAGATACTGAACCCCAAATTTCTGCGGCATCGATGTGTAAATGTGTATGAATGGTTAGCTATAGTATGTAGTGTGCGCTTTGAGTTGTCAGAAGACTAGAAAGGTGCTACTGTCCATTTACCTTTTGTAGACCAAAGGAAGCTTAACTCAAACTAAACACCAAGTTAAACTCAAATAAATTGATTTCAGAAATTTTAACATGATTTTAATTTTATGCGTTATGCAGAATTGTATCATATGCAGATTATAAGGATGGGAAATACCATGTGAAAATGAAGTCATTTTGCAAATATATTAGAAAACAAATCAAAATCAAACAAACAAAGAGTTTTTTTTTTCATTTTGTGAAAGCAGATGATGTCAGATAGGACACTAAAACAGGTAGATTTTCCCATTCCATCTGCAGTGTACCAGAAAGAAGACAAAAGATGGCAAGACAATGAGGAAGGTGTGACAAACATGCAGAAAAGACACTTCAGAGTTGACACCTTTTCATACGAAAACTACAAACTTGCGTGACTGTTGCACTTTGGCACAGCTGCATCTTCTCCAAATTCTCCTAGAGAATAATACACGTGTGGCGTGGTGCAGAATGAAGCTCTCCTCCACTACACATTTAATTTAGTTTATTTTTGTCCTGCAAAGAGCAAAAACATCATGTTATTGTCAGTTCGCAACACAGTAACTGTTTATCCTTAGTGTGTGATCTCGTTCTCGTATTCCCTTGATTTCCCATGTCCCTGCACACACAACGTAGCAAATGCGCCCTCTGCTGGTAGAAGTCAGACAATGCATAACTGCAGGATAACGCTACATTTTTCCAATCAATAAACCCTTAAAACCAACCTCTTACCTTAGAGGACAGAGATAGCCATATGCTTCCAGCACCTTCTGGGAGAGACCGTGGCATGACAGCTAAGAGCCTTGCCACTCCAACACCAGCCAAAACATTTACAGCAGGTGCTGGGGGTTATCCCCTCGGTAGGGTGAGTTTGTCTTCCAGTATGGGAGATCAGGTACTGAGCTTTAATGATGTTGCAGCTCTGTTCACTCGCAGAGAGTTCAAGGTACATGGTGGACAAATCTCTGATGTTGGTTCTGAAATATCATACAGCAGCCTTTGTAAACAAATTGCTGAACGTTTGCATGAAGGTTTTACAGAATCTGAGATAATGCGCACTGTGTTTAAGATGATGAAATCTGGTACATTCAGGGAGATGTTAGCTAACAGAGGTGACTTAACTGTTGATGGGCTAAAGCAGTTTCTCCGCGCACACATTAGGGATAAAAACAGTACTGAGCTTTCTCAAGAGTTAAGTTATGCTAAACAGCAAGACAGAGAGAGCCCACAGCAGTTTTTGTACAGAATCATGAGATTAAAGGAGCGTGTTCTGTTTGAGTCACAACAGCCTGGTACAGAGTTTAGCTATGACAAAGGGCTTGTTCAGAATACCTTTCTCCATGATCTCATGCCTTTACTGACCCACTTGCAAGTAAGTGATGACTTTCTTTTAGATCAGATTAGTAAGTCTACTAGTGAGGAGGCAGAAAGACTCAAACGGCTGGGCACAGTAGCTAAAACCCGATCAGTGACAGTTAATGCAGCTCAGCTTCGACGTTAATCAAGCTACAAGAAGTTGACAGAGTTACAGGCTAATCTGTTGTTATTATATCGTCGCTTCTTCACTGACTGAGCATTTGGCCCAGACGGTGAAACCTCCTGACAGTGGATATCTTCTAAACACCACCAGTCATCTCCAAATACATCTGAACCAGAGGGGTATTGCACAAAACTAGAATAAAGAAATCCAGGATAATTGGAGCGCGCAGCTTGACTCAGTTCGCCTGGCGCATCCTGGCTTAATTGGTTGCACGTTTGCTGAGCCAGAGTGAAAAGGCGACCATGTTAAGCCAGGTGAAGATAGTTGATGAGTGCGTGTTCACGGCATACTTATATAGACCTCGCAATTGCTCACAGAATCACTGATGGGGACACGGATAAAAGTTGCGCTTCATACTTCACGGCCGCTGAACAACAGCTCCTGTGGAGTTCTGTGAAGAGGTGAAAGGTACCATAAGAAAAAAAGGCAATACCAATGCCATCATTTTAAAAAAAGTGAGAAAGCCTAGCAGACAATAGCGGACCGGCTTAATGTGGAAGTAGTCCAAAACTGTACAATTAATAAACAGTGCTCCACTGGAACTGTCATAATTAGGCTACAATTAAAGGACTAAAGGAGCATTTTGTCCAATTAATCAACTGTTATACACTTTACTTGGAAAAGCGGCAAGTTGAGGCATACATCAGAAAATGTAGAGTATGGTTAGGTGCAAACAATTATCCACAATGTGTGTCATTTCATCTATTTTTCTCATGTTAATGCTTTATCTATTTTATCTTTCTCTATCCTTCATAAAGAACAAACCTGTCTGGCCATAAAAGGACCTGGCAGCAAGTAAAAATTAAATATAAGAACATTTTGCAAGTTGTTATGACTTTAAAGTAGACAACTTAACTAAGAAGAAATGAGGTGAATAGATTAGGTGTCTGATTATGTCAAATGTCAATGTCTTAAGAAATGATTATAATATTTTTTAAAACAGGATAATTAAAATGATGCAACATACTTAGAAAGACCTTGGACATGTAAAACACATTCATTCCTCTGCAGGATTGACGGAAATACAGGTGAATCAATTAAATAATTCCACTCAGTTGTTAGCCTGGGTCTGGAGCAGGCTAGCTGCAGAGAATAAATCACCATAGTAACTTGGCCGGGTTGAGTTTGAGCTGCTTTCATGCAACCGATTTGAGTACAATTCAGCCAGGATAAATCCAACATATCCTTGGGCTTAACCCCTTATCTTGGTTTTGTGCACATCAGGGGCAGGAGCAGTGACTGTATACAACCTTGCTGCTGGTCCCAAATAACTGTAGGTTTGTGCCAGTAACATTAAGCACTGCATATTATGTTAATCTAAACAGAATATAATACAGCCCTGTCAATACAGCCTTACAACGCTGCCGACACTGACTCTCAACCTAACAACAAACAAAGTTAGTTAGCTCGTTAACCCACTCACCTTGCTTCTTGACGATGAAGAACTGCTTCTCCTTCACCTCCCAACGACAGCTGTATTGACCCAACCAGAGCAAAAATACAACTGTCCGACTTTTGTACGCTTTCATCCCGGTGGCGGTGTAAGGGGTAAATGACATCACCAAAGTCCAGCTCCGAAGCGCTTCGCTGTTTTCAGTGGTTCAGTCCTCTTCAGCTTCATGGAGCCCCGCCGAAGGCCGCCATCTTGGAATGTTGTTTTGCCCTCCAGGGCTCCGCCCTGTCATGTGACTGAAAGTAGGCCCGCCCACTTTCCTTTGATCTGATCCGGGCTTTGATCTCTGATGACTATAAATATAGGATTGATCTCACACTGAGGACATTCAGTTGTTACAAAAACTTGTATACACAAGGTGGATAAGAAGAATTTTTGACCTTAATTTGGATCTCTCAGTTCTACAAATACAAAGTTCTACACTGCTTAGTATTCTATATAATTATTATATATTCTATAATATATTATATATATTTAAGTAGTAATGGGGATCAATTGTGTTTCAAGAACGCCACGTTCACTGCAAAGTCTAGCAGATATTGAAAGGATATTTGTCGTAAGTATTCTGGCGGAGGTGGAGGACTGGACATAGATGAATTCGCTGCTATGAAACGGATATTGGGTAATGTCACTGATGAAGAACCTTTTCATTGCCCTCCACATGAAGATCGATACAAACTGTGATGAACCGGCCGACCTCGTGAATTAACGCCTTCTTCTTAGATCAAGACGATGCATCGATTTTTTAAAAATCAGGTATTCTAAACCTTTTAAAATTGTGTACCTGTGGATTGTACAAGAAGAATTGCTGCTCTGACATTCTGTCAGTATGGCGGATATCAAACGCGACCTCCTGTGACCCCGATGACGCTGAACAAATTTGGCCTTATGCGGAAGGTCACATTCTCCATCAGCCGCAAATGGTATACTCACTGTTGTCTGGAGTGACACATTTAAAAGCAAATGTGCACTTAATTTGTGCCAATTATCAAGATCTCCCTCTGTCACATATGACAAAAAAATATCTGTTACTGACATGGTGTTCATCAGAGAACTTAAACAACTGGCAATCTCCACAGCTGGCAGGCAGCTGTTATTTTATGACTATAATGAGTTTCCTGAGATTCATAATTTTCGTGTTGGCGTATGGTTTAAATGTCGTTGATCATAGTGTGACCACCATGAACTACTGGTCCAATGGAACAAAAGGAATATTTTCCTTGAAATGATGATGGAGATCTTCTGATATTCATCTCAAAGAAGATAAAGATGAATGGTCTATTCAACAAAGACTTGACAGAAAAGCCCTCTCTGCAGGATTATCCAACTTATTATGTTAGAAAACTGCTTTCAAACAATAACAAAGATTATTTGTGTATCAGAGTCCCAGTCTTTGATGATATTTGCAAGCAGATCACATTTTCCATCACTTCGCTCGCTTGGCCGCCTGTGGTAAATCTTCTAAGATGATGGCTCTGTTTCCCTGTCCAAGGTATCCAACAACGCCTCAAAAGTATTTTAAGAGCACGGAAGGCAAAAGTTTTTCACCCGTGTTGCTTACTGACTGGTGGTATCCCCACAACTCAGAGTTGTGTACAAATTAGAAGGACATAAAAACCCATTACACATGTGATGTTCAACTTCAGGAAGGGAGTATTTGTAAGTTTGTTCAGGGACAAACAGGTATGTGTGTGGGGCTGATTTGAGCTGGCAGTCTTGCAAACCTTTCCAGGCTGAAGGACTAGGACAGGATAAACTTCTAGCTGCATATTATAACAACACATCTAACAATGAGTTAGTTGTGGCAAACATAAATATTGGAGCTTGTCTTGGCTATGGCACAGATGTTTTACAAAAATTTCTTAACATCTCATGAAAGCCCCTGTGCAATGCTCTCTATCACAGCATTTACAAACAGGTCATTCCATATGCCAAAATGGTGTGGTGATAGTGTGACATCTTAACAGGAGAAGCTGTCATGAAGTTCAAGGTCGTCCAGATGAGTGTGTGGGGCTCACTGCCATCTCATTTGGATGGACTTAAGCTGGTATTCACTACGGTTTGAGATGGATAGTGAACTGTGGAACTTTAACAACGGAAAAGAGCTTCATGTTCTTCCACCACTGCACAAGTTAGGTGACATGTATTGTCTGCACAGAAGATAGGGTGTTTATATCTGGAAGAATTAAGATCATATATGACCTGAAGACATTGAATGTGACTACAGATTTTTGGAGCATGAGTATTTAAATGACATTTCCTAATATTGGAGTGCATGACACTGGGGCGCTGATTGCTGCCGCCAGCAATGGAAATGTTGTTATCTGGGATATTGAAACTTCACTGCTTTCCTCTGCTTCAACATCAATAAGAAGCCTCACGGAGTCTGGCCATACATTATCATAAGGTTGTACAGGTTGTAGAGAAATGAAGAAACGCGACTGGGTTGTGTACAAATGTACAAATTAAAATCTGATTTTTCCAATTATATGTCTGAAGACCCGGACGGACACTCCTAGCGCAGCCATACTGCTAACTTCTGCAAATGGCTACATCTATGCCTGGTCTGTTCATCCCAAAGGACATCTGTTAGCAAAGTTCAGGGCAGTGAACAGAAGGTGCAGTCATTACCACTATGTCTACTGGATGAATATGAAAGGTACTGGCTGGGATAGTACCGGCAGGTTTATGTGTGGGACATTCAGCGCTTTTGATATAAAATACAGACTAGCAAAGAGCCACAAGAGGATGCAAAAGCTCAGGTGCCACTGTGTCCACCTCCTGTTGCATTCATGGCAAGCCTTCACATCACAGGACTTCAGAGTGTTATGTGACCCTGCATGTACAAAAATAATTACTGCAGGGTTGGGACTGCAATGTCCGGCTATGGACCAAGACACAAGACAGGTCATTTGGGAAAAGACAAATACGCAAGTCAGCCCTGAGGGGAATGCTGACCGTGGTGCAGAAAATAGAACCACCAGACAGCCACTAGACAGACCAGACACAGGTGCAGAAAAAGGACCCGTGTCTGAGTTCTGCTGCACCTGCTGACCAGATGCAGAAAATAGAACCACCAGACACACTAGGCAGACCAGACACACAGGAGATAACAAAACAGCCCTTACAGGTAATCCTGTTACTTGATGACTACTACTATATCCGGTAGATGATCCATCTGTTGACTCTAAGGCAAAGCAATACGAATTGCTTAACGGCTTTCAGCACGAAGTACAACACCTGCGGCAATCTGCTGATGTGATCTTGCAGAGGCAGCACAGACATAGTCAGAATCAGTTTAAGCGACAACCCCCTCAGACCCAACGTGTCAGAGATGGCACTGAGCATGAACTTGGACAAAGCTCTCTGAACCACACTGAGAAAAGTGAATATGGACGTGTACTTTGGAACCGGCAGACAGACACGTTAAAATGTGATGTTCCAAAACAAACACCCTGCCAGGCAAGCAAGGGCCTGAGCAAACATCACAGCATGTACGTTTCCATCCATTCCACAAAAGTTCAGCTGACAGGTCAGGACCCAGTTGGAACCATTGCCACGACAGATCTCGCTCACCACAGGTGGCATTGATATGCCTGAGCAAACATCACAGCATGTACGCTTTCCATCCATTCCACAAAATGTTCAGCTGACAGGTCGCCAGACCCAGTTGAAACCATTGCCACGACAGATCTCGCCACCACGGGTGGCACTGATATGCCTGTGCAAACATCACAGCCGCAGTACGCTTCATCCATGCAACAAAATGTTCAGCTGACAGGTCGCCGACCCAGTTGGAACCATTGCCACGACAGATCTCGCCACCACGCCAAGTGGCACTGATATGCCCGAGCAAACATCACAGCATGCAGCTTCCATCCATTCCACAAAGTTCAGCTGACAGGTCGTCAGACCCAGTTGGAACCATTGCCACGACAGATCTCGCTCACCACGCGTGGCACTGATATGCCTGAGCAAACATCACAGCATGTACGCTTCCATCCATTCCACAAAAAGTTCAGCTGACAGGTCATCAGACCTAGTTGGAACCAATGCCACCACAGATCTCGCCACCACGGTGGCATTGACATCTGGAGCAAAACACGCAGCATGTACGCTTTCCATCCATGCAACATAAAGTTCAGCTGACAAGTCATCAGATCCAGTTGAACCATTGGCACCACACAGATCTCGCCACCACGGTGGCACTGATATGAAGAGCTCACTGCACATGCAGCAATCTGCTGATGTGGTTGAGCAGGAGCAGCCCACACAGAGTCAGAATCAGTTCAAGCCACACCCTCCTCAGACCCCACGTGTCAGAGATGGCACTGAGCATGAACTTGGACAAAGCTATCCTCTGACCCAGACCAGGAAAACTAAATATGGATGGTACTTAGGAACCCGCAGACAGACACATTAAACTGTGATGTCCTAAACTAAACACCTGCTTCGAGGCAAGCAGGGCCTGAGCAAACATCGAGCATGTACGCTTTCCATCCATGCAACATAAAGTCCCAAGCTGACAAATCATCAGATCCAGTTGGAACCATTGGCATCACAGATCTCGCTCACCACGGGTGGCATTGATATACCTGAGCAAACATCGCAGCATGTACGCTTTTCCATCCATGCAACAGCAAGTTCAGCTGACAAGTCATCAGATCCAGTTGGAACCATTGGCACCACAGATCTCGGGCCACCACGGGTGGCACTGGACATGAAGAGCTCACTGCACATGCAGTACCTGCTGGATGTGGTTGAGCAGGAGCAGCCCACACAGAGTCAGAATCCAGTTCAAGCCACACCTCTCAGACCTGCACGTGTCAGAGATGGCACTGAGCATGAAACTGGACAAAGCTATCTCGACCCAGACCAGGAAAACTAAATATGGATCGTGTAATTAGAACTCAGCAGACAGACACATTAAAATGTGATGTCCCAAATCCAAACACTGTTCGAGGCAAGCAGGGGCCTGAGCAAACATCGCAGCATGTACGCTTTCCATCCATGCAACATAAAGTTCAGCTGACAAGTCATCAGACACAGATGGAACCATTGGGCAACACAGACCCCACGCGGTCAGAGTTGGTACTCAACCTTAAACAAAACTCTCAGAACCAGCCTAGATCCAGACATGAACTGCTTAAGACTCCGGCAAGCAGATACTTAAAAAGGTGGTATCTTCAAACCAAACACCTAGGCAAGCAGAGATCAGATAAACATCAAAGCTGGTACGATTTGTACCTCTGTTAAGAATCAAGTTTAAATAGCGAGTGTTTGTAATGGTTTACTCCGGGTGTCTGGTTTCTCCAACAAACTCTCTATGAATTTAACAAAAAAAAAAAAACCTCCTTGGCCCCAGACCCAACTCATCATACCAAGACCACCATTTTTAATCACAAAGTTTACTATCACTTTCTCCATGTATGTATGTATGTATAAGTATGTATGTTTGTAATGGCTTACTCCGGTGCGTTCAAGCTCCTAAAACTCTCTATGAATTTAACAGAAAAAAATCCTCCCTTTGGCCCCAGACCCAACCATCATACCAAGACCACCATTTTTAATCACAAAGTTTAGCCATCACTTTCTCCATGTATGTATGTGTATGTGTAAGTATGTATGTTTGTAATGGTTTACCCGGTGCTCCATTCCCTAAAACTCTTACGTAATTGGAATTAAAAAAAAAAAAAAAAAAAAAAATCTGCTTCTGCATGAGTTCAATTTCTTATGTATGCTTAAAGTATACTCTTTATGTATGTTGTTGCACTGTTCCTAACTTGGAATTTTAACACCTGAAGTTAATTTTACTTGAAAAGTATATTCAAGAACGTAATGCAATTAATGTGTCCAAAACAAGTCAAACTTTTATTGTTATTTTTTTCAGTAAACAAACTGAACAAAACTGCTCTTATAACACTGGGATAATGTCATAATTAATATGACATCTTGAGAAATCAAAAGGATAGTAGTATATCAAATTATTACAGGAAGCTTCATTCAATGTAGCAATATCAGAGGAACAGGAGTATATATATATATTGGTGTTTACATCCATCAGTCAGCATGGCGTCACAACTATCATATCTGATTCATTACCTTGAGAAAACAAAGTTCAAACAGAGAAAGAATCTGTCCTGTTGACTTCAGGTCGTCCCCGCCCATTATGACATGTTCTTGTAATGAAACTGCAGTGAACGCGGAGTATTTTATTTTGAAAATCAACTGGGGTTTTATTTTGTATTTTATAACCGATTTCCTTCCCCGCACAGTCTGCTCTGTGCTGAATTCTGCGCTCTGTGTATGTGGGGAGGGCCTTGGATGCTGCAGTCATTCGAGAGCCGTGTCGCAGCAGGTCCAGAGACTCTGTGAGCTGACACATTGACTAAAGTTGAAACGTATCTGCTCCGGCGCCGTGGCGGAGCCATTCCGGTACAAAAATATAACAATATATAACAAATATAACAAAATATCCTGACAAATAATCTAAATAGAAACATATTACAGACAGTAGCAGCATTAGAGCTGAAACTCATTTGTTTTAACGGTGATTCAGTTATTATGAAACCATAAACAGAGAATTAAAAAAAAAAATATATATATATATATATATATATATATATATATATATATATGTAGCCCTTTTAGCCTAACCCAACTGAAGATCACACTATATAGACACCTACTAATTTTGCTAGGTTCAGAGTTGGAACCATAAGTCACTCAAATGGAGTAGTATAGTTGAGAAGTTGACAATTTATTAGCTCACAAAAACTAAGCAGTATATGGAAAATAAAAAATACAAAAACAAATAGAGCTCTTTATAAAAATAAAATAAAAAATGGAAAAGTTCAAATAAAGTGTCCCTTCTTCTTTTCAGAAGTCAATTAGTTAATGTTTTGTCGTATGAATTACTACCCGGGTAGATTTTTGTGTTTTTCCTTAGCTGTATCTGAAATAGTGAGTGAAGTGGAGGTGGAGATGTCAGTTCTTCAGAATGGATACTCCAGTTGGCCACACCGTGCACCGTTCCGTCCAAAACGCTTGTCCTCCTGGCTCGCCACCGAACCTCCACGGGTTCGGATCTGGATCAACTCCTAATCCAGCATACAAAAAAAAAAAACTACACATAAAGTGCAGAAAACATAACCATTACTTCTCTAAGTGTAATCACAGCATATCATCCCACTTCCACTTTCACTCTAAATATCTTCAGGATACATAGCATTCAAGTATACATTTACAGTACTGTATAACATTTTTATCATGACAACTATTTATCATGAACTCATATTTTAACATAAATGCACTGCGGCATATTTCCTTTTAACTCTATCTGTAACTTTCTTAACTTTATCTATAAATGAACAATATTTAACAACTACAGCGCAATATAACATCTTATGTACATAATAATTATCATAAAACATATTATCAAGCAAACTGACATCACATCAACACATTACAGGTAATAACTGAGCTACTGTAACCATAGCAACCACTTGCGTTTACCAACGTCTTGTTAACTTAACTAGCAATCTTTTTTTATGATCAGTTTTTACTGTTCACGATGACATACACAATACCAAGTAAGTTTAAACATTAGGAATAATTCCTGTACCTGATTGGTTTAATAAAATCATCTGAATTCAAGGTATTTTAAACACAGCTACATCAACAACTACCGAGGTCTAGCCCCATGTAGTATCCAGGCCGAGTTCTAAAAGGGCTCACACAGTGAAGCGGCTCCTCTTATCTTGTACAAAAACTTGTTCCTAATAAGCAAGAGACTTATTATACAGTGGTTTGATTTGAAAATCATGAATACTTGACTCTATATTATTTTTTCTACCAACGTCCGTTAATTCATAATTAATAACCGGGGCTCTCTCTTTAGTCAACATCTCAGATCATGCGCTCGTGCGCATCATTCTGAAAATGGGTAAGGCCTCATGCGGCCGCCTTGTGGTGGAGCGTGGCAATTACTCTAAATGAGATAAATGGTTTTAGTACTCCATGGTTACATATATATATATATATATATATATATATATATATATATATATATATATATATATATATATATATATATATATATATTTTATAAGCATAAATATATTATACTCTTACTACTTCTGGTTAGATGCTAAACTGTATTTCCTTTGTCTAAATATTTGGACTTTGTGCAATGACAAGAAACTTGTTTGTCTGGTAATGATAAATAATTTATTTTAAGTTAATTTAGCTGATATTCTTTACTTACGCAGAGATTTTGAATGCAGGGTTTTTGCCTGTAATTGAGCATTTTTACAGGATTGTACTGGGTTACTTATACTTAGGTGAATGCTGGGAGTATTCCTCTGATCAGGTCTAATCAGGCAAAGTGTAAACACCTGCTGGCACAGCAGAAACTACAGATTCAAGTAAAATGTGGTAATGAAGGTGAAGAAAAGGAGCAGGAGTATCTATTTTGTTACTGATCATGTTCTAAATATTAAAATCACTTTTAAAATGTATTCATAGCAGGAAAGCTGCTCAGAGAAGGATCAACATGTCGCCTGGAGGAGGAGACTTTCTCAGACTTCTTCTTCTTCCCCTCCCTCCTCCTCCTCATCACCTCCCCCTGCCTCCCACTTCATCGCAAAGAAGGAGGACATTGTCAAGGCGGGATGCATGATCAAGCTGGTGAATGGATGCCGTGAGATGTACTGCCCTTACCACCAAGGGCAGTTTCATGCAATGGACATGTGCTGCCACCGTAAGCTCTTTGTTTATAAATTTATTTGCAGTTTTAATGTTCTGTAAATGTGTTGTGTTTGGACACTGCTGTCTATAATGAGACTCATTTCACACCAATAGATTCAGGTGGTGCATTGCAGTATGGAGACATTGAGGTATGTTGTGTACTATTTTCAAAGCAAAGCTCTTGTTCAAGCTTCCCTGTGTATACAATAGCTTTTTTAAGTTTTTTGTGTAAGACTGCCAGTACAGCTGCAGGTCTTGTCTCTCAATCACCTTCATGCTGCATCAACATCAGGAGTTTATCATGACAGTGTATCGTAAATCAGTGGCACAAGTACAAGATCACACTGGCAGAAGGGGAAGGCCTTTTACTGCTGTGGACAACCCTATGGCCAAACCTCTGAGAACTCACTGGCGCTCCAAGGGTGTCAAACAGAGGATCTGGGCAAGGTCACTGAGGTCAACGGGATGTATATAACACTGAACGACTCTGCCAGGCCATTGAGTCAGATATGTCTACTAAATCTGAGAAATATAGGACCACTCAAGGCCCAAATAAACCTAATCCCAAGACATAACCTGCACTGAAGGATTTTTTTTTTTTTTTTTTTTGTTTGATGATTGAACCAAAACAGTAAAAAAAAAAAAAAAAAAAGATGATTTTTGATAATGATGTTCTGTTTTCTTTCACTCACTTGTTGTTTGTTGTTGCTTGTTTCAGGATGATCAGAAACTGACTTATTGTAACGCCTGGTTTGCAGTTTTTTGAAGAGAACAGAACTGTGGCAGAATATTGTGTTTAAAATAATTGACGAATTTAGTCAATATATACTGTATCATGAGGTCTGAAGTACTGTGTGTCAGCATTATTATGAGGTGCAGTACTTTGTTTGAGTGCAAACCAAATCCAACATGTTCATCATTCCAAGTCTTAGGTACTGATTTGCATAATTTAGATCTCTGTCAGAGTTTGAGCTAGTCTTTAAGCCAAGCTACGCCATTGCTAACCATGTCCTGTCCGTTATTTGATTTTGATGAGTAAAACATGAGGATGGGCTTTGAAAAAGGCAAAATTTTAATTCATTTATAGATGCATCTAGTGGTTTAATGGCTGCATTGTAATCTCCTCACATCACCCCCACCAAAAGGATACTTTTTAAGTAACAAAAACAAAAATATTCTTATTTTCAGGTGATTATACACACATTAAAACATACTATGTGTCTGCCTTATTCTGAAAATATGGGCCCCAGATCTTACACAGTGCACCTTTAAACATAAATAAATGATGGAGTATTTCTCTTGATCAGGTCTAGTCAGGCAAAGTGAAAACAGCTGCTGGCACAGCAGAGACTACACTACAGCAAGACAAACGCTAGGGGGCAGCAGTGCACCTTGTGTCCGCTATGAGCATAAAACAAATACTTTTACATTTTTTATTATTTTTATTTTTTAAGTTATGTTGTTTCATGAGTATCAAATTAATATGCAATGTATGTCTTCCTTAGATACTGATGATAAAAGTGACTTATTTCACAGTTTGCATGTCTTGTGTTGTGCACTTAAAGTTTTTTTTATGTTAAAGATGTTTCCAAACTCTTCCCCAGAGGACGAAATCAGCCTGCTGGTCATCGTCGTGGATGTAAATCCGATATGGTGGGGGCAGCAAGCTCAACGTGAGCCAGAGGTAAGTGCTGTGAAGTGAAGTCCAGTATTATTGTGACTCATGCATGCTGAGACGAAACAACACTCACTGTCCTTTCTGTGTCCGTCCAGTTCACCCTGTCCAAGTGTCTGGATGCAGTCATGGTGTTAGGGAACTCCCACATGGCCATGACCAGGACTAACAAGCTGGCTGTCATCGCTAGCCACTGTCCTATGCTGAAAAGTAACCAGGTACTTTTTTTTGACACTACTTTGGTTTGGTTCCGTCCTGTGAGTCTTACAAAGAAAGCAGTTCTTGTATAGGTGGTTTCCTAGGTTGAGTACTCCTGGCCTATACTACTTAACAGTATTTAAAACTCCTCCTCCATAAATCTCCACCTGAACCAGCAACAAACTATAATGCTACTTACACATTAAAGCACCAGTATCAACAGTGCCAATACTTCTGTACTTTTACTTTGAAGTAAAACATTTAAATGCAGGACTGGAGTAAAGTAATGGAGTTAGTATTTTTACATTGTTGTAAGTGTAACAGCTGCAGTATGGTTGCTCATACAATGAAGAACATCACTCAGGACCAGACCAGGACTCAGGATCTTCACATTTATTTCCTATAAAAGCCGTGCAGGACACCAAACACACACACACACACACACACACACACACACACACAGGTTGACAGGCTCTCTCTCAGTCCCCTGCAGTAGGTCAAAAAATATGCAAATGAAGGCAAAATATCCGTCAAATTTAACAGATAAAGCATTAATAATGGTCTGTTGTTACATTTACATGAAGTTTATGAGAATAAATGACTTTTAAACATGTTAGCTTGACCAAGAGACAGAGAACATCACAACACTTCCATCTTACCAGGACAAAAGTCTCCACAGTTTTACCATCAAGGTGCGGCTACATCACTTAAATGTCCTTTTGTGTCATTAATCAAAATCCCCCTGAAACAACCTGTAACTATGTAAACATCATCACTTATTCAATATAAAAGCAGTGATGCACAAAAATGTGGACATTGTAATGCAGGTTTTGAACATGTTCACCAAGAAATAAGAGAGATGAGAGAGAGAGATCCATTTTTTTTTCAGTGGATATTCTTTTCCTTTTGATACTTATTAACGTTGCCTTTTTGTCTTTAGTTGGACAGGATTTAAAATCAAGAATACTGGTAAGCTCTAAATGGTCTTATTTCGTGATTGTTTTTTTTTATTTTAAATTTCCATGACTTTGAACACAGCTTCTGTATTTTACTGGATAGGTGATAAAAGCAGCCGAGGACTGCGCCCTCCAGTACATGAACTTCATGAATGTCATTTTCGCTGCCCATTAATCAATGCAGAAGAGTGAAAATGAAGAAAAGTCACAGAGTGAAGAAAACAATGCTCAAATTGCTGCAAAGAAACCACTACTGAGGAAGACCAACAAGAAAGAGAAATGTGGTCCAACACAAGGACTGGATATTAGACCAGTGGAAATGTGAACCTGGTCTGATGAGAGACTGAGAGACAGCTTCATCCATCAGGCCATCAGGATGCTGAACTCCCTCCCAGCACTGCCCCCCCTTCCTTCTCTGCCCTCTGCCCTGAGAGGACATTGAGAGGGAAACGCAACTTCAATTCTCTGTATGTCATGTGCATATGGCAGCATTGATAATAAAGTTGACTTGACTTGACTTGAATGTTTTAACCTCTTTTTGTACGATGTAGAGAAGGTGAGCGGATTGTATCTACATGTGTGGTTCCCACTGGTGAAGCATGGCAAAGTAGGTAATGATGATGTGGGCTGCTTTGTTTGTGATGCTGCTGATGACTTATTCAAAATTTAAGGCACACTTAATCAGCATGGCTACTGCAGCACGATGCAGAAACATATCTTTGGTCTTATCTATGTTTGGTTTGATCATCATTCGTTTTTCAACACGACAATGACACAAAACACACCTACAGGTTTTGTATTCGACCAAGAAGGAAAGTGGGGGAATGCTGTATCAGATGACCTGGCCTTCACAATCACCCAACCTAAACAGAGTTGAGATGGTTTGAGATGAGATGAACCACAGAGGGAAGGAAAAGCAGCCAACAAGAGCTCGGCATACATGGGAACTTCTTCAAGACTGCTGGAAAACAA
The DNA here is from genome assembly GCA_028641955.1 of Protonibea diacanthus. Taxonomy (NCBI): domain Eukaryota; kingdom Metazoa; phylum Chordata; class Actinopteri; family Sciaenidae; genus Protonibea; species Protonibea diacanthus. The sequence continues at coordinate 17,033,789 of CM053985.1, read as the reverse complement.
TTCCAGGTGACCACGTCATGAGGCTGATTGAGAGGAAGCCAAGAGTGTGCAAAGCCTTCATGAAAGCCAAAGATGGCTACTTTGAAGAAACTAAAACATAAAACATATCTTGCTTTGTTTACACTTTCTTTGTTTACCGCATAATTCTATATTTGTTCTGTCATAGTTTGATGTTAATCTGCAGTGTAGAAAATAGTAAAAAAATAAAGAAAAAAACTATGAATGAGAAGGTGTGTCCAAACTAGAATGGTACTGTAACTGAATTGGATCTTGTTCCATCTGCACTCTGAATCATGTGGTTTACATTATCATAGATATATACTATTTGTTCTGCTTACCCTGAACAAAAACTCTTAAAACATTACAGCTGTGTCAGTGCAGTTAGTTTTACTGTGGCAGAGGCTGAAGTGAAATAAACAACTTTTAACTACTCTTGGAAGGAGAGCACTTGACACGCAGGCACATAAACTCCTTAGATCACTTTCACTCATCCTTAAGCTGTTTTCAATAATTAAACATAGTTTTGTCTAACATCTCTTCCCTTCTAAGTACTGTAATTAAAATTATGAGATAAATAACAACATATGAACAGATGAAAAGATGGAATTTACTTTACAGTCTCATTGAAATTCCTTCACTTGAAGTGTGGAGGAGGCTGTTGTTGAGGTGAGGCCGCAATGTGACCGCCAAAGGTTTTAATTTGCATTCTAGTTCAACATTGTTGAACATTGTCATCCACTATGGCCGGTTTCTGCCTTCCAAAGGCGGTGTGCAGTTGTTTAATTTGTTTAACAGGACTACACACGAAACACATGTGCAGTAAGCTGATCCATACACTTTTGTGTCTCGGCAACCAAATATCAAACATGCAAAACCCAACAAAGACGAGAGGTTTTACATAATGTGTGAAGCAGTTTCACTGAGTTCAGCAGAATTTAAAGCGATGTTGTGTTAACCTCTAACCCTTTCTTAACTTTTCCATCCATCCATCCATTATCTGTAACCGTTTATCCTCGTCAGGGTGTCCCTGACGTGTATCCATCAGACAAGAATCAAACCTTCACAATCTTTCCTTCCGGGTGACGTTCCCATCTATTGCACTGTTGAAAGCTGAACTCGGCTTGTCTTACAGTTGATGGTTTTCCGGTAGGAACCACGTGCACTCCTCCATCCATAAACCTAGACTAATCTTGATTTAATTAATACACCTGGTGCTCATTTGTAATCAGTATATACAAAGAAAACAACACTCCACCTAGTGGTTAAATCAGAATTTACACACTCCTACACACCAGCCCCATAATTGTTGAAATTGTGTTGGTGTGTACTTAACAATTACCAAATTAAATAATCCAAAGGGAGCCAAAATATAAGCATGTATGTACATGAATCTTCTTTTTTCATTGAGTAATATGTCTTTAAAATGTTCTTTTCCACATTTTTATCCGGTGACTTTTGCTTAGAGGCTGTGCCAATAAAAATCTAACAAAGCCACACTTTGCCTTACATTTAATAATTTGCAAAACTCTCTCTACTGGCAGAACTCCTCCAGATCCTGTAATGGATATCAGCTCAGACCCCCTTGATGATAAATGTCATCTGCTCATCAACTGCAAAACAGCATGATTTCAAGCACACTGAGTGTGTAAGTAGCAACACAATCTATTCAGTGTGTTTTCACTGGCTGATTAGAAACACGTTTCCCATCCAATATCAACCTAACACGAAAGGCTTGATGTGGAATCTGGAGGATTGTTAGTGGAAAGTGTGAAACCCTCTCAGCCATCTGAGTACACAGGCTGAGGCTCTTTCATAACAGAACTCCTCCACCCTCACCAACTCTGGACTTCAAGTTCAATCATGAATTTGGACTCGGTCCCTCTGTGTGGAGTCTGCATGGGTGGAGACAGGAAGATTCAGAGGATGGACCATCAGACGTCATCACTACTAACCATCTCCCCTAATAAACCTCTCCCTCTCCTCAGGCTCAGTCAGGATTGATAGTGAGGGGATGAGCAGGAGTCACTACAGTGTGAACCAGGACTGTAAACTGGGAGTAAATGTTGTCTTCCAGGCGTCGTTGGATTCGTTGGTTTGCAAACAACTTCACAGAGAAGTCTTGACTTTGGATTTTGCGCTCCTGCCTTTGGTTTCATGTCTCCTTGGATGTTGCGCCACGGTGCGTAGCGTTTGCCAGCTTGCGCGCAGTTTACAGTGCGCAGGTAATAATACATTGATCCTCGGCGTCTTCAGTGGCAGAAACCCGATCTGATGAGCGCGCACCACCTTTTCCTCTCCAACTCAATATGCTGTTTATCGCGTTTGCCAGATGATACCTGTTGATTTTGCATCGCGCCATGTCCTTCTGTTGGACTGAAGTGGACAATGAAGTTATGGGATAGCCTTACCACTTGTTTGATACTGCTGAGCGCTGTGCACGCCAGCTCGCTGCTCCGGAGACGACAGCAGTCCACGTCTACCAAGAGGAGAGGGCGCGCCGCCGAGAGTCCCCTGGAGCTCCCGCCGGTTCAGATCCGCCTGTCTGTCAATTCCCCGGGCATCAGTCGAGCTGAGGCGGGTATAACGGACTGGGAAGAGACGCTGGCTGGAGAAGAAAGATGTAAGAGCCTAAAAAAAACATCCTAAAGAGTCATTTGCACTCAGCAGGCGTCCTGGGTGTTGACTTCTTTCTTTTATCTCTTAAACAAACATGACATTGTTATGTGTCCAATAGAAAAAAAATACTTAAAAGATTTCGACAGGACTGAACTGCTGAAAATTGAAACCATGTGCTGCTCTATTGGCAGATTTTCACTGCAGGAAAAAAAAAAAAACAACTTGATAGGCTTAATAACTTATTTACACTGACATATTTTAGAGTGCATGATCCAGTAATTGAAACATTTGCAGTGATGTCTTACTCTGGTCTCAAATCTTATTATCAGTCAGGCCTGCCTCATTCAGAGAAGGTAGATTTCCCACCTACATACAATATGTTTATTTTATGTATGTTGGCAGCTCGTATTATTTTCTGGAATAATTGTTCAGTGTATAAGATGGTGACGCCTTGAAATATCTTTCACAGTCTAAAAATAATCTTACTCAGTCTGATTGGGAGTTCTTCAATAAAAAAAGAAAAAAATGACTCAACCATTTGTTGATTGTTTCTGTCAGTCCACTAATTGATTCATTATTTTATCCTTAGTAATATGCACCACAAGGCTACATAGTTGCTGCTGTATCTTGAGACCAGTCCGCTCAAACGTAGAACTGTCTTGGTGCATAAATAAGAATGGAATCCATTTGAAACTTGGATGAGTCAGTTCAAATGGAATTCCTCTTCGAAAACAAAACAATGTGTACGATTTCCGCATTTGCATGTGTAGTCTCTGACACCGCATCTGTCCAATAGAAGGTCTGATGCGTCGTGTGTCTGAGTGGAACAATATGTGCTGTCCAATACGATACGTCCTTGTAAGAGTGCCATTTTTCTTAATGTGTTTCAGACACCATGGAGGAGTTGCCCCTAAATGAGTTTGAAGACGTGGTGGACTTCATCAAAGTGACCATTAGTAGAATACGCCGCTCCTCCTCATCCACCATGTCCTCGTCTACCTCCTCCTCCACCACCTCCTCCACATCCAATGAAAACCTGAGCAGCAGGACTCGACACAGAAGGCAGAGAAAGAATGGAGCGAGCCAGCAGAGTGGTACAGGAGGGAGAGGAGGAGTTAGAAGTGGGGAGACGGGGAGGAAGGTTAGAGGAGGACGAGGTAATGGACGAGGACAGGGCTGTGTGCTAAAACAGATCCACCTCAATGTGACGGACCTCGGTCTGGGCTATCGCTCCAGCGAGGAGATGATATTCAGGTACTGCTCCGGACCCTGCAGGAAGTCCGAGACCAACTACGACAAAATCCTTTACAACCTCGCTCACAACAGGAAGCTCCCTCCAAAAGACATGCCTCCTCAGGCTTGTTGTCGGCCCATAGCGTTTGACGACGACCTCTCGTTTCTGGACGACAACCTTGTCTACCACACCGTGAGAAAGCACTCAGCCAGGAGATGTGGTTGTGTGTAGGGAGTGTGAGCTTGTGTCAGGTTTTGTGTAATTTTACATTCACTCCCACTTAGAAGTAGGATGTTGATGTTTTTCATATTTTTTTTTTTCATATTCTTCTCACTGTGAGGAAACTTTCTGGCATTACGTGTGGCCATGTATGACCCGAGTCCATCAATTAATAGGGAGACGAGAGGCGGCGGCATCACTGTAGGTTTTACCCCAAAGCAATGATTCCTAATGACCCTCATCTTCTCCTCCTTGGCTCAATCACAGCGTCCGCGATTTCCTTTCTATCTTACATCGCTAATGCGTTCAGTGTGATTTTAAATGTTTCCATGGATACTCAGCCTAAAGGACACAATGGATGGTTCAGCAGACTCACTCTGTTTACTGTATAGCACGTACGTTAAATGGAAATGTATTTATGAAATCCTGAATTTATTAACTTATTGATATTTATTTTGTTTTTTATAAAAGGAATAAATGTTATTTATTGCTGTATTGTGATATCTCGGCGCGTGCCAAACGTTGAAATGAAATAGGTTTTGTCACCCTTTTTACACAGAGATCCTGCAAACGACGCCGTGAAGAATACCTCCCATTACACTGAGCACGTCAAATATTGCCTCCCCAGTGTGTGATTTTACAAAAGAGGCTAACCCTAGGTGGAGCTACTTATAGCAACACTACTCCGGCAGATCCGCACAGGATCTTTACTTCAGTGTTGACAAGCTTCAGCCGTTATTCACTGTCAAACTGTAACTTACACTGTACTGTTTGCTGCGTGATTGACAACTTCGTCGATCACATTTCCCCTCTGCTCCACTCTCATCCACCGTTACTTACGCTCGCCCTCGCCAGCTTCACCACACAAGCCCACGTGTGTCACGGACATCAACTTTGGCTTTGTTACTACCTCCGTTACCGGCTCAGAGGCGGACCACCACCACCACCATCCTCTATTTGTACCTTTTATACAAGACGGCGAGGTTAAAGGACGAACAGGTTGTGTAAAAAGGGAGTGTGATTTATTCCACATAAAAGCAGTGAAAGAGTTTACGTTGCAAAAGGATCTTTTACACATCAGATTTAATGCTTAAATCTGGATTTGTAATGTGTGCACTCTGTTTCTCATCAAACCACACCACACATTGGGCATATTCTTGAAGTAATTCCTTTCCCCATATTTCCCCCATTTTTAAAGAAATCTCCATCTTGGTGCATCCTTCACAAGACAGCTTTAAAGAAAATCCTTCCTGGCATTTTCTTATAAACATCAGTGTTTCTCACCGCAACAGATTGTGCATATTCTTGAGGTCAAAACAAACGATCTGAATACATTTTTCCTTGTAAAACATTTGCAAAGCAGTTTTAAGGGAATATTTTAAGCTGTTTACATTGTGCGCTTTGTTGCTTGTTGCGACCACCAATTGTTCATCAGTAGAATATCTGAAACGGGTGTCAGATCATGTATTGCGTGACCTGTGTGTGCCCGAGCACATGCACAGTACAAACGAACAGAAACCCACTCTTAAAAGACATTGCTCTACAACAAAAACTGCACAGGGTACCATTAAAGTTTGACTATACAATAATAATCTTAACGTTTACAATGTTCTAGTGTCATTTAACTGCATTGTTTCCTGTTTCCTGTTTTTTTTTTTTATAATGAGGTGAGAAAAGCTAAAACGTTTTGTCCTCGTGATTAGAAGAGTAGTCGACTGATTCACTGCTTATTTCGTGTCCTCTCAGATGAAGTGCTGTGTTTGTGATTTCCTCACTTTAAAGACATCACTACAGTTTTATTTTTATACGGTATTCACTTTTAAATTGTCTCATGTAATTGTTAATAAATTGCATTCTACACAGTGCAGTGTATTTTGTATCTACCCCACGAACATCATTTAGCGTTAGCCGCATCGCTCTGTTGCGCCGAGTTGATCAAAAATGAGTTGAGGGGAAAACTCGGCAGAAGAGCAGCAGAAATGAATCGTTATTTCTGTCAGCTTTCATGTAAAAGAGGGAGAGGAACAATAGAACAATAGCGCATTAGAAATGGGATTATCTATTGAGTCCTTTGTAGTTTATAAAAGGATGAAGAGAATCTGATGTTATCAAATGACAGGGACAGGCATTAAGCACAAAGAGAATAGAGTATCCATACCTACAGCACAGTACAGGACGAGAAGAAAAGGAAGGTGAGACGGACGGGGCGGAAGACAGATGAGTGTTAGAACAAAAAGAAAACAACATTGAAGAAGTGAGCAATGAAGTTAAAGAGCTAAAGTACATGTTGGAAGAGAGAGGAAGGACGATGAAAAGACAGTCTGATTAAACAGTGGTGAACATCCAAAGAAGACAATGATGTAGGAGCTGGAGAAGATGAGAGGAAAAGACGTCTTGCTTAACTAATGTGTGTGGTCGATACCCGATCCGTCCTGCGCTCTCTCACATTTCACAGCCCTTCCTCTGCTTGTCTCTCGAGCTGTGAGCCAAAGCAGCCTGGGTTCGACAACTACGGGGCGGCTAACTGCGCTAGCCAAGACTCTCTTATTTTCTCCTGCAGCTCCTTTATCTCTCTGAATGACACTGTGAGTCTCGGTGAAACATTTTGCAACCAGAAACGATGCAGCAGTCACGCTCGGAGTTTGTGATGAATACAGTTTGACAGCCTGGCTTTCACGTGTTTCATGTTTAGCTCTAGAGTTTTGCTCTGCAGGAATTACCGAGAAATTTCATGAAGCTGTTTAAATTATGAACATATCACCACGGTAGCCTTTAAAAAGCCAGTAACTTTGGTACAAAACTGTTTACTCATAATCAATACTTCCACAAAAAAACAAAACAAACTAAATTTTATGTTGCAGTATCAATCAACACTTCCCGCAATCATTACTTCTGTTTCTTCCACATATTATTTTCGTCTCTAAGCCACCGATGATACAGTTGTACTAAAGAATTAGAAGAAATATCTAACGCATAAACTTTTTTTTTTTTTTAAACATAACACCCACAGTGTGTCTCTGCCAAATGTAAACTGTAGTCTAACAGCTACTCTGGGACCAATTAAACATATTCCTAAGTAACACACGGCCGCGCTGAACCACGCTGTGGAAAATCTATGCAACACGTTCATCAGCTTTAGCTGGAAACCATTAGAGCCAAGTGACAGTCAGAGGATAGTGTCATTAGTCAGATGACTCTTCTGCTCTTTTGTTCATGGTGTGAGAGGAGCTTGTAATAAAGGATAATGTTCCGCCAGAGTGTAATACAACACAAGTGTTAGCGGTTAAAGGGTGGTGTAACAGGTGCTAAATACTGGCAGAACTGTACATGTTGACATATTGATGTCACATTAAGAAAGGGTTCAAAGGGTTGGCCCACCTAAATAACAAAATAATGTAGTTTTTTTTTTTCTCTTACCTGTGGTGGTGTCATGAAGATAAATTTAGTTTTATTCAAGGTTTTCAGATATGGGATCCCATCTCAGTACAATGGAGGGAAAACTACAAAAGAATTCAACAGCAAAACCCATTTTCAGAAGGTGACTCTGGAACACCTCAAGTGTGAATGTTTGATTGAGGCTACTTCAGTAAAAAGATTGAAAAGAGTGAGGCCTGTAGGTTATCCAGGGCGCTGTTTCTGACAACAAAACGAGATTCTGTTGAATTTTCAGTGCGACAAAGCAAAAATCTCAGAGGCGTAGGTCTTAAAACGTGCAAATCAAACCATTTTGTGATCTGTAGAAGTCTATTTTGTAATTTGGGTGACACATCCCACCAATTCAGCATTAAAAAAAAAAAAAAGATCACAATGTGAATTAATGAAAGTAACAAATAACAAGATGAAAGCTTTATATGGATATTTTCCATATGGATATTTTTATTGGGTTGCGTTCAAAGGCCTTTTGTAGTCGTTATTTAGGGTAAAGAGGGCACATGGAGTTCATTTCTCCCATGATTTCTAAACCAATCCGGTGACACCGCTTTTAAAATCCGACCTCAGACTTTCAGGAGGAAAGCCAGCTTCCTTTGCGTCTCGGCCTCCGGAGTTCATGATGGTTTTAAGATTTACATTATAAGAAGTTCTCCGGCGTAGCTCAGATTCTCATCATTCAGTTCAAATCAGTGACCAGTTTGTTTACAGGAGGGAGCAATTGTGGGCAGAGCCTTGTCCGCCACCATTGTGCCAGCTGTCGTGAGAAAAGATACAAATGATAACCGAAATGTAATTACGGTTATATCAGACGTGGGTCTTCATGAAAGATTTGTAAAAACCACAAGAGGCTATTTGTGTGCCACTGTTCTGGAAATTGTCAGCATATGATGAGTCATATGAGTTGTAAAGACAACCACAGGAGGAGCGAGGAGAGACATCACAAATGCAACAACAATGCAACACAAGACATATGACGACAACATAATTCTGATACTGCACACCCTGTTTCAAAAGAAGATCAAAAGAAGCTCCAAGATCTGTTGTCTTCTTATATTCACAACTGATAAAAGTTGCTCATTTAATCTGCTTTTCTCAAAAGCTTAAAAGTCATGAACGTAAACATGAAAGGAGGAGAGAGTGAAAAATCTAAATAACACAAAATAGCTTTGGGATTCATACAAGAAACTGCCCCGGCGACCTCCTCAGCGCTCTGAGCTGTAGTTTAAGAAACGCCGCTGTGCTGTCATTGGACCGGCTGCGACACAAAGCAGAAGCAGAGGGGATTAAGATAGAGCTCATCGACAACTGGCTTATCGCCAAACCTCAAGTCTGGACCACCATTCGCAGGCTCCCCACTCATCACTGTTACCACACACATATAGACACGTGTTATCAGCCATCACTATGGTGGACTGCAGACGGGGCACGCACTGACTCAACTGATGGTCAGCGAGATGGGAAGAGAGAACAGTCGACACCATCGCAAGACACTACGACATCGTTGGTCTTATTCACCGAATCCTTTTGTTTTTAAAATCACTTCCACTCTGGAAACTGTTTTGAATTTTGTAGAGGGGGTTTACATTTTTGCGGGCTTGCAGGAGACAGTGATGGTGGTGAAAGGAGACGAAAAGCGATGCAGCGTATGATGCGATCACCATAAGTCATTTAGGCGTCATGCAGTTAACTTGCCTGAATCAGCTCAGACACAAAAAGGCCGTTTTTTTTTTTTTTTTGATGTAGATGTAATATTTTATCTTTCGGAGCTGCAGGAGGGAATGACGAGAGGTACGAGTGTAACTCTATCGCCTGCGTGTCGGTGTGTCAGAGGTGTTAGCTCAGGTGGTTAAATATTGAGGTGCAACCTGAGACTGTGCATTACAATGTTCTGTCTTAGCCTTACACCTGTGGTTCATCACTGGGTGTGTGTGTGTGTGTGTAAATCTCTATGTTTGAGTGTTGTGGCTGATGAGAGTGCTATTTTACTTTGGCTTAAATAAGTTTTACTGGCTTAATTTCTCTTTTAAAAGCCAGACGTTGATGTGAAACTGCTGTGTGACTTTGTATTGTTACTGCCCTCCAGCCTAACAGAAAAAAAATAGTAGTTTCAAATCCTTTTCTGGAGTTCTGAAGGGTTCACGTGTGTAAACCCTTTTCTGAATGAATGCCCCCTTGCACCAGAGAACCGAAGACGCTGACAGAGTGAGAGACACGCAGGTTGATGATGTGATTTTCAGACGGACCGGACGGTAGCCCTGCCGAAGTGGAAGCTGTCCGCTCCGATGTGACACACTACATCAAGCAAAGAGGGAACAGCTGAGATGATGTGACGGCCAGCTTGAAAGGTGTGTGATCCTGAATGACACCAGCGATGACACACAAGCGCACACAGACCGTTTTTATTTGGCCAGCTTGGATTTACGTCAGTGAAAAACGTAAATCTTAAAAACACACAACAGGTCTATGTACAGCTCAATGACATTTAAGGGCCTAACACTAGCTGCAAGATATTATCATAATCAGAACATTAGAAATAGTTGATGTTAACTAGCTAACTACATTTTCACCTACAGTGTTTGCTACTTACTTAAATGTGCTCTCAGCGGTTTGAAGATGATTTTTCAAAAACATTGCTATCTGGTATTCTTTTATCTGGTGTTCTTTTTTAGATTTTGGTTTTAATTTGGTATTTAAAAAAAAGGTCAGGGATTACCACTGAAAGCTGCTTCTTGTTCTGGCTTTTGCTGGCATCTTTATATCCGCAATAGCTCGATGCTGGCATGCTCTCCCCCCTGTACTCAATGCCCACATTTAGAGCAGAGTTGCAATGAAAGTATGAATGCCAAATAGCGAAATGAAAAGTAGATTACTAGCTCAAAAATATATTTGTGTGAAGAGTAGAAGTACAAGTAGACTTCCCTAAAAAAACTACCCTTGTACTCATGTACGTTACTATCTGTTACGTATGTTACGTTACGTATCTGTTACAACCCGCCCCTGCCTGAAACAAATGTAATACTGAACTGGTCATATTTGAAAGTCACGATATTTTGTATCATATAAAATATCTTAGGAAGGTTATGTGCTATGATTAAAAAGGGTTTTTGTTAATTGATGTTCCCAAGGTCAAGAATGAACACCCAGTGTGTGTGTGTGTGTATGTGTTTTCTGGACCAGGAAGACAAATGTTAGGTTCATTTGTTGGGTCAAAATCTATATTAAATCCCTAAAAACAGCAATTACACTGAACAACATCAAAGAAACAGCTGTAACAGCGATATAATATGTTTCGAAAAACAATTAAAATTTCAGGCCTTTAATCTTAAGGGACCCCGCGTCGCCTAAAAAAAAATATATATAAGTTTGGGACGAACATCACAACATGCTACAGCTGTTCCCACAGGGGTTATGATGGTTATAAATATTACAAAATGTACATAGCATACATTGTCAATACATCAGCGTACATTCCTCTCATCGTTTACACACATGGCTCTGCTACGCTGAGGTACAGAGTGGAACTGCTCTAATCTCCTTTGTAAACACAGTAGTGTGTGTGTGTGTGTGTCTGTCTGTGTGTGTGTGTGTGCGTGTGTGTGTCTAAGACCCCAGGAGGCAAACCAGACTCACCATTCATTTTCCTCTCATGAGAAAAAAGCAGACCTCCCTTTATCCCTTTCTCGCTCCTCACTATCCCTCCTTGTATCTTTCACTACGTCCTACATCTCTATATGTCCTCCCACCTCTTCCCTTCTCCTCGTATCCTCCTGCGTTTTGTGCATTTTGATGTCCCAGCTTCATCCATTAATGTCCTGCGTGCTTCTGCTTTCTTGTTCTCTTTTACCCCTAGCGAATATATATACGCAGAACTTGGCATACAGTCTGCAGCCTCCTGTGTTTGTGCGTGTTAGTCTGTGTGTGTAATGTCTCCCTCTGTATATTCCCTGGTGTGAAGGTGAGGAACCTCTCACTTCCTCCATAAACACCTCAGTGGTATGCAAAGGCTCTGTAGGAAGGGATTCTGACTCCTTCGCCCTCTGTAACTGCAGTTATGCCTCGTAAATAAGAAGCTAAAAAGTTATTGACATGAAATGGGAAAAAACAGTCAAGTTCTTGGTCCTGCAGGACAAGAAAAAAAAATACATGCCGCTTTAGTAAATCCGTCTGTCTTGAATGGGTGGAAGAATGTGTCACCGATTAGCCTGGTCAAGTTGGGTTCAACCTCTGGCAAAGCATCAGCAATACTGAATTATCAGCGTCCAATGCTAGTACCTACGTAAAGTTCATTCAATTTTCTGACAATACTGGCTTCCATTCAATACACGAGAGTTAAGATGAAGCAAGGATGCATGTTAGTTACACAACAGTTAAATATCAGCGGCTGTGAAACCTGTTTGGTTTGTCCGTCCTTGGCTAATGTAGAAACATGGCGGTGCAACATAGCAGACGCTGTAGAAGACGACCCGCTCCCTCTGCAGGCATTCAAATGAGGTGGCTCATGATAAAAGTATAAATAAATATAAAAGTATTTAATATGTATTACATTTTAATAATAAATCAATGAAACTTGTCTATAAATTTGAGGGTTTTATTATTTTTTGGTGATCTAGCATAACGTTAAATACAGTATGAAGCATAATCAACCATTTTTCGGTGTATTTGTTGGACATTTCGTTTTATGCTCTGTCTTATGAGATTTATTTGCAAATCACTGTATTGTTTCCTGAATTTCTTTCTAAATGTCTCTGAAGCAGCCCTGCCTATAGCATAACTAACTGGGTATAACACAAACAGCTACAAACAGACCCACAAGTACCGTGTCCTCATCAACACAAATCACATGCGTACTCCAAATCCGAGCCAAATGGAAAGAACAACACTGCAGCGTGCCAAAAATCAACATACCACCGAACCACGTGTGTATACATAAATCTACTGCTCATCAGGATGCTGAAATAATACGAGCCTCCCAACCATGTAAGCAAGCCTTCCTCTGCCATAGCTGCAGCATTGCGGCATTTCCTCGCCTTTGTCCTTCAAGGAAAATCCACAGCATGGAGAACAAAAATACAGGGGATTGTTTTAAGTTAGAAAACATATTTACACCTCAGTGAAATGTAAATATTTGAGCACAGTGTCCCTGTTTGTGTTATTTTTGCCACACTCACGGTCGAGGAAAAGGAACAGGCGGGGGATGTAGCAGATGAGGAGGGCTATGAGGACGGCGATGAGCTTCATTCAGACTCACAACATCGCGATTACACATCCGAGAAAAAATGCTACCAAATATTTCAGTTATTAGCTACTCGAATCCAAACATTAGTGTGTAAGATCCCAAAAATACCTACAGAGGCATTTACAAGCCTCTGATCCTCGAACAGACATCTGTTTCCCCCCCTGAGGTGAATGGACCCTGAAATGGATCCTACTAAGCCAGAAAATGACTCACAGAGCAAAAACAGGGAGCAAACAGTTCAAACCTCTGACTCACAGCCCCTTTATAACCCCTCTATAACCTTTCATAGTCTACAATGACCTTCTTATGCCCCCTTGTAGTGTCTTAATAACCCCCATCCATGCCTGAGTGAGCAGAGACAGAACTGATGGAAATTTGATATCTCATGCTCAGTTGCCCTGTAATTCACTCACACACATCATCTACCTCTGACAAATACCCACATGCGAGCGTAATCTGCTTCAAGCATGCAGACGCTTAACACGGACACATCATACGTGCACACACACGCGGTGACTGATGGCTAACTGTTGCAGGTTTGAAGGCTACTTTTTGCTGTGATCTGACAAAAAGTGGAGAGAAGAAGGCGGATGATGACATGCCATGTTTATTCGCCCTTTGATTCGTTTAAGTCAAGCCATATGGTGGGAAAGAGCCTTACAACACTGTGAAGTGGACACGTTTTTTTAACGGAGATTACCGCTACAGGAAATAAAACGTTGACCTCTGTAATGTTTCTGCCATGTTCTAACCTTTGAGGTACACACAACAACAGCAGCGGTGGAGGTCTAAGAGCTAAGAACTGCTCTCCGCTTTGGATGGAAAAACAAAATCCCAACCACAGACCAAACTGTGCTAATAACTTTAATTTATGCAACCGTTTTTTTTTTTTGTTTTTTTTTTCATTTTCTTGCACGCTCCAAAAACAATTTAACGTAATGGCACTTCATTTTAAAGACGTACAAGACTACCAGTTACAAAATCTCAAATCTACAAACCTTGATAACAACATGTTTTAACACAGTATTTCTACATGTTCGGAAACACACTATTTCTGACTGCAAGTGAATGCCTGTGTGCTAAAGTCAGCAGCTTTGTATCTTAGCACAGTCCAAAAGTTTCTTTTTTTTTTTTAAAAAAATCCACCAATTAGCTCCTAAAGTAATAACCCTGACATTACTGAGTTGTATAGGATCCAGCGTTTGTGGAGCTTGACACAAACGCTGGTCTACAAGGCACTAAAAGTCAGGATATCTCAGCCTCAGCTGCTTATTCTTTTTTATAAATGTCCACCGACTTTATAGAAGTGAAACACTGAATCTCTTTAAAAAAATAACTGAAGTCTGTTTTGAGTTTTTTCACTATTGTAGAGGAGGGGGGGAAAACAGGCTTCCACTCTTCTTTTTTAAGAGTTGCTACATTGAATGAAAAGGAGAGTTCAGTGTTTTAGTTTGTTTTACAAATTAATACCATATGTCTTATCACTTAATTACGTGTTATGTGTCTTTATGTGTCTCTATGTCTCATAATTTTTCACGTGAGGACAACAATGCCAACGTTGAATTTGAAGAAACAATTTGTCTTTATATTAAAATGAGATTCTGAGCCTGGGGGTAAACCACAAAACACACTCTAATTCCCAGAAAACCATCATGTGTTATGTCCAAGTGGGTTTCCATCTGGGGGTTTTTCTCTTTTTTGTGTGTGTGTGTGTAGCTCTACGTGACTGCGGCATCACTTTCTGTATTGTTTTTTACCCGTGGTGGATCTTCCATCGTTTGGATTCAGTGGATAAATTGACCTGACACAAAAGAATAACATTTGAGAAACTGTTATGTTTCATGCCTCTGCTGAATTATGAGCAAGCTGAAATGGAAAAACCTGCTGTGTGTAAGCCGGTCACTCAATGAATCTATTATTCAACAAAAGATACCCTGATTACAGCACTTCACACTGAGCCTGGACACACAGGAAACTGTCAACATGCGCTGAAGTCGCACAGGAAGCTGCCATAATGTCAACACGGCACACTGTCATCAAAAGAACCATAACAAGAAGGAACCACTGGCCTCGCTCGTGCATCAGGAGATCCCATGGAAAAAGCTGTGGCACACACACTTGTGATGATAGAAGCAGACACTTTGCACTACTCTATCCAACAGACAAGGCTGAGCTAGGAACTGTTTGAATATAACATTCTTTAAAGGGCTACTCCAGAATTTTCTTTTTTGCATTTCAAGGTTGAAAGAAGAGACAGTTTGAAAAAGAACAGATTGATCAAAAGATCAAGAGATGTCCTGATTTTTAGTTTCTTGTATGGATCCACCTCCCACTATTACCATAATGTAACCCAACTAGGCAGGATTGATACTATCCTGCCCTATTAAACACCCACATCTCAAACTTTGTAATTTTCTGTAGAAAATTTGTCGTCTCAAGCATCAGGGTTATTTTCTCACATTTGACAAAGCACCTCCAGGGCAACATCGGACATCCAGCTGGGGAATGAGTAATGCTCATGAGTAATACCCATGATGACTAAACTGATCTTCATCTTCAGTGCCTCTGTTAATGGATGAATGAGCAGTTGTGATTCTAGTGAGAACAGTGCAGCCGCCTTGTAGAGGCTCCACTTTGTTGTATCACTCTTTGTGGTCTGTTGGTGAGAAAGTCCAGAATCCAGTTGTAAATGGACGTGGGCAGACCAAGATTAACTGGTTTTGTAATTAGCTAGGGCATATTTGTGGTAAAGGCTGGGCTATAGTCCAAAAAGAAGAGCATGTACATAGAAGTTACACGATGATGGGACGGTATGTTGCTGTAGAATGGTAATTTTAAATAAATCCCCATCAGTGTCAAAGCAAAACACCCCCAAACCATCACAACCCCTCCTCCATGTGTCACGGTGGGAACCACACATGCAGATACCATCCTTTCACCTTCTCTGCATCTCACAAAGAACCAGAAATATTACATTCGGACTCATCTGACCAAATTACAGACTTGCATTGGTCTAATTCCTTGCGTCTCTGGGCACAAACAGTTCTCTTCTTCTCGTTGGTATTCCTCAGTAGTGGTTTCTTTGCAACAATTCAACCACAAAGACCTAATTCATGCAGACTCTTGAGAACAGTAGATGGTGAGATGTGACTGTTAGTTGAACTTTGTGAAGCATTTACATCGGCTCTAATCTGATGTTTGGTTAATTGGTGATTTCAGAGTCTGGTAACTTATCCTCTGCAGCAGAGGTAAGTCTTGATACTTCTTTCCATGAGAGCCAGTTTTATCATTGCGTCTGATGGTTTTTGTGACTGCACTTGAAGACACTTCACATTTATGTCTTAAAGTAATGGTGGACTCTTGTTTCTCTTACTTAGCTGAGCAATTCTTGCTGTAATATGGATTCCTACATTAATTGAGTAAGACTGTATGCCAACAACTGCCTCTGAACAACACAAATGATAGTCTCAAACTCGACAAAAAGGCAAGAAAATCCAATAATTGACTTGTCTAACGAGGCAAACCGGAGAGAATGCCAAGAGCATGCAAAGCTGTCGTCAAAGCAAAAGGTGGCTATCTTGAGAAATTTAAATGTTCACCTCATGATTCCACATGTATTATTTCACAGTTTTTATGCCTTCAGATTTAATCTGTGATGTAGAAAATAATAACAATGGAGAAAAAACAATGAGTGACAAGGAGTACCGTACAAAGCTCTCTGGATCACAATATTTCTCTGTATGCCTGCAAGTAATTCATGATAAGATAAGCAGATGTTGCCCGTTCTCCAGCAGACAAAGAATAACCTTAACCAAGACCCTGCCACTGTCAGTACTGCACAACATTTTCTTCAGCATCAGCTCAAAGAAACTTACAAAGAGCAAATATTGCACAGCTTCCCAGAGATTTGCCACAAAGGGACACATTATTATTCCTGTAATTGTTTTGTTATTGTTATTAATTAGTGTGCTGAAGTTAAAATGTCAACAGTTATCTCTCCTGTGCAACAAGATGGACAGTACGACGGTTTTTCAAATGTGAATCTTATTACAACAGTTGCATCATTTCTGCGGCTATAGCAGCAGTTCATTTGTCTTCTAAATCTGGAGACAATTAGATGCTGGAACAGAAATCAAAATGCCAGAGCCAGTCATAATGTAGGTCTAAGGAAGACAGATTTCAGCTACACAATAGTGTTTTGACAGGGAGCTGAGAGAAAGAAAATAGTAGAGAGCATCAAATTATAAGACAGAGCTTGCTTTCTCTCAGGCCCCATTTCCCACATCTGTAGAACAGATTATTCGCGGGGCGGATGGGTGAGATTAACCCCTAATAAGACTCGACATTAACACCTCGCTACTTTACTGTGTCTGCCTGTCTCTGGTATGACTGATTGGCTGCTGAAAGCCTCGTGGTACACGGCAAAGCAACAACACACACCTTCTCCGGGTCACAGAGCAGAGAAGAAGATAACCTTAGCTTTGTTTTTACATCTTTGGTTTTTTCTCCGCATCCGAGTCTCTGTCTGCATGCCACACACATCCACACCATACATACACACATACATCTGCCTTCATATGAGAGGCCCCTGAGAGTTACAAACACACACCGAATCCCTGGAAGACTGAGACTTTTGCCCTCGCCTGGGTCACATCGACTTCCTTTGTGTGAGAGCAGGAACATACAGTGTACTAAGAATTCATGGTGCATGTCTGTGAATCCAATGATCCGTGATAAAAATAAGGTCCACGCAGGCTGAGGGCCACAAGAAACACGGGAGAACACACACACACACACACACACTCAAAACAGAATCATGTAACATGTAAAAACACAAATACAAACACGGGTTTATGCTGAAATAAGCACACAAATCCCTGCACGACGAGTCACACACACATGTACATGCCTCTGGGGGGTACAAAGATACACAAATCATGACATTCATTTTCTCACACATGCAAAGACACACACACACACACACACACACGTCTCAAGTCTTGTAAAAAGGCTTTTATGGATGCCACCTGTCCATATGGGATCTGATAAACACACCAAGGTCTGTCCTGTTTAGTTGAATTAAGTCTCTGTAGCTGTTAACACATGGTACCGGCCTTTCTCCTGTCCTTTAACTTCCTGTGCAACCCCTCTCCATCACCCCATCTAACACACACACACACACACACACACACAGGGGTTGCCTCTGCTAGTGGTGGAAGTTATCAATCACATTTTTCATTCCCTCTCTCCGTGGAGCCCCTCACAATCACCTCATCTCTCCTCATCACATCTGCCAAAACATTTCTCTCACGCTTGCAGCACTGGCGGTTTTCAAGCGTTCGCTTTGTAAAAACTTCTTCAACTTTACTGTATTGACACGATGTGAAGTGTTAGGGTCGACCCATCGCCCCAAATCCCAGGATGACACTTCAGGCTTGTCTGAAACGCAGTTGTTAGATCACATAAGTCTACAATCTTAGGTTATTCTGTGATTAAATCTTGCAACTCTTGATTATTTTCATTTTATTTAAGTCCATCAAATGTAAATATATATATATCCAATGTCTGTTTTTGTCCAACCAGCTGTTGATTATTTTATGAAACAGAGAAAACCAGTGATTTCTCATATTTCAAATACTGGAACAAATTTATGTTCTGTTGATGAATGATGAATTCTACTATAGTTTATGATTTGGACTGTAATTTCCTACCATATTTCCCACAATGATTTTCAACAGGTGGAAGGAGCAACAAATCCTTGGCCAGATAGAAAGTTTAGGACACCATCTGCACTGTGTGGTTGAGAAACACTAGCTGTCAAGTGATAAATCAAAGTAACTTAGTGCAACTCTTGGCCTCAAGACTTTTAGGACACTTAGGACGCTTACTGAAGGTCCGACTTTAACTTATTGCTGCATCAGGTCACGTACACATTTCCAAGAAACTTTAGGTACTGTACAATTTCAGCAGCACTTAGGTTTATTTTCCCTTTAAAGTGGGAAAACACGAGTGAACTGGAAAAAAAAATCACTTCTGTGAAATCATGATTCAACACCACCGTGTCCAACAGGAGCAACTGAATCAGAAACTGACGACTTTATTCGAGTTTCTGACTCTGACAGTCTGACAAACACGGGATCAGTAGGATACAAAAAAGATTTAAAGCTTCTCAAAAACTATCTTGAAAATGTTTTTGTAAACTAAGACTGTGGTTTGAATTGTATACAGATTGCCACAGGATATCTGGACTGAATCTCTAAACTTGATATAAATGCTGAAGCAGGCAGAGATCATTGGAAACAGGTACAAGGAGTCATGTTGATCATGATATGGAGAGATTCCCTTTTTTGAGCTGCCTTGGCCAAGTGATTTGCAATAGCTGCTCCTGCCAGAGGTGCAGAAAACATTCTCTCCTTAAATAAACGCTTCATTTACTAATGAGCCAGTCAGTTTTATAGGTTTTGGCTGACATGCGGAACTTAAATGCTCTAATGTGCTTGGTAAAAATAGGATAAATGAGACTGACACAAATGGAAACTATGCCTTATTATTCTCTGTTAACCAGAGTTTGCCTGAGCCAGTGTCTCTTTGAAGTCAAATTCATAAATTCACTTTACTGGGTTTGTGGAATACATTTACTCGTAAATAAGTATAGTAAAAGTGCCTGAAACACATTTCTCCTCGTATATTATCAAACAAACTTTAAAATATCAGCTATATTAACTGGCTTAAGTTTAACTGTCTTTAGTCACATAATTATAAAGTTGGGTTGAATTTGTACAGAGGTTTTGTTAATGTTTGAAAACTTTAATGGATCAGGTAGCTATTGAAGAAGCTTACTATGCAGCAGTTCAGACGTTTGGCAGAGTTCCCAGGAGCGTCTCAGTTTTTCAATCAGCCAATAAACAACCTGGATGTTCAGGTTTAGCAGCCAGTGGTGTGTGCTGCCTTCTAGTGGCTTCAATACAACACAGCTAAATATAAAAGGTACATAATGACCGATGTACATCACAGGGTTTCTCTCCTGTCTTGTTGGCACATATTAAACAGTGATAAATAGAAACTGGATGGTTTTCAAGTAATTTTTATTTTGCATGTGAATGTTAGTAATAAAAAAACAGAAAAATGTAGATATGAAATGACACAAAACATGAAAATCTGGAGTCTGTAAATACCAGATATCTAAAAGGACACGCCTTCAAAACTTTAAAACCATCTTGATGCAACCACTTTGTATTTACATTGTATCACACGTCAAAACACACTGCGATTAAAAACAGAATAATTTATACACAGAAAACCGATCAACCGACCGAACATCCTTTTTTTTTTGGCTAATCCTAAAGTTGTGAGTTATTTAATATGACATGTAATCTTAGATTTACTCCGTCATAAAGTCATATGATGCTTTTCGAAAAATTATTAAGAACAAATGAATGAAAATCCAACTCATGAAGAATTTGTTTCTTTTACTCTATAAACTGTTGCCTGCCTTGGACACAAAGCTCTTCAAAGTTTCCCGCAGGTTCTGTACGGCAGCCTCATCCTCTTCTACTGCCTTAGAGCAGACACGCTGCACTCTGCTGTGCAGATCCTCCAGGCACTTCTGTTGAACAAAACCACAGGAGCCAATGACTTAGTTATAAATATTATATTAAACACACCAACAAATCTTAATATAAGCTTACGTTTATTTAGTAAATCTAAGTATGTTATGTTCTTTTTCTTCTTAGACTGCGAGGGACAGATTCAAAGCTGTAAGAAAGTTACCTCTGTGATTGACAAGTGGTTGGTCGCTGTGGTGAATACAGACGCAAGGTTGTTGGCCACTGTCCGTCTCTCCTCGTTGGTCTCCTGCAGCACCAGGTGGTACCTGAAGAAGAAGCCACAAAAATGAACATTTAGCTGGACAGAATGAAGAGCGCTGAGGACGTTAAAGCTCACACACTGAGCCCCATTTTATGAATATGTCAATAAATGAGACAGAGCTATCAAGTAAAGACAGTTCTTCTAGAGACACTCACTGTTGCTGCGCTGCCTTCAGTTGTTGCACGGCCTCATCGTAACCATGATTGACCTTCTTCTCAAGAAGCTTCCGATGGTTCTCCACTGACTCCATCTCTTCTGCCCAGCCTTCTTCCTCTCGGGCCAGCTCCTGTACAGACACACATACAGAAGCTTATTTTCTGTAGGTCACCAATCGTTGTTTGTTTTTGATCCTCATCTTGTCTAAATCTGGTTAGGTCTGCTGTGAGTGCGCCCTCCAGTGGATGCCGCCTGGTACAGGTAATAATTTGGCATTTCTATTTCTATTATTCAACATAAAACAGAACTATCTGAACCATACCTGCATATCACAATCCAACCGTTCATCCAGCTTGCGAATCTGCTCTCTCAGCTGCTTAATGTCATTGGACTTGTCCATGATGTTAGAATTCACCTTGGACACACACACACACATATTAATTTAACAAATGACTACTGTGATTTTGAAAAATATGCTTGGTAATATTTTCTATCAGTGCAAAATAATTTTGTTACCTGTTCACAGGACTCATCCAGACTGAGTTTCATGTTGGCTAATCGACTGTTCTCTTCCTCCACGTCACTGACCAGCTTTCTCAGGAGCATCTACAGCACACACAGAAATAAGATTTGGAAATAACAATAAGAGTTAGGACAGTCAGCAAATCTTGTTTATACTCAGAATATGAACATCAGCTCTTCTACCAGATTCAACTGGTTGGATCATTAGCAGGAAGTACCTGTATCTGTGTTTTATGCTGAATCATGCTGCCGGGTCCATATTCAAACGGTCTGATCTCAAAATCATGGCCGCATGCGTTCTCTGCCGACAGTGGTATGAGCTTCAGTTTACGTGCCAGCTTGTGGTACTCTGCCAGCTTCAGCTCCGCCTGGAATAGAGAGAAATAACAGGACAGAGCAGATACAGGAGGGGAAGGAAGAAAGTCAAATCAAAGGGTCAAAATGTGACACTGGATGACAAACATCTGCTTTTATCTATACAGCAAAAACATCAGTTTAATGCACAGTCATGTCACATACACCATTGTAACATGTACAAACAGTACCTTCTCTTTCACTTTGGCCAGAGCGATCTCCTCATTCCACTTGTGTTGTTCAGCATCTTCGAGAGACTTGCTGAGACTGGAGATGGTCTGTTGGAGTTCTCTCTTCTCTCTGTTGATCCTCTCCACATCAGCTGGAGTAAACTTCTGGTTCTGCAGCAGGTGTTGCAGTTCTTTTTGCTCGTGTTTCAGAGACTCCAGATGACTGACTGCAGAAAGACAGACAGTATAATGTTCAAAGCTACAATAAGCCCACCTATGACCATAACAATCATCTGGGTAATCGTGTGCTACTGACATGGTTGGATGAAACATGTTATTTCCTGTATTTACCAGTGTTCTCCAGCTCATCACTCAGCTCTGAAGCTTTGTTCTCCAGGTTGGCTTTAAAGGACTCCAGGCTGCTTCGATAACTCTGGAGTTTCTTGAGGTCAGCCTGCAGCTTCATTTTTTCCATCCTCTTGGTCATTAGACGGTCCTGCCAGAGAGAATGATCTGTCTGATTTATTGTTGCTCACTCTATAAAATAATATTGACTCAATCTAGTGCATGACCTATTATAGCTATTAAACCTTTGCACCTCCAGTGGGAATAAATAGCACCATTTATTTCCCTTTTGTTTCTCAATATCACGTACAATTGTTCTCATTGTATATAATGGATAGTAATAGACATATCTAGATTTTGAAACCACAATCTAGTAATCTGTACATGTAGGGGTGTGTTAATGTAAACGCATTCTGACCGTCTGGCTCTCCTTCTCCAGGCGTTCAACCTCATCACTGAGTATTCTGTACTTCTCCTCCATCGTGGCCAGCAAGGCTTCATCAACGTTGTAAAGTTTCTCTGTGGGGACAAACACACACTTCTTGTTGATACTTCAATACCTTAATTTTTGACGAGACTCCTTAAGGATCCAAACATTAAAATGACTATGTTAACATAATTCTTAAAGAAAATAATTTATTGTTTAAAAAAAAGGGAATTCTGGATCTCTGGCAGTCAAGAATAAAATACAACTAATTTCATATAGAGACACTGTGCTTACTTAGTTTGTTGAGGAATGCTTCATCTTCATCCTCAAATGTGTCATCACCCTGCATGAACTTGGAGTATGTCTCAGCTGTGTATTCCAGGAAGAGCTGCACAGGAACAAAGAGAAGAACTAAACAACAACCCACAGATGTTTGGATTAAGACGAAGAGACAATGTTCAGTTAATACAGAGGGCGAACACCTGAATGGCTTTGTAATATACTGGATTAGTAAGTAACGCTTAGTATCCATGTAACAGATGTACAGTACATCTTCTTGACATATCTCTATATATGCTGAGTATTAATGCCTCATGATGCTGTTTGAAGAGTACCTTATTATACTCAGCGCCTTCCTCGATATTGTCACTGTCTTCACAGAAGTCACTGAACAGCAGCTCCTGCTTGCTCAAACTCCAGTTGATCTGACACAGAATGAGCACAACATTGGTTTAAACTAATTTAATTAAAAACAAAAATGACATTTGCTTTGTTGTTGTTGTTGTTGTTGTTTGCTTCTTACCTTGACATTATCAATTAACCACATGAGAGCACCGAGGGCCTGAGGCCAGGTATGGGGAGCTCCAACAGAATACATTGAACACTTGGAGAGAACAAATGGATACCTTAAAACAGAGTCAGGGAGAGAAATAAAGACAGAGAGTCAGCAACGTTTCTTAAACTATAAAAGAAGAACCAACAAGAACCTACAAATGATAAGGAATGTGTACAAACTTTTTGTACTATGACTTTTTTATGCTACACTTTATATTTTTTTCTCTGTATCATTCCTTTGTACTTTCTGCGAGACCATTTATGTTTTTTGCATTATTTTTATTTAGCCTCATCGTGAAACTACCCTTTGAAAACACACAGCTTGGCACTAAGTGCTTTCCAAGATCAATATATGCACTTACTACTGGAGGGACACTAAATGAAACAAATAATATATACAATACTATAATACTAAAAGATAACGCTTTACCTCAGGGCTTTTAGGATAGCTGGAACCTCCTCCTCAACTTTTGAGTTTGGCATCTCAAAGGTCGGGTCCAGCTGGCGGTAGATGAACTCAAACATCTTCACAAACTCCTTGGTAGAGGGAGACTGGAGCGTCTTAGCTGACAGAGTGCCTGGGTAACCCTGCTCAGTCAAGAACTGCAAAAATAGAAGACAGAATATCAGGTTAGACAGAACTATAGATTTACTATTTATAGATACTTTTAATCAAATAAAATACAAACCTAACATCAGTCAATATTGATGTTATGCCTATATACTGGTGAGACTAGAGTCAAAGGTGCTGGAGCTGACACAGTGGGTTTAATGTACATGAATATAAATTTCATAACAATATCAAAACAGACAAGCATTTTATGTTTATAGAAACTACGCAGACTGAGAAATGAAGTATGTTTACCTCATGCAGCTGTCTGATACATTGCTGCACAAAGGATTTATCATGCAGAGGTCTGGCATCTTTGATCTTCTCAGTTCCTCCAAACCCTGACATGGTGCTGTTGCGAGGCATGCTGGCTCCACTAGTCCTGCAGTCAAAATATTAACAGAACACCGCAATATCAAACATCAATTTTGTTATTTTACAAGGAAAATAAATAACATTTTTATTTCATTTGCATCTAAAATGAACTGAATAGTGGAAATAAAGAAATGAAAAGCAAGATATACACTCATATGTGACTGATTTTACCTTGACTGGCACAATCAACTTTCTAATTTACTAAATTCAGTACATTTCAACATATTTTCACAGAGGTATTACTCTTAGGGTTTCCTTCTGCACTGTGTGAGGTGAAGACTATATATTGTCATTACTTTATTTCATCTTACTACTGCTGTAACTGTTATGTTAATATCTGTGTTTGGTTTTTATTCATATGCACTACATGTTCTCAGTTCAGCAACTTTGACTTTCACCCAGAGAATACTGCAGCACACTTCTGTATGTTTCTGAAATAATATTCACATACCGAGCACCAAAGAAGCTGGTCCGCCTTTCCGAGGTCACAGACTGCGGTTTGGGTATGTTGAGCTTTCCAAATGAAGGTTGCTTACTGCAACGAAGCAAAACCATGAACAAGTTAATACTTCTTTGCGAAGTGAAGATAATATTACGTATTCATACACAATGTTACAAATAAGAAAAAGTCTAAACCCTGAAGGCAGTACATAAATAATGTCCTGGGTGTTTGTGTCCCAGTTTGTCATTACCTAAACTAATAAATTCAGTGAGACTGTACCCAACATCTTACTTTGTCTACAATGTAGTCCAAATTCAGCTAATTCAGTGTTATAATTTAGATATAACTGGTTATCAGAGGTGTCAAATAATAGCATGTATAATGGTTGCGTGGGTGTGGTCAACTTTCCATTATGCCAATAACAAACTGTGGACTCGGTTCATGGTATACAAAATCACTCTCTCTTCACTGACTACCTGTAATGTCATAACAGATTGTTTTAAACCAACCTCTGGGGCGTTGTGTACACCATGCTCATCCTGTTGCTGTCTTGAACTCGCATAGGCAGCTCCGACGGTCTGCCCGCTGTTGCTCGACTCATCCTTCCTCTGGACACAAAAGTTATTACGATGCATAAACGAGATGTATTTTAATAACGTTATTACTGTTTCACAGAGTCACCCAAAAGACATAAAGCTGCACATTAGAGCGATAACGTCGGCTACATTTTTTAAATCAACGTCAGTAGATACGACCAGAGCTAACTGACGTTAACGTTGGATAACTAGCCGTATTGCTCCCCGACCAAACAAAACTAACCAGACAAAACTACTTAACACGCTGCTTTAACCGTATTCTAGTCAAATCTATTTGTTGTTAGCAGGTACAGCTAGTGTAAAGCAGTTATTACAGGCAGTCTTTAGGCTAACGGCTAACGACGGTTAGCTCAAAGTTGAGCTACAATAAGAGCGACAGTTGTTTTCAAAGATACGAAAATACATTTACAGTCTGACTAAATGTGTCGTTTACTGATTATTTACAGTCATGCGCAAAAACTTTAAAGTAAGCGAGTTTCAGACGTACCGCTCCATTTGTCCGCAGGTACAAAGCTAATGTTTACAAACTGACTCAAACATCGGACAGTTGTAATCCCGCCGAAACGATACAAAATACCGGACGGCGGTGACGTCACCAAAGTACGGAGGCCCGTTTGACTCAAGAAGGCTTCGTAACGCGCTTTTACAAATAATATGACTTATCCGCAGCGGTTCACACAGACACATTTTCATTGTAGTAAAAAAAACCAAAAACAAAACACACACCAGTGTTTAGCATATTAAAACTCATTTGAAATTTGGATATAAAAAAGCTTCACCCATTGATTTAAAATGCTGTGTCCTCTGGTAAAATATTTTCCAGACCTCTGACTAGTAAGACTTGAATGTGTGAGATTTGTTACAAGTGATTTTTTTGGTACTAAATACAGCTAAACGTATATAAAGATCCACCACTATAACATAAGCAGCTGCTGATGACAAATTATGACTATACTTGTGCTTTTGTTTTGAAATCTACGTATAGAAATACTAATAAAAGGGTTGTCTGGAGTCATGTTGTATCCCTGGTGTAAACGATCAACCCTCTTAGTCCTGTCAGGCCTGTCTGTGCTTTAGCAGTTTCCGTTCTTCATTTGCAAAATGAAAAGATCAGATTAACACTTTGAGCAGACAAGTGACAAAGAGAAGTAGAAAATTTATTGCAGTATTTGTTCCACCGAAAGGGTATGAATCCCCTTTCCTCTTATTACTAGGGTGACCTAATACAACAAAATCTACATTTACAAAATATCCTCCTGCAATAGGCCACATATACTGCATGCGTAGTTCGAAATAGAATAAATTATATTCAGAGGACTCTGCCATTGTACAGCATGGACAAATAAAAGTGAACAAAAATAAAAATTCTTATTTTTTTCTTTTTTCTTCTTTTTCCTTCAAATATCTAAAAGCTAAAAGGAAAAAACCATCAGGGTGCTAGTAGTATAATAAACTCCAAAAACACTTTAATAAGAACATCAAAAAGACTAATTTCCAACATTCACTTAAGGTTTTATTCTTTTTTTACAGCTTTTTTGTCTTCAGAGATATAAACATTTTAGTTTTTTTGTCGTGTTAAACTATGATACAGTGGGAGTAGAAATGAGCGACTAGAATCTGCTGCACAACAGCGAAGGAGCTCCCACAACAATGTTGACAAAACATTTCCCTCCAGGTCTCTTTTCTGATAGCCTTTTTAAGGGATAATTTGGGTGAATTATTCCTTTAATGCCTTCTGGATTCTATCCTCTGCACTTGTACACAAACAAAACATGAGCAGTCCCTCTAATATAATAAGTCTTATGTTTTGTGTCATTTTCATTTTTGCAAGAATAACTCATGTAAAAGTATGTAGTGTCAAATATTCTTGCTCTCTCGTGTTTTCTTACAAAAATGAGGAAGGAGAGGAGGAGGGTAGGAATCCAGTGAAGTTTGGCTGTGTTGTCGGAGGTGGCAGGTTGAGGAGGAGGAGTAGGAGCAGGAAAGAGGAGGATTTGATAAAGTAGAAATGGAGCAGGGGGACAAAAAAAAATGAAAGAAAAAAAAAAAAAAAAAAAAAAAAAAACACCACACGGGAGCCATTAGCTAGCCCCTCCTTCCCGCGCTGCATACAGTGAGCGTAAAGTCTGTACTACTTTGTTGCTCAGTTTGTGGTTGCTGGTCAAGGCAATCTTCTTGTAAATGATGTCCGACTCCTTAATAGTGTCCACCCAAGGCACCAGTTTACGGCCATCGCGTTTCTTGGCCTCTGCCCAGGGCCCCGAGTAGGAGCCGGCCATCCAGTGGATGCTGTATCCGTTGGAGGTCTTCTGGATGACTCGAGCTATTTGCGGCCGGTCCTTGTATTTGGGGCAGCAGAGGGCGATAACATCCATAGCCTCCACTACCTCACTCATACGGCCGGGGTCCGAGGAGTCACCTGCTCGCCTTGACCTTCGCGAGGACTGCAGAGAAGACAGAGTGGAGAAAAAAAAGAAAGGTTGCGCTATTTTCCTCAAACATTTTAATGCTCTTTTATAAATACTGTTTGCGTATCTATCTATCTCACCCCTGGGGTCCTTTCATCGCCATCACTGTCATCATCATCTGTCTCTGGTCCTGCCTGATTGCGCGGACTGGGTCCTGACAAGGGGCCGGAGCCTCCCAGTAGGGCGTTTATGGCTTTGTTTCTGATGTTAGCACTGGCAGACGCTTCTCCCTCCTCATCCTCCTCGTCTGGATCCAGATGTTCCATCAGAACCTTGAACTGTGTGGAGTGAAACGACAAGAAACTAACTTTGAGACACAAGTTTCAGCAGTTATAATCCAATGGCTATTGAATGATTTGAAGGGCAAAACCCTTTGAGCAGGAGCAGGCACACATATCCCACAGATGCCGTAAAATTAAAAGGTCACATTCAGCATAGTAAACAAGCGAAGTCTGCCACTAGATCTGTATAAAGCTGCCATGCTCTTGCAGTTGAGTATCTGCTCTTTACATGGGTGAGAGTAGGATTCAATTTGCACTAAGTCAGAGACCATTTGTAAGTCTAGTGGAGGTAGATAAGTAGGGATGATGACTGTGAATTTAAACGCTGTGTAACTCACTAACTGGTAAGAGGACAAATCACTTTAAAAAAACTACTGGTATTTGGTGATGTACATACAACACTGGCAAGTGACCCAATTCTGATCCAGCTTCATTACTTACATCTAGGTACTGTCTGACTATTCGCCTCTTGATATCGCTTGTCAGTGTGGCATGAGCCATGTTGTTGGAGATGAAGTCGATGGTTTGTCGTGGGTGGAAGTGAACGTTGTTTTTCCTGTTCACAGCCTTGTCGTACACCTTGGCTGACTCCGTTGGAGAGTACTTCTGAATTTTGCTATTGAAAAACAAAAAAAGTTTGAGTTTAAGAGCCACAGAATTCCCACTGAAGGTCTTTACTCAAACTAATCTACACCTAAACATGTAGACGTGTTTATTTACCTGTCAGAGAATCCATACTGGTTCTTCAGATGCTGTTTGAGCACCAGAAGCAACAGGATGCCCTGAACAGCATTAGCAAAGTCCAAGAGACCCAAGGGATTGTCTGGGAGGAGCCTCATTACTTTTTCCGCATCCTCCAAATCCAAGTCTTCCAGATCAGACTCTGACTCTGAGCTGTCTGCAACAGGTTTTCTGGCCTTTTTAGGCCGCCGTACCACTTCGTCATCATTGTCGTCGTCGTCACTGTTGCTGTTGTCTTCTTCGTTGCTCCTGGGAGACTCGCAGTTCATCTTGTCCTCTTCATCCTCCCCATCTGACGTGTTCTTCCACTCCTTCTTTACCTTCTTCTCCTTACGCCTCGGCTCCTTTAGCAGAAGCTGCACGGGAGAAATTGACAAGAAAATCATTAGTTACCACTTAATGTGCCTTTCAAGATCTTCTCAACCCTAATGAAGAGACATTTACCCCCAATAAGAATTTTACATGCCAGTTACATTAAAGTATCTCATACCTCTTTGAAGGTTTGCAACAAGTTGCTGCCAGAAACAGACAAGGTGATGTCTATGTGGTGCATGATGAAGAGAGGCTCCTCCTGGCTCTGGTATGGGAAACAGGCAAGGTTGTCTGCGATAAACAGCAGCATGTTTACTTCCGTCTTCTGCAGAAAGAAAGAAAGGAAGGAGGGGAAAAGGTGGTGCAGAGTCAGAGCCATAAAGTCAGTAAAACAATGGGATAATAATGGGATCCAACACATTTCTCCATAAAAAGGAACTACTTTGAAATCAGCGGTATTGTTTGAATCTAAGAGTCATATAAAACACTTTTTATTACACTTCCACTGGCAAATGCACAAAAAACATTAAGCAGATGTTCGCTTGGCGTGGAGTTAATGAGGGAATTCCACGTTACCCTGAGCGGTGCCAACACTTTAAGATGAGTGCAGGTTTACTCACAGCACTGTCGTCGAAGAGGTTCAGCAGCGAGATGAGGAAAGCCCTCCGGTGTTGCCGGTTCCCCCGGATCATAGTGAAGAGGTGGGAACAGAGTGCTGAGTGGGTCTCGTCCTGTCTGAAACCTCTTATGATGGTCCTACGAGACTGCGATGGACCTTCGATGGACTGCTGCAAATTGTACGACATCTTCATCCCAGCAACGGCCTTCATCTGTGACAGAATATGTGAAAAGAGAAGTGTTACAACCTTAGCGTTTCAGACTGTCGAGACAGCTGCTGCCATGGGAACATGCCAATAAGATAATGAGACTAAAATTCATGCAGTGTTTTCTTCCACAGAAGTCTACAGTGGGAAGAAGAGAAAATAATTATGGACAGAATTGTGGTACACGCAGATCTCAGCCACTTTAATACATACTAAAATCATATAAATACAAGGGTCATCTTGGTCGTTTTTCATCATGGGTGTTAAGTCATTGCTGGATGCCTAAAGTTGAGAAATCCCTTCTCTAGGTGCAAATGGCTTAACTAGCTTATTAAACATGCAATTGTTCTGAAGCTTAACAACAGTAAACACCAACTCACATGGATGAATCCTGTGTACTTCTTGTCAATCTCCACCAGCTGCTGGTCAGCTTTGTTCCTCATGCTGGGCTCTGGGTCTGTTCCCATTGCAATGAGGTAGGGTACACACTGCACAGGGACAAAACAAAGATCACGTACGTGTGTTTATATTACAAACTACAGCACAACATTATACACTAAAACACTTTCAGAAACTCACTTGTAGTGACTGTTGAGTATATGATGACTGATATATTGATATATGGCCTAAGTCTATGAATCCAATGCTGCGTTAAAGATGTGTTATTGAGGTATTTCTCATGTCTTACCTGTACAGGATGGATGAGACCCTGGTTGAGTGTCAGAGCTATGACGTTGAGAGCAAAGTGCCGTACACTGGACTGGGTGTGAAAAAATGCCTCCAACACCTGCTTTAGGTAAAGCTGCATGATGGAGCTGCTCATCCCTGAAGAGATGTCTCCCATCTCCTTCAGATCCTCCTGCTTGGACAGTTTCTTCCCTGCAAGGATGCGAAATATGATGTGTTAATCACCCATTTTATCACTGACACTATCACTTGGTGCTGCTGAAGGTGTCAGCAACAAAATCTGGGTGCCATTAGAGGATGTAACACTCCAGTGCTGACCCAAATAGCTGTTAAACAAGAGTAACGCCGACAGCTTTACTAACATTCTCTGTCTGCTTCCTGCATCCGCGTGTCCTCCTCCTGAAGGTACGTCTGGAGGTTTTTGAGGATCTGGATTTTGAGGTTGATGGAAGAGGCGCTGTCAGCCAGGATGCCGTTGTACAAGGACTTCACCTCCGGCATAAACATCTGGCTCGGATGCATGATCACAAGGAAGCCTGAACAATAAAAAGCAAAGACACGTAAGAAGAATGAGTAACGAATGCAGTCTCCATCTACATCATCTCCACCAGCTAGAGCAAGAAAATCTGTTAGAGATCAGCTTCTCTGGTCTTACTATTGCTGACCTGATGCTGAAAGTCAGTCTTCTAACATTTCTGCTCATAATAAATAGGTAAACTTTGTATTTGTCAAACCTAATAAAATAAAACATTAAAAACAATGAGCTTGCCTAAGCCAATGATGGCTTTGGTCTTGACTTCTTCGTCCTCGTGTTTGGTGAAGTATAGCAGCAGCTCGAGAACTTTCTCCTTGATAACAACCTGTACACGACACACACACACACAAAGTTGTGAGGCAATGTCCATTCAATCATTTTTAGAGTAACAATAAAAAGGTGGCAGAGCGTTGGCTTTGGTTTTTAAAAGATTAAATATCAACTGCAACCCTACCTTGTTGGTGCCCTTGAACTCCTCCAGATCAAAATCAAAATGTCGGGCCAGGGCTCCCACAGTGAAGAGCGATCGCAGCAGGAAAGGCTTGTTTGCTACCAACGTCGTGCTGTTGGGATCCTCGTGATGCTGAATCTTCAGCTTGTTAAGTGCACCTTGAAGAAAAGAAAAGATAGAATTTTATGTTACGTTATGTTTTTTCAGCTAATATGTTTCTCCTCTAGCACTGGTTGCTAGGTTAAACTCTGTAGCCACTCTTCTAAAGAGACCTGCTTGGAAAGTTGAAATAAAAAGTTTCTTGGAAAGTCTGAAAGGTGACATTCCAATGCTCAACAGTGGAAAAACAAGTTACTAAATGTATATCTCACCATAGAATCTGTTGAAGCAAGCCCAGACAAACTTGTAGTTGTGCGTGACTTTGTTCACAACAGCTCCAAGACAGCTCACACAGTGCTGGACCACCTGGAGACAGGAAGGAGGATCTTAATCATCTGTCTAACAACACTGATTGCATTACACCTTTCACAAAGCCTATCTGCTTCTACGGTGGCGCACACTATTTAAGTTTCTAAAAAGTCACTGCCACGCACAGTCATGCCATATTTGATGATGAGCTTCATGAGGTCTTCTTCGATGGTGGCGAGGAACGTTTCACTGGGGTGCTCCATCAGAGGTACCACGAGCTCCAAGATCTTTGCCACATTACAGATGACCATGAAATCATTGGCAGTCTGCGAAGGAAACAACAGAACAGTAATAAAGGGAGAAGCTCGGATAGATCAGGTACCAACAATGACTCAATTAATGTCAGACAAATCATTACAAGAACGTTAAAACAAATAAGCACTCTGTGTTCTCAATACTCAATCCAATCAGTGAATTCATTATGTTAATTTTGCGATGATCCTAATGAATGATCCTTTACATCATCAATGATTCAATAATAGTGTTTTTTTCTTCATAATTATGCAATGACCAAATTAATTTAGTAAACAAACAAACAAAGAAATAACTTACGTTACACTTTGTGGTCAGGTAGGGTTGCATGGTCATGGCATGTTTGACCATTAATTGGGCCCTGATCTTGCTGAACAAGTACAAGGTGGTGATGCACGCCACTAGCCGCTGGGAGTTTACACCTTTGTTCTCTATAGAGAGGGTAAAAAGTTACAGTTAAGTGCTGTGCTATGATTTAATTCTATTCCATACTATAAAGGACTCCAAGTAGAAAGTAGAGACAATAATTTAAAACCTGCATACCTGCAAGAGACTCCTCGTATTTGAGGATGTGCTCGACCAGATTGTCAACCAGCTGAACACAGGCCTTTTTGGCTGGCTTATACGATGCATCCTCTTCAGACTTGAGAAGCTAGAGCAGGAGGGAAAAAGGTTGTTTTGAAAAGAGGGTTTTATTGATATATTCCCCACCAGAAGAGGCCCCAGCATTAAATCATATACTTACATTCTGAAGAAGTTGCTCAAACCAGTCATAGCCGGTGTCTCGACATGCTGCAACCTACAGAGGTACAGAGGGAGGGTTGATCAGAGATTTTCATGACTTGAGATTTTTACAACGAACAACAAACTGGTAAGAGAGTTTAACCTACCACATCAGTGATGTTGAGGATTTTTCTGGTCATGGTCTCTTTGTCGTGGGCTGGAGTTGGAGTAAACCATAACTTCTGGAATGTCTCATTCACCAATTTCTATAAAGAACACAAGTTTGTGTCATCAGTGTGGATCTACACTTTATACAAATCTGTCAAACTCAAAGTTCATGCGATGAATATGCTGCAATACAGAGAGACATCTCAAAATACATCTCAAAGCAAATAAAACTGTGAAGGGACAAAAAGGTGCAGCTGATCCGTACCTTGATACCTTCCTCATCATTGACCCTGCGAATCATCCTCACGCACATCTCAGTAATCTTACTGAAGGTTGGCTGCTCCAGACAGATGTCTCTGAGGATCTTGATCACCCGTTTTCTTACGCTGATACCAGTGTCCTGTAGATCATAACACATTAAAATCATGAACGCTGTACAATGTTCTCCATGCAGCACATCAAAAACAAGGTTTTTATTTACAAAAGAAAACGGCTGCATGGGGTGCAATGACATTTCTCTGTCAACAGGTGGCAGTATGAGACTGTAATGAAGAGTGAACTTCTCATGAACCCTCCTGAACATTTCCATGACAACAGGCACAACAATTTCAATGTGTTCATTTCTCAGATGCTGACTACAAAGCATGTGTGTTGGGCTGCATTTTAACATCCATAACTTATATTACCGCGGCCATCACAATGATCTGTGTTCATTCTAGACTGCTTGCTGCCATTAAACTGTCTCCTTATTTAATTTAATTATTTCAATCGTGTCAACGCTAACTCGAAATCCAAAAATCAACCGTTTAAAGGAACTTTTCTTCAACACTCAATCCCTGCAGCGCTTTTCCATGTGAACTCGGTGACCAGAAAATAATAGCACTCCTGCTCCAATAAAAGGAGTGCATTAGCATGTGTTAAACAGGTGCACGCAACAGCAGCTCAATTTCCACAGTAGCTTTTAATGTGAACAGTTTACAAAGAACGGGGGTTAAAGGGTTTTAAAGTGTAAAACTCTGAAAACATACAATGGTGACAGTAATAAAAGCTGAACAATGAATGGACCAACAATTCAAAAGATGCTTCGCCAAAAAGCTTTTTTTTCCCCCCAACAGAGACGTCAAGTGGATTCGGGCCGTAATGATCACTAGTCAGTGCTAAGTATGATGGTTAAGATCACACAATAGTGGACTGCGAGGACAATTGCAACGCATTCACACGCTGGTCAGAAGCGGCAGGGTATGTAAACAATATGACACAATGAGCCCAACACACATACAACCGTGCGCTGAACTGACACATGAATAAATCGACGTTGTGATGACACAGCGTAGTGTAATTCCACTGCAAACAAGGCTCAACCATTGATGTACAGCTCATATGGGAATTGTACGACCTCACAACACAGTGAGCGCAACGGGGCAACTTACCAGTATCCTCTCTATGAGCATGTCATAGTACTGCTCAGTGAGCTGAGGTCTGCTGAGCACAAATCTGCCCAGCAGCTCTACAGCCGCCTCTCTCACACTGGTGGAGTTGTCCATCAATCGACCATGGACGCCACGCTGCATGTCAGACTGCAGAGGTGGAAAGGAAAAGTGTCAGTGCAAGGCACAGAGGATAAAAAGGACTACAAGAAAAAAATATCTTCGCAAACACGGATCTTAACGTACCCTTGCCAGTATGCTGGGGTCCACAGCCACAACCTCAGACAAACATTTCATGGCTTTAGTCCTTACAGCGATGGCGCTTTCCCCAAGGACTCGCAAGATCTATTAAAAAGAACAAATGCATCAGGCTATGATTACACAAAACAAGCTTTTTTTTCAACCCGATATCAAAATATCTCCAACTTTTTCGATTATTTTATGTAGCTACTGTGATTCATTAAAAAGACAAAGATACTTAAGGAAACAATATTCAAATCTTACCTGTGTTAAATAAATATCAAAGCTCTGGGCGAACGGCCTCATGGAGGCCAAATAACGCACGATCAGACAGGAGTCCTCATAGTCCACAGTGTCAGAGTTCATTCTGGAGAGAAGGACAAAAAAGATTAAGTCATTGGATCATACAGTCATACAACTGGCAGTGAGGCTGCAACTGACTGGTTTGAAGAGTTAAAACAGAGAAATGATGACTGGCAGGAATAATCAAATCTTTTCAAATCAAAACTTTTTCGTAGAAGAGCGACATGGAGTACATCCTTACTTCAGTGTGGCAAAATGAGCCGGCGTGGTCTTGATGATGTTGCGCAAGAACTTCTTGCGTTTCTCGGCACGCTGCATAATTTCGCCGGTGGTCTCAATCTCCTTGGCGTGTTGCGGTCCGTCCGATGAGTCCTCGTCTTTCGGATTCTGGTTCCGCATGGACTTCTCGGCCTCTGTGGTGGCATCCCGGAACCACTGGGCAACGTAGAACTTTCTGGCAAACTAAAGACAAAAAGCAAGTCTCAGTATCAGATTTAGCTGATTCAAAGAATCTAATTATCTTTTTAGATGAAGAAATCAATGAAACATTTTCATTAAAGCATAGAAAGTGACAGCATAAGACTATATTATTATGTGTGTGCTCTTAGTGTCAGTGACTGCATTGTTGAGTAACTTGAGCAGATTACGGCTACAATTATGGTAAATCATTTTAGTGAATCTTTCTGCCTTCACATTTCCCACAGTGAGGTGCTTTCTTGTGGCTTAATAGCCCCTTTAAACTAAAAATAAAAGCCAACATGTGATCAGAACATGTCACCACTTGCACAGTCAGTCTAATGTAAACCCACCACCAGTGAGGCATCTGTCTCAGCATTATCTTCCAAGTAGTCCAGTAGAGCCTTCTGCAGCTGCTGGGTCTCATCAGTACCTGGAGACTATATAACAAGAGAGAAAGCTCACAAAATATGCCACATATGCCAATCCACACAAAATAGAAACTAAAAATGTAACACACACGTTCTGCTTGTTATTTTTTGTCACTATGAACATCATCTTATACGTTCACCAGGTCATCAAACGTGAAGGTATTCTTTTACCTCTTGCAGGATTCGATCAATGGATCTCTGGTCCATCTTGCTGGTGACTGCGTCCTTCCTCAAACGGGCAGCCACTGTGCCCAGGTAATCTAGAGATGCAACTCTCAGAGCCATCTCCGTCTGCTTATTACTGAACTGGTGTACCTGATGGAAGCAGAGCAGAGAGAGATGTGTTAGCAAGAGGCACACTGTGGTGACACAGTCTGAATACTAGTTATTCTGTTGATGGCAAACCTCTGAAGAAGTACAAAAATAGCTTCACAGAAACGTCTTGAGGATCACCAATACTTAAAATGCAGAGAATACAATCAGAGGATGTCTTTCCATATAATGCGCTGCAACCTTTTTAAGTTCATGTCTCAGTCCTCTGCTATTAATCTGGATCATCTGTCCCTGTAAATCTTAAAAAAAAACATTTAATCAGCAGCCTGAAGAAAGAGTCATACTAACCAGTAGTCTACCAAGCAGA
This sequence comes from Protonibea diacanthus, assembly GCA_028641955.1. Taxonomy (NCBI): domain Eukaryota; kingdom Metazoa; phylum Chordata; class Actinopteri; family Sciaenidae; genus Protonibea; species Protonibea diacanthus. The sequence continues at coordinate 16,996,945 of CM053985.1, read as the reverse complement.
CTGAGCAGAAGCTCTGCAGCTGGCCACTCTGGTTTGTTGACTGTTGAGAGCAGGTCCTGGACAAAGTTCTCAAACAATGGCCGGTAATCTTCTTCTCCCTGCTTACTGCCACATCTGAGGGAGGAGAGAGACAAAGAACGTGGCAGAGGAGGACAAGGGTTAAAAAACTGAGACAAAGTGAGAGAGGATTAATGGAAAGACTCGTGAATGAAGCAACCAGAAAATGAATCAAAAGTCGGCAGTGCTCGTCTACTTGACGGGCTTAAAGTAATGTTTGGATAAGTACTGTATGTACTTCTTGTGACAACAGAGGTCATAACTAACACTGGCAGTAATGCACAAGACAGGTCCAAGAAAAAAAAGTAGTTCTTCTTCAGTACTGGTTTCAACTGTACATGTTGCTAAATACTTAATGTGATGGTACAACTTTAGTACAATGAAACTGTGTAATCACAAAGTACTCCGTATATTTCAGTCCGTATAAAACTGAATGGTAATTACTTTTTGAGGAAGACTGAGAGGAAGTTTTGTGCTGTTCTCATTGCCGTCTCATATGAGTTGGTTATCAACACATCTTGATCCACCTAAAAAAGGAAGAGAAAAAAAAAAAACCTTGTGAGGAAGTCTGAATGTGTGCATTCGAATAAATTACAGAGATTTGCCTGCTTGTGTTTTGGTTTTGTGCGTTCACTTGCTCTCCTACCTTGTCGCACTCTTCGAAAGTGTCCTTGTCATTGGGGAGATGGACCACACACTGGATCAGCTGCAGCACCAGAGCCGTCACCATTTGGATGTACATCGGCTCTCCATCCTTGTCTGAGCTGTTCAGCCTGAGGACACACGAGGTCAGGTTACAAGGTAAGTTACGATTATGGGTAACATCCAGGAAAATAATGGGTTTGTCAGATAGGGAACACCCTTTTACACTGGAAAATCTTCACGTCTACTATTATTTAGCTACACTGATGGCCCGACAATAATCAGGCTTCTCATTTGATGCCTTATCCTCGTAATTCAATTTGAATGCTTATAAAACAAATTACCTGAAATTCCTGAGGGAGCGTTTGCTGGTGGGCAGTCTGGCCAAAGACGTAAAGATCTCCTCCAAGATGAGCTGCCGATGCTTCTCATAACGTGAGAACACCTGGAGATGGGAAGAAGTCAGGTGGTTAATCTCTACTTTCAGTTTTGTAGAACAGCAAAAACACACGCAAGAATAAAACACCAGTGGATGTACACAAAAGTCAGAAGGAAGCACTTAATGTAGCATACCAGATAAAGTGAGAGAGAAAAACAGAGACTTACTGCTGTAACTAGTTTAATGGCACACAGCTGCAGCTCACTGACATTCTCCACAAAGAATGGGGTGATTCCCATGGAGGAAACCTGGGAAAAAAAAAAAAAAAAGGGAATGGCATGAATCATCAACGTGTTTGCAGAGCAATTTTTGTGGTGATAAATTGCAGTCTAACCACTGCAAGTGCTTTGTGTTTTTACCTGGAGGATGGTGGTGTCTGTGAGTAGCTGAATCTCTAGGAGCTCGGAGATGTTGCTGACAATGTCGCACACTTTGTTGTACAACATGATGATCACACGCTGCTTGTGTGTGGAGCATTTCGCACGCTTTGCCTTTGAGCTCAACAGGCCACCTGGGCACACGAGATAAATCAAGTTACAAATCTTTTGCTTATGATCATGAGCCACGACTTCACATTCTAAGAAACATATTCCCTTTTCTGATTTTGAAAAAAGAGAAATAAATCACATCAATGTTGAGCAAGCTCTTGAGTTAAACTCTTTAAAGAATATACACCCACGCAGAGTGCACAAAGTCAGTAAAAGAGAAAAATGTATTTTCAAGTGATAACCCTGTCATTTCCAAAACATCACAGATCAATTGCAGGCCAAGGCTCATTTACACATAAAATAATTCAACGACATGAAGCGCTTTCTTTATCCTCACCTCCATGAGGGTCCACCCTGTAGACTGGGTCGTACTGTGGATACAGTGTGTTCTGAAGATGAAACTTGGTGTATTGTAGCACCCGCTCTATGACGTCTTCTATGTAGACAGCCTTCGGCATGTGCGTTGAGGTCATGATGTTAAGAGCTGTCAGACAGGCGTCTGCTGACTTTGTGACTCTCTCCATTATCAGATCTCTCCAGAGTTTCTCCTCATCTTCAGCATCGTGGTCCTGAGGTCAGAGAAGAAACAAATAAAATAAAGACAGTAATAAAGCACTGACTGGAGGAGAAATGTTTCTTTTTGTTCTCACAAACAAATCTTTTGTGGCACTTTAACAATTAATTTCATACGTTTGCTGCCAGTGACAGTTTCTTTTGATTTTTGTTCATGAACACTGTTTGGATTTCTGCTGTATAGCATCAGTAAGTGTTTTTTTTTTCTATACGAAAAGAGGAAGGAAGGAGGCTCACATGGTTCATCAGGGTGGAGAGCTTGGCTCCATCCTGGATATTCTTTTCCAGTATGTTCAGCAGCTTCACCAGCTTGTCTGATGGGATCTACAACAACAGAGAGCATTATTTAGACCTGGATCTGAACACGTCCACGACGTTCAACTAAATTCAATTAAAGGATTTATTAAAATACTATACAGTACCCTGCTGGAGATGCCCATGGCCTTAATCTTGGCGGACTCGCTGCCCAGCTCGTTCAACTGGTGTTTACCAAGCAACAATTCCTGAGGTATCTCATCGTCATCCGCTGTTGGAGAACATAAAACAAAACATTACATCAACACATAATAAAATACAGTGAGATTTGCTGGGACCACAGTGGTAGTCTGAAAGCCAATCAGCACTGATATTTACCCATGGTAGTAAAATCCACATCCTCCAGATTCTCCAGTATGTTGTCGATGCTCGCCAAGAACCTCTTGAACGTGGAAGAGTCCATCAGCTCCTCTTGGGTCAGCTTGGGTTCATATGCTTTCCGTTTCTTCTGTTTTTCCTTCATTTTCATTTTTCTGGCAACTGAGTCAGAGACATTTAAATTTAATTATTTTTTGTGGTTTGTTTTGTTTTCATTGTGTGTGCCAGATACAAAACACTGTCATTATTTTAAGAAACGGTCTCTGTTTTCAAGATTTCAATTTATGACATTAACTTGGCACTGACAAGTAAAACTTGGGTGATTTTCTTTAATGTTTTCTAGTCTATGATATGTCAGTTATCCATTTATTTTCCTGTATATCCACATAAGAACATTATTCCCCAATCTAATGTGACGTTAGATTTAACTGTGAACAAAGGAACTTCTATCACGGTCACGCACATTTTAAAAAGGAGACTGACCTTCACTCATGCTGGGTGGCGGTGAATCTTCCTCGGAGGAGTCTCTGTAGCGGCTCCCTGAGCCTCGTCGGCTGTCCCGGTTCCCGCTTTTCCGATGTTCTCCTGACCCACGGCGCTCCCTTTCTTCAAAGTCCCAGGCCCTGTCTTTGTCTCGACGCTGACGTTTCCTTGCAGCTGTAGAAATTAGACATCAAGAAAATCAGGTCCTAAAGTCTAAAAAAAAACTGTTGCACGACAATAACCCTTCACAGCAGTAAACTGATGTTCAGATCTAATAAACTTGAGTGTAAGAATGTTCACAAGTCGTAATCTGAACCGGCTTCAAATCAAATCAAAGCAACGACTACCACAAGAATGGAATAATTCGACTCACACTCTCCATTTGCATCAAAGTCTTCATCCGAGCTGACTTCAGCATATTTGGGCTTCTCATTTACAGTGCTTCGTTTCCTCTTGTTCATCTTTACCCTTTCACACAGGGGCATGGTTGACTCAATCTCTGCCAGCAGCTCTGGAGGCAGCTCCTTCAAAACTGCTGGGTCCATACCGCCTGATAATTTGACAGTAGCATTTTCAGGTTATTCAGAAAAAGATAATTCACTTTTTTTTATTTTGAACATGTGGGAAAACAATACAGAGGAAGAAATGGTGTAAAATGAGTTTCTAGTTCTTACTTTTGCCAGACTTTCCTGAGGAGATCCTGTTCTTTCCAGACTTGCTGTGCCGGATGATCCTCTGGATCTGGTCAACGGAGAGCTTTTTCAGAAGCACTACAGGTTTGGGCCTCTTCTCAAAGTCCTTCACCAAACCCAGCCTCTCCAGTTTAACCTTCGGTTGGTCCCACACTTGACTTTCAGTTGACCCACTGCCATCCTTATCGCGTTTGATCTGTGGAAAAAACAAAAAAACAGAAAAAGGAGTCAGCAAAGCCTTTCCGACTTTCAAGTTCAAACTTCAATAAAATTCACACACAAAGTTTTGGACAGAAAAACACAAACAGAAAAGAAAAAAGAAATCGGATAAAATGTAAACAATGATCAAACTGATTGACACAAGATTAGTGAATTTGATGTTAGTTTCCAGTATTGTTCTGATTACAAAGGCTTAAAGGAATACTCCACCGTTTTCCCAACATTACGTCAATGTCTTAAATTGTAACAGTGCTTGTAATTGCCAACACTGCCATGTCAGTACACAGGAAGCCACAAAGGGTGACAGGCCAAAACTGGAGAACAAACCACAGTCTATGTCCAAGTGCACAGCTAACAATATGCACATCACACAGAAAGAAACTCTGGTTGTGCCAACATTGACTTGTTACCTCTCCCTAAACCACAACAAGGCTAAGCTAGGTGCCTCGTAAAAACGATAAAGACTGACGAGCAGTGCGGGTAGACTGGTATCTCGTTGGTCAGTGCAGGGCTGAGTGATGTTTCTGCTTTGAGATTGTGATGTAGAACATTAAATTATTCCTAGCTGGCTGGGGAAAAAAAGGAATTAGTAAAGAGCGCCTGACTGACCAGCAAGCAAACATTGGCAAAGGTATTTTTACTTTATAAATAAAACAAGCCTTGCTGTTTAGTAACAATTCAATCCATTAAGTCGTCACCTCAGCACTAATCATAAGCACACTGCTCTGGATTTAAATCCCTTTCAATTATACGCGGGAAATCGCACACTTATGAATACAATTTCCCCATAATGTGATTCAATTCAATCAATTCCAGCACTGGGTAATCACAACACCTTAGCCAACGGCAAACACATCGTGACGTCTTCACACTACAATGTTTAATCAGAACATTGCTTAGTCCTGCTGAGAAGAGCAGCGTGGAGTTCTCGTAACAAAAGCCGACGATAGGAAAGCTTAATGTGGTTCCCTTTCATCGTATCGGACCGATGCGAGTAGCCTCATAAACAATCAGTTGGAGCTACTTTCCAATCTCAAAAGGCTGTGTCGCCAGTTTAGTTCTGCCAGGATGACTCTTGAGCAAAGCTTTCAGTAGACATGTCATTCATTGTGGGTACGCTGTGCAGGGGATTGTCTACCAACTCTGATTGCAACGACTGACGGTGTAATGTCGCTTGCTTGGGTGCTAAATATGGCTACCATACAGTAGCTGCTAGCGCAACAGCTGCTACCATGTCTTAAGTATTAGCTCAGCACACTTTACTGTGTGTAAAGTGGCATGCAATTGGAACTGTGCCATGGCATGTGGCTGGTGGTTGCATTCACTGTGCTGACAATAGATTTTGTATGAACTAATAGAAGCCTCAGAGAAAGTTCACTATTCTGGGTCCAAATTTTACTGACAGTGAGTGCTTTCAGTAAACATTACGCCACATGTTACTTAAGTAGTAACAGCAGTAGAGCATTTCTTTAAGCTACTAGCTTTTGATTACACACAGGACTAAAAACCGAAAAAAATAAATATTAAAATAAATAAAACCAAACACTTGTTTCTACTTTTAACAGATGGTTAGGTGTGTTAATGTGTTAACAGAATTTTAAGACCAATCCCAGAAAACAAAAAAAGCTTACAAATGGGAAAACAAACAAGAGTGAGCAGTGGTGTGATTTGGTTTTGTGAGATTGCAGGCAGTGACAGTTGAATGATTGGTAGGTGGGTATTTGGTTTGGGTCGGCCCAGATCACCTTAGGGATCTGGAAGTTCTTCAGTGCGCCACTATGGCCTCCCAGGAGATGAGCAGGGAAAGAATCTGGAAGTTTAGCACCAGAAGCAGATGAGGCCGGTTTGGAACCATCTTGCCTATTGCTGCTCCGGCCAGGCTCTCCAGTGGAAGAAGCCCGGTAGCCAGACCTATCTCGGTCACTTCGGCAGCGAGAGTCAGGGGAACGTCGGTCTCGACCACCAGTCTCGCTCCGATGCCTCCTATCTCTGTCAGACTCTCTGTCCCTGTCTCGTCCATGTTCCCCTCGGTTTGATGACTTTGGCATGTCTCCCCGTCTGTCCGAGGACTTGTCATCGTGTCGGTGCTTTGACGACTCCCGACCCTCTCTCCTGCTGTCATGCTTATCGACCCTGTTCTTGATGACTTCCGGTCGACCATCAGGTTTCAACCGCAAAGCCGTGTCAGAACCCTCCACTGCAGCTTGCCCACTAGCTGGTTCTTCAGGCCAGCGTTGGGCCTCAAGGGCTGGAATAGGGGCAGCCAGACAGGGGTCGAGCTGGCCATCAGCTCGGCCAGCCTGCTGGAGGTCGATGCTCACCATGAGGGGAGGGCGGCTGGCACCGTTCCCAGCTGCGGTGGCCTCTTGCGGGGTCAGTTTGCCAGCATTGCCCCCTCCTGTTGATCCACTGCCTGGGGCACCTGTCGGGCCACCTGGTCCCCCTGCGCCTGGCTCCAGGGGAAAAGAGTCCTGTTTTCTCTTCTTCAGAGGCTTATCTGTAAAGAGAGAGACATGAAGATGAAACAACATACACATAAAACCTCTCGAGTCTTACAATTTCCTGAAATTTTTATAGACACGTGCTACACACCTTTATCTTGCACCTCCTTGGAGCACTTCTCACTAGCCGCCTCTCGTTCTATCCTTTCAATTTCAGCAAGAGCATCCAGCTCTGCCTCATCGTAAGGTGAACTGGGAGGCTGGAGACCACTGGCACCACCGGCTTGCTGGGAGATCAGCCGGGCTCCTAGATTTTGCTGGAGAACAGGCACCTGCTGAAAGCCCAGTTCTGCCTCCATGTTGTCAGAGTTCTGGTCCATGCCTTGCACAACCTCACCTAAAATGTAAATTTAAAAAAAAAAAACAAAAAAAAAAACACTTTACTTTTCCAGTACTCCAGGGGCTCTGACAAGATTATAGATGTAAGCGCAGCATACCTTTTTTTAGGGTAGTGAAAGGGATTATGTTTGAAACAACAATAACAACAAAAAAAAGGGGGATCCAGCTAAGACAGAGTAGATCCAAGCACTTACCTGGGGTATCGGACTCATTTGACTTGACCCTCGACAGCTTGAGGGTGAGTTTTGTAGAGTCCTTGTTTGGAGAGCTTACAATGTCGTACATATCTTTCTCCTCCTTTACCGCCGGGGTTTTCTTCCTTTGCTGTAGCTGCTGTTTCTGGTCAGGTCCTCCTTCCCTCGGTGAGGGTGCATAGGGAGGTGGTGACTGCAGAATCAGCGGGGGACGAGAGCCCGCTATGAGGAAGCAACACCAAATATAGAAAGAGGTTATCCCTCAAAGGTATGAAAAAAGAAACTAAACCAGACACAGCACTGTGATGACAACAGACTGTTGTGTCTACGAGAGGTTTTCTGTTCTAATAACGAGCAGTACTATATAGGACAATGGCAACTATGGCTGCAAAGAAAATCAGTGGCCTTCTATCGCTGTGACCTCAAACTATTCTGTTGCTGTCAAATTCAGATTATGAATACTATGAAGCTGGAAGCTGCTCTTCCCTAAATGAAAAAAGGGTAGGTTGGGTCAGTGTACTGTAGTGCCACCCTTCCTCTTTCAGCGTCCTTACGTTTGGGCGTTCCTTCACTCCCTGCTGGAGAGCAGCCGGACTGTGGAGATCTCAGAGGGAAAGAAGGATTCCTCATGGCGGAGTCACCATCCTGGACGACGTACAAACAAGACAGACATCAGTTAGAAGCTTTACGCTTTACTTTCAACCAAACATTTACCCCCTCTTCTCCATTATGGTTACACAGCTAACATGGAGGCTGATTTGACATAGATGCTTTCCCACAATTAGCTATAATTTTGATATAATTTTATAGCAACCACTGCAACCAAACCGGCTTACTATGTGCACATTATTCAGCATGTCTTGTGCATTTATAAAAGCATCTCCCCTGAATATCAATCTTTCTGCTGCCCATCCTATTGTAACAAGAGGAAGAAAAAAAAAGATTCCACCTCAAGACCAGTGTCAATTAACAGTGGCAATTACCACAAAGCTATGTGGCTGGACAGGTTTTATTCAGAAATCCCTGTACCCAGTTGGTTAATATTACATAACAACACCTAAGAACTTAAGAATGACTTTTCTACCCTTCACTTTGTAAAAGCCTGTGCTTGAATTCTTTCTAAATCTGGTTATGCAGTCTATTCAACAACACATATTTATCATTTTAGCATTGTTTTCCATGTTTTTTCCCCATGTGAACACTCTATGGTAGATGCTGACTCTTGCCTATCTGTATCATGGCCGTGGGACATTCACGGCTCACATTACAAATCGTTCAAACTTTGTGCAAAGACGTTGTTTTAAAAGACAATTTTTCGTCACTGTAACTTCGTTATTCATTCATAATTTTTTTTGCCATGTTTCATTCTCAGACTCAGTCATACCTCATTGCTCAGTCGGTGTACAATGTTCAGGTAGTCCTCAGTGCCGTGTCTGTCTGAGTGGTGGTTGGCAGCATTACCCATCTGCCCCGATACTTTGCCCTCATGGATATTTCGAATCCCACCAGGAACCATGGGACTGGTGACAGACACTGCCAGACAAAAGGTTAAGATGATCCATTAGTGAAGTGATACACTGTTGACTGTGACAGAAAAAACATGCTCTCTTAGAGATCAGGGATATATTTTAGGTTGAACTGCTTAAATGGTGGTGAGAAGTTAAATGAGACTCAGCGACATGTAAAGAGGATCACTAAAGTTTCTCCCACTGTACAGGTCAGTTATTTTGGCTGCCACCTATTATGTTCTTTGGGAAGCAGATATTTGTAAATCACATGACTGCAACAAACCTGTTCCTCCTGTTACTGATCAGATACTTTAACGCACCAGAGGAGGCACTCCAAAGCAAAGCATCAACATTTCAACTTGTACGAGCCATAATTATTGCGTCTTCTGTCCATGTTTGGAGGGCATGATTTTTTTTTCTAGCTCAAATTCTTGCCCATTACATAAATCCACAACAAAAAAAAAGTTATCAAACATTAACTGCAATTTGCTGCTCTGCAATTTCTTCTTAGATATTTGCCAACACATACAACAATGAAGATAAGCCAATATTGACTGATAATATCGACCTTACTGAACACTCTGAGAAAGTCATGAAATAGTCACACTGGCCGACTAAATCTAACTACTTAAAATTAAACTTTTCTATTTCATCTGAACATATTTTATCATATCCTTACTTAAACAGATTTCTATTGTTTACCTTCCTGTTTTGATGTATGGAACAGCATGTGGCTTTAAAAAACTCAAGGGGCAATTTTACTGTGTGGCAACAGAAGGTAGGAAGTGTTATATTCATATAAACAGCTGCCTAATTAAGGAGGGACAGAATTTTGTCCATTAAACTTAAACATACAAATCTATGAAATCATATCAACAGATCCCGTCAAACAGGGGCCTTCATACACCTTTACAATACGACGATAAGGAAACTTTACGATGCACCAACAAACCCTGAACTTTTAAAGTACGCTTCACTCTAATTGTCTAATGATATGTTGCTAGCATGTTGACCTCACAATGAAACATATGCATCGTGTGCATCAGCAACAACACGCACACAAAAGCAAGGAAGCACTCCATCCATCCATATTTCAGCAAAGACCTCTGTCCACTCACGCACAAACACACACACACACACACACACTCACTCACTCACTCACTCTCACTCTCACCTTGTTGTATCTGTTGGTGTTGGTTATAGCTGGGTGGTTGTTGGTGGGGATACGGCTGTATGTAACCAGTGGCAGGGCTCTGCGGAGTGTAAGGGCTCGGTACTGGACTGTTCTGCTGGCCCATATACCGACTACTGGAACCGGTCTGGGGCGACACAAACCGGCTGGACAAAGTGGAATAGGGTGAGAACAGGGAGAACGAACGTGAGCAAGCAAGATGAGAGAAGTTGCACGGTTAAAAGTAGACTAAATAACATTGTATAAGTGAAAGACAATATCTTTGTATTATTTTTCAATGAGTCTATGATACAATAAATACACATATATAGCAAATCATCCGTGAAACTAGATAATATTGTGATACAATTGATGCGTATGAATTAAAAACAGGAGACTCAATTTTCAGTTCAGTTCCGGCTCACCTTGGTGGATTGGGAGAAATTGCCGCCGGCTGGAAGTTTGCCGACTGGGCAGGGCTATGCATGGAATTTTGGGTGATCTTGTACGGCGGTACCATTGCCTGCTGCATTACATCTGTTCAAGCATTTAAAAAAAACAAAAAAACAGTATATTCGTTTACAAATATCAACGTGACGTGCGTCTTTACGTTTGTATGTTTTCATGCCATAATGTGCATAATGTGCGACAGGTATGCATCCACGTACTTTTCTCCCTGAAGATGCCAGGGTTCCTGGCCAGCATGGTCTGCAGTAGCACTGGAGCATCTCCCTCTGGCTCATCGCTGCCCAGGTTGTCCTTCAGCTCTCTGAAAACACACACAAATGAAGACACATTATTACAAAAAATGAGAACAAGATAAAAAGGTAGCACACTGATGCACACGTGGAAATGGACAATACTGAATCATGTTTAAAATCTACACATAGATGAACCCAAACATGTGCTGACTGCTTGTAATGACATATACATATAACTAATTAACTAATAAGTTGTACAGCGTATGAATCAGGATTGGGAGATGTGACAGTTTTGCAAATCTACAAAAGTAGATAAGTAAAAATAGCTTTAATATCTTTGGTTTTATTGGTCATGTATGTTTGGATTAATATGACTCAATACAATAGAAATAACTTAGCAGTTACCAAGCTTTTTATTTGGAGCAGCTGGTTGAACACAGTGACATAAACACAAAGATCATACAGGAGAACTAAACAGGGAACAGAGTCTTAATAATACTGATAGAGAAAGAGCACTAAAGCATACACCAACAATGACGATGATTACAAATCTATAGAGTATAAAGTACTTGAAGGAATAGTGGACTAATAGCACTTCATTTAATTGTCTGCCCTCAAACAAAAGTGACACTTTTAAAGTTAGACACCGAGTTAACAGCTCTTCACTTTTCAATATGTCGTACTTGCATCTAATTTGCCTGCAGGTAAAGCTTTAACATTTATTCTCAGCTGTGAAGTCTTCTGTGTCTTTATCTCATTAAAAATGATGAATTTTTCCGTATTTCAGTTTGTGAAAAAAATAAGCAACATCTGAATCTGCATAAGTCAACAATGGCATCATGTTTTTACTGATCATTCTTAAAGCAGAGTTATGTCGGACCTCAAGCTCTAACACGGACAGCCATCTATTTTCAGGTATGTGCTGCTTCGTATGGGGTCTGTCTCTCTGTTATGGATCAAGACACAATTTTGCCAGATATACGGTTTCACTTAAACACTCACATGTGCTCTGTGGAGACCTGGTTGAGGCCATGGGCTAGCTGGGAGGCCAAATTCTCGTCCCGACAGCCCAGTAGGCAGGTAACTTCCTCCGCGATCCTCCCATTATATAGGAGGCTCTTAGTGGTGGTGGCCGGGAGAGGGGAAGGGAGGGGCAGCTGGTTCAACACTGAGACGAGAGAGAGAGAGAGAGAGAGAGAGAGAGAGAGAGAGAGAGAGAGAGAGAGAGAGAGAGAGAGAGAAAGAGAGAGAGAGAGAGATGATGGAGAGGACAGAGGTCAGAAGGTAAAGAAATAAAGATGAGAGACGGGCAGGATGTGAAACAAGCGTGACAGGATAAGTAATTGTAGAGAAGTACAGAACAGACGACAAGGCAAGAGACAGAATGTGCAATCACAATTTCAAACTTACATCTGTTCAGACAAAATATTTCAGCATTGAGGTAAACAGTGGAAAAGAAAACAGGGAAAAGAAAACTGCGACAGTGTGTTGGGAACAACGTCGGGTGTCACTCACAGTCTGTGAGGCTAGCGATCCCAGCAAGAGTGGTGATGGGAACATGAGGCATATCCCCATTCATGCTGAAGGTGAGGGTGGGGGAGTGTGTTGATACACAGGTAGATCAGGGGGTCGATGGACGACACCCGTCCTCACATCTCCTGACACCTGCGGGAGACCGAGATTAGTCAGGAACAGTCTTCAACGATGAAACACAGCATGAGTGCTGGAAAGTTGAAATGAGTAAGATTTGAGTAAGGGGACGAGAAAAAAGGGGGATAAACAAATGAATAAAAATGATAAAACAATTGATATTATTCAGGCATGGTAATCAAATGTACAGTGAATGAAGAAGCTGTACGTACGACTACATCTGCCCTGATGCTGACATTGTTTCGTGAGGGGGAAACGGTGCCTGCCGCATCTCTACACCACAAATGAACGTCTCTTATTAGATGTTGTCAATCTAAAGAAACTGCCATGTTCTTTTCTGTATATTTAAGCATGAGATCAAGTATAATATCTGTTACTGATACATGAGGAGGAATCCTCTGTGCACTCTGCTTGGTATGCAGGGACACAGCTTCGACGATATCATGCGCTTACTCGAGTAACGTTCAACACAATCAAACGCACAGAGCTTCGTACCATTAGAGAAGAAGGTTGCTGACTGTTAGACGCTCCTCACGTTATGTTATTACACTGGTACAAGCTGCACGCAGCAACGAATGGACAGTTATCTTTAAATGCTGGTGATTTTTGATGCACCTTGCAGAGTAAGCCACAGTTCAGCCACAGTGTACGGACCGGTGCATACCATGAGTCATTTAAATGTCACGTCAGGTTACTTAGACTTCCCTAAAAGCAGGTGCGAACATCTTCATCAGGGCAGCTAGCAGAAAAATTTAAACCAGCGCAATCTCTGCAGGGGAAATATATTTTACAACACCTGGAAACGCAACATTAACATTATTTCATTTCAATGTTTGGCTTATTTGTTTAAACAAACAAACACACTGCATACATTTTTGGAATAATATACAGCTTCAGTGATCATATATTCCAGTGAACCGGCCTGGACTTTGTGGTAACACACTTTTCTCACCAGTTCTTGATTGGCTGGATTTCACTTATATACACATAACATCACCAGCACTGTGAAACTCAATAAGGAGCCAACTTGTGTAAATCTTTGCCCGTTCCCTCCCACAGGGCTCGTCGCTCACAGCTTAGTATGACAGATCTACACAAATTGGGCCCCTACGTAGCACTTAATTTGTCTTAAATCCCTCCGCTTGTTAGGTGTCCTTGACCTCTCAAGCAAGACAGTACAGGAAGTCAAGCTTCCAGCCAGCTGCGCTTTTCTGAATATCTATACGCAGCCCACACTTCAGGGAGAAACCTGACTGCTACAATGAGCCAAAGGAAGGTCAGAACAGTGCTCTTGTTTGTCTACAAGTGCACACCTCACAACATTACGATGAGCTTGTTTACATATTACGGACATCAAGATGAAAAGACACAGATCACATGCACGAGCCAAAATCCCTATAAATGAGTAATTAACATCCTCTGTCGACTCGATTGAGAACAAACAGGTACTGTTATTAATAATCGTATAGACAAGTCAGTGGAATGACAAATGACTCATGCCATTATAGTGATACCTTTTTGAAGAATTCTGTGCAGTCTCGGGTGGACTCACTGACATTTCAGATAAAAAGTCCTACTCCTTATATCTGTTGAAAGAGAACATGGCCCTGCATCAGACTGAGCACAGAAAACTGCATTTTATTCCTCGTGGAGGAGAAGTTACGTCTGCAAGACTTGAAACTAAACAGCAAATGGAGCACAGTGATAAGCAATGCAATTACTACTGCACGGTCATCAGAATACAGCCACATGCAGCACTGTTTACCTTGTGTGAAGCCCGTTATGACTTTTAAAAAGGAAATGCAATATTTGTTTAGCAACTTCTGCTGGATGCTGATGCCATGCAAATCGCTCTGAACACAGCGATGCAACCAGAGCGACGTGTGCAAGCCGATCTTCGAGGTCAAATGATAAATAACGTGAAACAGATTCTGTTTGGATCAACAGATGGACGGTTGTAAACACTACATTAGCTGGCGGTAACGTTAGCATGCTCGGGTCTGCGTGCTCCTTCCTCTGTACGCAGGGGCTTGGCTGACAGCTGTGAGACTGACAGGCAGGAGGCAGCACAAAGGAACAGATGCACTGTGATGGTGGCGGCAGTAGTGGGGGGCTGCATCCTCCAGTAGCAAACAGCCGCCGTACGCTTTCTGCACACAGGCTAACTACCGAGAGCAAAGCAAACTGTATTTGTTGCGAGCAAGAAGCGGAAAATAACCCCGATGCGAAACCCACTAACAGCATTAACCCGTTTAGCAAAACTCTGGGAGTAAAAGTAACTACAGCTAAGGCAACGTAGCGTGTGCTCAGTCAAAACATTTCAAAACAGGGGTTAGCAACCAAAGCCACCATTAGCTCTCTGCCAGAGAGCTGCAGCGAACTAAAGCACGCAAACGCCAGGAGTCAAATAAACACAAAATAACCACAACACAACAATTACCTAACGTGTAGTTCACGTTAGCATCAATTTAACTGTTTATCTCAGTTAGCAGAATTGCAAAGCTGCAGCCCGCTACTTGCGAACAAAACCCAACCAACGTTACGTTACGCCGCTAAAAGAAGTTGACTGCCTGGATCTTTCGAGCTAGCCGCCAAAGCTACAGTTACAACTGGCGATAACGGCTAATATTACTGTACGATGCGCCTAACGTCTGCTAACAACAATAGTCGTGTTTTAAATAGCGAGCTAGTTATGCTAACTAGCTCTTAACTGTTGTTGGTTAGCTTCTAACGTTGCTCCCCGTTCAAATAAAGGGGACGGCAATTCAAATAATACAAGGAAGCGCTAATCGGGGGTTGATTAACGTTGAGTCAAATTGGGGGGAAAATGCGACGTGGTTAAGTGTGAGTAGATGTAAAGGCAACGGTGAACGGCACGGGCA
This sequence comes from Protonibea diacanthus, assembly GCA_028641955.1. Taxonomy (NCBI): domain Eukaryota; kingdom Metazoa; phylum Chordata; class Actinopteri; family Sciaenidae; genus Protonibea; species Protonibea diacanthus. Next base: position 16,981,773 of record CM053985.1, on the reverse strand, counting down.
CTAATTCCGTGGCAACGGCCCAATCCTCGGGCTCGACAAATGACATCCAGTTGAGGCCGTGCGCCTTTGGTGGAGCAAAAACACACCTAGCTAGCTCGGCTGGCTAGTTCGCTAGCTTCCGTTACCCTCCCGGTCAACGATTAACGACGCCGTAGGTGGTCTCGCAGCAAAACATTTATTTGTGTTATTATTAATAAACGCGATTTAAAAAAAAGTTTGGTTCGTAAAGATAGATGGGTGCTTATATTTACCTTCGGATGTTGCGTTCAAAGGGAGGGGAATGTTTTAGCTTGGTTTGTGTCCGTGTCCGTATCTCTAGCTCCCCCTTTCTTCTCTCTCGCAGCTCCTCCAGAAGGAACTCGATTGGCTTGCCAGCTAGCTGGTGAGCTAGCTTGCTTAGCTATCAACAATAATCCGGGTCGGACTGATTCGTTCTTCTTCCGTCACTCAAGGGTGAATGTTTCGGCGTACATTCATGGGGAAACATTCGTTCTTCGGAGTTTCAGTCGGTCCGCGCCGACGTAAACAATGAGTGCAGCCAATTTCGACAGTAAATGAGAAATATGACGATTGTTGCGATCATCGAGAGGCTCTCCTCTCGTAGAACAAAATGCCGACCGGAAGTTCTGCCGTCTGACTGACCAAAGATCTCAGGAGTGACTCCCTCCATCGGCGCCAAACAAAATGCCATGCAAGCTGTCGTGTTTGAGCCGCCAGGCGGCGCGGTAACACAACTTTACCTCCTCCGGGTCCTCGGTAAGCGCCAAACTGTACACAGTCAAAAAAAAAAAACTATTTAAATTACATAGAAAATTTAATATAAATAAAAAACTCAAAATGACTGCATTCATTTTCACTGTTGGGGTTGGGCAAACAAATAGGCCTTATTAATATTGAATGCATAAAACTGTGTAGTGGAAGCACATTGAGTTTGTTAGTACTATTACATAAATCTTATTAGTTAGTTTATAGTAAACCCATGTGATTCAAATGGATGGAAATTTTCTATGTAATTGAAATACATCTTTCTTGAATTTTGGCCATTTGAGTGTAGTTCAGGTTTCAGGTTTATTTATCATATGCAGGTTAACACAGGTTCAACAATACAATTTTTATTTTTTATCATTATTTATACTGTCTTACTGTAAACATCATGTGTATATATAGTGTTCTCTATGCCATCACTTATACTGCATATTCATGCCTATAATGTATACTCACATCTAGCAGTTTATTTTTGTATATATGTTTTTCACATGCACTAAATAACGTGTTCATACTGTACATAATTACACCTATTTTTTTTTTTACCTGTAATTACGCTTATACTGTATATTCCATAACATAATCATATACTGTATATATCCTAGAACATATTAATATTTATACCTGTACTATGTTTATATATTCTGTTCATAAGTACATACTTCTGAACTTCTGGTTTGATGCTAAACTGCATTTTGTTGTCAAAGTACTTGTTACTTTGTGCAATGATAATTCAGTTCACTCTAATCTAATCTACAATGAAATGTGTTCAAAAGTCTGATGGCCTGATGCCAAGATGTTTCAAGATGGTTCAGGGTGGATCTTGCATGTTTTCCCCGTGTCTGTGTGGGTTCTCTCTGGGTACTCTGGCTTCCTCCCACAGTCCAAAGACATGCAGTTAATAGGTTAATTGGTGAAACTGCCCGTAGGTGTGAATGCGAGCGTGAATGGTTGTTAGTTGAGCTGGCAGCTTATCCAGGGTGTACAGGTCTTCCCCAAAGTCACCCTGACACAATAATAGATAGATGTTAGGCCTATGTGTGCTCTGGTGGAAGACACGCTCAGATCTTTTTCCTAAAGTGAAGTAGTAATATATTAATATTTAAAGAATACTCAGTTGCAAATAAAAGTAAAAGTGTATTATTAGCAACAAACAAACTCATTTTGCAGAATGACTCCTTTCAGAGTGTTACTGTATTATTGGATTAACATACATGAACAAGCAGTATTTTACTGTTGTGGCAGGTTAAGTTGAAGCTGTAATCTATAAATCTAAAAGAATGCATATTATTTGAATCATATGTTTGGTCAACAAAATCTTAATCGTAACTAGTAACTGAGATTAAAGCACAATATGAAATGTAGCGGAGTAGAAATATACAGTAAAAATCGCAACAGGCTATTGAAATAAATGAGAGTACCATAAAACTTTATTGAACTTTTTCCACACTGTGTATGCATGTGTCTCTTGTCTGGATACGTTCATATGGTATAAATAAACATAATTTCCATCTTTATGTCATGGCATTTCATGTGGTATAGAGTTTAAAATTAAATTTATGGGTCAGATGAGACTAGTACATGCAAGTACATTGATTAAATGTTTCACCATGTGCAATGAGAAGGAACTGTTTTTATGTGTAAAAAATGAATTTGCTCAGTGCGGATATCATGACTATTCAGGATTATTGCATGTTACAAATTGCACTTGCCAAATTTGCCAAAAAATTACTTTTTCAGGCAGTAGAACGCAAAATGTTTTGGAGCTCAAATCAATGCCTGACCTCAAGGTGTCAGCATTGGCATTTGTTAAATATGATATTTATTTTGAGAGACAAGATTGTGTGTGATAGACAGGCAATAGCTTAAAGGAAGAAGCAGATAAGCGTTCCTTGTTTGAAGTATCAATTCCAGCGAGGAAAGTCAAGAGCTGGTGGAGGAAAATGAGAATTGCTCATCCCTCCGGCACTAACAACCATGTCATTACCTCGCGAAAGATACTGTGTACATTCACAAAGCTGTTCAGTATCTGTACATCACAACCCTCCGTGCAGCCCTCAGGTGTGTATATAGGTAATTCCCAGAAAGCTACTTCATAATGCCAACAAACACGCCAGTAAAACAAGGCTTTAAAACTTGTCAAGACATCCACTTGTTACATATATATTCCCTAGAGGCTTAGAATTCACAGATCACATGGTCACAATAAAACAATACACAAACACTGATTTAATTTTTTTATTCAAAAAATCCATGCAAGATAAAAGTACAACTATTACTCCGTCATGTGTGTGTATGTGTGTGTGTGTGTGTGTGTGTGTGTGTGTTTGTGAGTGAGAGAAACAGTCATATCAAGAGAGACACCAGCAACTGTAAACAAATAAACTATTCCATTTCTTCAAGTCTGTAAAGGGAAACATTTGGTCCTTTTTAAATCAGCCAGTTTTGCATTTGTAAAAGGAACTAAAGGGATTGTTAGTTTGGTCGTTAGGTTTGACAAGAGCACAGTTACAGCATCTTTAAAGCAATCCTCAAGTAACGCTTTACAATGTAATTCTACAATTAATGTACACGTTTATCTACATATCTCTATACAAGTACAGTATATTCCAAAAGATCTTCTATACAAAGCAACTCCTATGTAAATGTTACATGTGTTATATATATATAGGCCAACTGAATTAGATCAAATTAAAAACAAACACAAATTCAAGCTAGCTAAAATAAAAGATGGCGGATTGAGTGAAATCCACGACTTTACACCATGCATCCATATTAAATCAAATGAAATAAACTCTAGATTTAGTATCCAAGAGAGCTGAATTGAGAATAAACAAGATTTCAGTACAGTCTAGCAAAATGGAAATAGCATATTGTTGACTACCGTTTTTCTAATTTAGTATCAAACAAATATGTCAGACTGACACTTAAATGTTTCAGTCCAGTATGTTTTATGTCTATGTCCATGTTAGAGGGCCTGTGTAAGGGACGGACTCACAATCAGCATAACCAAGTAAAATCATTACTGTGTTCCAATTAAACAGTGTATACTGTATTATTTTGTAGGTTAGCGATTTATTTAAAGAGAAATTTATATAGATTATATTTTGGTCCTTTTTTTGGTTGTAATGCAGTGCCTTAAAATTATGATTTGATTCTCAGCAGAGCAAATTTACAGGTAAAACCTGGCTGAGTGATTTTGGTTTGTCACTTTTAATGATTGTAGTGATTGGTTTGAGGCTTGGACAGTCGCCTAGATGTTCTGACAGCTTTGCCTATGAAAAAAAAAGTACGTGTGCCTTAAGGTAAATGACACCATTCATTCGTTCAGCTGAATCTGTACACCAAGTCATAGAAAATAAAGCCACGTATCTGTACAGAGGTTTGTAAATAGACAGCCCTTTTTTCCCCCCAGAGTAGTTGGCCTGGTCACCCTAGTGTAGGTGCGTGATATCCAACACTTTCCACATCTGTCTCCAGTTAGATTTCCACTACCTTTAAACTCACATTTTCCATATACAACAAGACTCAAACAAAATAAAAGCAACAACCTTAAAGCCAAAAAAAAAAAAAAGTCTGTGCAGGTATGGGCTGTAATCTGCTGCGGTGTTAGGACTCACAGCAACACTGGCCTCTAGTGGGTGAGATTAGTCATCACAGTTCTGAGAGGAGTTGAATATGGCATGCAGGCCACGGACCACAAGGCACTAAAGCAGTCCATTCTTAATAGTAAACAGCTGCCGTCCTATGGCAGATACGTATAGTACTCTTATATCATAAAATCTTAGGAAAACGATGCAGCATTGAACCACTTCAAGTGTGCAGTGTGTCAGTAAAGCCCACACCACACCTCACACCTTAGAGAAACTCATCTTGGCTGAAATATTCTAGCTGTAGATACATTTAATTTGAGCCCTCTGATCTCTTGAGAGGAAGGTTAGCAAATTAAGAAGAGCTTAGTTGAGAATGTGGTTCAATGCAATGGTTTTCCTAAGAACGTGCGCAGCCTCTTGCATAACTCCTACATCTTGGTCTCGCTGTCAGGAGGCCTCTCGTTCTCATATTCATTCTCCTGGCAGATGAGCTGGTAAGGCTTCTTGTCTGCCTCCTCCACCACAGAGTTGCCAACCTCTGGGTCCTTTTTCTGCAACTCGTGGCGAGACAGGTGTTCCACTATGCCTGCACCAATGGAGTCTCCAAGGACATTAGTGGTGGTGCGCAATCGATCCCTGAGGAAATACAAAGAACAGGTGAGGACACTTTGTGGGTAGTGAATAGAGACAAGACAAAAAATACAATCCAAGACAAGATAAAGGCAAAACAAGATAAGAAAAAAACAAACAAAAAAAAAGGCAATACAAGCCAAAACAAGACAGGACAAGGCAAGACATGAAATATTATACAACTGCACTGTAGGCACCGGAAATTAAATGCACCTGTGTGTCTGTAAATGTGAGTACATAAAAAAAAAAAAAAATCATTAAAAAACAGGAGGCATGGTTTAATCGCTCCAAGCGATCTTCAACCACATGAAACGCAGCCAGTAGATTGGAGGAAGTGGGGCGTTGTGGGAGCAGTGGGACTGGCTGCCAACTGAATAAAAACCAGATGGATTTAGACGTGGAATGTGAAGGGAGTGTCTCTGGAAGCTGTCCTTTAATCCATTTGAGAGCGTACAGCAAACCAATTTAGTCCCCTTTAACCCCCATAAACCACCGTTAAAACCCCCTCTGCCTGGAACTTGATTGAATTCATATGATGCTATACTTTCCTCGTGATTAAACCCCCTTCAGTGAATAGTTTCATAAAGATATCATATGCCCGATACTTACAGGAACCAATCAACTGCAATGATGAGGGTGATGTCATCTGTGGGCAGGCCTACGGATGTTAAAACTATCACCATGGTGACCAGTCCTGCCTGAGGGATTCCAGCTGCTCCGATACTGGCTGCTGTGGCGGTGATGCTGATGGGGAAAAAAAGTGCAAAAAAAAAAAAAAATGGGACATTTGAATTGTATAAAAATCATTCATTGCAGCATTACTATGACAGACATGTTCCAATATTGATCTTGGGAAGAGCATTGAGAAGGTTCGCCTAAGTTCATTCCCTTGGCAGAAATACGATCCCCCATCTGGTCAAACTGCAAGAGTATTGGTTAGAAAGTCATCAAAGCTGTAACCTCTGGTTTTGAGAATTGGACATGTTTCACTCGGATTAAGTAGCACTTCTTGCCATAATGAAAGCCAAATGTACTAGAAATATTCTCTCTTGTTCATCCAAAAGTGATGCAACTGTTAGTTACTAAATCAAATCCATTCAAACTGCACAAAAGACGCTTACAACTACTGCAAAAAGCTGAAATACAAGAGTACTGTATATCACGTACCTGATGGTGAGAATCTGTCCAAAGTTGAGGTCATAATCGTTGACCTGAGCGATAAAGATGGCTGCCAGGGCTTCATATAGAGCGGTGCCGTCCATGTTTATGGTGGCACCGACAGGGAGCACGAAACGGGTCACTCGCTTGTCCAGCTTGTTGTTTTCCTCCAGGCATTTAAAAGTGATGGGCAATGTGGCAGAACTGAGAGATGGTAGTGGGAGAGCAAGGGTGACAGAAATAAAAAGAAAAATCAACTTAGCCTGCAAGAGATCACACTTTGTTATTAAACTGCTGTAAGTGTTTCAACACTGGCCAACAAATCATGCTTATCAACGCTCATCATCTGCAGCATTCGGGGAAACAGACTGTATATCAAAAAGCATTCACTGCAAGCCAGCCATGATTTAGAATCTGCATAATATCCAAGGTTTGACTGGAATATCATTAAATTTTCAGGGAAATTACTTGTGAAAATGATCCACTTCCTACTGAAACCGCATTTTATTCTGACTCATTATGCTCTATTCAGTTAGTACAGCTAGAAACTTAAGGGATTAAGGGAAACTTAGTCCCACTGTTCTGTATTTTACTGTCTATGTTTCTTATTATCTTTAACGCCTGTTTCTTATTAGTTTTTGTTCGTATGCTCTCAGAACTGTTTCTCAGGCAGTGAAGCAATGCACTTTCATTGCCCTGTACAATGACCTGTACCTTGACATTTCTTGTCAATCTGTGAAATTTGGAATCCAATCACATACCTAGAGGATGTTCCCAGAGCAGTGATAAGCGCCTGCAAGATCCCAGCGATGAAAACGAAGGGATTCTTCCTGGTGACGGCGAAGTAGAGCGTTGGCAGGACAATGACGGCGTGGACAAGCAGGCCACAAATGACTGTAATTGTGTACATTCCCAGTTGACCACCCATGGCTGTAATGTCGTCCATCTCCACAATCTTACCAGCGATGAGGAACAGGATACCAATAGGGGCGTACCTGAGGATGGATGCGCGTTGTTGTGAATTTGTAATTGAAAGGTCACATATCTCCATCCATCAATCCATCCCTCCAAGGCCTTACCACATGATTATGGCGACCAGCCTCATGATGGCTTCATTGAGACAGTCAAAGAAGTCCTTCAGAGGTTGTCCCTGTTCCTTCATGCTCCCAATGATCAGACCGAAGCATATGGAGAACACCACCAGGCCGAGAGCATTGATACCATTCACCTGCCCTGGCACTGGGATCATCTCCTCCCTGGTCAACTCCTGGCTATCATTGAGTGTCAGTATCGTCTCATTCACTGTAATCGTCACATGGACTACTTTCTTGGCGTACTGCGTCTTGAACTGTATTTTAAAAAAAGGAAGAGTTACATAGTGATTGAACCCTGCAGCCAACATTTTATAAATACTTTTATTCAAGAATAACATTTTAGATTCAGGGTGGTAAATATGTCTAATTCGTTGCACATGCAGAGCGCAGTGTGGTTTGTGCGCGCTTAAAATGTGTGGGAATAAGGAAGTGAAAGTGGCACAGTGGCAAGGGCCTCCATTAACATCTTGTCCGTGTCAAGTGTAAGTGCGGGAATTTAAGACAAGTTGAAACTTGTGTCAGAGTGAAAACTGAAGTGAGACAATTAAGGAATAAAATATTTCATGCATTTGCAAGACAAGGAAAGAAGGAGTTACCTGTTTGGTGCAAGCCTCCACAAGGTTAGGGGGAAACATATTTCTAGAAAACACAACAAGAAATTACGTACAAGTTATAAATGGTCTGATATCGATTTGCAGTCTTAATAAATGATGGATTATAATTTTACTGGAGTGGAGTGTGTTTGGTACCTGATAAGGTCTAGGAAGGCATCAGCAGGGCTGACCTGCTCCACCTTCTCTTGCTTGGAGAACTCATCCTTTGATCCTTGTCCAGGGTGAATGATGAGCACCATGATGATGCCGATGATCACAGCAATGACAGTAGTGGTGGTGTAGTAGATCACTGCCCTCATACCCATTTTACCGGAGGCACGGCCATCCAGAGCAGCCATACCTGAAAAGGACATATCATGTCAGCACTACAGGCTTTATCATCCAAAATAAGTGACCTACGCCCTTACTCATAATATCAGACGCATGGGTGGTCTTTCATACTGTAGGAGTTCCAAACTGTTCCTGTAGATGGAGCAGCAGTGCTGTTTTTATTTTCTGTCGTGCCCCCCTTCAGACACCAAAAAAGTTCACCTGGAGTGCAATAATCGAAGAATTTAGTGAATGAAATGTGTTATATATCAACGTGTCGTCACGCTCTGTCCTTTACAGTTAGCCTGGGAAAAGGTGCTGTAATTATAGGTGGCATACACCCATCCCCACCCTTATCTGTCCACACAACTATCTGTGAGAACAAAGAGCAGCAAGAAACACAATCTGACTCTGACCTTTACGAGTGGAAAAACAACACCTACTGAACAGCACCCAGGGGTACATCTTAAACACGAAATCTTTACATGCTGCTTTTTCATGTACACATAATATGTTCCAAATTGTAGCTGCCAAGTGCAAATAGCTTCACCCCAAAGCAGAGTTGCGTCACACAAATCGTTGTCGTTTTATTTGATCATACAACAGTGCAGTGTGTCCGGTAAGTGTGACGTTAGTTTGTTGTGAACACAGAGAGCAGTCAGATATGTCAGTTATAGATTAACAGTCCGACCTCAACTGAATATTAGTGGCATCAAGAGAAAGATACAACAAAGAAGTGTCTGTATTCCGTGATGAATACAAGCATAACAAACAAGTCAAAAAGTGATGTTTTATAGAAAAAAAGAGCTGCAGCGTGATTTACAACAAACGGATAATGATCGAGCTACACGGTTGCTCTCAGATATGTCTGCTAAACTTTGTATTCTTAATCATACTTCACCTAAAATATGTCAAAAATATTTTCTATTCTTGCCAAAAAGCCACAAATCAATTGCAGTTGAGAAATAGTTTTAAAGCACTGATAAACCACTGCTGATGGTTAAAAAAAAAACAAAAAAAGAAAAAACAAACTGCTGGAGCCTGCGGTTAACCCTCCTCCAAATGCAGCTCTAATAGCATTAAACAGACTTTGTAGGGATAATGGTGGTAAAAAGAAATGCAGCCATTGGAAACAGACAAGCTGCCCTGATAGGCATGACAGTGGCGTTGTATTTTCAAAGTGTCAGGTCCTATTATGGCCATTCAGAGCCGTACAAGGCAAAGCAGGCTTTGTGTGACGAGAGATGTATGTGTCACTTTGACACTGTGTATACCAATGTGTGTGTGTAGGTGTGTGTATGTGCCCTTCTGCACTTGCTTTGGCCCTCTCCCTCTTGTCTCAACATGCCCAGGACTTAGGCTTTTATCCAGTTCTTTTTGATCCTCTTCCTCCCCTCCTCATCCTTCCCTCCCACATTCTCCTCCTGAATTCTTCACCTCCTCTCCCTACCACCACCTCTTGTTTCAGGGTGCCCCCTTGTACCCTTCCCCTGATTTTTCTTGCACACAGATCTTATTGCTGCAATCCTCTTTCATTGCCACCCCCCCCCCCCCCCCCCCCTTTCCCCGACTCTCCTCCTATTCCTTTTCTGACAGCCCTGGGAAAACTTGTTGACTTAGTCAGCCCCGCACGCACACAATGATCCCCAGCCTGTTGTCCGGGCAACAACGGACGCAGCCCCACCAATTCTCCATCCTTTCAAAAGAACGAAAGAACCAAGGTTGAAGGAGAGCAGGGAGAATGACTTTCTTTCTCATATGGGGAATGTTCATCAAACACAAAGGTAGTGCAGCTTTTGGGGGGGAGAGTTGAAGCACAGGACACAGCAAGTGCAAGAGGTCTGTCCAGAGGGCAATTAACATCCACTGATGGTGGGCAAAGACTGACTCCACAGTTCTGGAAAGATTTAAACATGAGAGCCTGCAGTTTTCATTTGTTCCAGGCAGTCAAACTTTTGCTTTTCTAGCCTTATATGATACTATACTAAATATCTTCAACCAAAGAAGCAACTTGAACACCTCACGATGGGCCCTAGGATGCTGTGATCTGGAAATAAAGCATTCTTAAAGTTAAACGGGATAAGAGATCTGTTAGAAAGTGTTTTGTTTTTTGACAAGAGGTATCCACAAATCTTATTAAAAGTGTGGTTTAGTTGGAGAGCTGCTATAACTTTTTATACGTTTTTCTCACATTCTGTAGTCGGTGCTAAATGTGTATAAGACAGTCGTTTACTGAAGATGATGTTTGGGATCTTTGTAAGGTGCAGAGGTGGAACATAAAGGAGTCACATAGTCTCAGTCCAGTTATGACATACTTGCACTTTCTTTATACTCCTGCTCCACTACATTTCAGGTAATGACGGTGTTTTGCATGGCTCTAAATGCTGTACTTTCTCTGAAATTTCTCTAAAGGCTATACATTTAAACATGTTTAAATAAGGTGTTACATGCAGAGCATGGAGGAAAATCACAGTACATGATGCACCTTTGACTTCAACCACAGTCTAAATCTAGGTCCACCTGGATCACCTCCAATACCAATGACTGTTGAACCAGCTGCACAATTTTACAGATTGTCTGTCAAATTTAGAACCTACGAGTTGGTATTCATCACACAGATTTTTATAACTTGATTATTTTATTTCTACCTTAAAGACATTTAAGCAGTTCACAGATAATCTGTGTGGTTCTTTAGTATCAGCCTTTATCCCTTTTGACATCTATTATTATGTCTTTACAGGTCTTACTCTCAGCTCCCTCCCCTTCCTACACTCAAAGCTTCCCTTCCAGCGACCTCCTCTCTAATCATCCTCCTTTCCTCCTTTTACTGCCCACATCCCCTCTCCCTGTCCTGCCCATTCTTGGTTCTATAAATACTTGTGGTGGACACTCAACTACATGCAATCCCTGAAGACAATATGGATTTTGTATCAAACACATGTTGAGTGGTTAGTGTGGTTAGTGGTAAGTGTGTTTGTTTTAATGAGAGAAAGAAATATGGTTATGGATGAAGATCAATGAGGACCCTGTAGTTATCCTCTCTCTCTCTCTTTTTCACCGAAACACATCAGCCAGTTTCTCATAAACTCAACTTTGATCCTTTGCTTTTCTCTGGTTTTACTTTCCTTCATTTCCTACCTTCGAGGGCCCCACAGACTTTCTGTATCCTGACTCAACTTCACATTTACACGAGTTCAATATTCAGAGGCAAAGTCCCTATCATCAGGGACAGCCCATTTCACATAAAGGCACAATTCATCCTTGGGAGTGTGACAGCCAGTTTGCACAGGGGCCACATGTTTGCAGAAAAGAAGTCATAGGAGCTCTGTTGCTCATATCCTTGAAAATATCTCAGAGTTGTGCTCATGTATATAAAATAACAACCACTGCTCTAGAAATAGAGCTTACAGCAGTTACATTTAGGCTGTAGGACAGCCTTTCTTCTAGGAACGACGGTGAATATTTCCTACAGAATGCTGTGGGCATAGAAATACGCAGATAAATATACAGCTAAAGTTTGCTAAATTGCTCTTCAAGATCAAGGGAAGGCTGTTCCTCTACGGGGGAGCTATGGCCACTTGTATTACTTTTCAACTGAGGTCAAAGTTTCGGCAGAAATCTGAAAAACTGTGGAAGCAAAAAGTGACTTTAAGTAGTTTACAGGGAGTCCAAATGGTCATAAACTGGAGGTCTGCAGCTGTGTTGCAGGTGTTCATTGTGCAACAGATTGGCCAAAAAATGTATCTAGTAACTTTTTCTGCGTGTGTTTTATTGTTTTGAATGTCAGAATTCATTTAAGACAGTGAGCAGTTGTGCGTTTTTGTGGTACTGTGGTTGAATTTGCATTATATAGGCTGCTGCTGGGTTTATTCTCAGTAGTGATATGCTACCTTTCTGGCAGCTGTTGCACAAATATAGCTATAAATGTGTTAATGTGTTATTATTGTGTGGTAAAGCAATGGAGACTTTAGCACAGCTGAATATTCTGTATATTTCTGAATATTTCTGAATATTTCTTCACACAAAACAAACACATAAAACATAACATTACACTGTGACAAGTATCTTTCTGGAAGCTGGGAAAACAAGTGACGGCATCTAAAGGGTGTTATTTGTAGAAGGATAATGATTGACTTTTTCATGTCTAATGATTACTTTATGAGAAATGATACACATGAGAAAGGAGCCATGTGACAGATGACTTGGCTACAGAACAACACCCTTTGTTGGTTTCCACATGTTGTAGCTGCGGTCATGTGACATGATGTCAGAGGATGCTGCTGTCACGGACCGCCGCAGCACAAAGCAGGTTATTATCGGACATCTTGTTCTCTTGTCATCTCTTCAGGTCACTGGCTTCTTGCCCTGTCAATCACTGCTCAGAGACTGGATATTTGGTCTCGCCACGTCCCACCTACATTTGTCAGTCAGTGCTGCTGGGCAGTGTTTTTGGAAACTCACATGTTCCATGACAATATCTATACGTTTACTCCCATAACAAGGCCCTGCTCAGTAACAGATCCATGTGCCTTTGAAAGAAAACATCCCTGCGTGTCTGACTGGATTTATGAACCATATCAACAGTGTTGAATGAACTCACTGCACCCCTGGATTAGAACTGAAAACCACACTGTGTCACTGTCTTTTTCTGAAATACACGCCCAAATATAACACCAAACCAACAAACTAAAACGGTCCACATATTTCGGATTGCTTATTCATCTAAAACACAACAAAGATGTGACTGCTTTGCTCATGTTGTACCAAGATAAGGACCATTACAACACGGGTCAAGCATGTGATTGTGACGGAGGCTGTAAGTTGAAAATATCTCTCTGTTTCTCTCTCTCTCTCTCTCATTTATGAGGTCATCATAACCTCTTCCACCAATGGGCCCAAAACCAACAAACAGCGTCGGCTGAACAAACAGATTGCTCGCTCTGCCACTCATGAGGTACACGACGATCAGTGGAGCCACAAAACAACAAACACTGATGTGAACTTTTTCTCGCAGAGAACATGTGATACATTCAAAACACTTAGCTAAATTGCTAAAGTTTGAGACTTTTTCTACTTGTGAAAACTGATGCTGTACTGTACTTCCGCCTCAGGTTAATAGAGTTACAGTATTAGGGGTGGGGGGGGGAACAGTAGTAAAAAGTGGATTGTTTTTTGTCTGATAGTCTAAATGTGAAGACAGCTGTGGAGCCACAATGAGCAAACATGCAGAAATGTGCGAGCAAGAAAAATCCTGAGATGTTTTGTGTTATTAAGAGATACAGCAGAGAGCTGTGTGGTGAATAAGTTGTTTGATATAATTTTAGAAAAATGTCACGCAGGCTTGACCTGCAAGTGTCTGTGTGCTCATTTTAGATATCTGAGGTACGTTTGAACTAAAAATAGCCAATGACAACTGAACACCTAATTTACTGTAATGATTACATGTAGGAGTGCCGTGAATAAGCCTTGTTCTTGGTCAACATTATTTCGCAATTAGTAAAAAATTTCCACTTCATGTGTATTGAGAAATTTTCCAATCTGCTTATTGGTGACTGAAAAGAACATTTGAATGAAATGTTGTCAAAAATCAACATTTACTGAAGAGAATAAAAGAGTAAGAAGTGAATTAACTAATCAAGTGAATAAATGTTTGTGCATTTTTGGTGAGAGATGCATCTACAGCCTGTGGTGTCCGGATGGCACTTAAAAATGACCCAGCGTTCGTACCTGTGATGAGACTGGAAACCAGCAGAGGCAGCACGAGCATCTGAAGCATTCTCATCAGCAGTTCTCCAGGGAAAGAGAAGAACTTCACATCACGGTAGGACATTTTACAAGGCCGCAGGGCAAATCCCAGGATTATGCCTGCAGCGGGGATCAAGTGTGGAAGAAAGAAAAGTCAAAACTTTATTAGAACATTTCAAGTCCAATATTTGACACCTGTAGTTGTATTACTGCGAGTCCTAAAACAACATCTGACGGATGAATCATCATCTTTTTATTACATGACTGCCTTATAGCCTCCTGAAAAAATGCATCATGCTTACTCACAAGTTCCCAGATAAAATATGTCTAGAAAACATCACCTTTCAGATTTTGATGCGTTAGAGGTGGGGCTGTGAGTGATAACGTGTTGTGACATGATTGGTGCTGGGAATACTTGCATTGTGCAATGATTTTTACTTTTTGTCCAACATGTTTTTTTCAGTATCACTGAAGTCTATTATCTTAACAACATGTTTGTCAACTGCAGCACTAATCCACTGACAGACGCAGGTGGCTGACCCGGCAGCCTGAAGTGAAGAATACCCCGAATTTAACAATCAGTCAAATCTGTGTGTCATGGCATGGTGTAATTCTAGCAGGGCTGCAGATGTGCAGGAGGTGGGTGGGCCTGGCTCGCTTCCTGCTGCGTGAGATACAAAGGTTAATGGCAACAAGTCAAGGGTCAGCTACAGGGTCAGATACAGGCCAGTCTGCTAAGTTCATCTGAGTTCCCTCTTTTGTCTCATCCGCTGAGTTTGTTTCTATTCTTTCCCTTCTTCCGTCCTGCTACAGGGGGTAGTCACATACAGCTGATTGATGGATTGTTGGGGTGATGCAGAAAATCTGGTACCTTCTTCTTCACAAATTTGAACAGAGGTGGGGTGAAGCGATGATGGATGCAGAGGAGAGGAGAGGAGAGGAGAGGAGAGGAGAGGAGAGGAGAGGAGCAAACAAAACTTCTAGTTTGAAGTTTAGTTTGAGTTCAGCGTCTGATCAATGTCTTACGTGGACTAACAAAGTTTCCCCACTCACCAATAATGACAGCAGCGACCGTGAAGAGCACAAAGGCATTTCTTATGAAGAATCCTTTCACGTCATCCTTTGAGATGTTCTCCACTCTCTTCTTGGCCAGCAGCGATCGGGACTGGATCCCTGCTCGGATTCGATGGAGACCACCCTGGGTCCTCTGTGGGTCTGTGCTGCTCTGAGTCATAACTGCCACTGGAAATCTTCAGATCTGTTGTAAATGTGCAGGAACGTGAACTCCTTTCGGCTGTGATGGAAACACCATAAAGGTGCTGCTGATTCACTTGTAACCAGTTACTCTTCTTCCTCTCTGTCACACCTCTCCTTTGGTTACAAGTGTCCTGGTTAAGTGGGAAGGACATATTGTAAAGAGTTTGAGCATATTTGAGCATAAAGACATCATTAAAGGTAGACTCTGTCATGCTTTTCTTCAATATATACAACACATACCAAGTGGGTTAAATTAATAATTGTTTGCAACCCTCCCAAAAATGCACAATGAAACTAGACTACTGTGAATGAAGTGCCGTACTCCATGAGTGAAGAACACATGTGTTGCAACCAGAACTGTGAAGGCATGCAGACTTCCTCCTACGTACACTCGAGTAACTCCAACACACGTGTACAGTTTAGTCTTTAACGGCTGTGCTGATACCGATTCAAAGACATGCACACAGACACAGATACATTTGTAGGCATATTAAATGGCAAAATACTAATATAGAAGTTGTTTCTGTACCTTTAAACTCGAGCAATAACTTCCTTTGGAGTAATGTCTTTGGAGTTTTTCAAGAGAAAATTCTGGGTTAAAGCCCGATCAGTGTGAGAGGGACAGAGGAGCTCTTTGGCTGTGAGCTGGTTGGTGTGAGCAACCAGCAATGAAGAGAAAGAGGAGAGGAAAGAGGAGAGGGGAGGAGAAAGGAAAGGAGGGAGCAGCGGTGGGGATGAGGGAATAAAAGAGCCAGTGAGAGAATGGAGGCGGTGCTCTAGCAGGAGAAAAAAGAAGCAGGGTTAGTCACTCACACAGTGGGAGCTTGTGGGGAGGTGAGGCGGGAACTAAAAAAGTGAAGTAATTTAGAGGAGGGGGGCGCATTTCAGACAGAGGGGAGCTTGAGGAATAATGAGCTCTCCAAGCAGGAAAAAGAGAAAGAACCTTCTTGTTTTCTTCTGTCCCTCTCAGCCCTCCTTTCAAATGGTTTTTCACGCTTGATAAGTTCAGCCTGATTGGAGATTCCTGTGGAGAGTGGGCCAACAGAGAAGTAAAAGTCCTCCATCCATCAAAAAAAAAAAAAAAAATATATATATATATATATATGGAAGTTGATTAGCCTTCCATACATTTATTTTGGCACATCTCCAACAGACACACTCATCAATCAGTTTCAGTTTGCCTTGTTCTGCTGCCTTTTAGCACGTTACACATTTTTGTCATACAAAGTCCACTTGGCTTTCTTTCATTCATGAAATCCGTGGAGTCTTTAGTTTGTTAAGCTAAACAGAGTGAGTAAATATTTACCAAGTGCCAGTGGTGCAACTGGTTCTCTGCAATTTTTGGGAACAAATTTATCTAAACAGTCTAGAGAATTTTGTGCTACTGTTACAGTCGCATGCCATAAAAACTTAATGACTACCTGAGTTTTAGCACAAGAGACACCGCGGTTAGAAAGGAAAACATTTCCATGGAGGACGATCCGCGCACAGGCACGCTGGTGACGGGGAGTTTAGATTGGCAGCAGCAAAATTCTGGAATTCACAGTTTGTCATGTCTTTTACGCCAAGGGTGTGTACGGAAATGGATGTGTGAATGTGTCTGAGAAAGAGAGAGAGAGTGCGTGAAAGAGGCCGAGCAGAAGGCATCCTTTCTGACTCATACCAAGGGAACCCATGTTTGGCTGAGATGTTGAGAAATGTTTCAGCGCCACACACACACACACACACACACACACACACACGCTGTACCTTATTTGACCTTGGTAAAATTATATAATCTCTGACTCTGGAATGCTTCTTGTATACTACTACAGAAAGGATATGGAGCCATCACAGATTTTTAGACGTGAGTATAAGGGAGAGTTCATTCAAAGAGGCAGTGATTTTTTTTCCCTCACACCCAGAATTTCAAGTATCTTTCAAGGTAGTTTTGCTGAGATAAGTTCTGCAGCTTATTTCAATCCAGAGGAACCCGCGAGTGATATGACAAATACGTCAGTTCAGTTGTGTTATATCTGATATAATGACACAGTTACTGACAACGGTCCACAGAGCATGTTGTGAAATGTTTCCTCTCTTTGTGTAGAGATACCGGTTCAATGAAACATCTACTTATTTTAGATAATATTCATGAGACAAACTGTATCATTATTCCACTTGACTGTTGTTACTCTGGGGATGACAATGCCAGTCCACCTCTTTGGTCCAGTCTGATATATCTCAACATCTTTTGGATGGATTACAATGAAAATTTGTACTGACATTCATGGTTGCCAGCAGATGAATCCTAATGATATCACAGGGTGTCTTAGTAAATAAGGAAAAGAACCCATGTCCAGACAACCAGGCAGATTTTAACAGTAATATGAAGATACATAGGCTTATAGGGGGAAAAAAGGTCCTAAACAGAAAATGGCAGGGTGAGAATCAACGAAAGATGTCTGATGGACAGCAGGGTGACTCCTCAACTGGTCCATTGAAGACTCATAACATTCCAGACTTGGACTAGCTGGCGCCAGTGATCCAGGCTCAGGGCGAGTTGACTGAGGTTCAGGTTGGAGGCTAGTTTGAGGAAGATAGCTAGTCCTGGGAAAGTCTGGCGGACAGAATTGCAGGGGCTGCAGAGCTTCATAGAAATGCAAGGGAAAGTGGGAGTGGCTGAAGGGAGGGACAGAGTGGCAGTCCATGAAATTTGGTACAGACATTCAGGTTCCTCACAGGATGAACTGGAATAACTTCGGCGATCCCTTAACTCTTCAGTTTATGACCAGTTACCTGCACAGCGCATGGCATTCCCATCAGCTTTAGCTGTAGTTTGTGTTACTGCTGATTAGCAGATGTGCTAACAGACTAAACTAGGATGGTGACCATGGTTAACATCAGAAGAGTAATGTTGATATTAGCATTTAGCTCAGAACATTACAATGACACAGCCTCATAGGCCTTGCAGCATGGCTGTAGACTGGTATTTCCTTTAAATGGCATTATTGGCTTCCTGATGGCTCTCATAGGTGCATGTAAAAGTCGATTCAACAGCTGGAACGCTCAGGGTGTCGCTCTGCTTTGTCAATAAAATCAGTATTTATAATATGGTAGAGCAACAAAGAGCTGAGTCATCATTCTTCTGAAAGGAGTATCAACATTTTTGGCTTGTTAATCAGGCCATCCATTACTTTCAGGGTTATTAGTTCAATCCCCAGCTCTAGACCACAGGTCTAAATATTCAGACTCAAAGATTGTTCATGAATGGCAGGCTTAATTTCTTGCATAGTCCAGCAATGTGGCCAATAGCCACATAGTGTGTATTTGCACAGCTAAATGAGAGGCATTATGACATATTAAAGCACTATTTGAACATAAACCAGGGTGTTTTTTTTTACTGGCTAGCCTACATAAACACACAAGATCATCAGCTGGAAGACTGGATATTTATTGTGAATGTCTTCGAGTGGGATCGGATTCCCTTTGTAAGAGATCAACTCAAAATGAAAGTTTCTTGGAGATTTGATGCTGCTCATGTAAGTAAATATTCTTTCCTCCGTATAAGAATCCTGCTGACCTTCTGGTTAAGAAAACAAAACACACCACGGTCACTCATGTACAACTATAGAGTTCAATGCAACTCAACACAACAGATCTGCAACAGATTCCACATTAAGGAAGGTTGTAATTGTTCATTCACTGTCAAAAAACAAACAAAAAAAAAACCTAAAAAAGAAAAAAAAGGTAAAATAATACCCCTCCAACTGTTTCATTCAAGATTCAAATGAAAGATTTTACAGGTAAGTGGCCAAAGAGTGTATTATTTGGTTGGTGTAGTCATAATTGCCATCTGTATGTTGTTTGGGGATCAAAGGAAAATATGTTTGAATGTAACACACTGTCCTACATCTTAGAACAAAGTGAGACTCAGAAACACTGGCTCTTCTCATGAGCTGATGTAAAAGGGCTGGGGACAGACATTAAGGATGGAGATATGGCTCCATCATCTGTGCCATAGAAGTTATCATTTCTTTAGTAACGATTACAACCACACCATTCCCAGAAAAATATTGCAAAACCATCCCTGGACATTGTGTATGTGTGTGTGTGTGTGTGTGTGTGTGTGTGTGTGAGAGAGAGAGACGCCAGCACTGACAGGCCAAATCCTTGCCTCTCCCATAATTAAACCTCAGCTCATCTGGAAGGCTTTAAATCGCGACCTCACAATTCCACAACCTCACCGCAGCGACCCACATGGCATCCGTCACACAGCTATCCGCAACAAGCAACAACAGACAACAGCCTCCTTTGTCTTCAGCGAGCAAAGCAAGGCATCTGCTGATGGGGTCAGCTAAAGAGCCGAACTTGTAAACTGAAGGGGGGGAAAAAAAGAATCAGCTATAAAACACACAGAAACAATAGAGAAGCAGGTGAATGTGACACATTGCCATGGATGCTGGGTTGAAAATGTGTCGTTTTGTGTGTACACTTACATGTTAATCACATTGTGGGGCCAAAAATCTGGTCATTGTGGGGACTTACGTCCCATCTGTGGACAAAAAGCTGCAGGGTTGAAGACCCCTTTCACTCAATAATCACACTAGAAAACTGTTTCTGTGCTGACCTTCATGGCTTGTATTGTACTTTTACTATTCTTCTAGATCGCCTTATGTTGTAATATTGTCTGTGTGTCTTGTATGTTATGATTTGACTTGTTCTTTGTTTGTGCTGCTGCCTTTCTTGGACAGGACTCCGTTGAAAAGGAGGATTTAATCTCCATGGGACCCTTCCTGGTTAAATAAATTAAAAAAACTAAAATGAATAGTTTAACATTTGGGGAAAAAATGCTAAGAATTATATGATATATGAGAAGATTGAGACCACTCTCATGTTTGCACAGTGTGTATGAAGCTACAGCCTGCAGCTGCATAACATGGCTAAGACTGGCTCTGTCCAAAGGTAAAAGAACAAAACAAAAAACTCACACTTCTAAAGCTAACTAATTAACATGCTATGTTTTCTTTTTTGTATGTTTCATAATTTCTAACTAGGAAATTGAACTTTATATGCAAAGCAGATTATTTTCAGATATCTTAAAACATGTCCGGAGGGTTTTTTTTAATGATTTATTTTGAGGTTTGGGGTTTTGTTGGAGTTAAGCATTTAGTGGTTACGGCTAAAACTTAAGTTTCCAAGAAATAAAAGCAGTAAGTCAATGCAACATCTTTATATGGTATATTTATATGGTATATAAAAGCAATAGGTCAGTTCGACTGCAACGTCTTCCCTCTCTCACTAACTGTACAGTAGATCAAACACCTCTCTGCTCTTGCGTAAGAGTCTGTGAGTTCAGGAGAGCGCAGGGTCTTGAATAGTTCTGTTAGAAGTCTGGTCTCAGTTCTGTTAAATAGATTACCGGAGGAATGTGGAACAAAATAAGTTTCTGTTTTTCCGTCATCTGTTCATTCATTGTTGACCATAACAGACATGTGCCTTTAATGGTATCACATGTTCTGCTGGGATTGACTGTAAAGGGATCAAAGTGGAGAATCAGATTGTGACAGACATGTTAGCAAAAACATCAAGAATTGGATAATTGTCTGCTTTCTGACTTTTATTTATTTGAGCCTCCTTTATAGAGGAAATAGTGATTGCCTGTTACTGCCGTCACTCATCAGATTACATAAACATTTAGAGGGAGATATTTAGGGAGTTTTCTTTCGCAAGAAGGTGAAGAAATTTCATTACCTCATCAACTGTTTTTCTACAGTAACTACACTATATGATGTCATTAGTAACTTATAGGCGTCCTATAAAAAAAAGACCTGGTGTCAAAACAAACTTTCTCTCTCTCATACACACACATGCACATTTTATACACAAATACACACAGGCCATAGCCTCTCTCCAATCTCAGTGTGTGTAACTCTAGCTGGCCCAGGCTGCTTCATCAGGCCAGTCGTTTCAGATGGGAGTGGCCCACTCCCAGGGGAGTGATGTATCCAGGACAGGTTATAAGATCTGCAGTCTACAGTGGCCCTCAGGGGACACACAGAACTGGGGACACATTGTTCACCAGTATCATTGTGTATGAGGGTTTCCCATGGATCAGATGTTACAGACTTCAAACCCAGGGGTCTCAGCGCACTCGTAGCTGTTGTTCAATGAGCACGATGGGAGATGAGGCTGTTCACACACCGTTTCTCACTGATCTGAATAAGGCCACACTGGATGTGGTCCCAGTGGCTCGTCGTCTGGATATGGAGGAGGAGGGTAGCAGCGTTGGTGGGGAGTGAGGAGGATAAAAAGAGGAGATGCTAGACACATGGATAATAATGACTGAAGATTTGGGCTGAACTCTGAGGAGAAAGAGAGTGAGTAAAGCCAGCGGAAAAGACAGAGGAAGTCTAGACACTCAGTAACAGTAGCAGACTCGGCTGAGTGGCAGAGTTTACCACACGGGAAAACAAACTTCCCCTGCTCACCAACAAGGAATCCCTTCTGTTCCACACTGCTGGTGTGATCAAGCAAGAGGGAAAAGGAAACACCTTTGAAATGCTGACCTAATATATCATTTTTTTAAGTGTTGTAACATATGGTGTTTCCATTGAGCTCATTGTGCACAACTGATAAATTATGATGAAATATTGTAGATTAAGCTAGAAACTAAGCTATATAAAGTAGTTACAATTAGCACCACCTTTACTGGCTGAAATGTTAGAGTACTGCTTATGCATTAATGTATCAATATTTATAATTTAATGATATAATATATATGATTTTTAAGGTTTTTTTTCTTTCTGGAATTATTTTTATTATTTATAGCTGTTTACTTTGTATACCACATAAACATGTTGAAGGACTGTATCACATCATGCTGTGACCACACTGCAGAATGTCTTGTTCACCAACTCATACCCAAGACCCCCCAGTGCATAGTGTGACAGGAGCCATAAACAAGAGACAAAAGTGTCGATCTCCATGTCTGCACATGCTGTACATTACAAAATGGTACATTATGATGCATATCATTCCAACACATCCACTCACATATAGGCATGTGTACATGTACACCCTAAAGATAGAGAAAACATACAGAACATGTGGACAAAAAAAGTCTTGTCTTGTGAGTGGTCCTTGTGTAAACATACGTCTGCAGTGTTTGCATTTACAGTACAAAACAATCCTGTATATATATCTGGATAATACTTTGGAGTTGCCCATTCTGGAGTATTTTAACTCACTGTTATCCGAACAATCGGCCATGATTGCAAAAGTAAAAAACCTTTTTCACAGCAGCCATTTGACATGAAATAGTGGGCGTTCAATGTGTTTCCAATGATACTAATTAAGGTTCTGTTCCATTTATTGAAGCAGAGCCTTTCCAGTGAGCCGACATGCACCGCAGCAGCACCCTGACTCCGTTTGATCTGAATGGAATTGAACCTCAATTAGTATCATTGGTAGCACCTGTGTTTACATTACTACTTAATGTCAAAATGGCTGCTGTGAAAAAGGTCTATTGATTGGGCGATTGAGAGGATCAAGAGGTTTAACATGGCATATTAGCATGTTAGTACCTCTCCCACCACTAGTATTTAATGCTGATTGGTTGCTGTATAAATATCTGGTTGTCCTCTGCAGTGTTAATTACCTTAATCGGGTTCACCTGTGTCACTGGAAGTGAGCTTGTTGTCTTGTCTTCTGTGAATTAAGTGACCTCTCACGATTGAGCTCTACTCTTTCCTATTATCACTGAAGTTCGGTTCTAGGTTTGAGTTTCCCAAATAATCAGTGCCCCGTCGTCCCGATGGGAATGACCGAGCAGAAACCTGACCGAGTCTTTGTTAAAGATGGATATGAGGCTCTCAAAGATTAAAACATGACACCGTGCTTTTTTGTATCGTAAACAACTGGCCAAAGAAGAGCATTTCTCTGTAAACAAAAGATTAAAGTGATTAATGACAACAGAATAAAAAAAGAGAAGACAATGACATAAAGGAGAGATAGCTAGTATCTCATCTTATCACAGCTTGGTTTCAGTCTCAAGGGCTGGCCGGCTGGCTCCCCTCCTCGTGAAAAGATTTTTTTTTTTTTTTTTAGTTTATATTTTAGTCAAGTATGATTATTGCTTTCCTCCTAATGAAGTGCATGACCAGATGAACTCCCATTTAGATTCTGAGAATAATAATAAAAATGCAAGTCTGTTTCAACACATAATTATTATCATCTGCAGCATCCTGGCATTAGAAGCAATGTCATTATGTCATTATGTCATACTATGTTTGTGCAATTAAGTTATTTAGTTCGCTGGAACATTTGAGAAACATTTTGCTGCAGTACTTTTTTCCACTTCGATTAATTTGTCAGTTTTTATATCCTGGTCCTGCAAGTGAGAAATTATATTTCAGTTATATAAATATAGCTAGTAATAAGTACGTTTACAGGGCAGATGATCATAAAGTTCGATGTACACCTCTCTAAAATTAAACATTATAGATTTATTACAGCACTAACATATTAGACAGCATTCATTTTATGTAATGAGTAATCTGTCAACTGAGTTTCACAAACTTCCCTATGGTTTCTGTGCTACATTGCCATGTTTAAGAACAAATTCATTACCTCCATCTAGTGGTGGCAACTGTAAAATAAGAAACTCACCATACTGAGTGCAAACATTTCTGTTAGCTCAACAACTTTAGAGCAGCTGGAAAAACTGCCTCATGATGAGCTATTTTAAATGATCTGATACGAACACGCTGTCTGCCACAACTTCACACATGCACACACTTTCTTGATGTTCACGTTTCCTCTCACAAACCACACGCTCCGGTGAAACGGAAACCGTATTTTCTACTATCAGTGTGAATATGAGTGCACCTGTCTCTCTGCCTGTGTGTGTGTGTTAGGTTTGAGAGAGTAAGACAAGGCTCAATTCAGAACTGAAGCAGAGCAATGACCTTAAAAAAAAGTGGATTCATATATATTTTACAGTAAACAAGTGAGTAAATCTCACCTGCACAAGTTTATGAATGGGGATACTGAGGATATAACTAGGGCATTAGTGTCTGAATGGTTATACAGCTTACTATACTAATCCGAGAGAAAGAAGAGGTTAAGATGAGAATGTAGGCTGACAGATGGCCTCGCTAAGCACCTGTTGATGCTGCCAGGTTTTATCTGCACTGTACTCTAACTGTTTGGGCCAATGAGACAAGCACTGCAGAAACAAAGCGACGGAGAAACAGAGAGGAGTAATGTAACAGACGATAGGAATCTACTCTGAGTGACTGTACAAGATTGATTTGTTCATTGACGTTAATCCTGGACAGATTTATTAACCAGATGGAGTTGGTGGAAAATCTTCTAGAGGACTGGCCAGAATCTCTGGACATTTTTGGGTCAGTTTGGATGGACTCACTGGGTGTATCCAGAGCAGTTGAAAACTGGTCTGTTTGTCTGTATCTCGTGGAACATCTGTGTCTGGATCTGCTGAGCCAGATGGACTTCTTACTGGAACACAGGGCTGTGTGCTTCAACGTACTGGGCCCTGTGTACGCAGACGACCCATATGTGTGGATGTCCCTCCATAGCTGAAAAGCATTGAAGAAGTTTTTCTTCCTTTGTTGCTTTGTTTCTGCATTTTTTTCCCAACATTTTTCAACTTTGTTGAATGCTGGATGACATTTAGAGGTAAATCAAAAGCTCTCCATCACAGCCATTACATTTTTGGAACGCAGGGTGTCCACTTCGCCTTCTCAGGTTCCATGTACATCTATAAATGTTTAATATTGAAGGCTGAATTGTTGGGATTTGTTTACAAAGTAAAAGCGAGCTATTGTACAGCTGTCATTTTGCATTGTCGTCGAGCTAAAAGAGAAAAGTTGCTTGAAAAGTGTGTACAAGATCGGTGATTGTTACCAGAAGTGTGTGTGATTTGATTTGGTTTCACATGACTGAATGTGCAACTAACATGGCAAAAGTTGAAATTCATCAAGACAGTAAAGCAATCATCTGTCAGCTGGAAGGATTTCATATGTATTATGTTTAAGTGTGTGTGAATCAGCTCTGGAATCACGAAACATCATAAACTCATATCTGAAAAACTTTCTGCATAATTGCACATCCTGATTCAGTGTGTGTATGAATATGAATGAGATCAGAAATCAGAATTTTTTAAAAACTGTTGTGATAAAATCTGCATGCATGGCTTTCATCTTCATCTTAATTTTTCAGTCACTATACAGACAATTTATTAGGAACAGCAGATTTTCCTAAATACTCATTCTTTTTGTCATATACCAGTTTTATAGTGTTTATAGTGTGTATGTTACACAAAATATAAACCATAAAATCACATTTCTGGCATGTTTGGTTGCTCAGGATCGATCCAGTATATACTGGAGGTATCCCAATCCCCAATTATTATTACTGTATGTGCAGTATCTTCATCTTCTATACATGTATATTTTTTACAGTGATGGATTCAGACCCTTTACTTGTAGTACTATTACCACGCTGTAAAAATATTCTGTTACAAAAATTCTGAAAATGTTACTCAGGAAAATATACTTAAAAGTACTGAAAGTAAAAGCACTGCAGACAGATGTACCCTTTGATACTATAAATATCATATAAATTGTATCATTTTTATTACTAATGCATTGTAAATCATAATTTTACTGTTGTAGCTGGTTGAGGTGGAGTTCATTTTGAACTATTTTGTATAGAACTATAACTTATGGTTATTTTCATTATGGATTAATCTGCTGATTATTTCTCAGTTAATCAACTGATCTTTTAAAATTCAGAAAACAGAGAAATGCTGTCTCAAATATCATCAGTAGTGCAAGCCTAATTTTAAATGATTTAAAATAATTCTAATAATTAAAATGAAAAGAAGAACTTTTTCATATTTGAGAAGCTGGAACCATGAAATATTTTAAATTCTTGCTACTTAATTTTCTATTCATCATTAATCTCTTGTATAAATTGATTCATCAACAAATCGTTTCAGCTGTACTTGTACTTTGTATTTTTTATAAAGTCTTTTATAAAATCTTAATTTGTAAAGTAACTTGTAACTAAAGCTGGCTAGTTACAATACAAGACTAAATGTATTTACTAAATTACATCCCACCTCTAATTTTCTTTGTATTTCGTCATATAAATGAAAAATAAATATGATATACAGTGTGCAAAACTTTTGCCATTTATTCAAATGTAGTTTACACTGTCACATCATTTTGCAACAGGCCTGTGTGTTTATTTCGTGGAGCTACAACAGCGTCTGCTTTCCTCGCCTACAACACCCAGAAGCCCTTGCGGGCGCCACAGATTGGGAGCACGCTGTACGGCCGTTACGTAATATGCAGTTTCAAAGGTTGTACACATTTATTGGTGCTCCACGTCTGAGGAACGACGTGTGATATTCATCATCTGACCGGGTTACAAGCCTCAGCCTGAGAGAGGAAAGTGAAAAGGTAAGCGTCTCATCGGCTCTGCTTTCTGTAACCACAGAGTCTATGTGAACCGACGATCCGGATCAACAGCTCAGACCAGACCACAGCTGGTTTCGGTATAGCTTTGTTTTTGTTGAGGGATTAATATGACCGCAGGGGAGACATGGAAATGATGAGGCCTGAATTCAACTAGTGTAAGTAAAAAAAAATGTTATCGATCTTAAATCATCTCTAATGTATTAAATAAATAATATTCAGCTACATTTGACATGGCTGCGAGGAAAGACGGAAGATACTGTTATGGCTGCGATAGTGTGTGTGGACACTGTGTCCAACAGTGACCAACAGTGACCACAGGCTACTGTACGTTTCTGAAACGCCCATTGTTTAAACACGAAACGAAAGCACCAGATTTAAGTCACATGACTGTGTATTTAGTTCTTTATTAAGACAAGTCATTTATATTTTTGGGGGGATCCATTTACAAATGCATGCTCTGACTTTTCCATCAATTTCCCAACCTCAGTGTGTGATTATATGATTGTTTTGATTGATCTGAGCCCACATATGGTTCCCCATGGGATATACACTGATATCGACCACTCAAGATAGATACTTTATTGTCCTCTTAAGCCACAGTCTGTACATAACCTCACATAAATACATGGATGCATTATACACATCCAATACAGCATGTTTCCACCCATATCCCATACGTGCTGCAGTTATCGAGGTAAACCCCTGCCATAGTAGGCATAGCAGCGTATGATTATCTTGTTATCATGGACTCTGTCAGTTGAGGGGCTTTGACAAGTAAAAAATTGGGATGGCTAGATAACTTAAGTCAGAGCATCAGCTCATGCAGCTCTATGCAGGGTCCATAAGGAAGGAAAAGCTGTGAATTGGTGCACGCGGGGAGCAAACACTGGTCCATGTGGTCCAGCAGATGAGCTACTGTAGCTCAGGTTGCTTTAAAAGTCAATGCTGGTTCTGATAGAAAGGTGTCAGAACATACAGTGCATCACGCTACGTAGCTGCAGACCAGTCAGGATGCCCACGCTAACCCCTGTCCACTGACGAAAGCACCCTTTCATAGAAATGGTACCCCCCTGATTGCAGTGGCCTCTTTCAGGCGACATAGCAAAAAAAAATGGCTCGAGGAACACAGCAATGAGTTCATCGTGTTGACTTGGCCTCCAAATTCACCAGATCTCACTCCAGTTAACATCTGTGGGATATTCTGGACAAACGAGTCAAGCGCTGTGTCAGTCTCTGCGTAAATGATCACAGTTAGAGTCATAATGCAAATTTAAAAAGGTTGCACTGCATTGCATCTCATTTTTATAATGATAATGTAACTTTGATTAAAATAATGCAATTATTTGATGGATTACACAAGTTGAGTCCGCTTACAGATTTTGGTATTTTACAGAAATGAGTGAAAAGCCTTTAACAATGTATGAAATATATTCAAGAGCTTTATTTATTGAATGGTGAATTATAATGTAAAATATACACACGGTCACATATATGTGATAATAAAGGTGCTAAAACATAAAGTATAGACGTTCTTCTACATCTGTCTCACTGTCTTGCTGTATCATGTCATAGTGTTTTTCCCTGCTGTCCTTCCGATAACAGCTGATATCCAATCTGTTTGCAGTTTGTCCAATGAGCTCCTCTTTTCTTGCCCTCTCTCGCTTCCTCCAGAAGTCTGTCATCATGACCCCTTGACGTCTGTCTGTTCATTCATCACGATGAGTGGCACTGCGTTGGCCGTCGTGGTCGTGGTCGTTTTCCTCTTGGCCCTGTACCTCCTCCACCGCTATGGAGATTTGCGGAAGCAACAGCGGATGGTGCTGTTGGGAACGCTGCTGTCCTGGTACCTCTGCTTCCTCATCGTCTTCATCCTGCCTCTCGATGTCAGCACGGTATGAAAACACTGCAGCTGTCTTTCTTGGATTTTCTGAGACTAAAAACAGGATCTACAGGATTTCTGTTTGTTTGTGCTTTGGAGAATGATCTGTCTGAGTGAGCTTGAGCTGTGTGTTCATTTACATTGCTCTTGCCTCCGGCATATCACCTCAACTATTGTAATGTGATGAATAGGCTTCAGCATGTGTTCCATGGAGTGTGTTTGCCTGACTGTATGCACTCTGCTCCTCTTTTAGACCATCTACAAGCAGTGTCTTCTAGACAATGCACACCATCCTACTCCTGTAACTCGAGCAAGGCCTTCCAATCAGACGGATGACAACGTCTCTGTTTATCCAACTGTCAGGTAAATTGTATTAAGGCTTGTTTCAAGGCATTGTAATCCTTCAGATTGCGTTCCAAGGTCATCCAACTTGATACGCAGTATGTGTTTTCCTTTTCAAGCATGAAAACAAATACTCAGTCATTGCACATTGGACAGTTTTAATCTGAAACAGCAGATATTCACCCTGTGTGGTTCCACAATGTGCTGCCATTGTTTGAAATCAAAGAAATTTATTGTATGACATTTGTTCTAATATGTTTGTTTTGTAAGGGTTGGTGTTGGTGTCAGACTGTGTAGATTAAATAATTAATGACACCATATTAAAAGCCAACTTGTATTTTCTAAATAACTGACCTGATACACTCAGTGGCTGTTATCAGTTCTCTTTCACTCTGAGTGTGTCACACAAACATTTTACAGTCAGATTATGTGAAAGGTTGAAGAATGTAGTTGTGGTCCATCAGCAGTAGAGTGTCTACACTCTCCCTCATCTCTTGTGGTATCTAACCGTGCAGACAGAATATATCATCTTTTCCACGTTTAGAGATATTCATGTCTGAGATTTCTGTCTCCACACCAATACAGCGATTTTGAACGAAATGGAGCTCACAGTATTGAAAAATAACAGCAATTTCCATTCCAACGGCCCCCTTTTAATCTGGGTATACTCTGTTATTATTGATACTACATCATGTTAAAGAGATATTCTTTTCTTTAAAACTTTGGCAACACCAAGTGTTAGTATCTGCAAAGACACCGTGTTTTGTGGTAGACAGCTATGCACCTCCCTGCAGGTCAAAGTGTTTAATGACACCGTGTGCTCACATTCTTCTGTTCTCTGTGTGTGTATGTTACAGTGAAACAACCCCTTGTGAGGAACCATGGAGTTTTATCCCAGATGGCATCCTGCCAGTGTTCTGGAGAGTTGTATACTGGACTTCCCAGTTTCTTACTTGGTAGGATCCTGCCCCACACACACACACACACACACACACACACACACACACACACACACACACACACACACACACACTGTATGTTCCGCCTTTTATTATACACACAATTTGATCAGGTATTGACTCGATCTTTGTGTGTTTCTTTGTATACAGGCTGTTGTTGCCCTTCATGCAGTCTTACGCTCGGGCGGGAGCTTTCTCCAGAGTTGGAAAGATGAAAACGGCTCTCATTGAAAATGCAATCTATTATGGCACCTACCTCCTGATCTTCATCTCTCTGCTGATATATGTGGCTGCTCACCCACAGTGGAAACTCTCATGGTAAGTCAAACATTAGATGACTAATGGGACTAGCTCTTATTAAGTCTGATGTGTTTTTAGGCTGGTCTGTGAATTGATTTATCTGCCTTTGTAAAACCTGTGCAGGAGAGAGCTTCAGACTATCGGCATTACAGCTGCTAATACCTGGGGCCTCTTCCTTCTGGTGCTGTTGCTAGGCTATGGCCTGGTGGAGATCCCGCGTTCTTATTGGCGCTCATCTTCCCAAGGTTACCTGCTGGCCAAGACCTACTTTAAGGCAGCAAAAATGGCTACTGAGAAGGCAGAGGCGGAGGAAAACCTAGCAGACGTTATGGAGGTGAGGTTTTATAAACACTGTTCTTTCTACACACCGCATGTATACAAATCAATAAATGTGTTCAAAATTTAAAAAATATTTCTTAATCATCAGGACGTGGCGGGCATCCATGAATCCGTCAGGTACAGCCACAGTCTCAGGAAGTGTGTGGACACCATTTTGACAAAGGTGAGAAATACATGAAGCGGTTTGTTCATTAGATTAAATTCATAAAATCAAATGTAAGTTTTTCTTTTTCATGTGTACATCCGCAGTTTAATGTTACAGGTTTTACAGTCAGGTTATGTGGGACAGTCCTCATTTGAGTGTCCTCTCATTTCAGTGTCCCGCTGACTACAGAGAAGACATGGAGAGACATGCAGAAAGCTCTGCTGGTGAAAAGAATGTCCTTCCCACTAAAAGATCCCTCATTAATCTTCACAAAAAAGTACTTATTACATTTAACATTGCACTCTGATTTTAAAGGAAACAGTGCAAACACATCACCCTGTTGATTGTCTGTTCGCGTGTCTTTCAGGTCATCACTGCGGTGCGGAGACACAATCAGACTCAGGTTCAGTGGTCTATCTTGTTAGATGAGGCCTTTCATCTAGAAGATGTCGCCAAAAGCCAGAGCAGCTCGGCCCGATACTTCATCCACAGCCTCCCCTCAACACACCACCAAGGCTGGATCCATAGGTTCATTTACTCTCCTACTGTGGGTGAGTTCACAGTACTCAGCTATCTGCTGGGGTGCTCCCGATTGAGTGTTTTCATTCTGTGAGACTTGATTTACTGCACTACATTTCATAGAGAAACTTTTTTTCTTTACCAGGTGTTTTAATAGCTTCTTTTGAAATAGAATTTCTACCAGTGGTCAAATTTCTCAAAATTCAAAAAAAAAAAAAAAAAACACTAAAGTTTTACTGTTTTTGCACATTTTGTTTTATCCAGTAGTTCAATATTGACTTTATAAGGGTCAAATGTATCATAAAATGTCCTTAATTCGGTTGAATTGTTGCATAACTGCCTTAAAAAAGCTGCTAAACTTCAAATAATTTCATTCAAAGTTTATCATTGATGATAAAGTACTGTATTAAAGACCACTGTATAATTAAACTCTTTGGGATACTTTATGATGTTTAAATCATCTGTATTAAAATAGAAAGACACCATAGAAAGTATTAAAGTATACAGTATTAAATACTTTTGTTTCTTAGCAGTATTAATAGTAATCCTATTTGTATGTGATGTGTGTAAATCATGCCTACAGTATGTGTCTTATGTTGACTTGTGTAACCGATTGTTCCTCCAGCATTTATACTCATGCGTGTGTGTGTGTGTCCTTCTCAGAGTGGTACTGGGAGTGTGTGTTCAGGCAGAGTTTCTACAGACTGCTGGCAGTTGTCCTCTGTCTCCTCTCGGCAGCAGTAGTCTGGTCCGAGTGCACCTTCTTCAGCACGCGTCCCGTCCTTTCCCTCTTCGCCATCTTTGTTCACATGGCAGAAAAACAACACAACTACATTTGTATTGAGGTACGCCCGTGTCCAGTGAGGCACGCAGAAATGCAAAGCAAACCTAAACTTCTTTAGGCAAGAACAGTGGACAGTAGCTAACCTGGCTCCTCTTTCTGTTTTGTTTCTCTCCACCAGATGGTGTGCTTTGTCAGTATCCTCTTCCTGTGTGTCTGTGTCTACTCCACAGTGTTCAGGATACGATTTTTCAACTACTATTACCTTGTGCCACATCACCAGACTGACGCTTACAGCTTGCAGTTCAGCGGCATGTATGTTATAACACAAAATCCACATCACCAGTGGAAGAGGCACAGTGTTATGAGTCAGACGTTTTGCAGTAAACTATACTTTTAGGGCAAAATCAAAAAAGAGGATGTACAGTTCAGTCTGTTTTTCTCACCTTACATTATGATATCGGGTTGCTTCTCTTTGTTTCTTCCTTCTCAGGTTGTTTTGTCGTCTCACCCCTCCTTTGTGTCTCAACTTTCTGGGCCTGATTCACATGGACTCCGCCATCTCACACCAGGACAGAATACAGACGTCCTACACCTCTGTGGGTCCCACACAAACATGCACACTCACTCACGTGTAATACAGCTGTACATACGCAGGTGTAATGCAGCAATCACAGATAAGAGATCTCTGTCTTTAAACTAAATGAAGGTGTGTAATGTGTCTCTTTCTTTCCCTCTGTCAGATCATGGGCTCTATGAGTGTGCTCTCTTTCATATCTGATGGGTTTTACATCTATTATCCCATGCTGGTTTTGCTGCTCTGCTTTGCAACTTTTTACAGGTAAGCCAATAATCAATAACTAATAACTAACCCTAACTATAATTTCATCAAATGAATATAAAGACTATGTTCAAGTGTAATTTTGATCACATGCTGGCTCGAACCAGACCAACAAAGTGTACCTTAATGCATTATGTACATCAAGTAGGATTACAAAGAGAAAGTAGGATTACACATATGTCAGTTTGCCTCTATGGCCATGTAATCCCCCTCTTCTGGAGGATAACAGATCAGTACTGCACAGGAGTACTGTGGAGACGAAACCTTTATACATAGATATCTAGAATGTATCTGCATTTGAATGCAGAATCTGTAGGCAAGGGACCCCATTTAGGGTTTTGGGTTCTGAGTAGGGTGGGGAAGTAGTTAAATTTTTTTATTTATGTAGAACATTAAGAACGTGCTTACAGTACTAAACTTACTGGAATATTGTGTATGTGTGTGTATAGTCTGGGGTCTCGCTGTTTGAACCTCCTGGGCTTTCATCAGTACATCACTGACAGCGACATGACCTCTGACCTGGTGGATGAAGGAAAGGAACTCATCAGAAGAGGTAATTTCACTACAAAGTCACTTTTTCTGATGTATCTTTACACATTACTGCAGACTCGATCACTTATTTGTTTCTCTTATTTCTAGTAAACTTAGTTGTTTACATTCTTTTATATTCATTTATTTCTTTATACCTGAATACAAATTAAGTTGTCTGTCTGAAAGTCATAATTATGTTTACTTTTGTAGAAAGAAGAAAAAGACAGAAAGCTGAGGATGGAGAAAATCGAAGATCGGTTAGAGTACTTTATTTTATCAAATCATCTCTTAATCTCTTAATGGTTCTAATGGTTTATGTTAAATGTGTCTGGGTATTTTTGTGCATTTCTTGTATTCTGTTTCAGGCCTGGAGGGAACGATATGGAGTCCAGGGGGCTAATGGGAGGACCAGAGCTGGCTACACGGAGTTAAACGATAACCAGAGCAGCCCTGTTACAGAGATCAAGAAAAGTGGTAGGAATCAAAGAGAACTAATAAAACCATGGAATAACAATTCTTTTCTGTGCTGCTCACAGCTACTGAAACATTTCAAACAGGGTCTGGTTGGATGCCTTGATTTTTAGTCTATTTTATGTTTGCTTGTACTAGTTTATAGACTCACTGCCACATGCAGGAAATTAAACATTTGCCAATTCAGCCACAAGGCACTCGAAGGCTCTCGAAGGTAAAATTTCCTAAATCCCTTTATACTCACAGAAATCAGTGAATATCATCACTTTATTTAGTTTATTTAGTCATGATTATGTAACGCTTGCTAACTTCTAAGAGTAAGGGATCAGCCCTTACTAGAGAGAACCAGAGCGATTAGTGACAAGTGAACATGCCAGGAGACAGGAGCCTGGTTTGCATTAGTGATTGTAGATCATGCATCTTTCTCTCACAGCAACTTATTCATAGTTTGCTCCAGTTTAAGGGACTGGTCATGGCTAGTTGTCATACATGCATAGTCAAAATCTATGTTGCGAAAAAAGTAATGTAGACAGGCTCATTATGTTGGGTTGTAAAATCTGTGTTCACCTCACAACCCTTCTCTTTTTATAGATGAGGATCACTTATATCCATCAAGACATCTGCATACTTTTGTACTTACAGTATACTGTGTGTACTCTTTCTTAGTTATCACCAGAAGAGATGGGGAGATGGAGGAGCAGCAGAGAAGCTTACTCCAAGACAATTCCAGTGATGAAGATTCAGCAAGCAGAAGGTATGTATATATATTTCTGCTAAATGACCATGTTGTTTAATTGCAGCTAAATAACAAGACAAGATCTTATGTCAAACAGGACTTTAATCACTCTTTGTGTCTCTTTGTTTTTGACACTATAGATCCAAAGGAGGACGTTACCTGTCTCTGTCACCTTCTCGGTCAGGCATATTTGATGATGTTTGATGGACAGAAGACATGGAAGGAAAGCAAAAATCTTCTTGATGGAAGTATAAATAGGATTTTACAACATCTCAGGAAATAAAGAAGAACATGATATGGGCATACAATCAGAAAATAGATAAAAGTGAAATTAAAAACTCTCAGTGAAGGGTTTTATACATCTTATTTCTGTGACTGGATAACTGACTGAGAGAGATAACTTATATATATATATATATATATAAAGGGATGTTTCTTATCCAAAGCCTTAACCTGCTTGTGCAAAATCAATTTTTCTGGAATGTATTTTTGATACTGTGGTGTTTTACAAGCTTTGATTGACTGATGAAAGAGATGATGCACCTGCAGCAGCTGAGAATAATCGTACACGATACATGTGGAAATTTATTGCTGTCAGAATATTTCACTATTACAGTCGATACGTTTCATTCTTTAAATTAAATAGCACACTGTCTGATACAGATACAAAAAAAACTGAAACATGTGCTCAAAGGGAAGATATCAAGAACCTAACTTATTTCTTGTTGGATATTTTGTGGTATGTGGTTAAGGGTATGTATGTTTTTTGTAATTGTGTGTTTGATAATGCATTAAAACGACCATTTTTTTCCCCCCATTTTTGCAATATTGATTTGACCATGAATTACTTCAGTGGGATGCACCAGCACATATGAAGTGCTATCTATTCATGTCTTCAGTTGTTGCATCAAATATGTGTGATATAAAAACTAAACATCTCTAAAGCTAGTGTGAATCAAGCGCAAGTAATACTAAAATATCTGGACACAAATTACTCTTATTATTCTTATTCCTTGTTCATTTTTTATCTTTTCTTCTTTTATCTTTTTATCTATCTCACTTTTTTTTCACAGCAGCTACTTTGACATGATCAATGCAGGTGTTTCCATTGATACTAATTAAGGTTCAGTTCCATTTAGCGCATTTCCAGTGAACTAACATAAACTACCCTGACTCTGTTTGATCTAAATGGACCAGAACCTCAATTAGCATTATTAGTAACACCTGTGTTTACTCAAGTATTTCATATCAAACAGCTGCTGTGAATAAATGCCTATTAATTTAGTTTTAATCTGATTGTCAGAGTCCTAACGTCATTAGGTGAACTGGGCCTGTGTTGAACAGTTGCCCGTGCTGCCTTCCCATGCGCTTCGTAAATTATACAATTCCTTGATCAGTGGTTGACAATTAAACAATTAAAGAAATAATAACGACTGAAAATCGAAATATAATACTGTTATTTTAATATAAAATCCAACAATAACAGAAGCACTCACATTAGCCATATATGATTCAATGCGTGTTTGAGTTATTTTAGCAGTAGCCCGAAAACACCAGTTTTTACTACAGCAAGCGGAGGCAGCACCCGACTGTCCCAACCCGGGCACGACCGAGCAGAGTCCTGCTGTCTGCATGTCAATAATGAATACGAGCTAAGCAGAGCGGTAATGAGCCCGTAACTGACGGAGGAGACACGGACAGATTGTGAAATTCATCACCAAGTATCCCGCTGGTCCAACATTTGTTTCCTGTTTTGTGACTTTCGAGTCTATCGGGTGAGTAGATGAAACGGCTGCTAGCGTTAGCTCAATGCTAACAGGGGACGAGCCGTTATAAGGATACGAGCTACGTTGCTAATGACGCTAGCGTTAGCTTAGCGATAGGAACGCTGCTTCATTTTCGCATTTGGTGTCATAATAAAACAGGCTAAACGACGCTTAACTAGTTCATTACCTTTCTTTCTATTTGTTAATCCATAAACTACACTGTAACGTGTTTTCTGTAGACTGTGATGTGTTAAGACTAGCTAATTTCTGCCCTGAATTCAGCTGATCGATCACAGTGACCTTTTTTTTTTTGTTTGTTTGTTGTTGTTTTTTTTTGACAAGCTTTGTCACCGTAGAAAGAAGATACTCTGTTTATGATCTGCTTGACACGTTGAAGGTGTAACCTGCTGCCTGTGCTGTGATTTGAAAGCAGAGGCCAAGATTTTCTCCTCTTATTCAGTGTTTGTTTTGTCATCTTGAGCCTCCCTTTGCTGCAACGTTACATACAGTTCGGTACATTTCTGTCAGCATCTAGGTTAAAACAAGCCTTCCCCCTCTGGCAAATCACAAGTTATATCTTTAGATATGATGTACAACCACTGGTTTATTATCCTACCATGGCACGTCTTTGCATTTTAAGATGGAGCTCTGCTTTTCTAAACAATGCTTTGCATCTGGATGTTGCCTGAATCATTTGCATGGTGGAGAAAGGAACCCAAGCATGGAAAAAAAAAGTCAGGATATGTAATAGCTGTTGAGTTTCTCTGGGAGAACTTGTGCTTTCCGAGCATCGTGCACATTTTAACTGAGTCAGCGTTGTCAGGAATAAACTTGTTTATCTTCTTTCTGCCTCATGGTGGTGCACATAAAGTTATAGTATCACTAAATGAATTGCTTAACATACAGTGATATCTGCAGTTTATGGTCAGATTACAGGTCTTGTACTGAGTCACAGTCACACAAGTTACTTGCAAGCCTGAGTTTGAGCCAAAAAAAAAAAACCCAAGCAAAACAAAACAGACTTCTTTAATGACCTCAGCCATGCTGTTGGCCTCATGACAGCTGACCAGTTTCAAATAATGAAGGCTCACAGGCAGAAGATACTATAGAATGAACTGAAAGTGTGTCAACCCTGGATGTTTTTGTGTGTGTGTGTGTCCAGTTTGTAGACAGCTATGGGTGGGCTGGGAAACGGACGTCGTGGAGGAAGATCACCCCCTCTAATGATTGGCGCTCTGATCGCCTGTATCCTGGTTCTGGGCTTTAACTACTGGGTGTCCAGCTCCCGCAACCTTGAACTACAGGTAGGTTAATCTGTGTGTGTGTGTGTGTAAGTGTATTGTGGTCAGTGCAAACCAGCCTCTCAGCTTAGAGCATTTGTCTAAACGTCTAAAAAGTGTTGCTATATAATGATGAAAACTTTGTTATTAATGACAAACAGATTGCATCACCGCTGCCTGTTATGGGAAGATGTCTGTATGATTGTGTAATTTCCTTTTTCACTTGTCAAAACACACCCTTTAGTGAAAGCCACTTTAAGCAGCTAATACAGAGCAAGAATACAATTAAGATAAATAATTTTGCTGTTTTATTTTTGATTTGTTAAGTGTCATTAAGCAGGAACACAGCTTTCTGTGTTTGTCACTGTAATCTGAGTTTGTATCAGTCTGTCAGTACTGCACAGTCAGATTGTTGTTCTTGTTGTTGTTATCATTACTGTACGCAAATCAGCTGTGAAGAAAGCACTACTAAGTGACCTGGACTAACCTGAACCCTCTTTGTGTGTGTGATACAGACTAAGCTCTACGAATTAGAAGGCCAGGTGCGACGGGGAGCAGCGGAGCGAGGAGTTGCAGAGATGAAGAAGAATGAGTTCCAGGAAGAAATCCAGAGACAGAAGGAGCAGATAAGCCACATAGAAAGTCTCTACAAGAGACAGCTGGAAGGAGCCCAGAACACCTGCAGCCAAGAGAAGGTACACATGAACACTGCTGGGACTTTAAACTGTAAATGTAACAAAGACAAACTGCTGTCTGTGAACTATAGGCACATAGGACCTTTGGGGCAGTGAAACACGTCTTTGTCTTCCCTTCACGCTTAACAAATGGAAAAACAGTGAATATTGAGAATCACTGTGTTTTTGTTTTTAGGGCATGCTGCAGCAGAACATTTCCTCCAGTACCAAAACCATACAGGAACTCAAAGGTGACGAAATGTTACAAACAGTTTTAACGCCTATGTGTTAAAAATTGAGAAGTTGAATTCAAAGTTTTGTGTATTTCTGTGCTCTAGGTCAGCTGAATCAGCTAAATGATGATCTGGGGAAGCTACAGAAGGAGCTGCAGAGCTGCCAAGGCAACATCAAAACTCTGAACAACAAACTCATGTATGACATGTAAGGAAAACACAGTAGTAAGCTATGGATATGCACATGAACTGCCACTGACATTATGAATTGCCTCAGTCCGGAGATTATATTCCTGTACTGGTTACTGGTTACCGTGTATGTGTGCGTCTGTGTGTTTGTACACGTGTAGGACCCATTGCCACTCCCAGGTCCTGTCCCAGAAGGAACTGTGTGATGAGAGAGTGGCTGCTGCTAAACTTGAAGCTCAGAAGAAATGGGAGAAGCTCATCCCTCCTCCAGCTGTCTCCTCACAGGTAAGACAACATTCCTGTTAGACACTAAACCACACAAAGGCGTGTTAACCATTACTCCAGTCTTTCCACATGATCAGGATCGGGGATCAGGGCAGACGGCCAGGCCCGATGAAGCGATTTAGTGTTGGCTTTATAAAGGCTGATCCATTGCTCATTGTAACACAGTGCACTCTGGGGACACCAGTTATTATATATGCTCCATTGTTCTTTATTAAAGCCCTGGAACAGTTTCTCAACGCATACAGTTGCTTGTCATGCAGCAAAACACTTCATCAGGCTTGGTGATGTTCTCATCTGTCCCTTATGACACTCAGCCCACAATTATTACATTATTATGAATCTATTCAAGATCGTTTTCTTTTGTCTGAACCTGTAGACAAATCAGGAGGAAAGAACTGGCCTACATGTCCTGTAGGACAAAGCTTTCTAATTTCCTTTCACTGAGTGGCATTGACTCGCTCCACCCAGCTTTTGATGGTGTGAAATGATGTGACATATTACTCCTCAGCAGGACAATACAGTGGACGGAGCAGTAAAAGAGGATGTAGCAGTCGTGACTGTGGCTGATGCAGTTAAGACAGCTACTGTTGCAAGTCACACACCAAGTGTCTCTCAGCCCAAAGAAAATGAACCACCTGAACTACAGACCAATGAGATCATCATGGATAAAGGTAAAAGTCATAAATGTCCTGGTGGCGCAGTCTACTCAACTGAACCTGTGTGTATGGAAATGAAATATGTATTTATATCTCTATATCTTTATGCACACAATAACAGACACTCACTTTTTGTCTTATTTATCAGCTCCCGTTGCTGAAGCGGACCCGCTCCCAGCAAAGGATCTCTCCAAAGTAGACTCCCAATCTGTTCCCTCAGCTGCTAGCGTGAAGCAGGACGTTTTGCCACCACCAGGGGGCGATGCCGCAGGAGAGCAGGGTGAGGCGGAGACCAGCAAGCTTTTAACGGATAATCTGACTGAGGATAAAAATGTGGGGTTGATGGATGCTCGTGATGATGCTGCTCAGACTGAAGGTAAAAAAAACATCTTATATTTCAGAGAATCAAACACATTGAACACATGAGCATGTGTTTTCAGACCTGTTTTTCCCAGGGTGTCCGCGGTGCTAAGATTTGGCTTTTCAGCTAGCATGGACTCGTCACAGAGCTGTGACGTCATTTTGAGTCTCGGTTTGTAAAGTTTTGTCAACATGTGAGAACCCGTCTGACACAGAGAGTCTCCTGTTGTTGCTTCATGTGTCACGACTCTACTTGGACTTTGTCCAGACATTGTTGTGTAAAAGCGACATTCAGAGTCGCTCCCTCTCCTCCGGCACCGTGAGTTACCATGGTTATAGGAACGCCCTGAAACTTTGTAATGGTTCTCAAGAGGTTTGTGGTTAGTATGACGGTGCAAAATCACTGAATACTGAAAAGTTCTGTACATGGTTGATTGCTGGAGTAAAACTTAAAACAAGCTTTGCACAAAAAAAATTGATTTCATCGATTGATATAGATATCAGGATCTATCTGCAGTGTACAATTGACTGACAACTTCATGGGAGAGCAGCCATTAAAATCACATTTCTGTGCTGCTAGTATGTCCAGTATACAGCTCCAACCAAGCCCCAACAAACTTCCACTGCAGCCATCGCATCTTCTCTGAAAGTCGCTTTGGATAAAAGCGTCAGCTAAGTGAATAACTAAGGGATTGACAGTAACAATGCGTGTGCCCTCCCATTTATCAATCCTGTTTTTGCTATATGACTAGAAGCGAGATGCGTTGAGGTTATAAAAAATATTTAGAAGGTATTAAATGGTATTAAATTTAACCTTAGGATTCCTGCATAAAACCTGCTTCCATTTCCTACATGTCGAATGTGACACAGAACAGCAGCATGAAGCTTGATTCACTGGGTGTGAACAATATCCTGCACAGCACAAAATGTAGGTAAGTGAGGCCCAAAACATCATAGGTACTAGCACCACATCCCTGTGACCTACAGTGAATACCCTGGCCACCACTGGTTTGAAGTTTTCCCTATCAAATGCAGGGATTTATTCCTATCTAGGCATTCTTAGTTAAAAGGTTGTGTAATTTGTGTCTCCAGAGGCAGACCCTGGGATGGAAGGCATGCTGATTAGCCGGGTGAAGCCAGATGAGACTACTACTGATCAGAAACCCGAGGATCCGGAGGAATATGATGCAGACGAGCGTGTAGTGGATGATGTCAAACAACAGCAGAGTAAACGGCGTGAAAATATGGGTAAGTGTGTGTCACCACTTTTTTTATTCAAGTGCAGTTGACCATCTGAAGGTGGTACACAGAAACATCTAGGAAAAGGGCAGGCGGTATCAAAAAATAGGTATAAAGGATAGGTGTTAATAAACGTGCTGTGTTTTAAAGGATTTGTGTGTTTATAACCACATTGTATTTCTGTGTAGACCTGGAGGAGGAGCTGGCTGACTATAATGGAGATGATGAAAATGAAGGCGAGTTTGAAGCAGACAAACAAGCTGAGCTTGCTCGAGTCTAAGGTATAAATTGACATTCATGTTACTATAATAACTTCATGACTGAACATATCCCACATTCGATATCGTTCATTGTTTATTTCATGGCAGCAGATGGAAAACATTCAGCGTCAACCATCATCAGGTATCTTCATTTCAATTAAATATTAGTTTCAATACAGCTGTGTGCAAACAGCTTTTTAGTACGCTGTCATGAAACAAACTATTGAAAAGCATTTGGCACACGTCCATTCTTCAGCCTGCAACAACTTCCCCTAACATTCGTAATGTTTTCCTATTTGACTCAGCGTTTCCCTTCAAGATTGTAATTGCATTTTCCGAATAACATGTCATGCAGCTTTTCAGTTCTTTTACTAGCTCTAGCGTGGCCCTGCTGTAGGCACAATGTAGCCATAATAACAGAAATTATAAACATTTAAATTAAAAACATTTGCTTGTATTATTAACATAGTATTGATTTTTTTTTTTTTTTTTTTTTTTTTCTTGCAGGGCTGGAGTTGGCGAAGCGATCCGCACACCACATTAAGAAGATGGACCCGTTACACCTCAGCACAGCAGGTTAATGGAGCCCCCCAAACACACAAAACAAAACAAAACAAAACAAAACATAATGGACATTTCTATGACAGACTGGTAACATTAGGTTGGGCGGTTAATTTCAAAAGCATTTGCTTTGTGGATTGTCTATTTGTCATCTTAAATGCATTCTGTACATTTGATATTATCACACATAGTCAGATGTTTTATCAGCTGGGAACATTTTCTGTATTAGAGTAAGAATCTTTACAACTTCATAACCAATGCACAATATTCTGAACAAGCCTCAAATATGCAAATATCAGCTAAGTGAGGACACGGTTTTTGATTCACATGCATTTCACCGTGTACATGAGGCCCTGAGGAGCTCTCACTTTCACTTTCATATGTTTAGATGTCATGAAAGTATTCAGTACTTGTATGTACTTTCACATCACCTGCTTAGTTCTGCGTACTCTTCATCTCGACATGCCAACGCTTGACACGAGTTGGCTTGAAAAACATCTCAACATGCCTGGAAATCGGT
The DNA here is from genome assembly GCA_028641955.1 of Protonibea diacanthus. Classification (NCBI taxonomy): domain Eukaryota; kingdom Metazoa; phylum Chordata; class Actinopteri; family Sciaenidae; genus Protonibea; species Protonibea diacanthus. The sequence continues at coordinate 16,939,256 of CM053985.1, read as the reverse complement.
GGATTTTGATTATGTGATTAAATGCGTTGTTTAATTTCACCCTGTAATGACTTGAATGCAGTAGAAGTGACGATAATGTGCAGACCCCTAAAGGGTTATGAAGTGACAGAAGTCATCCATCGGAGGGGTCTGCAGCAGAGGCTTCTTCTCTCTCGCACGTTTAACAGCATTTTAAATGCCTTAAGTTGTTCCTGTACAGAGTCTTTCATAGAAAGAGTGCTGACGTTGGGTCAACAGCCATTTTGCTCTACAGAATGCCTGTCAGTGAATGCAAATGAGGCTTTCCATAACTGCAGTCAATGATTCTCGTCAGACTGCTGAGTCTAGTTGTGTCATTTTGATGCTAAAGTCAAAACAGCCTCATGTAGCCAAAAGAGCTATAAAAAGTAACTTTGGCTTCGTGGACGCGCCACATGATAAACAGGCAAATTTAACTTTGTCAGGTTTTATTGTAATTGATATACATTTTTGATCAATGAGCAATCTTTTTTTTTTTTTTTTTTTTTTTTTACAAAGTGTGCTGGGCTAAACATTTTGGATCAATAAGAAAAAAACATTATAATTATAATGAAAGATATAGTTTAGAACAGGGGTCTTCAACCAGGAGTCCACGACCCCTAGGGGGTCCGCAGAGATACTGCATGGGGTCCGCCAATTTTTGTCATAATAATGGTGACCGCGAGTGTGCAGACAATTAAGAAACTACAAACAGCGGAGGCAGCTCTTGGAATTTAATATCCAATAATAATTATGCATGAACTTTTTTATCATCATAAAAACATATAGGCTAATAACCTAGTGCATAAATAGGTTAATAAGGTGAAGTAAAAGTTGAATAGAGTAAATATAAAAGTTATTACTGGCCAGGCTTAAAATGTGAAACATTTTGAAAAATGAATTACATGTGGGGGTCCCTGTACTGTTTGTCTCTCGTCCAAGCGGTCCTTGGGCTGAAAAAGGTTGAAGACTCCTGGTTGAGAACACGTGGATTATATTTGCAGATCAATAACCTTTTTTCGTTTCGACGCATGCCTTATCGATTCTGTGTACACCAGAGTCCCCTTGTGGCCAGTAGTTGCTTCATAGGATGTAGAGCTTTGGTACATGCTTACTGGACCTGCTCAGAGTTTTTGTGAAATCACTTTGTGGATACCGCCTCTGGTCTGATGGATTGTATATTTTGTGGAGATATTTGCAAATTTCTGTAACATTATGAAGGACATTTCATTGTAGTAGGGACGGTGTGTTCTGCTTTAGGGCTCCTGCAAGTCCAGTAGATGTGAAAAATTCAGTAGCTGTGCTAAAATGTGTCAAGTCAAACTGCACTAGACTGGAAAATGTGTGGGTGAGTGCAAACATGAATATTAGACATCAGAAATAACAGAAAGCTTTGAAGAAGATGCAGAATACAAACAGAATATATGTAAATCATCATATGCCATACTTTGGAGAGAACTATTCAAAACATTTTTTTTACAACTTTATCTTTTCACTCTTATATGTTTCCTTGAGCTGTTGTTTGACGTCTTCATGTGTCATTGGATTGAATGAATTTGTGTTTAAGACGTTGAGAACAATATTTCAGTGTAATGTCTTTCATCAGGTGATCACTTTTTAATTTGTGTCCTTCAAAGAAAAACAGGGACACAAATTAAACATTTTCAAGTGAGAGTTAATAATATCCACTCAAATATAAGGCCATTTCTCATCCCATAAGTATCTGTTGTTAACTTATTTTTTATATCTGTAATTATTCTGCTTTTTTTTTCTTCTTTATTAAATCTGGGCCTGCTCATCATGTTTTACAGTAACTGTACAATTTTTTAAAATGCTAAGAACGATTAATTGTCAATCCTGCAGGGGAAATATTGTTTCTGAGATTTTTATTGTCATTTTATTTTCAAACTTGTTGTTATTTGTTGTCAGTTTTGTCATTGGAGAGTGCAAAGCTCGACAACTAGTGCTTGCTGTGTGGGAAATCTTTATCTGCCTGTTTGTGTAAAAAGCGAATTTTTCTGAACTAGAAGTCTGTTTATCATCTGGAGAGAAAATGATTTTTATAATTTGAATTAATTGTTTGTTGATTTCATGCGCTTTAAATTGTATTTTATTTTGAACTGCTGAATTTGTCAAAGGTTTAAATAATCATAGGTTTTATTGATGATAGATAATAAAATTGTTTTTTATTACCACTATCAAGACTTGGTTTGACGTGAGATTTATTGTTTGGTGGTTGGTGTAACTAGTATTTGGCTGCAATAGACCCTGAACACTATTTATGAGAGTAATGGTAACATAAACAATGTTCACAAGGCTTTTTAAGAGAACATATGTTACACAGCTAACTTAACTAGACTGAAGTGTGAGAATGCGAGAAGTCTTTTGAACAGCTATCTCCATCGTGCAGACCTTTTAACCTGATTCATATCAGAATCTTCAAAATACTTTTGAATATATGAAATCCACATGGTTTTTGATCACAGATGATTACATATAGTTTATTTAGTTGCAATTTCAAGTTGATGGTCAGCAAATATTTTAAAGTGTTATCATTTCTTGGACTTTAAAACACAGATCACCAAAGGAAGTGAAAATTGGAATATTTTATCTGAGCCACAGGGTTACAAGATATTTGATCATATTTATCAGAAATCAACATGAAGAATCCTATAAATGTTGCTAAAATATTTAATGGATAAATGTAGATGCTTGCTTGCTTGGTTGATTCAAGTCAAGCAATCAAATTTGTACAAGTAGAGGGTGGGGGTGGTGGGTTATGAGAGGATCCAGGCAGGAGCCTGGCCAGTGTTTGCTGGCAGCCAGGCAGAGGTCACAGAGTTTGGTGGGGGATTTACTTCAGATCAGACATCTCCTGGAAGGGCAACAAAGGCAAAGTTAGAGAGTGAAGGAAGGAAATTGTGCAAGTGAAATAAAACAAGTTAAAATACTGGTGCCTGTGTGGCAAATATCACGATAGAAGAGGTTCAGAAGAGCATCTGTACTGATGTCCTACCTTTGTACATGCCAGCACACATGTCCTGGCACGCTTGACTGATGGTACTTTTGCTGAGAGGGCGACCTGCAGATGAAACCCAAACATGATATTAATACAACAAGCAATTTTTGTGCAGATTTTAGCCAGTGGAGTGGTTACACTGTGAGGGTGCTGCACTTTTTCTTCTAATTGGTCTTTTTGCTCCATGCCTCTTTTAGCTGCTCCTCCAGAATCTGCGTCATCCGCCATGCATAGAGGAGCTCTGACAAGCACCTACAGTCAAAAACAACATATTAATTCACAGAAAGTGCAACTGCAGAGAGATATGATTGTATGTGTGTGTCTGACACTGGGAGTTGAAATAATTGTTAGAACAGCAAACAACCAAGCATGTGTGTGTTCTCACCAGTAGATGTAGTAGTACTCATGCATGCCAAAATAGCCCAGGTGCCACCAGCAGGTACTGATGGTACCAGTACCTGCTGAGTGGCAGGTGGAGATCCAGGTGCAGGAGCTCAGCCAAGTGTTTCATGGCAGCCAGGTAGAGGTCAGCAGAGTTTGTGGGGATTGTATTTCTTCAGATCAGACATTCCGGAAGGGCAAATAAAGGCAAAGTCAGAGAGGAAGGAAGGAAATTGTAAAGTGAAATAAAACAAGTTAAAAATAATTACGCCTGTGTGGTAAATAGAGAGAAGATTTGGTTCAGAAGAGCATCTGTACCGGATGTCCTACTCTTGTACATGCCAGCACACATGTCCTGGCACGCTTGACTGATGGTAATTTCTTTGCTGAGAGGGCGACGGATGAAAACTCAAACATGATATTAATACAATAAAGCATTTTTGTGCAGATTTTAGTCAGTATGGAGTGGTTATACCGTGAGGTGCTGCACCTTTTCTTTTCTTCTTGGTCTTTTGCTGCTGGCCCTTTAGCTGCTCCTCCAGAATCTGGCGACATCCGCTATGCATAGAGGAGCCTGACAAGTACCTACAGTCAAAAACAAACATGTTAATTCACAGAAAAGTGCAACTGCAGAGAGATATGATTGTGTGTGTGTGTGTGTCTGACACTGGGAGTTTGAAAGCCCACCAGTTAGAATGAGCAAATACCAAATCTTCACATGTGTGTGCTCTCACCAGTAGATGCAGTAGTACCTGGCATGCCGTACAGGCCCAGCTCAGGGCCACTCAGCAGGTACTGATGGTACCAGTACCTGCTGAGTGGCAGGTGGTAGAGGATCCAGGTGCTGCGTCCAGCTTTCTGCCTGCAGAGCCAAAGGAGAAGTCAGTGGTTGGTTCATAAATTATAAAATTGGCAATTGCCCACAGAGTGATTGAAAAAACCACAACAAGGTGATAAGGTGCACAAGGGTTCTTAGATATTTACCTGTGCAGAACATGTGGCTTAGTTGGTAAAGAAGGAACCACTTCTCAAGGGATTCAGAGAAGAATTTTTCTGACGCTGCGAACTTTTCTTCTCGCACAGCAGGCTGAGTGGCAGCTGCAGCTCCACTTGTAGAGATGTTGGCTGCAGCTCCATCAGTCGGCTCAACTGCAGCTAAAATATTGTGTTCGGCTGGCACTGGCTCACTGTTCAGATTTGAGGTGAGGTAGGAGCACCAGACTCTTCAGAAGAAATGCACACGCTCAGTGACTTCACTGGCGCCAGCTACTGATCTCGCCATCTGATGTAGGTGAGCAGGTGGAGAACTGTAGACTGGCACAATTACTGTCATCAGCTGAGTCTCCTGAAACATTTGCACGGTCAGCACAGGGGTGTGACCACCAGTGCTGTCGTCACAACAGTCTGCATCGGGCCATCACCAACCTGTCTTCAGCGATGCAGTTGTCCGCGTTCGAAGATCTGTCCTCGGGTGTTGATCGTCACCCTGTATTTCACCGTCTCCATGCCAGACGGGTGAAGACACAGGACCGTGGAATCCTCAATATCGCCGCCATCTTCTGCCAGGCTCAGTGAATACCAGCTGGTGTCACTGTCACTGAGTGCATTGTCCGATTCAACCAGGTGTTTTAAATGGGAATCATACATGATCTGGAGTGCCTCCTCAGCATGGGAGCTGGTGGCCATCACCTCCACCAGATGAACCATTGAAATGAAAGGGTTCATGATGGCTTCGGGAGTGCCTCTTGTCTGAGGATCCAGATCCAAACACTCCACTTCAGGAGGCTCAGAAATGCCTATCCTGTCCTTGCAGTCTAACGTCCTTTCGCTCTTTCTGCAGCTTTGGTACAGCATCATCCAGGTTCTCGGCGTAGTCGAATATCCTACGCCGAACTTCGGCTTTGACACCTGTTGTTTCTAAGTACTCATCCGAGGACTTCAGTCTCCATCCTGACTGCCGCCGCCTGCTCTGATGAAACATTGACGCAGGTATTCTCCGGCATCCAGCAGATGGTCTTGAGGCTGACCCAGCAAGTGCACGATTGTTCTCATCCAGTCATATGGACAGTGGTACGGTAGGAGGTTGGCACCGTAAATACATAAATGCCATAACGCATCCTAATTTACACATGTCCATGGCTTCAGAGAGGGAGCCCTAACCCACCTCTGGAGCCTGGTATGAAAAGGTTGTATGATCCTTCAGCCTGTATTTCTCACCCACTCGCTGGGCCAGTCCAAGTCAATAAGTTTCCAGTTTGAAAGGATGATCCTTGTATTCTTAAACAGGATGTTATCCGCTTTAAATCCAGATGGGACGATGTCGATGCTCTTCAGGGCATCTAAGGCTATCAGGAGCTGGTGTGTTATAGGACGGATTTCATTCAGGTGCATTGTCCTCTGCTGCTCTCTCATCACGTCCAACAGGCTCTTGTCCAGCATCTCAAAGGTCATGCAGGAGAGGTTGTCGAACCTGAATCCTCAAGAATGTCACGATGTTACTTTTGTCCGGATCCAGGGTCCTGACCTCTAACATTTCCAGTTCGCTCCAACTAAGTAGCCTTCATCGCCTTTGACTTTAACAGCCACTTCGCTCTCCTGTCATTAATTGAGACATTTGGCAACAGCTAAAACATCCTCACCAGTGAAGTCTATGACTGTAGCGTGTGTTACTGCTGACCAGTATGTCACGCTCCCTGACATCGTATGGTGTAGCAAATGTGGTTGAAGACATTTTGCAGTCAAATGTTTCCAAAATACAATAATCCAAAGAATATTCCAACTAATTCTGAACTCTTTCAAAGTAAACAGAGGTGACTGACCTGGCTCAGCTTATATACTCAGATGGAACGTGACGTCATTCACTTCAAAGCTGTTCACAATAATAAAGCAAAGTTCTAATCAGTTGTCAAACATGCGTCCCGCGGGCCGGTTTTGGCCCGCCAGTGGGTCCGATCCGGTCCACGACGATTTTGCAGAGACTTCTGCCTGCTAATACAGATGTGTACCTCCTTAACACAGGTGTGTACCCCGTTTGTGCAGCACGTCAGAGATCAAATAATGACTCAGAGAAAATATTTTTAAAGACTAAAGGCGGACTAATATGGACTGAAGATGAATATTCCGTTAGATAAAAGCATGTTCATTTTGATTAAATCGATCTTTGTTGACACATTTTGACTTTACATCGCCGTGGAGTTACTGGAAATAAGCTTGACTATCCTCTCCATCAGCTGTGCCGGCGAGTCGCATATTGCTTCAATAGAGACTAAATAATCAATCGATAATGAAAATCACAGTACTACAGGCCAAAATACCCCCTGAAGAGAAATTTGAGCCATATCACACTTAAAGTAAACACATGAGAGTTGATTTAAAGCTTGATCACCTGCAGATTCACCTGCAGAATTAGAATAAACATGAAAGTTTGATGTACCAAGTGACAAAGAGCTTCAATAGTGTCAAAATACTGAAACTGACGTAAACCCCAAATCACATAAATCAACTAGTCTCAAGCAAGCAACATAAAGAGTTTAACTTCCGGTTAAAACATCAAAACTGATTTAAAAAAAAAAATTAGAAAAAACCAGGGTCGGCAACCTATGGCTCGCGAGCCAGATGTGGCTCTTTGCGACTGCATCTGCCGTAGACGGGAGAGACAGTAAGCCGGCATGGGGTACCATTAAAAAGGCTGCATCGGGTATTAAAGCAAATAATACAAAATTAAATCATCCAAATAAGAAATATAGAATATGGTGACAGTGATAAACCTGATAACTACAATCTGTGTTTGTAAACTGGGCATGGAGGCCTGCTTTGTAAGCAAAGTTTGATTGACTTTTATTATCTAACTTTGTGTCACGCACACACGTGAAATGATTACACCTTCCTACTACATTTCTCTTCAGGGTGACACAGGTTCAGCTGTGGAATACAACAATCTCTCTTACTGTCAGCAACTCAGCTGATATGTGTGTAGACCAGATTGCAATGCTGCATACATGTTGCTACAGGAGGGCCTGATAAAATCATGCGGGGAAAACTGATGAATAAATCCGTACAGGTTAATACAGAAATCACAGGTGTACTTTTAAATATCTCATATCTTTTCATTCCATAACCATAATCACCGCCTTATTCACTGAATTTCATGTTGAAGTCGCTTAAAATAAAACTGGAAATAGTGACTTTACATTGATAGCTGAAGGAACATTTTACTGAGACCAACAACGTTTAATAAAAAAGCTTAGACCACTGTTATTTGTGACCTCTTTAAAACTATGATTCTAGGTTGTATTTAAATATTTGCTTCCATAAATGAAAAGATCTCTCAGAGTTCATGTATTGATCTTCTGTTGTCTCTTCACACTGTATTTGAATGTCAAATTCAAATGTCCAAAAGAGTTTTACTACTTTCAAATTCTGTCATACTTCACTCTTTACAGAGGACAATGCTCCAGCCATACAGTACATACAGAACACACATACTTCCTGTACTCCACCACTACCATGATACCTTCAATTTTTGCCTCCACAAAATCCTAAATTTCAGCCTAAACTATAAAACATTAGTTTCTCATTTTGGTACTTATGCATTACATTTTTATATTCTGGCTTCTTTACACTGTCTGCTGGTTATCTACTGAGTTGATTTTAAAGATTTTGCCTGTTACGCTTTCATGTTCTATGTGACATTCACATTTTTATTGATTTATTCCTTAACTCATTATGATTTGTTTATTGCATCCTGCTTATTGTGAATCACTTGAAACTACATTTTGCAGCATTATTATATAAAAGTAGTAGCACAACACAAACAAATCTCATTGTCTGTGTGAATATTATATCTTCTTATTTCAAATTAAAACATACAAATCTATAGAATGTTTTTGATTTGTTTGCCCTGAAAAGATTTTAAGTTCAAAATGTGAAAATCTTTTCCAGAAAGTAGTTAAATGACATAATATTGGTACTACAAAAAGACGTGCTATTCTTCAGCTGTTGCTTGATGTCTGGTAACTTGGAAATCTGGAACAGGAATTATAAAGTGTTGTGGTTTTTACAAAATGTTTGACCAATGTGAGTGTGTCACTGGATTGGATGAATTTGTGTTTAAGATGTTGAGAAATTAACATTATTTGTAAATGTCTTTCATCAGGTGATCACTTTTAATTTGTGTCCTCAAAGAAAAACAGGGACACAAATGAAACATTTTCAAGTGAGAGTTAATAATATCCACTCAAATATAAGGCCATTTCTCATCCTGAGCAGTATCTGTTTTGTTAACTTATTTTTTATATCTGTAATTATTATGCTTTTTTTTTTTTTTTTAATCTGGGCCTGCTCATCATGTTTTACAGTAACCGTACAATTTAAATGCTGAAGACTGATTAATTGTCAATCCTGCAGGGGAAATATTGTTTCTGAGATTTTTATTGTCATTTTATTTTCAAACTTGTTGTTATTTGTTGTCAGTTTTGTTTATGCCTGAGAGCAAAGCCTGACAACCAGTGCTTATTGTGTGGGAAATCTTTAGTCTGCCTGTTTGTGTAAAAAGTTGAATTTTCGAACTAGAAGTTCGTTTATCTGGAGAGAAAATGATTTTTATAATTTGGAATTAAATTGTTTGTTGATTTCATGCAAGTTTAAATTTGTATTTTATTTTGAACTGCTGAAACTAATTTGTCAAAGGTTTAAAATAATCATAGGTTTTATTGATGATAGATAATAAAATTGTTTTTATTACCACTTATCAAGACTTGGTTTGACGGGAGATTTATTGTTTGTGGTTGGTGTAACTAGTATTTGGCCGCAATAGACCGAACACTATTTATGAGAGAGTAATGGTAACATAAAACAATGTTCAAGGCTTTAAGAGAACATATGTTACACAGCTTAATCTAACTAGACTGAAGTGTGAGAATGTGTGAGCAGCCTTTGAACAGCTATCTCCACGTGACCTTTGAACTTGATTCATATCAGAACTGCAATACTTTTGAATATATGAAATCACAAGGAGCTTTGATCACAGATGGATTACATATAGTTTATTTAGTTGCAATTTCAAGTTGATGGTCAGTGCTGCCAAATATTTTAAAGTGTTATCATTTCTGGACTTTTAAAACACAGGATCACCAAAGGAAGTGAAAAATTGGAATATTTTATCTGAGCCACAGGGTTAAGCAATATTATTTGATCATATTTACCAGAAATCAACATGAAGAACTTTATAAAATGTTGCTAAAATATTTAATGGATAAATGCAGATGCTGCTTGCTTGCTGATTCAAGTCATAAATCAAATTTGTACAAGTAGAGTGGTGGGGTGGTGGGTTATGATAGAGGATCCAGGTGCAGGAGCCCGCCAAAGTGTTTGCTGGCAGCCAGGTAGAGGTCACAGAGTGTTTGGTGGGGATTGTATTTCAGATCAGACATCTCCTGAAGGGCAACAAAGGCAAAGTTAGAGAGGAAGGAAGGAAATTGTGCATGAAATAAAACAAGTTAAAATACTGGTGCCCTGTGTGGCAAATAGGGTAGGTGAGGTTCAGGAAGAGCATCTGTACCGATGTCCTACCTGTACATGCCAGCACACATGTCCTGGTACGCGACTGATGGTAATTTCTTTGCTGAGAGGGCGACTCCAGATGAAACCTAAAACATGATATTACCAAGCAACAAGAATTCTTGCAGATTTTAGTCAGTATGGAGTGGTTACACTGTGAAAGTAATTTTTCTTCTAATTGGTCTTTATTCTGTCTTTTAGCTGCTCCTCCAGAATCTGCGCCATCCGCCATGCATAGAGGAGCCTGACAAGTACCTACAGTCAAAAACAAACATATTTAATTCACAGAAAAGTGCAACTGCAGAGATATGATTGTATGTGTGTGTATCTGACACGGGAGTTTGAGTCACTGAGTTGTGAACGAAAACAACCAAGCATGTGTGTGCCTCACCCAGTAGATATAGTAGTACCATGCATGCTGTACAGCCCAGCTCAGCGCCACTCAGCAGGTACTCGGATGGTACCAGTACCCAAGGAGTGGCAGGTGGTAGAGGATCCAGGCAGGAGCCCGCCAAGTGTTTGCTGGCAGCCAGGTAGAGGTCAGCAGAGTTTGTGGGGATTGTATTTCTTCAGATCAGACATCTCCTGGAAGGGCACGAAAAGGCAAAGTCAGAGAGGAAGGAAGGAAATTGTGCAAGGGAATAAAACAAGTTAAAATACTGGCGCCTGTGTGACAAATAGGGAGAGAAGACGGGTTCAGAAGAGCATCTGCACCGGATGTCCTACCTGTACATACAGCACACATGTCCTGGCACGCTTTAATCGATGGTAATTTCTTTGCTGAGAGGGCTAATCTGCAGATGAAACTCAAACATGATATTAATACAACAAGCATTTTTGTGCAGATTTAGTCAGTATGGAGTGGTTACACTGTGAGGGTGCGCACTTTTTCTTGTTCTGGTCTTTTGCTGCCAGCGTCTCTTTTTAGCTGCTCCTCCAGAATCTGCATATCCGCTGCACAGAGGAGTCATAAGTACTCAGTCAAATAAACATGTTAATTCACAGAGTGCAAGTGCAACTGCAGAGATGGCATTGTGTGTGTGTCTGACACTGGGGAGTTTGAACACCAGTTAGAATGAGCAACAATCACACGTGTGCCTCACCAGTAGATGTAGTAGTACCTATGCATGCTGTACAGCTTCACTCAGCAGGTACTGGATGGTACCAGTACCTGCTGGAGTGGCAGGTGGTAGAGGATCCAAAGGCGCCCAGCTTTTCTGCCTGCAGAGCTTAAAGGAGAAGCCAGTGGTTGGTCTGCAAATTATAAATTTGCACTGCCTTACAGTGATTGGAAAGAAACCACAACAAGGTGATAAGGCAAAGGGTTCTTAGATATTTACCTGTGCATGAACATGTATTTAGCTGGTAAAGCATAGAAACCACTCTTCGCGGATTCTAGAGAAGAATTTTCTGACGCCATGTAAACTTCTTCTTCGCACAGCAGGTTGAGGGCAGCTGCAGCTCCATCATTTGTGGAGATGTTGGCTGCAGCTCCATCAGTCGGCTCAACTGCAGCTAAAACATTGTGTTCGCTGGCAATTGGCCCACTAAGTTCAAGGTGATTTGAGGCGAGGTAGAGCAGCACCAGACTCTTCAGAAGAAATGCCATTACGCCAGTGACTCATCACGCCAGCTACCGATCTCGCCATCTGATGGTGTGGAGCAGGTGAGAAACTGCAGACTGGCACAATTACGCTGTCATCAGCTGAGCTCTGAACATTTGCACTGTCAGCACAGGGGTGTGGATCTTCATCATGCGTTGTCGCCACAACAGTCTGCATCGCCATCACTCAACCTGTCTTCAGCGAAGCAGCTGTCCGCGGTTCTGAAGATCTGTTCGGGTGTTGATCGTCACTTAATCTTCACCGCCTGTGGTCTCCACATACAGACGGTGAAGACAGACCGTAACTCAATATCGCCGCTATCTTCTGCCAGGCTCAGGAATAAACAGCGGAAGTCACTGTCACTGAGTGCATATCCATTCAACTGATGTTAAATGTAAATCATACATGATCTCCGGAGTGCTCTCAGCATGGGAGCTGGTGGCCATCACCTCCACCAGATGAACCATTGAAATGAAAGGGTTCATGAGGGCTTCCTGGGAGTGGCTCTTGTCCAGGATCCAGATCCAAAATACGACTTCAGGAGGCTCAGAAATGCCATCCTGTCCTTGTATTCAACAGCCCTTTCGTTTCTGGGTAGCTTTGTACAGCATCATCCAGGTTCTCGCGACGAATATCCTTCGCTTCTGACGCCTCGACATGTCGCTCTGCAGCTTCACCATGACTTCAGTCTCCATCCTGGACTGCCGTCATTGTTCTTGATGAAATACGTTGACGTGTATTCTCCAGCATCCAGCAGATGGCCCAGATACACCCAGCAAGTGCACGATTGTTCTCATTCAGTCATATGGACAGTGGCATGTAGGAGGTTGGTAACTGAATATAAATGCCATAACGCATCCCACTTACATGTCCATGGCTTCAGAGAGAGGGAGCCCTAAACCTACCTCGAGCCTGGTATGAAAAAGGTTGTATGATCCTCTAGCCTGTATTTCACCCACCTGCTGGGCCAGTCCAAGTCACAAGTTTGTGCTTGAAAGGATGATCCTGTGGTTCTTAAACAGGATGTTATCCGGCTTTAAATCCAGATGGACGCATGCCATGCTCTTCAGGCATCTAAGGCTAATGAGCTGGTGTGTTATAGGACGGATTTCATTCAGGTGCATTGTCTCTGCTGCTCTCTCATCACGCCCAACAGGCTCTTGTCCAGCATCTCAAATAGTCATGCAGGAGAGGTTGTCGTAACCTGAATCCTCAAAGAATGTCACGATGTTACTTTTGTCCGATCCAGGGTCCTGACCTCTTCTAACATTTCCGTTCGCTCCAACGGGCAGCCTTCTCATCGCCTTTGTGGATTTTAACAGCCACTTGTTCTCCTGTCATTAAATTGAGACATTTGCAGCAACAGTGCCAAAATATCCTCACCAGTGAAGTTCATGACTCCGAAGCGTAAAGTTACTGCTGACCAGTATGTCACGCCTCCTGACATCGTGATGGTGTAGCAAATGTGGTTGAAGACATTTTTGCAGTCAAATGTTTCCAAAATACAATAATCCAAAGAATATTCAACTAATCTCAACTTTCAAAGTAAACAGAGGTGACTGACCTGGCCAGCCAGGCATTTCAGATGGAAATGCACGTCATTCACTTCCTAAAGTTGTCTACACACATTAAAAAGCAAAGTTTCTAATCAGGGTTGTCAAACATGCAGTCCCGCGGGCCGGTTTCTTGGCTCATGAACTGATCCATCACAGAGATGACTTTGCAGAGACTCTGTCTCGTTAATACAGATGTGTACCTCATGTTAATACAGGTGTACCTCCTTAACACAGGTGTGTACCCCTGTTTGGTGTACACGCCAGAGATCAAACAGTTCAGAGCTCAGAGAAAAATGTTGCTTTTTAAAGACTAAAGGTGGAATTAATATGGACTGGAAGAGGAATATGTGTTGATAAAACACGTTATTCATTTTGAGAATGATTACATCGATCTTTGTTAATATATTTTGACTCTTTACATCGCTGTGAGTTACTGGAAATGTTTGGATCATCCTCCATCAGCTGTGTCAAGAGTCGCGTAATATTGCTTCAATAGAGACCAAATAATCAATCGATAATGAAAATCTCCCAGTAATCACAGACAATAATATCCCCTTGAAGAGAAATTCTGAGCCATATCACACACTGAAGCAAACACATGAGAGTTGATTTAAAGCTTTCTTGATCACCTGCAGATTCACCTGCAGAATTAGAATAAATATGAAAAAGTTTGATGTACTCCAAGTGACAAAGTGAGCCTAATAGTGTCAAACATTGAAACTGACGTAAACCTCAAATCACATAAATCAACTAGTCTCAAGTAAGTAACATAAAAGAGTTTAACTTCCGGTTAAAACATCGACATCGATTTAAAAAAATTAGAAATTAATTAATATTCGTTCTGCATAAATCTTAAAACCAGGGTCGGCAACTCTATGGCTCGTGAGCCAGATGTGGCCTTTGGTGACTAATCCATGTCGCAGACGGGAGACATGGTAAGCTGCGAATGCGGTACCATTATGCAGCATGCATCGGGTATTAAAGTAAAAATAATACAAAAATTAAATCATCCAAATAACAAATATAGAATATGGTGACAGTGATAAACCTGATAACTACAATCTGTGTTTCTAAACTGGCATGGAGGCCTGCTTGTAAGCAAAGTTTGATTTGACTTTTATTATCTAACTTGTGTCACGACACACGCAAACTCAGCTGGATATGTGTGCAGACCAGATTGTAATGCTGGATATGTGTTACACAGGGAGTGGTTTGACAAAATCATGGGAAAACTGATGAATAAACTTACAGTGTTAATACAGAAATCACAGGTGTGTACTTTTGAACATCTCATATCTTTCATTCATAACCATAATCACCCGTCTTATTCACTAGTTCTCTGTTGAAGCTGCTTAAATAAAACTGAAATAGGTGACTTTACATTGATAGCTGAAGGAACATTTACTGAGACCAAATAAACGTTTAATAAATGTGTTTAGGACCACTAAAAAGTTATTTAATCTCTTTTAAAACTATGATTCTAGGTCATTTAAATATTTGCTTCCATAAAATGAAAAGACTTCCTGAGTTCATGTATTGATCTTCTGTTGTTTCTTTCACACTGTATTTGAATGTCAAATTCAAATGTCCAGAAGAGTTTTACTACTTTCACCCTGTCCTACTTTCACTTTACAGAGGACAATGCTCCAGCCATACAGCATACAGAATACACATACTTCCTCCTTGTACTCCACCGCCACCATGGGTACTTCATTATTTTGCCCCCACAAATCCTAAGCAATAGCCTAAACTATAAAACATTAGTTTCTATTTTGGTACTTATGCATTACATTTTATATTCCTGGGCTTCTTTACACTGTCTGCTGCTACACTACTTGAGTTGATTTTAAGATTTTACGGTTACGTTTCACCTCATGTGACATTTTATTCACATTTTTATTGGATTTATTCCTTCTTTTAACCATTATGATTTGCTTTATTGCATCCTGGTTATTGTGAATCACTTTGAAACTACATTTTTGCAGCATTATTATATAAAGTAGTAGCACAACACAAACAAATCTTCATTGTCTGTGGAATATTATATCTCTTATTTCTGTACCAAACATACAAATCTATAGAATGTTTTTGGATTTAATGGTTCTGAAAAGATTTTATTGTCTTAAAATAAAAACTTTTCCAGAAAGTAGTTAAATGACACAATATTAGTACCACAAAAAGACGTTGGTTCTTCCAGCTGCTGTTTGATGTCTTGCAACTTGGAAAACTTGAACAGGAATTATAAAGTGTTGTGGTTTTACAAAATGCTTGACCACGAGTGTACACGATTGGATGAATTTGTTTAAGATGCTGAGAACAATATTTCAGTGTAATGACTTCTCATCAGGTGATCATTTTTAATTTGTGTCCTCAAAGAAAAACAGGGACACAAATGAAACATTTTCAAGTGAGAGTAATAATATCCACTCAAACATAAGGCCATTTCTCATCCTGAGCAGTATCTGTTTTGTTAACTTATTTTTTATATCTGTAATTATTATGCTTTTTTTTTTTTTTTAATTCTGGGCCTGGTCATCATGTTTGCTAAGTAACCGTATTAAATTTAAAATGCTGAAGACCGACAATTGTCAATCCTGCAGGGAATATTGTTTCTGAGATTTTATTGTCATTTTATTTTCAAACTTGTTATTTGGTTGTCAGTTTTGTCATAGAGAGTGCAAAGCCTGACAACCAGTGCTTTGCTGTACTACCTGCCTGCTTTGTGTAAAAAGTTGAATTTTTCTGAATCCAGAAGTCTGTTTATCTGGAGAGAAAATGATTTTTTATAATTTGGATTAATTTTTGTTGATTTCACAAGGCGAATTTGTATTATTTGAACTGTTGAACAAATTTAGAAAAGATTTAAATAATCATAGATTTTATTGATGGAGTAGATAATAAAAATGTTTTTATTACTCACTATCAAGACTTGGTTTGATGGAGATTTAGTTGTTTATGGTTGGTGTAACTAGTATTTGGCTGCAATAGATCTCGAACACTATTTATGAGAGTAATGGAAATACATAAACAATGTTCACAAGGCTTTAAGAGAACATATGTTACACAGCTTAACTAACAGACTGAAGTGTGAGAAATGTGAGTAGTCTTTTGAAATCAGCCATTCCACGTGTGACCTTTTGAACTTGATCATCAGACCTTCTGTACATTTTGAATATATGAAACGCACATGAGCTTTTTTGATCACAGATGGATTACATATAGTTGTTTAGTTGCAATTTCAAGTTGACGGTCAGTGCCAAATATTTTAAAGTGTTATCATTTCTGACCTTAAAACACAGATCACCAAAGGAAGTGAAAAATTGGAATAATGTTTATCTGAGCACAGGTTACAATATTATTTGATCATATTTACCAGAAATCAACATGAAGAACTATAAAACGTTGCTAAAATATTTAATGGATAAATGTAGATGCTTGCTTGTTTGTTGATTCAAGTCAAGCAATCACCCACAGCCAAGTAGAGGTGGTGGGTTATGATAGAGGATCCAGGTGCAGGAGCCCGCTCAAAGTGCTTACAGCAGCCAGGTAGAGGTCAGCAGAGTTTGGTGGGGATTGTATTTCAGATCAGACATCTCCTGGAAGGGCAAATAAAGGGCAGTTAGAGAGGAAGGAAGGAAATTGTGCAAGTGAAATAAAACAAGTTAAAAATACTGGCGCTGTGTGGCAAATACGATAGAAGAGGGTTCAGAAGAGCATCTGTACCGATGTCCTACTCTGTACATGCCAGCACATGTCCTGGTACGCTTGACTGATGGTACTTTTGCTGAGAGGGCTTGATCTGCAGATGAAACCTAAACATGATATTAATACAACAAAGCATTTTTGTGCAGATTTTAGTCAAAGTGGAGTGGTTACACTGTGAGGGTGCGACTCTTTTTCTTCTAATTGGTCTTTTGTTCTGCTGGGCCCTCTTAGCTGCTCCTCCAGAATCTGCGCTATCCACATGCATAGAGGAGCTCTGGATAAGTACCTACAGTCAAAACAAACATATTAATTCACAGAAAAGTGCAACTGCAGAGAGATACAGATTGTACAGTGTGTGTGTCTATTACTGTGAGTTTGTGCTCACCAAGAAACGAGCAACAAACCACATGTGTGTGCTCACCAGTAGATGTAGTAGTGCTCATGCAGGCAGCTCAGCCACTGGCAGGTACTGATGGTACTGTACCTGCCGGAGTGGCAGGTGGTGAGGATCCAGGTGCAGGAGCCTGCCAAGCGTTTTGCTGGCAGCCAGGCAGAGGTCAGCAGAGCTGTGATTGTATTTCTTCAGATCAGACATTCCTGGAAGGGCAACAAAGGCAAAGCTAAGAGGAAGGAAGTAGTACTCCAAGTAAATAAAACAAGTTAAAATACTGCGCTGTGTGGGCAAGGAGAGAAGAGGGTCTAAAAGAGCACCAATGATGTCCTTATTTTGTACATGCCAGCACACATGTCCTGGTACGCTTGACTGATGGTAATTTGCTTGAGAGGGCGACTCCAGATGAAACCCAAACATGATATTAATACAACAAGCATTTTTGTGCAGATTTTAGTCAGCATGGGAGTGGTTAAGACCAGAGGGTGCTGCACCTTTTTCTTTGTTCTTGGTCTTTTGCTCCAAGGCCCTCTTAGCTGCTCCTCCACCCGCGACATCCGCCTATGCATGGAGGAGCTCTGACAAGTACCTACAGTCAAAACAAACATATATTAATTCACAGAAAAGTGCAACTGCAGAGAGATATGATTGTAAAAAGGTCGACACTGTGAGTTTGTGCTCACCAGTTAGAATGAGCAACAACTACATGTGTGTGCTCACCAGTAGATGTAGTAGTACTCATGCATGCTGTACAGCTCCAATAAAGCCACTCAGCAGGTACTGGATGGTACCAGCAATTCTGCTGAGTGGCAGGTAGAGGATCCGCAGCCGCGTTCAGCTTTTCTGCAAATGCAGAGCCAAAGGAGAAGTCAGTGGTTGGTTCATAAATTATAAAATTACACTGCCTACAGAGTGATTGGAAAGAAAACCACAACAGCGCATAAGGCAAGTGCCTTTAGACATTTACCTGTGCAGAACATGTATTTAGTTAAAGAAGGAAACCACTCTTCGTTGATTCTAGAGAAGAATTTTCTGACGCCGCGAAATCTTCTTCTTCTCGCACAGCAGGCTGAGGTGGCAGCGTGAGCTCCATCATTTGCGGAGATGTTGGTTGCAGCCCACTCAGTCAGCTCAACTGCAGCTAAAATATTATAATTGCTGGCAATTAACAACAAGTTCATAGATTTGAGGTGAGTAGAGCAGCACCAGACTCTTCTAGAAGAAATGCTAATACGCTCAGTGATTTCATCATGCCAGCTTACTGATCTCGCCATCTGATGTAGGTGGAGAGGTGAGAAACTGTAGATCTGCACAATTGTTGCTGTCATCAGCTGAGCCTGAACATTTGCACTGTCACAGGGGTGTGATCTTCATCAGTGCTGCTGTCGCCACAACAGTCTGCATCGCCATCACCAACCTGTCTTCAGCGATGCAGCTGTCCGTGTCCGAAGATCTGTCCTCGGGTGTTGATCGTCACCTGTATCACCTCCACCGCCTGTATTCCATACAGATCGTGAAGACACAGACCGTAACTCCCACATCGCCGCCATCTTCTTCAGGCTCAGTGAACAATAGCTGGTGTCACTGTCACTGGAGTGCATTGTCCGATTCAACCAGGTGTTTTAAAATGGGAATCATACATGATCTGGAGTGCCTCCTCAGCATGGAGCCAGGCTATCACTCCACCAGATGAACCATTGAAATGAAAGGGTTCATGATGGCTTCCTGGGAGTGGCTCTTGTCTTGAGATCCAGATCCAAACACGACTTCAGGAGGCTCAGAAAGCATCATCCTGTCCTTGCATTCAACGTCCTTTCGTTCTTCTGCAGCTGCAGGCCAGCATCATCCAGGTTCTCGCGTAGTCGAATATCCTTCGCCTGACTTCCTCGCCCCACATGTCGCTCTCTAAGCATTCGGTCCGATGACTTCAGGCCCCATCCTGACTGTCGTCGCTCTGATGAAACACGCTGGACGTATTCTCCCGCATCCGTAGATGGTCTGAGGCTGACCCAGCAAGTGCACGATTGTTCTCATCCAGTCATATGGACAGTGGTACGGTAGGAGGTTGGCACCGAAATACATAAATGCCATAACGCATCCCACTCCCCATGTCCATGGCTTCAGAGAGGTTCAAACCGGCCCTGGAGCCTGGGTATGAAAGGCCAAAGGATCCTTTCAGCCTGTATTTCCACCCACTCGCTGGGCCAGTCCGGTCAAATAAGTTTCAGCTTGGAAAGGATGATCCCTGTGGTTCTAAACAGGATGTTATCCGCTTTAAATCCAGATGGACGCATGCCGATGCTCTTCAGGGCATCTACAAGCACAGGAGCTGGTGTGTTATAGGATCGGATTTCATTCAGGTGCATTGTCCTCTGCCGCTCTCTCATCACGCCCAACAGGCTCTGTCCAGCATCTCAAAAGGTCTGGTGCAGGAGAGGTTGTCGAACCTGAATCCCTCAAAGAATGTCACGATGTTACTTTTGTCCGGATCCAGGGTCCTGACCTCTTCTAACATTTCCAGTTCGCTCCGAACGGCGCGTTTCATCGCCTTTTTGTGTGGATTTTAACAGCCATCTGCTCCTCCTGTCATTTAATCTTGCACGGCAACAGTGCCAACATCCCTCACCAGTGAAGTTCATGACCTGCATGCTGTGTTACTGCTGACCAGTATGTCACGCTCCTGGACATCATATGGTGTAGCTAGTATTGTTGAAGTTGAGGAAGACATTTTTGCAGTCAAATGTTTCCAAAATACAATAATCCAAAGAATATTCCAACTAATCTCGAACTCTTCAAAGTAAACAGAGTGTGACTGACCTGGCTCAGCTTATATACTTGTGATGGAACGTGACGTCATTCACTTCAAAGCTGTTCACACACACAGCAAAGTTCTAATCAGGTTGTCAAACACAGTCCCGCGGGCCGGTTTCCGCCCGCCAGTGGGTCCGATCCGGTCCACGATGACTTTGTAGACTTCGTCTCTGTTAATACAGATGTGTACTGTTAATACAGGTGTGTACCAACACAGGTGTACCGCACTGGACACTTCACAACGGCTGAGAAAACAGCTGTAGACCACTAACACACTAAATATGGCGTTAGATAAAACAACACGATTTTACAGGAGAATGACAGCATCGATCTTTGTTGACACATTTTGACTTTACATCGCCAGGAGTTATTGAAATGTTTGGATCATCCTCCATCAGCTAAAATATGAATGCGGTAATATTGCTTCCAATAGAGACTAAATAATCAATCGATAATGAAAATCTCGCTGTGCAATTACAGGCCAAAATATCCCCTTGAAGAGGAATCGTTTCATATCACACTGAAGCAAACATATGAGAGTTGATTTAAACCTTGATCACCCGCAGATTCACCTGCAGAATTAGAATAAACATGAAAAAGTTTGATGTACTCCAAGTGACAAAGTGAGCTTCAATATGTCAAAATACTGGAAACTGATTTAGAACCTCAAATCACATAAATCAACTATTCCAAGCAAGTAACATACAAAGAGTTTAACTTCCGGTTAAAACATCGACATCGATTTAAAAAAATTAGAAATTAATTAATATTTTGTTCTGCATAATCCTTTAAACCAGGGTCGGCAACCTATGGCTCAAGTGAGCCAGGAGGGTTTCTTTTGGTGACTGTACTGGTCGGGCAGACGGACAGTAAGCAGGCACGGGTACCCATTAAAAGGCTGCATCGGGTATTAAAGTAAATAATACAAAAATTAAATCATCCAAATAACAAATATAGAATATGGTGACAGTGATAAACCTGATAACTACAATCTGTGTTTTCTAAAACTGCCATGGAGGCCTGCTTTGTAAGCAAAGTGCTTGATTTCGACTTCTTTTATTATTCCAACTTTTGTATCACGACACACGTGGAAACGATTACACCTCTCACTACATTTCTCTTCAGGGTGGCTACAGGTCTAGCTGTGAATACAAACAATCTCTTACTGTCAGCAAACTCAGCTGATATGTGTGTAGACCAGATTGTAATGCTGCATATGTGTTGCTACAGGGAGTGGTTTGATAAAATCATGCGGGGAAAACTGATGAATAAACCGCACAGGTTAATACAGAAATCACAGGTGTACTTTTTAAATATCTCATATCTTTTCATTCATAACCATAATCACCCGTCTTATTCACTGAATTTCATGTTGAAGTCGCTTAAAAATAAAACTGAAATAGTGACTTTACATTGATAGCTGAAGGGAACATTTTACTGAGACCAACAACGTTTAATAAAATGTGTGTTTAGGACCACTGTAAGATTTAATCTCTCTTGAAACTATGATTCTAGGTTGTATTTAAATATTTGCTTCCATAAATGAAAAGATCTCTCAGAGTCTGGTGTATTGATCTTCTGTTGTCTCTTCACACTGTATTTGGAATGTCAAATTCAAATGTCCAGAAGAGTTTTACTACTTTCAAATTCTGCTCATATCACTTTACAGAGACATGTCTAGCCATACAGTACATACAGAACACACATACTTCCTCCTTTGTACTCACCATCACTCATGAGTACTTTCTAAATTTTTGCCCCCACAACCTAAATTCCAGCCTAAACTATAAACATTAGTTTCTATTTTGGTACTTTCTCTATGCATTACATTTTATATTCTGGCTTTACAGTCTGCTGGTTGGTCTACTGAGTTGATTTTAAGATTTTACGTGGTTACGTTTCAAGGTTCTATGTGACATTTTATTCACATTTTTATTGATTTATTCCTTTAAACTCATTATTATGATTTGTTTTATTGCATCCTGTTTATTGCAGAACTCACTTGAAAACTCACATTTTTTGCATTATATAAAGTAGTAGCACAACACAAACAAATTCATTGTCTGTGTGAATATTATATCTCTTATTTCTATACCAAACATACAAATTCAGAGAATGTTTTTGGATTTGTTTGCTCTGGAAAAGATTTTTTATTGTCTGAAAATGTGAAAATCTTTTCCAGAAAGTAGTTAAATGACATAATATTAGTACCACAAAAAGACGCTGCCTTCACCTGTTGTTTGATGTCTTGGTAACTTGGAAAACTTGAACAGGAATTATAAAGTGCTGTGGTTTTACAAAATGCTTGACCACGATGTGTCACTGGATTGATGAATTTGTGCTTAAGACGCTGAGAACAATATTTCAGTGTAATGACTTCATCAGGTGATCACTCTTTAATTTGTGTCCTCAAAAGAAAAACAGGACACAAATGAAACATTTTCAAGTGAGAGTTAATAATATCCACTCAAATATAAGGCCATTTCATCCTGAGCAGTATCTGTTTTGTTAACTTATTTTTTATATCTGTAATTATTATGCTTTTTTCTTCTCTTTATTAAATCTGGCCTTCACCATCATGTTTTACAGTAACTGTACAATTTTTAAATGCTGAAGACCGATTAATTGTCAATCCTGCAGGGAAATATTGTTTCTGAGATTTTATTGGTCATTTTATTTTCAAACTGTTGTTATTTGTTGTCAGTTTTGTCATGGGAGAGTGCAAAGCCTGACAACCAGTGCTTTGCTGTGTGGGAAATCTTTGTCTGCCTGCTTGTGTAAAAGTTGAATTTTCTGAACTAGAAGTTCGTTTTATCTGGAGAGAAAATGATTTTTATAATTTGGATTAATTTTTGTTGATTTATGCTTAAATTTGCATTATTTGAACTGCTGAACAAATTTGTGAAAGATTTAAATAATCATAGATTTTATTGATGATAGATAATAAAAATGTTTTTATTACTACTATCAAGACTTGGTTTGACGGAGATTTATTGTTTGGTGGTTGCGTAAACTAGTATTTGGCCAGCAATAGACCCTGAACACTATTTATGAGAGTAATGGGTAACATAAAACAATGTTCACAAGGCTTTTTAAGAGAACATATGTTACACAGCTTAACTAATCCAGACTGAAGTGTGAGAATGTGAGAAGTCTTTTGAACAGCTATTGCCACGTGTGACCTTTGAACTTGATTCATATCAGAATCTTCAAAATACTTTGAATATATGAAATCCACATGGAGCTTTTGATCACAGATGGATTACATATAGTTTATTTAGTTGCAATTTCAAGTTGACGGTCAGTGCCAAATATTTTAAAGTGTTATCATTTCTGGACTTTAAAACACAGATCACCAAAGAAGTGAAATTGAATAATGTTATCTGAGCCACAGGGTTGCTATTATTTGGATCATATTTACTTCAGAAATCAAATATGAAGAACTTTAAAATGTTGCTAAAATATTTAATGATAAATGTAGATGCTTGCTTGCTTGTTGATTCAAGTCAAGCAATCAAATTTGTACAAGTAGAGGGTGGGGGTGGTGGGTTGGTGATAGAGGATCCAGGTGCAGGTGAGCCCGCCAAAGTGTTTGCTGGCAGCCAGTAGAGGTCAGCAGAGTTTGCGGGGGGATTGTATTCAGATCAGACATCTCCTGAAGGCAACAAAGGCAGTTAGAGAGGAAGGAAGGAAATTGTGCAAGTGAAATAAACAGTTAAAATACTGGCGCCTGTGTGGCAAATACGATAGAAGAGGGTTCAGAAGAGCATCTGTACCGATGTCCTACCTGTACATGCCACACACATGTCCTGCACGCTTGATCGATGGTAATTTCTTTGCTGAGAGGGCTTAATTCGTGCAGATGAAACCTAAACATGATATTATTAATACAACAAGCATTTTTGAAAAGATTTTAGTCAGTATGGAGTGGTTACACTGTGAGGGAAAGGTGACTTTTTCTTGTTCTGGTCTTTTGCTCCTGCTGGCCCTTTAGCTGCTCCTCCAGAATCTGGCGCCATCTGCCATGCATAGAGGAGTCTCTGACAAGTACCTACAGTCAAAAACAAATATTAATTCACAGAAAGTGCAACTGCAGAGATATGATTGTATGTGTGTCTGACACTGGGGAGTTTGTGCTCACTCAGTTAGAACGAAAGCAACAACCAAGCATGTGTGTGCTCTACCAGTAGATGTAGTAGTGCTCATGCATGCTGTACAGCTCCACTGAAAAACACTCAGCAGGTACTGATGGTACCTGTACCCTGAGTGGCAGGTGGTAGAGGATCCAGGTGCAGGAGCCCACTGGGTGTTTGCTGGCAGCCAGGTAGAGGTCAGCAGAGTCTGGTGGGGATTGTATTTGGGGATCAGACATCTCCTGGAAGGGCAAAATAAAGGCAAAGTTAGAGAGGAAGGAAGAAATTGTGCAAGTGAAATAAACACGTTAAAATACTGGCGCTGTGTGGCAATATTAGGAGAGAAGAGGGTTCAGAAGATATCTGTACCGATGTCCTACTCTTGTACATGCCAGCAACACATGTCCTGGCACGCTTGACTGATGGCAATTTCTTTGCTGAGAGGGCGACCTGCAGATGAAACCCCAAACATGATATTAATACAACAAGCATTTTGCAGATTTTAGTCAGTATGGAGGGTTACACTGTGAGGGTGTGTACTTTTTCTTGTTCTTGGTCTTTTGCTGCTGCGTTCTCTTAGCTGCTCCTCCAGAATCTGCGAGCATCCGCCATGCATGGAGGAGCTCTGACAAGTACCTACAGTCAAAACAAAATATATTAATTCACAGAAAAGTGCAACTGCAGAGAGATATGATTGTGTGTGTGTGTGTGTTCGACACACTGTGAGTTTGTGCCCCACTGTGCCAGAGTCTGAGCAACAACTACATGTGTGCTCTCACCAGTAGATGTAGTAGTACTCTACATGCCGCCAGCTCCAGCTCAGCCACTCCAGCAGGCATGGATGGTACCAGTACCTGCTGAGTGGCAGGTGGTAGAGGATCCAGGTGCTGCGCCCAGCTTTTCTGCCTGCAGAGCGCAAAGGAGAAGCTTTCAGTGGTTGGTTCATAAATTATAAATTACAATTGCCTACAGGAGATTGGAAGAAAACCACAACAAGGTGATAAGGTGCAAAGGGTCTTCTCCCGATATTTACCTGTGCAGAACATGTGGCTTAGTTGGTAAAGAAGGAAACCACTGGCGGATTCTAGAGAAGAATTTTCTGACGCTTTAAACTTCTTTCTTCGCACAGCAGGCTGAGTGGCAGCTGCAGCTCCATCATTTGCAGATGTTGGCTGCAGCTCCATCAGTCGCCTAACTGCAGCTAAAATATTGTGTTCGCTGGCAATTGGTCTACTAAGTTCAATAGATTTGCGTGAGGTAGAGCAGCACCAGACTCTTCAGAAGAAATGCTACTACGCCAGTGACTTCATCATGCCAGCTAATGATCCGCCATCTGACGTAGGTGAGTAGGTGGAGAACTGTAGACTGGCACACTACGCTGGTCATCAGCTGGAGCTCTGAATTGACGTACCGTCAGCACAGGGTGTGGGATCTTCATCAGTGCTGTCGTCACAACAGTCTGCATCGGGCCATCACTCAACCTGTCTTCAGCGATGCAGCTGTCCGTGTTCGAAGATTCGTCCTCGGGTGTTGATCGTCACTCCTAGCCTTTCACCGCCTGTATCTCCATACAGACGGTGAAGACACAGACCGCAACTCTCAATATCGCCGCCATCTTTCGCCAGGCTCAGTGAACACAGCTGGTGTCACTGTCACCGAGTGCATTGTCCCATTCAACCAGGTGTTTTAAATGGGAATCATATATGATCTGGAGTGCTCTCAGCATGGGAGCTGGTGGCCATCACCTCCACTCAGATAATCCATTGGTTGGAAAGGGTTCGCATGCTTCCTGAGTGGCTCTTGTCTGAGGATCCAGATCCAAACACGACTTCAGGAGGCTCAGAAATGCCATCCTTGTCCTTGTATTCAACGCCTCGTTTTTCTGGGTAGCTTTTGTACAGCATCATCCAGGTTCTCTCGGCGTAGTCGAATATCCTTCGCCTCTGACTTCGGCCTCTACACATGTCGCTCCTAAGTATTCGGCCTCGACACTCCAGTCCCATCCTGACTGCCGCCGCTGCTCTTGATGAAATACGTTGACGCGGTATTCTCCGTATCCAGTGATGGTCTTGAGGTTGACTCCAGCAAGTGCATCGATTGTTTTCATCCAGTCATATGGACAGGGTACGGTAGGAGGTTGCACCAAATACATAAATGCCATAACGCATCCCACTCCCTACATGTCCATGGCTTCAGAGAGAGGAGCCCTAAACCCACCTCTGGAGCCTGGTATAAAAGGCTGGTATGATCCTTTCAGCCTGTATTTTTACCCACTCAGCTGGGCCAGTCCGGGTTAATAAGTTTCCAGTTTGAAAGTGATGATCCTTGTGGTTCTTAAACAGGATGTTATCCGGTTTTAAATCCAGATGGACGATGCCGCATGCTCTTCAGGGCATCTAAGGCTATCAGAGCTGGTGTGTTATAGGACGGATTTCATTCAGGTGCATTGTCCTCTGCTGCTCTCTCATCACGTCCAACAGGCTCTTGTCCAGCATCTCAAAGGTCATGCAGGAGAGGTTGTCGAACCTGAATCCCTCAAAGAATGTCACGATGTTACTTTTGTCCGACTCAGGTCCTGACCTCTTTCTTAACATTTCCAGTTCGCTCCGAACGAAGTAGCCTTCATCGCCTTTGTGGATTTTAACAGCCACTCTGTTCTCCTGTCATTAATTGAGACATTTGGCAACAGTGCCAAATATCCTCACCAGTGAAGTTCATGACCTGGTAGCGTGTAAGCATTGCTGACCAGCATGTCACGCCCTGACATCGTATGGTGTAGCAAATGTGGTTGAAGACATTTTAGCCTAAATGTTTCCAAAATACAATAATCCAAAGAATATTCCAATCTAATCTCGAATCCTTCAAAGTAAACAGAGTGTGACTGACCTGGCTCTAGCTATATACTTCAGATGAACGTGACGTCATTCACTTCAAAGCTGTCTGCCACACATTAAAGCAAAGCCCTAACCAGTTGTCAAACATGCGTCCCGCGGCCGGTTTGGCCCAGTGGGTCCGATCTGGTCCACGAGATGACTTTGCAGACTTCAGTCTCGTTAATACAGATGTGTACCTCGTTACAGGTGTACCTCCTTAACACAGGTGTGTACCCTCGTTTGCGCAGCACGTCAGATCAAACAGTTCATGAGCTCAGAGAAAATGTTGCTTTAAAGACTAAAGGTGGACTAATATGGATCAGCAGGAATATGTGGTTAGATAAAACACGTTATCTTATTTTGAGAATGATTACATCGATCTTTGTTGACACATTTTGACTTTACATCGCTGTGAAGGCTTTCGGAAATGTTTGGATCATCCTCCATCAGCTGTGCCAAGAGTCGCGGTAATATTGCTTCAATAGAGACTAAATAATCCTAATCGATAATGAAAATCCACAGTAATACAGGCCAAAATATGTCCCCTGTGAAGAGAAATTTGAGCCATATCACACTGAACCAAACACATGAGAGTTGATCTAAAGCTGATCACCCGCAGATTCACCTGCAGAATTAGAACATGAAAAAGTTTGATGTACCAAGTGACAAAGGAGCCTAACAGTGTCAAAATACTGAAACTGACGTAAACCCAAATCACAAATCAACTAGTCTCAAGCAAGTAACATAAAGAGTTTAACTCGTTAAAACATCGACATCGATTTAAAAAATTAGAAATTAATTAATATTTTGTTCTGCATAAATCTTTAAACCAGGGGTCGGTAACCTATGGCTCATGAGCCAGATGTGGTTTCTTTGGTGACTGCATCTGGCTCGCAGACGGAGACAGTGGCCGGTACGGGTACCATTAAAAGGCTGCATCGGGTATTAAAGTAAAATAATACAAAAATTAAATCATCCAAATAACAAAATATAGAATATGGTGACAGTGATAAACCTGATAATTACAATCTGTGTTTCTAAACTGGGCATGGAGGCTCGCTTGTAAGCAAAGTTTGATTTGACTTTTATTATCTAACTTTGTGTCGACACACGCAAACTCAGGCTGATGTGTGCAGACCAGATTGTAATGCTGCATATGTGTTGCTACAGGGAGTGCCTATTAAAATCATGCGGGAAAACTGATGAACAAACCGCACAGGTTAATACAGAAATCACAGGTGTACTTCAAATATCCTTCTATATCTTTTCATTCATAACCATAATCACTCCGCCTTATTCACTGAATTTCATGTTAAAGTCGTTTAAAAATAAAACTGAAATAGTGACTTTAATACTGATAGCCATGGCATTTTTGTTGAGACCAACAACGTTTAATAAAATGTGTTTAGGGCCACTGTGTTATTTAATCTCTCTTAAAACTATGAGATTCTAGGTTGTATTTAAATACTTGCTTCCATAAATGAAAGAACCTCAGAGTTCATGCATTGATCTTCTGTTGTCTCTTTTCACACTGTATTTGAATGTCAAATTCAAATGTCCAAAGAGTTTAATACTTTCAAATTCTGCTCATACTTTCACTTTACAGAGGACAATGCTCCAGCCATACAGTACATACAGAACACACATACTTCCTCCTTGTACTCCACCGCCACTCATGAGTACCTTCTATTATTTTGCCCCCACAAATCCTAAATTTCCAGCCTAAACTATAAAACATTAGTTTCTATTTTGGTACTTATGCATTACATTTTATATTCTGGCTTTACACTGTCTGCTGGTTATCTACTGAGTTGATTTTAAGATTTTACGGTTACGTTTTATGTTCAATGTGACACTTTATTCACATTTTTATTGATTTATTCCTTTTAACTCATTATGATTTGTTTTTATTGCATCCTGCTTATTGTGAATCACTTTGAAACTACATTTTTGCAGCATTATTATATAAAGTAGTAGCACAGTGCAAATAAACCTCATTGTCTGTGTGTATTGTGTGAATATTATACTTATTTCTGTACCAAACATACAAATCTAGAGAATGTTTTGGGTTTACGCCTGAAAAGATTTTATTGTCTGAAAATGTGAAAATCTTTTTCCAGAAAGTACTCAAATGACATAATATTAGTTCCACAAAGACGCTTATTGTGTGACAGCTGGAGCTTTAGTCCTCTGAGCTGGTATTGGTTTGAGGAAGCAATGTGATGTCTCTCTGTCCATGGACAGGAGCTCTACTGTACCACTCATGTTCAATTGTGAATTTGGGATATCTACAAACTGGTGCTGTACAAGGTATGACAAGATACTGTATTTTTTTTTTTTTTTTTTTAGACCAACATTTTCTATTCAGATAAGCACATAAATACATCGAAACTTTCATATATGTTTGAATGATATGCACCGATTATCAATACAAGACTGTTCTGGAGGCAGCTTATAAAAACATTTCATTGGCTAGTTTTTTGCGCAAAAGCACCTTTGAATTGTGTCTGACTCTCTCTCTCTCTCTCGCTCACACACATGCACACACAGAAACACACGCACATACAAATACCTAAACAATTTGTGATGGTGATATTGTTACCATTCAGTTTCAGGTGTGAGTTCTCTCTGGTCTGGATTCTCATGCTACATCTTTCATTCAGGTGAAATAAAAACAAACGGGTGTGTCAAACACTTTACACAACTTTACAGTTAGGTGTGCATCACACACATTGTTCAGACATGGACTGAATTCAGGCATTATTGCACACTTGTTCAGGTGAGGGTACGGCCTTATGGCTGATGGTCTCATGGAGAAAACTCATATCGACAAGGCCATGGAGCAGAATCAGATAATCTTGGACTACAGGAAAGTACTTGTGAGCTGAGAAGTCACCCTGGAAGTAACCTTGGAAAGCAGAAAATGTACATATGACTCCAACAGCTGCTACAAAGACATTAACCAACATTAAGACGCAGCCTATCGCAAAGTCAGTGGAATATTTTTTTCCTTTGTGCAACTTTTTACATCTGTATACAAGGATTTGTTTATACTTTTATTGTCTTATGATGAGGCACACTGTCTTATGTTATAGTGTCTTATGGCTGACTACACAGTGTAATACTACATATTTCTGCTTGTGTGTGTGAAAGCTGCACTCCTAACAGGTGTCAAATGTGTCTATCAAAAACAAAACTCTGGGATTCAACTTAATTTCAGCAGACAGAGCAGAGCAGAGGAAGAACACCTCACCTCTCCTCCCCACTCGAGAAGAAAGATAGTCACGAATCGACTACTGTCACTGCCGTACAACTAATAATACTGTGTAATTGCAATATTGTATATTGTATTACAGAGGATTACCACGGCAATGTATCCATAGAAACCAAATAATAATCCAGGATATGTTATTGTGTTACCTTGGTCTCCTTCAGCCTCCAGCCAGAGCTTCACACTACAATGTTTGGCTTTGGCCACCTTCAGTATACGGTTCACCTGTTATCAATCATTAACTGGTTAGTGGTAGTTGTGAGCATTGGAAAATTTAAAGTACAAACGGAGGAATTACAGCAGAAAATTATATATTGTGTTGATTTTAAGTAACACGGACGTGGATGACAAAATCCTTTCAGGAATGTTCTTAAACAATCATAATTTAAACAACATGAAACACAAAATGGCATTTAGTTTACATAAGTTAAAGTTCCGGACTCGTCTGGGCTAGGCACGTTTTCAGGATGAGTTTAGCTTGCTGGAAGCAGTTGTTGGCAGCCAGGTAGAGGTCAGCAGAGCCTCCGGTGGGGATTGTACTTTTCAGATCAGACATCTCCTGGAAAGGGGCAACAAAAGGCAAAGTCAGAGAGGAAGGAAGGAAATTGTGCAAGTGAAATAAAACAAGTTAAAATACTGGCGATGTGAATATAATGAGGAAAAAGAGGAGAAAGGACAAGAATAATGAGAGCCTGCTCCTTTACCTTGAACTGGATGTAGTGCACAGGTGGCGGGGTGACCACGCTGTTGAAGGGGGCGAAGCGATGCTCATAGCGAACCTGCTCGCTGTCTAACTCAAACTGAGGCTTACGCACCTTCCCGTCCATATCCAAAGCTACCATCGTCTGAGAAGAGAGACAGAGGCAGAGAGAGGATTGGTCAATAATGCAGCCTGTGTGCCAAATAGGAGAGAAGAGGGTTCAGAAGAGCATCTGTACCGGATGTCCTACCTTGTACATGCCAGCACACATGTTCTGGTACGCTTGACTCATGGTAATCTCTTTGCTGAGAGGGCGAACTGCAGATGAAACCCAAACATGATATTAATACAACAAGCATTTTTGTGCAGATTTTAGTCAGTATGGAGTGGTTACACTGTGAGGGTGCGTACCTTTTTTCTTCTTCTTGGTCTTTTTGCTGCTGCGTCCTTTTAGCTGCTCCTCCAGAATCCGCTCCTCAGCCATCTGAGAGGAGTCGGCTCTGCTCAGAGTGGACATCAGCCACGCATAGAGGAACTCTGACAAGTACCTACAGTCAAAAACAAACATATTCATTCACAGAAAAGTGCAACTGCAGAGAGATATGATTGTGTGTGTGTGTGTGTGTGTGTGTCTGACACTGGGGAGTTTGTGCCCACCAGTTAGAACGAGCAACAACCAAGCATGTGCGTGCTCTCACCAGTAGATGTAGTAGTACTCATGCATGCTGTACAGCTCCAGTTCAAAGCCACTCAGCAGGTACTGGATCATGATCCTCAGGTTATGGTAGAGGATCCAGGTGCCGAGACAGGCTAGATGCTGTCGCTGAGGCTCGAGTTTCATCAGCAAGCTATGCAAGGCTGCGTCCACCTTCTCTGCCTGCAGAGCGCAAAGGGAGAAGTCAGTGGATGGTTCATAAATTATAAAATTACAATTGGCCACAGAGTGATTGAAAGAAAACCACAACAAGGCGATAAGGTGCAAGGGGTTCATCAATATGTAATTAGAACTTTTATATCAGTGTCTGCACCTAGCCAAAAAAATGTGTGCTGTGTGGAAAAAAGAGGAATACAACAAAGGAAAGTGCTTCAGGTCACCTCATCCTGCAGCGTGGCAAACTCTTCAAGAATGTGACCCAGCTTGTCTCTCTGTCGAGCTCGGTTGTGTCCGTGAATCTGGATCAGACTGCAGAATGGCTGTAGGGAGAATTGTCAAGAAAAAAAAAAAAAAAAACAACAAATAGTGAGAGTTGATGCAATTTACACCTCTCCCCCTATTCACTTGAAACTCAAGTACTGACTTATGCTGAAATGAAAGCAGCCCACAAAGTTCACTGAGAGACTGAGGTGTGAGAATGTACCAGATGTACAGACTATCATTTTGAGCAGTAAATGTAACATACCCTAGAGCAGCGTGTAACAAAGGAGTCAATGTAGTCCTTGGCCTGGTGGTTGTTGAACAGACAACACCTGGAGAGAGTGAGAGAGAGACACACACAAAATAAACATCTTGAGACAAAATACAAAGATCCAAATCAACCATAAAACAACTAAATAATCCAAAACTTGAATGACATTAAGACAGACTTACTTATATGAGAGGACAGGCGGGCTGACGAAGTATCTCAGAGCATCTTTAATCATGTCCTGCATCAGGTGGGTCCCAAATACTTTCTTATTATCAATCAGGAACGTTGTCTAGATTTAGGAAGACAATGAGGTTAACTCCAATACACTGGCTTTTTAAACTGATATATTTTTATCATCATAAAAAAAAAAAACAAGGACTCTTCAGAATCAAACTGGCAGTATGAACTCACTTGAAGGAGAGATCTGGAGAGCACACAGGGAGACTGCTCGCTGAACTCACAGAAGAAGTCCTGGTGAAGCCACAAACAAAATATTCATGTCCCACTTTCTTTGATAAAATATGCATGGGCTTAAAAAAATCAGTCCATAAATTCTACATTATAAACCATTCCCAGGCCTGTCATGTATTAGCATTTTTTAACCAGGATGGAGGGGAAGAACATAATGGAATGGGAAAAGCTGCTTATTTAAAAAGGTCACTGGTTCAGAATGTAAAGTAAAGATCCAGACGTGTGTTTACCAGTATGCCATGCAGGTTGGTGGTGTTGATCACGTCACAGACTGTCTTGATGCGTTCTATGAGTTTGCCAAAGTAGGCCACCATGTCCTCCCTCTTAATGATCTTGGCGTAGCGAGGAAAGGTAGGTGGCAGCAGTCTCTGGTTTACCAGCGGCTCGAAGCCCATCATGATGGGGTGGTCTGCAGCATGCATGGAAAAAAGGTCACATTAAGTAATCTTCCCCAAGAGGCTGTCTCAGCTAAAAATAGTAGAGCGGAGCAAGACAATTTTTTTTTTTTAAGCTCTGTGTGTGGAAATATAACGAGGTAGAGGAAGCACATTTAATGTGCACTGTATTGTAACTGTCTAGGTTTCCAGGGCGATTCTTGGCTGGATGAGCAAGAACGCATATAATGTATGCCCAGTTTCACATACGTGTGACAAAAAGGTGTGTGAATTTGAATTTCTGTGTGTGTATGTGTGTGTATAATCCTTTAAGATTGCCGGTTTGTAAACTCATGTAAAGCCAAACTGTGCGCTTAACTCTACAGGTAAATGGTGTGTGAGCGGTTACCTCCTTTAGTGGTGTCATTCTGTGACTGGATGCCGTGCTGAATACTGGAATGAATGGCTGATAGGAGGTCAGCTGCCTGAGCCACAAGCTTCTGGGCCTCGCCCACCGAACTAGTCTGATATAAAAAGATATGACCATCAACAAAAACATGCATGCAAACAAGGAAGACCAATTTTAAGATACAGATACTGGACAGAATATCCACGTGCTAGTCATTAACTAAGTCATTGTCTGATTGTGTGTGTTTGTATGTGTGTTACCTCTTTCTTGGTAAAGGTGATCAGTGCCGTCAGTAGGAGGCGTGTGAACTTGATTCTATTGAAAAGTGCCAAACACTGCTGATGCTGGAAAAATAAAGTATAAGAACATTAAACAGACTCACATGTACAGGCAAAGCTATTAATACACCAGAGGTTTTGAAGCTCCACGAGGCACAAGAAATTACAAAGTTTTATTTTGAACTCGCACACAAAGCATATGTTTGGGTTAGAGTCTTTTTTTTCCCTTGAAACAGCTGGAAATTCCAGAGTCTCAAAAGGTCAGACGAGTCCCACACTCTGATAGACAGATGGAAAATAAATTATACCAGGCAGGGACTGAGCAGATTCAAGGTTTAATTTGTGGCCGAAATGTTCATGCTTAAGTAGGCTTAATTAAACCTAATCATGCTTAATTAAGCAGTGAACCAGTCAGATTTTCTACCTGTAGTCCTACATATTTTATGTTGAAAGCACATGAGTCAGAAACAGCCAGCGTTTAGCATTCAGGTGGTCTACATGCTATTTCAAAAACAGGAATGACCTGACGTACCTCCAGCTCGACCTCTGGGTTTCGCTGCTCACCCTGCCGACTGCGTGTACTCTGTGAAAGCCAATAAACAATGTGATACTCGACATTTGTACCGGCATTAAATTATTCATATATCAAATATCGTGGCTTAAACTGGACAAGAGCATATACCTTAACCTTCCTCTGCAACTCATCTTCCACATCTTTCAGCATACCTGTTAGGAAGAACAAGTGAGACAAAGAGATGACATCAGCTATCCTTGTTCCTTGAAACAAACAGTATTAATCTTTAATGGCCTCTGTTGTTCACACGTGAAGCTGTAGACTTAATGAACTATCACACTACAGTACTTGTACCTGTCACCCGCAGGTCTGTGACGTTATTGGCCATCTTGAAGCCATAGGTCATGGCCTGGAAGTCCTCCTACACAGACATATAAATATGGACTCTGAGTTATTAATGCTGGCGGTAAAAACGGTAAAAACCTAAGCAATAATTCAAATATTTCCACACACATTTGCACATAGAATAATGTCTTCCGTCAGTTGAACTGCAGCTTCATAGATGCATACACACACACACACACACACACACAATGACAGACAGAGAGTAGAACATTGCTTACCTCCTCAAACACAGCAGCTTTGTTGACCTTCTCTCGGGCGATGTCACACACCTTCAGGATACCCAGGGCAAAGGCTTTGAGGGCTGGCTCCTCAATCAGATCGGGGTTATGGACGTACAAGCAGGTAAACACAGTCTGCGCCAGGGAGTGACCCTCCAACCATGTGATCTAGGGATACACACAAACATGGCCACATGACTACAGTGGTTTCCTGCAGTGGTGCTGATCAAAGAGTCAACGGGACTTCAGTGACTGCATGTGTGCCATGCCACATTTTAAATTCCCCGTGACTTCCCAAGAGGGTTTTCTGTCTGCATACAAATCTCTCCAAATTCAGCATTTCAGAAATTCCAGTGATTGTCAACAACCGACTTCTGTACCCACTCTTTGACATTCCTTGAAAATTTGCTCTCCATGGGTCAGTGAAATGCAGACCTCTGGTTACATATTACACAGAGAAGCCACACTGTTTACTGTAACAAAAAAATGAAACTCACCAAACAGCAGAAACATGTGTCTATGATCCCGATGAGTTCAGGAAGACTAAGGTCTTTCACCTTGATGGCACCTTCCTACAACAAGAAACACACACAACACAAGAAAGAATTACAAATGATGTACAACTAGGCAGTTAATATTGAAACAGATTAAAAGAAGTTAGCGGTACTGTACCTTAATGGCTTGCTCAAAGTTAAGCACTTTTCTGTTGACCTGGTTTCCAATCATTCCTGCGTCCATCTTAGGATCCATCATCTCTATGGCGGACATGGCCTCAAACAGGCCAAACCTGCCACCACAGAACAATGTTTATAAACACAGGAAGCAAATCTTGACTAATACCCATGATGCTATTTGTATTCTGATCTAATAGCTGATGTAGAGATCTGTATGGTTAAGTCAAACAAGTTCATACAAAAAGAAAAATAAGGCAATCAATGATATGAAGTCTCTGAAACTACATTTAGACTTTTGCGACATGAAAACTCTCAAATAAAAGTGAGTGTCTGAGTGAAGTATGAGTCTGCACAAAGTATTTCATCCTACTCACAGTTTGTCATGAAGCAACTCTCCAAGGTTCAACTCTGCATAAATTAAGGATGAGGACCAGGAAGGAGAAACAGGGAAACACGTCAGTTCCTTTTATAACTGCACACAGATGACTCTCTCATGCACTCACTGGCAGAGTCCCTACCTTTGCATGCGCCTTTGAATTCATGTGTAATATCAACCCAGTTAGCATTGTTCTTCATCTTTTCTGGGATGCCCAGCCCCCAGCCAGCATCATCATCCTCAACAGCTGACTTCATCACCATGGTGACTATTAGAGAGAAACACAAACAATGTGAAAGTGTTCAGAATATTACAAAATATCAACATTTGTTTACCAACCCGTCAATTTAACCGGGAACAACTCAGGTAAAAGCATTATATGACTGACTGACGTACTGAAGAGCCTCTGGTCTCATGGCGCTGCGAGCGTTAAGCACCTAGCTGTCTTCACATATTTAATAATTACTCAGGAACAGAAAAATATGCACTTACACTCACACAATCATTTACTACATTCCTGCACCTTCTCAATCGGACATTCCTGGGGTTAGTTGGCAAACACTATGCTGGCTGATCAAGCTGTAGGCTATGTCTCTGTATATACACTGAGCAGCTGTGGATATTTCAATCATCCCGTATGGGCGGGTATAATGTTTCAAAGCTCAGTCATAAATATAGCTCCCTGCAACCAAGCATTAAACTCTTCTATTACTTTCCACGGCATGTAAACTTATATGAAACAGGCAATGCATCATATATTACACAGAGAAAACTGACAACCTCTCAGCCTTTTAAACCAGGAGCATGTGCAGGACTGCATTAGAGAGATATTAGATACTCATGTCCATATATATCTATATTTATGCAGATATATACACATTTTAAATATGTATATAGTTATTTTTTTATGTTATGTTTGCGCCTACCTGTCATGTTCCTTGTCTTTTAAACTGTACTTATGTCTATACCTGTATGTACAATTGAGGGCACAGTCAAATGTGTACACACACCTGGCCAATAAAGCGATTCTGATTATTAAGGTTTATTAACATAATAATATTTATAGCACATCTATCACATCCATCAATAAATTTAGATAGAGTCATGATAGGGATGTAGTCAGGGACTTGTGCCTCATATAAACATACTAAAATTGATTGAATTGAACTGATCATATACAGCTGAGATAATTACAGGTTATTTAAGATGTTGCTGCATTTCCATCAGTCTGACTTTGGGGTGTTTAACGACAGTTAGTTAGTTACGACAGCTGTTAAAAACAGGAATATACCTAGCTGTCCTTTTTTTCTTAATGAACGACACAATTTCAAAAACATAACTCCAGAAAAGGGAAGCTAACCGAGCTGACAGTTACATGTAGGGTAAATACACGGGAGTAACAGTATTGTAGCTTGGTTTATAGTCACCCTAAAAGGTACAGGGTTTACAAAAAACACTGAGAGCAGCTCAGGTTAAACTAAAATACATGAGGTTAGTTAGCTAACACGTCAAAGTAGCTTTTAATGCCGTGTGCTAACAGGCTAACGTTGCCCACAGTGGCTGTTTCCTGCGAACAAAGCCTGAATATCGTCAGTTTAACACGTCCCTGAGCTTGATCGTGTATATAAAACACGAATACTGTTACCAGAAAGCCATATTTTGGTTGTAAATTCACACGTACCTCAGTATTTTGCCTTAAACATGTAGCTAATAAGAGATCCCTTCAAAGACTGTAGTGATGGGCGCTTGAATATGACGTCATACCCCAACTGTCAACCTGGGAGATGTAGTTTTTATGTGTATCACTCGACCGAATAACGGCCGTTTGTAGCTTTTATTATGCCCAGTGTAGGTATGAATGTTTATAAATGTTATAGTTAGGTGTAAGTTATGATGCTTTCGGGATATTTCCGTCCAAAACTACGAGCTAATGTATACTCTTCGCACAGAAACGTCTTCTCGCGTTGTTTACTGACAGCCCCCCTGACAGTTCATTGGGCTGGTCTCATCACAACATCATAAGGGCGTTTCAGGCAACGACACACAGTATAGCAGCCCCCCCGTACATTGGAATTGGTCCTCCCTGAATGGGATAACAATTCCTCTCCGTACAGGTTCGTACAATCCTCCTTCTCGTTAGTATTATACAGGGCTGTTGCTTCAGCTAACGCCGCCTGTGTGCTCTTTATTTAGCATTATTGTTAGCATACCTCCGTTAGCTAGCCTGCTGTCGCAGACAGGCGGTCGTTAATGAGTGACTAGTCCAGCAGGTGCAGCGGACACCAGCCTCAGCTAGGTTATCTGACTTAACACCCTGTAAAATAGCCTCGCCTAGAGGTTTATCTTGCTAACAATAGCATAATGACAGTGACTAAACTAAATTTCTCTGCAGGACGGTCAGGCTGGAGTTATTCCAGTAGCTTATCATGTTTTCTAAATGGATTTTTGGATACAGCTCTATTGTGGGGTTACTGTGGCCAGGACACCATCTGTCCCGTGTCCACAACAACAACATGACAGTTGTATAGTGACTCTGGTGAGCTTCAGATAGCTTATCTCTAACATAGAAGACCCTTTATGGTCTGACAAGTAGCTACATCTGTGCTCCTCCACAGCCCATAGACGTGACCTTAAGACTCGTGTGTGTTCATCTGGTTCACTGTGCATAATAAGTCCATTTTATTTGAAAAATACTTTAAATATCGTATCGTCTATTGCTGTTTCTGGCTTATACCTCATAAACCTCAAACCTCGTAAACCTCATCTTTATCTGGCACTAGAGATGTTGACAGGTAGCTTTAAATTTTAGCATTATATGTGACTAATCTTATCTCACAAAGTGCTATTATAAAACTCTTGCTTTTTTCTTTTCTTTTTTTCTGAATGATGCTGTTTAGCCTGTTGTCATTTCATGTAATGCAGCTTAACACTAGGAATGTTGTTTTTTTTTCATACCATATGTTCAAATTACCTCCTCTGCAGGACTTTTGTCTCAAGACATTCGAGATCTGCAGCATGTAGGGCAGCCCCTTGTTGTTCTGTCTAAAATCTGTCTGGACAGTCTCTGTATCGGATAGTAGTTTTATTCTGGGACAGACAATATGAGCCATCTGTCTGCTCTGCAGCACTCACTGCTGGGCAGGTACACACATTCACATCCATGGGCATTTTAGATATATCATCGTCTGGTTTGGGCATACAGTACCTGCAGGGCTGGCTAGAGCATTGCGATTACAACAGAGGGAGTTCATTGGGATCTGTTTGGGCACACAGGGCAAAGGTTGATTATGCTCATTTCTAAAGTTGCACAGTATGTTTATGCTCAGCGTTTTTGTTTTTTTTTAATGTTCTTTTTCTCTTGCAGACGATATGAAATGTTGATGTGTTAAAAATGAACAAACCCAAGATGGCCACAGAGAAAGGGTGAGTTGCTTTTCTTTTTGAAGACAAACATATGCACTTTAATTTGCACACCCGATGCTGTGATATGTGTGCATGTGTTTCGGTGTGAAAGCTGCTGTCTCGAAACCATCTGTTCACAAATTCTCTCTCACTGCTTGTCTGTACTCTCCCTGATGCGATCCCACTATTCTACCTTTACACTACGAGCCGCCAGTGTTTGTCTCTGCAGTCTGTCATCTTGTCCCACTATCAGTGTGTGAAAGAGAGCATGTTTGTGCAACGCAGCAGATAATTAGTCGACCTGGCGTTAAATCCTTCACATGTATTTGTCATGAAGACTAAAAATAACAACACTCATCATCGGAAACAGGCTTGGAATAAACCATTGGTTTATTTGTCCTTATCAGGTTTGCATATTTAGAAGTCGTTCCTTTCTAGTTAATCTGTGTTAATCTTTCTGACTCATGCAGTGTGTTTATTTATACTTTACCTCTCCTGCAGTATTTTCCTTTGTCTGTAATTGCATTGCTATTTTCTCATAATTCTTGCCATTTTTCCATTTTTTTTCTTTCTCTGCGTCTGTCTGTCTGTCTGTCTGTCTGTCTGTCTCTCTCTCTCTCTCTCCCTCCCTCTCTCTGTGTCTTTATAAGGACATATGAGAGTACTGGGTACACTGACAGTGTTTTGATTCTCTTTCCAATGTTTGCTGTTGCTGCACCAACAACTGACCTCTAACCTTGTGTTTCCAGTTGAGTGCCAGTTGAGTGGGTTAAGGTTATAAATGGGGGATGGGTCACCATCCCAGAAATAGTGAAGGACTAGGAGACCGTCTCAGTATTTTACATGCCAGTTATTTTTTTTTTATGCTGCACTATATTACAGGAATGCTATTTTTGTTGCTTATTACTCTGTTTTTGGCCAAGACTTATTGTGAGCTTATAAGGCCATTTGTGCATAAGACGGGCTTCTTAATGTTTGTTCTCCAGTGTCGACCAATTCTACCTACCCAGTACTCATCCATCCTTCTCTTATAATCTTAGACATGGAGCAGGAAATCACGACAGATGTCCTTGTTTGTGTTTGTAAATGCAGCAAGTTATCCTTTTTATATACAGTGTGTCAAAATGTAAGAATTTGTGTGTTTGTTTGTGTTTCCAGCGTTCCCAGTAACTCCAGGGTACTGATGCTCCTGGGCCAACTGGAGAGGATGAATGGAGAGGCCATGATGAGGGATGTAGAAACCGCAAGACAGGTCACATCAAAGATACTTCATCTCATTCAGACACAGGGTGAGAGCAAACACACACACACACACACACACACACACATTCATGCATTGTAATATGTTATCATAAAGCGTGAAACGTGTGTCTTTATAACTGCATTTGACAAAACAATAAATCTCAAGTTGTTGTGTTTAACATATGCAATATACAATAAAATAGAAGCGTAGACATTCTTACATCTCAGCTCCACACACACACACATCTATCAACACATCTTGTATAAAAATATAATGTAATATAACCCACACCATAGAACTCCACAGCCCCCAACAGAGTCTGATCAGATTAATGATGGTTTCAGGTTATTATTGGCTAACCCAACTGGCATTAAGGGCCGACACCGATAGGCAGATGGTATGCATGTGTATGCTTGTTTAAAAGTGAGCACTTCAGCAATTTTAATATTGCCCTACTATGGTGCTGTTGTACTCTATTCAGTTTAAAAAAAAACAATCAAAATGCAGCAGTAACAGAGGTAATGTCCTTTTTCTTTCACACGCTCTTCTTTACTGTCAAAACCTGGCAGTGCTGCCTACTTCATACACAATGCAACTTGACCCCTTAAGTCAGACATTTGGGTGTGTCATGCAAATAGCAGCTAGTTTAGCCTCAAGCCGCTGGCCTCAAACAAAGATGAGGAGCTGCAGAGGTCTGGTAAGCTCACTCCTTTCTAACTACACACTCCCAGATTTCTTTCATTCCCAACCAACACTGATGCAAAAGGCCAAACTTTATCCACATAATGTTGCAGCATTACCATTCCAACACTTGTAAACTCACTGATGTGTAAAATCATATAATTAAAATGTCCAGATGCAAAGCTACAGCTCGTCAGGTCGAGTTGACTGAACACCCAGTGTTTATGATTTAGTGGCATTTAGAAGTGAGGTTGCAAATTGCAACCAACTGAATACCACTCACCTCAACTTCCCCTTCCATGTAGTACTTGTAAAAACATGATAGGCCATATTTAAAGTCAGTGCTTGGTCTGGCTGTTCTAATTACTATATTATGTTATATTATGCCATACGCTGCCAAAAAAGTCCCCCCCTCCTTACACACTGGACCTTTTTACTTAATTAAAAACGTGTGCAATGCTGTCTGTGTAAATAGAGATGGGTTAGTGCACCGGTAGTCAAAGTGTGGATGGATTGATACAGTGTCTCCTGATCTGGTTCTCTGATTACTCTTTTTGAAAGGAGAGCAGAGGAGAAGGTCTGACAGCAGAAGAAGAAGGCATTGTGCCGCTTCGCTGTGTCGAGCAGACTGAAACATGAGTGTGTGTCTGCTAGCAAGTTGCACCTCTGCTGCTCCGAGGAGCTGGATGAATGGAAACCTCTGATGCAAGCATCACTGCTCCGTTGCGTTAACAATTAGTTCATTAATGGATTTGTTAAACGGCCAGAAAGTACAGCAGTTTTGATACTTGTGTCTATCAAGTAAACACTCTCTGGTTACAACATCTCAAACATGCGAACACATCCTTTATTTTTACATGCTATTTGCATACTACATTTTATACACTGAGGCTTTTTATTCACTATTCATCAGTCAACTGAAATATTGTTGGATACATTGATAATAAAAATAGTTCTGGGGAACTACAGCAGCTATATTACTGGACATCTGAAGTGTTTCCCCATGAAGAGGCTAAACTCCATATTTGTATGTAGCTCTTATATTAACTTGGGCTTGGAGCTAGCAGTTTTCAGTAATGCAGATTTTTTTTTTTTTCTCCTGCTGAATTATTGCCCGCTGTCTTCTCTGATCTTCCCCCTTCTCGCTTTTCTTGTTTTTTATTTTTCCCCTGGAAAGTCATAATTTGTTGCTTACTTCGACATCAAAGGAAACTCATAGTTAATCCATCATGACTGATGGGCTCAATGGAAAAGCTTCTGTCTGACCCCGTCAATCGTCATATATCAGCTGTTCCTCTCATCTGCTGCTTGGCTGTCTGTCACACCGCGTCTGCAGCCTCGACTCGAAATGCGTATGAGTGTGACGTTGGTTAG
Source organism: Protonibea diacanthus (assembly GCA_028641955.1). NCBI lineage: Eukaryota > Metazoa > Chordata > Actinopteri > Sciaenidae > Protonibea > Protonibea diacanthus. The sequence continues at coordinate 16,896,432 of CM053985.1, read as the reverse complement.
GGGTAAGAAGGGGGTCTGTGACCCTGTTAACAGTAACTATACACCCAAGGATGGACTTTGCTGTGCTCATGTTCAGAGTCTCAGGAGCTTAGAAGGCAGACAAGGGATACCAAGAAAAAGAAAGAGGATGATGGGGAGTTGCAAATGAAGTGGCCAAAAACATACATACATCATACATTTATCGAAAAGATAAATAAAAAAAAAGATATAAAATGAAGACATGAGACCTTATAAGACCTTTTGGTTTGGTTTAATGGAGATGAATTCAGTTTTAGTGGCAGCGGTTCTATTTTTTTCTCATTTCCTGGCAGAAACTATCTGAATTTTTAAAGTAGATCTCCTTTTGCACACAGTGCTGAGTTGTTGAAAAGGGAGGGGGCAAGAGAAAGAGGAGAGGACGCGTGAGGAGAGGGGTATCCTATACAGTTGCCAGTTTTCTATAGGAGCAATTGGTGGTTTAGTTTCTGGTAGTATGCAAGGGGAGGTGCTGATTGCTGGGTTTATAGTGTCCTGCCCAGCTCACTGTGTTGGTACACAGATGGAGGACTGACCAGTTGAGCAATTTATTTCTAGCCTAGGAACAAAGAAAGAGACTTTATGCTTTCATATAGACTATCAGACTAGTGTTTAGACTCACGGCAGACCTGCTCTGGGAACCTGGGATTCCGGAAATCTTTTCACCCAAAAATTTGAGTCTATTGTTATGAAATGGAGTACCGCTACAGCAGGAGTTACTATCCATCTGTGGTCTCCCCAGATCCACCAGGTAGGGTCCAGAATACTAAAAATATACTAGGAAAATATTTCAAGGTGTAGCTGAAGTTAACCATTTTAAACCTTATTATTTATGATGCAAATCAAGAGACACAAATATTTCACTTTGCTCAGGTGAGTATGGGAACTGGGATTAGAAACAATCTGACTTCTAGGACTTTGACAGTTCGTGTGCCGTACTTTTAGCACTCAGCCTGAGCTGACTAATAACTAGAGCCCGACCAATATATCGTTCATTTGATATTTTCAGCCGAGATTTGCCTTTCACCATGGCTCCAAATTAACCAAATTAACAATTTTCCTCAATATCCCACAGCTATCCTGGATTCTACTTTAAACTGTCCCATTTCTCAAATGCAAGGTCATATTTTGAACAGGACATGATCAGTTTCGAACGCTGCCTGTCACAGACGCAAGGTTTATCGAGCCAAGTGAGCTGTGATTAACAATACTGTGGTAAGCGACACAGAGTAATAGAGAAGAAGCAGCTCTCAGGAACGTCAACCATAATTGATCTACATTGTATATGTAAAATTGTTAAAAATTGTAGAACATTTAACTGAAATATTCTTTAATTTAACTGAAATATTCTTTAATCAGTTGTCATCTCAGTAATCTGTGAAGATCTACAATCACTAGAAAAGACATAAATGATGAGTGTTAAATTAAATGGCAACATCTACAGGTCAGATTGTGCACATCTAATTAACTTTACTTTTGAGTGCCAGCCTAAAGATCCATTCATTTATTTAATCTCTATCATTCATTTAATAGAGCACACGTTTATGCAAGAAAAACATTTTAAAAAATGCAATTGCAAAACATAGTAAATGGAAAACCATTGCAACAAATCATTATTGGAGGGAGGAGTGCTCGTTGTAGCTGCAGGAGATAATTATTGCTAATTACCATATTTTTGTTCACCCTTGTTCTTTTTCTTGGTATATCTTGATGCCTCCTAAGACTCTGAACATGAGACGAGAGTACAGTAAAGTCCATCCTGGCATGTATAGTTACTGTGGTGTATAGTTACTCGTGGTTTTGTTTTTGAGGATTAGTGTTGAAATGCCATTTTGTTTTGAAGAGCTTTAAAAAGTCTGGCATGGCAGAAATGTTTTAAGAGGTCACTGCTATGCAAGGCACTGGGGGGGCGTGTGTCTGTGTGTGTCTGTGTGTATCTGTGTGTGTCTCTGTGTGTCTGCGTGTGTTCTCACATGCTCAGATATCCACACAGCTGTGCACGTGTGGAAAGTTAGCTTATGGAAAGTGTGTGTACACATATCAGTTTAGCTTTCCGATACATTTTGGTGAGCGATGATGAAAGCTGTATGTTTGACACCTTTCATTTCCACATTCACCTGCTGCTCTGATGTATTCCTAATCAGTGGCAGTCAGTGACAGCATGTAATGCCAGATGCATGGAGCCTTCATGTGCGTCTATGATTCTCTGTGAACTTTATTGTTGGTTTCAAAAATTCATTTTTAAAAGGTTAAAGGTATCAGTAGCTGTTACCTAGTCTCAGTCCTGTGTTTGTGTTTGGAGAGAGGACAGCACAGTTCACTGAGTCCTCATCAAAGCGGCCGGGAATCTGTCAGCTCCTAAATTACAGGGCAAGCACAAGAGTTTAAAGAGGTGAGAAGGTGGAGAAAGAGAGATAGGAAAAAAAAGCCACTTAACCTGTTTCTTGTCTTGCTGAGTAGGACAGTTTCTTAGAGGTGAGACTCACACACACAGAAGCTAATGTTTGGCACAATGTAAAATGAGGTTTAAAGATTAAGTATCTATTTATTATACAATGCAGGGGAATATTTCTAACTATAAATAACGCTGGACTGTTATTTTCACACGTTCCAAGATAATCCTCTATGACTTTGTGACTTGTCTTTGACGGCCCAGCATATACAGGACAACGTGCTGTACTTGGAATAGCAGCCGTCACTCGACTTGTGTGAGAAGCCCGAGCTGTTCTTTTGCACAAATGCGGTACAGTTTGTCGTCACATGTCCGATCATCTTTAATCTGTTGTGTGTTGCAGAGAAGAGCGGAAAAGAGGTGATGTCCAAAGGCTCCAGTGGCATGGAGGTCATCCTGTCTTCACTGGAGGTCAGCTCATTCATCAGCACAACTGGACATTGCAGTGTCTAACTTTCAGCTTTTGAGAGGTTTCCTATAAATAACCTAAGATAACCAGCTGCTGTTGGTTGCTTCATATTTATCGTACAGTCATGAGAGGGGTATCAATCTTGTCATCTAACTCTGCAAGAAAGTAAATAAATGCATGAGCAAAAATGTTTCTTTAAGAAGGTGTACACAACAGACGTGACGTGAACTGTGTCAGAATAAGCTCACTGTTTTAAAACCTTGCATGCAAAGACATAAGAAATGCATCTGCACGTAAGCGCTGTGGGAAAGCCTGCTGCAGGTGTCACATCGACTTACTGTCTGACTTGAGATTAAAATACAAATTAAAGACAGAGAACATCAAGTGAAGTAATGTGTGTCTCTTAGAGAGAAAGAAGAGGCTATTGCACACATTTCTGGAATTCCCTATACTGCATATATCTGCATGCTGTTTAACAAGTTTGCTGTGTGCTTGTGTGTGTCTTCAACAGAACTCCAGCGATGTCCAGACCACTCTGAACATTTTGTACATTCTCAGTGAGCTGCTGACTGTCGGTGAGTAAAAAAAAAATTGTAACTGATTGATGACTGATGACTGTTCGAGAGCTGATGATCATTTTTTTTAAATTTTTAACATATTCTTAAAGCATAAATAATCCTTATCGTAAAGTGGTAGTAAACTGTACACTCGTTGATAATGTTCCAGTGATTTAAGGTTTGTGTTTCCCAGCTGCATATTCATGGACACCTTAAGGCAATTATTTCTTGTAGCCTCATTGTTCTCATCACATCAAGAATTTTATTTGACCTAATGCTTGTTTAACTGGTTGTTTCCCGCCGTAGGCAGAGGACGCAGGGTGGGAGTCTTTGTGTCTAAAGGTGGAACCGGGGTATTATTCCAGATTCTGATCACTGCCAGTAAAGAGCAGCCACCCAGTGAGGAACTCATGCTGCAGCTTCACTCACTGCTGGCCAAGGTCGGCCCAAAAGGTAGTTACGAAAAAAAAAAAAACACGTTACACAAGTATGTACATCAAGGGAGGAACTCGTGTTTATTTGAATTTTAGTTTGTTTGCTTATGTCTCTGTGCTCTCTGAGTTTAAGTCTGGTTTGTACTGTTAAATGGACCCTGTTAAACAAATAAAAGTTCCATACTTGTTATAAAACACATTGTGTGTTGAGTGAATGTCCATCCTTATAAAACATTTTAACTGTTTACATCCTTTCACTGCCTTTGTTGGCACATTGCTACATTTCTTTCTTCATTACTGCCTCATATAGAGCGCTGAAATGGCGTCAAACCATTGGCATGTGAATCACACCATAATCACTCACTTTACAACCTCTGTGTGTTCAGACAGAAAGTTTGGAGTGAAGGCGCGTTTGAGTGGCGCTCTGAATGTCACCGTCAACTTAATGAAACAGAACCTACAGAACAGCAAGCTGCTTCTGCCCTGCCTGCAGGTTCTCAGGGTTTACTCTACCAACTGTAAGTCACTTAAAACTTTGTAACACACTTCTCAAAATGTTGCCGTTACTTTTTCATGATATGTCCTCTTTTATGTGTCTATTCTTGTAAAGCGGTGAATGCCATTTCTTTGGGCAAGAACGGAGTGGTGGAGCTGATGTTCAAGATCATCGGACCATTCAGCAAGAAGAACACAAGCCTGCTCAAGTAAGCAGTTGAAAGTCCTCTTCCACAGAGTCTGCCTTGTTGTACTGCCATGTTTCTACAGTGGCACGTAATGGATAAACCAAACACCGGCTCTAGAGAGTGCCTTTCACATGTTTACGTTGAAGTGGCAGACAATGTATGTTCTCCTCCTCGGAAAGACGGGTGAGGGGAGGGGTATTGAGTCGGTTGCAATCTCATCGCTAGATGGCACTAAATCCTACACACTGGACTTTTCTAATGAGCTTTGAATCTGCTTGAATGCAGTGTTTTGACAAGCTACTGTAGCACCGTCCACAGGATACATCTCCTGGATATTAGCATCTATCGTTGACATTTGTTTTGCGGACCATGTAACCCATGTGCCTTGTTTCTGAATCAACAGGGTAGCTCTGGACGCACTGGGAGCACTGCTCAAATCCAGTGAGTAATTTATTGTGTAGCATTGACATTTGACTCATTCAGTAGTGGAGTGATCCTGAGTTAATGTTTGTGTCCGTGTAGTATTGCTCCCTTCTGCCTCTCTCGCCTTCATTATCAGCATCATTTACCGGTTACCTGTCTTTGATTGTTTCTTTGGGTTTGTTTCTTTGGTAAATGATCCTTCACCTTGGGTTTCAAGTAACCCGACTTCCAGCTTTCTCTTCCTTACACTTTGCTTTTCCGTTTTTACTTCCCTCATTTCTGTCTCATGTCATAAAGTACAAATTATCAGTGCTTTAACTCCTCTCTTTCCTCTTTGCAGAAACGAACGCTCGCCGTGCAGTGGATGGTGGGCAGGTGACTGTCTTGCTTGCCCTGTACCTGGACTGGCATCGCAATGACACGCGGCATCGCCACATGCTGATTCGCAAAGGGCTGCTGGTCTGCCTCAGGAACATCACCAACATCAAGCTCGGCAGGAAAGCATTCATAGAAGCTGATGGCATGAGGATCCTCTACAACACATCCACTGTCAGTGAGAACGTGAACATGCACATGGCAAACAATTTAAGCACGCAACACACATGTACTGTACACACACACACTCGGTCTCAACTACTCTCGACTTTCTGTTCATTCTGTTTCCAGGAGTGTCTCCCAGTGCGGACTCTGGATCCACTGATCAACACTTCGAGTCTCATCATGAGGAAATGTTTCCCTAAGAACCGCATGCCTCTGCCCACCATCAAATCAGCCTTCCACTACCAGCTGCCAAATGTACCTGCTGCAGGGCCTGTGGCACAGCTGTACAACCAGCCACCCGGGGGTGAGAACACAGGACACACACTAACACACACCCACACGCTAACGTGTGCCCTAGTTTGCCACAGTGTATGCACACACCTTTCATTGAGGATTATGCAGTACAGACAGACACAGATTCAATCCTTTTATATGACACAAACACACTCTTTTTTTAATGATTGTATCCCTGGAACGAATGGAATGGTTACTGGCAACACTCTTGACACTGCTGCACACAATGTGCCTTACAGGAAGAAAAATTCATCTGCTCTGCAACAAGCCCTTAAAGAAGGGTAAGACGTACGTAAGACGCAACTCCATCCTCAGAATGCTTTCTCGTTCACCTCACGTCATACTCCAGCTTCACTAAACTAACACATGACATGTGTTAGTAATAAAAGTGTAATAAAGATGCTTAGTTCACATTGCTTGCTCACTAGTAGACTTATGTACTTGCACTGTACTCAACTAATTTGCTTCCATGCGTCCACAGGCTGTCGTACTCGAGCCTCTCTGCTCTTCCCTTAAACCGATGTAAAATAAATCTTATTTTTCATGTAGCATCACGCTTAGGTGAATCTGCTCGTTAATTTCCTCCTTTCATGTTTTGCAAAGTGCAAAAAATGGAACAAGAACTTCATAAAAAAACGGTGATGTACGCCACAATTTTGTCAACGCTAATTGGCAACAGCAACCTGATAATTGCCTCCAAGTCATGTTGACTCATCTCTATACCCAAAAACATGAGAGAACAAGAACAGTGTAACATAACAAGCTACTGCTATTCCATAGAGCCATCAGTGAGACCATCGCCTCAATATATTTGAAGAAATGTACTCAAAATTTCTTCTCTCTTCCCACTCATTTCTGGATCATGGCTGCTCACATCTTTTTGTTAACATTTTCTCTCTTCCTGTCATTGTAACGAGACTCAATGACCAAAATAAGTTGAGTTGTAGCAGTCTGGTTATGTGCCAGCCTTACACACACACACATTGAGGATTGATAAACTCCCTTGGGCGAGGAAAAAGCAAAATGTAAGGTATTTCTGTCGTAAGGACAGTCCCCTAATAACCCCTGTGTTTGCACCCAGTGGATGATGTGGTGGACGAAAGTGACGATAACGAGGAGACGGACGCAGAGACGGAGAACGATTCCGAGAACGAAGACGATGAGAAGGATCAGTGCTGCACGGTAACACTCAGCACTCGCAGGCACACGCCGTATTTCACATGACAACATTAATGAGTTGCACTCACTGTTGAAAATGTTGAGTATATTTTCTCTGTAGATGGAGTTACAGAGCTACAGAGAGTTACAGAGCCCCACAACTTTTTCTACATCACAATTGAAATTCACTAAAGGTCTTGATGTATAAAATAATTAGCTCTAATTGGCTAAAGGTTGTTAATTCATAAATAGGTTGTTTGGTCAAAAAACACAGTTTTTGAATAATGAAACATTTAATATCACAATTACATTATTTTATTAACATACAGCTATTTGTAGTTTTTGGGGCCCTGTCGTTAATGCAATCCAGTTGCAGTCCTCTAAATTTCCAGCAGAGGGCAGTCATAACTCACAAGATAGTGCCAAACACTCACCTATCGTGTGGTGAAAATTTCCAAGCACTAAAAAAGCCACCTAAAATTAAATAGCCTCACAAAATAAGTAGGTTTTGGTGTCTTTGTACAAGACTCCCACTTCTGATGTTTTCTCATTAGCTGTGGTTCTTTTTCTTTCTTGCTTTTGCCAGCGCATAATCTTTAGGTTGCAGTGGATTAGAGCCCACATACAGCCAGCTAAGACACAGCGGTTTAACATTTAGATGTATCCATATGTTCCCTTTTTGTGTCTTTTTAATCAGAACGACGACATAGAGACGGACATAAACAAGCTGCATCCCAAAAGGAACCTCGGACGTCCTTTTGAGGAGTTGAGGGTCTACGACAGGTTCTTCCTGGAGCTTTCTGAAGATTTCCAGGTCAGTATTTTGTACACACGTTGATTTCATAGTGAAAAAATATTAACAGACATCCATTTTAACTATAAATGTGGCAGTATAAGACTTGAAGAGTTATGTACGTATCATTTTAACATTGAAATAATAAATATGAGACATTTGTTTTATCTCGGTTTTTATGTATATTGCTTTTAATGATTAATGTTTGCACTTATATTGAATGTCTGTGGTTAAACGTATTACACACACCTTTTAAATGTGTTTATAAGTGCACATTTTTGTGAGCCTGATGAAGCACTAAGTCAAAAACAAGACTTTTGTCAGTGTTAATCTAAGATTACATTACATTTTCTTCTTACATCTTCTGATCAATATGTCTTGTTTCAACAGGGTTATAACTTTGAATGCTCAAAGAGTGCCTCTACCACATTTTCATCATCGACCTTCTCTTCTTCATCGGCCTCAACTCAATCCGCTCGACCAATCATAGTGCCCACAGCTCAAGCCCTGTCCCCAAAGCACGTCCCCGTACCGAGCTCTCAGGAGGACTGCAACGCTACCAAAGGAAAACACACCCTGCCGTCTCCTTCCGCACCCACCGCCACTTCTCCTGCGTCTCTAACTCCTCTAGACCTGGACACCATCCACCTCACCAAGGACCAAGACAAAAAAGAGGAGACCCACATTCCTTCCACCGACACATGTTCGACATTGTCCTCCCTCACCAAGCCTCCTCCTCAAGGGCATGTGATAGAACAGGAACTATCGCATGTGTTGGAGGGTGTCTCTCTTGAAGGGGACGGGAGCGCGGAGGGGGTCAAACAAGAAGGATCCCCAGTCAATGCCACGAGACACATACAATCTCCTCTGCTCTTGGGGGGTATCGCTGCTCGTCGTGTGGGAGGAGGAGGCAGTAACTGGGGTTCAGATTGTGGCTCGGAGGGTGCGGAGGATGAGGGAGGGGAAGGAGCAGTTCTGGAGGTGCCAGACACGGCTCAGCTCCTCCCGCTGCATGACCCAGACCTTTACGTGGAGATGGTGAAGGGAACACGCTCTGTACCCCAGTATGCTGAAGTGGCTTACCCAGACTACTTTGGCCATGTAGCCCCAACATTTAGGGAACCCCTTCTGGAGAGAGTGTATGGCGTCCAGAGGTGAGACATTTTTTATGAAAATTGTAGTTTGCAGAAATCATTTGTCATCCAAACTCAACAGGATAAACAGAATATCCAGACAGACCATTTGGAGCCTCAGTAATAGTGATGTTTTAATAGTAAAGTTATGATGACACCATCATGAGGTTCTGCCTGGCAGTCCAAATTGGCCCTTGGCGCAGGCTGCGAGCTACAGTTTACATTTTAACTCTGCTTTGTATGGTAGCGGGAAGAGGCATTTATTATAGCTTATCTCATTCATGCTCATTAATAAACAATATTTTAATGGAAAATATGTTTGTCCATTCATTGTGTTGAGTTTGTTGTGGGTCTAACCCTGCAGGTCGAAGATATTTCAAGACATTGAGAGGTTGATTCATCCTAATGATATCCTGGATAAAGTAGTTTATGACCTGGACATTCCTAGGTGAGTTCTTCTTACTGAGTCTGCTAACCTAAAGCATTACATCACCCCTAAATGGAGATTCAATGTTTGTATTAAAGTGCCATAATACTGTTGAACAGATTAGCTCAGTTCACGGTCCATATATTGAGAAGGGTAAAGACTTGTCAAGAGGTTCCTCCTAATTATTGATGTGCTTTGTTGTTTTTCAGCTGTCCTGTGATTGAAGACAGTGGTGAATCCCTTAAGTTCAACTCTCAGTTTGAGTCTGGCAACCTCAGGAAGGCAGTTCAAGTTAGGAAGTAAGTATTTATTGTCAGCTTTTGCTTTCTGTCACATGAATAACATTTAAAACTCTTTACTATATTTAACCTACTTCTCATATCAATCTAACAGAAATTAGATTAAAAAGAAAAGATGTGTTGCATCAGTATTGTCTTTGTTTGTTGATGTTTTGATCCACATTTTCAGTTCATGTTGTCATGTTTCTCCAGATATGAGTATGACCTTGTGCTGAATGCAGACATCAACAGTAATCACTACCACCAGTGGTTCTACTTTGAGGTGAGCGGCATGCGTGTTGGAACTACCTACCGCTTCAACATCATCAACTGTGAGAAGTCAAACAGCCAGTTCAACTATGGTGAGGCGCACAACAACATCTGGATCAAATCAAACTGAAACACCCAGTGTTTGTTTCACCGTTCAGTTCTCTATCTGACCTGCAGGAGATCTGTATATGTTTTATTATTGACCTACCTGTTAGTCTATATGAGGTCAGTTGTCAGGTCAAGGTTTAGCTTGAGCATCAGACATGACACATTCCTTCCTTCACTTTCTTGCCTCTTCTCTTTGTGCGTGTGTGTCTGTGTGTGTGCGTAGGCATGCAGGTGCTCATGTACTCTGTGCAGGAGGCGATCAGTGGCCGGCCTTGCTGGGTGAGAACAGGAACAGACATCTGTTACTACAAGTATGTACACTCAGTATGAAGTGGATCTGGGGGTGTATGGAGGGGAAAGGCACATATCTACCTATTTAATAAATCTTACAGTTAAATGGGGCAAGATCACAGTTTTCACGCAGCATACAAATCTTGCCATAAAGGTACTGTGTATCTGTGTACATTTTATATAGCTATAAAGCACTCTCTTGCCTATTTTATAGCTTACTACACTGACAAAGTTATTATGAGCTAGTAGCAATGTACTTAGTGCATTTCTCCACACACTGCACCACAAGTCTTAAAAGTTCTGCATTTATAGTTTTATGAGATACACCTGTACACCTATCTTATGCAATTTAGTACAGCTGCTCTGCCGTAAAGGACACATTCATGATGCCTATAATGTTCAGTTTTTGTTGACACCATCGTAGAGGTGTTTGTCCTCCCTGTTTACATACATTAGAGGGGCAGAATATTGTAAATGCAGCCCGATCCAATTTACACATTTTCAACAATGTCACAAAGGACAGAGCAGCTAGAATTTATGACAGAGCTGTTGAATTATATTGCCATAAATTATACGGGTGTACCTAGTAAAGTGTTTGTGTTATAGGTGCTCTATTGTTCAACATTTACTCATGAAGTGTTCCTCCTTCATAGGAACCATTTTGCGAGGAGTTCCATTGCGTCTGGTGGTCAGAAAGGCAAATCTTATTATTCACTGACCTTCAGCACAACCTTCAGCCACAAGGATGACGTCTGCTACTTTGCCTATCATTACCCTTATACGTACTCCACTCTTAAGGTAGGATCACACAGTTTACTGGAATCTAGAGAACATTTGCATTTAGTGGTGTGTTTGCATCTACTCATACAGTGTTTATTACTCTATTACTCTATTCTCCTGTTGCTAAACCCGCCAAACTTCCAGCATGACCTGAGCTGCACCTGCCTCTTGATGGACTCCACTGTTTTGTTTTCAGTGTTTTATCATTTATTTATCCTTCAGTTACAAGCTCAGATAAGAGCCGTGCTTTTAAACTACTGTACGCTCTATAGTTATGTTTTTATAATTACATTTTCTCTGCCTCTATCTAGAGTGACTATGCAGAAGTGCTTTTAATACAAGCAACAATAGAGAAGCCTGATCTGAATCACTCCATCACAAGTGGCCAGCGAAAGAATACAATATAACAGTGAAATGTTGAGAATCCAACAGGTGTGAGGGCTTAAACGTTATTAAGTAAAATGTAAACACTGTTTTGTGTTGTTGTATCATTGGATCCTCAGATGCACCTGTCCAAACTGGAGGATTTGAGGACCCCTCAGATCTACCTGAGACAGGACGTCCTGTGCGAAACGCTCGGGGGAAACACCTGCCCCCTTATCACCATCACTGCCATGCCCGAGTCCAACTCCAATGATCACATCTGTCAGTTTAGTAAGTTAATCAGTGAAGGTCTGTGTACACGGGTCTTCTTATTTGCTCACAATTATCCACATACCTCAGAGGAATAATCCCAAAAACTGTTGGAGCTTCGCCAATCATGGTGTCGCTATCTGGAATTAGCTGAAATAGCTGAAAAAATGTTTATTGTGCAGCAAAGTCATCAGTCACATCTGTATGCAAACCAACATAGATGTGATGTCCTGTTAACAGCTGGCAACTTGAAGCCATTAATAAATGGCTATAATATCCAAATATGTAATGTCATTTTGATGAGGTTTGTTCTTTTCCTTTTGGGCCTTTGGGAAGAGTCTGTGTAACAAAGTGATCTGAGTTTAAAGGTCCAATTTATTAGCCTGTTTGAATTTTAAACTGCATCTCATTGACTTCTTCCTCAAATGGAGCTCTTTCAGGGTAAAGACTTCAGAAGTGGACCATTGATATCGTATTATTTTGTTACAAATGATCTGTCATGAGTTAGTTAAAGCTTCACTGGGACTTTGTCAAAGATTTGTCATCCCCATGCTTAATAGGTCTCCAAAATGTCCTCCAAGAATCGTTCTTTTATCACCAATGCTCGCAAGAACATTAGAGTGAATATTACCACATCAGAACAGCCCCGGGATATCAGGCCATGCCAGTACTTCCCAAATAAAAGTCCACTGTAGTTCACTGATGCTGTTTCTCAGCTGTGGAAAACTTTAAATTGAAGAATTGTCTTTTTTTCCTCTCCTTCTATCTTCCTCTGTGTGCGTGCTCTTTGCTCTCCCTCTCTCTGCCTCTTCAGGGAATCGTCCATTGATCTTCCTGTCGGCCAGAGTGCACCCTGGAGAGACCAATGCCAGTTGGGTAATGAAGGGCACGCTGGAGTTCCTGATGGGCAGCAGCTTGCTTGCAGTCAGCCTAAGAGAAGCCTACATCTTCAAGATAATCCCCATGCTCAACCCTGATGGAGTTATAAATGGGAAGTGAGTAAAAAGAGTCTTGAGAAAGAAATGAACACGCATTCACAGCCCTCAAGTATACACACTGAAGATGTGTACATCTGCCGAACTTTGGCCCGCACTTCGGAAGGCTTTATTTATATTAACACACACAAAATCTTGTCTTGAAGGATTCTCTAGCTGTTGCTCTGTTCTTTTCCACTCTATATCCTTCCCCTCTTCTGCCGTCTCCTTCCTGCTGTAGTCATCGTTGTTCTCTGAGTGGAGAGGACTTGAATCGCCAGTGGCAGAACCCCAATCCTGAGCTCCACCCTACCATCTACCACACTAAGAGTCTTCTGCAGTACCTTGCACACATACAAAGAGCACCACTGGTATGACCTCTTATTAACTGGACTTCAATCGCTTGGGGGCATTTTGCACATTGCTGTGTAGTGTAAAGAATTTCTCCTAACTTCTTTGTTAATGGTGGCACCGTTTCTCCTACTGAGTCTCACACTCTGTTTGGCTGCATGTCCACTAAATTTCACATCAATAAATCACCACATTAGCTTTAATACAATGCAGTTGCCATAAACCACAGCCTCCATTGGCCTCTGTTCTACATTGTGTCAGCAAGTTGGATATAATAGGATACTGCTTTTATGGGAGATTTGTTTACTGTGCAAAGGGTGATGACTTTACGACACAAAGCAAGGTGAGGCCGCTGTCCTGATCATGCTGTGTCTTTTATTTATTATTTTTTACAAAGCCACTTAAGTAAACAAGTCACTATTTTTTGTTCACTTTGCAATAAGCATCACATTCTTAACCCTCTCCTCCCTCTATTTCATGTGTGTGTGTGTGTGTGTGCTACATCTACACACAGGTGTTTTGCGACTACCACGGCCATTCAAGGAAGAAAAATGTGTTCATGTACGGCTGCAGCGTGAAGGAGACAGTCTGGCAGTCCAATATCAGCGCTACGTCCAGTGACTTACAGGAGGACCTTGGATACAGGGTGAACACACGCAGACACACACACACACACACATGCACACAGAAGTAACTAAACAAACACTCGCCCTTGCCTCCCTCTCTGTCTCCCCATCTATTTCAGATCACTGTTCTAACGTCACTAAATAATAATTGCATTGGACTTTATATAAGTTATAAATATATTGCTTCAGAATAGAGATGCTGTCTGTCTCTCTCATTATCTCTGTCCTTCTAATCTATATATGTAATAATACCTATTTTATTGGCTTTAATGTATGTTTCAACAGCAGCTGATAAACATGCTCAAATGTTCTAATTCACCTTGTATTCTGGAGCCGGGGAGGACTTTTTATTCAGATTCTCCGGTCAAGCTGGTCAGGTCAAGATCAGTTTGCTGCTCTTGCTCTATCTGAAAGTATTTCTCACTGAGCAGAATGCCAATAAAGGAGCAAGTTCAATGCAGAGTTTCCTAGTGGACATGTAGCTTCAGGCTACAAACCTAAAGCAAGCATTTTGGATTGCTGCAGTCAATACTGGTGCTTTCCCAAGCAACTGCCCTGTATATAAACCCTTTATTGGACAGCTATTTGTCCCTACTATAAGATGTACTTCAGCGTCTGCCCCCTGATGCAATGATGCACACACACCTACACACAAACACTCCGACATCTCAAACATTTTCATATGTTTTCCAGACACTTCCTAAGATCCTGTCCCAGATCGCTCCAGCCTTCAGCATGGCGAGCTGTAGTTTTGTTGTGGAACGCTCCAAAGAGTCGACTGCCCGCGTCGTTGTTTGGAGAGAGATAGGAGTACAACGCAGCTACACCATGGAGAGCACACTCTGTGGATGTGACCAGGGCAAATATAAAGTAAGCATGTATTTTATTTTGTTTATAGTGTATACACAAAAAAAAAGACTTTCCCAGTGTCAGTTCAGTACAATAACCTACAGTTTAATACTCTCTTTGAGCAGCTTCTATTTGAATTTTTGGACTACATTGTGCCTTTTGTTATAGAGGGAGAAAACAGGAAATCAGCTGGGGAATAACATTCAATAAAGACCGTTCATTGCAGGCTACCAGGCATCCCGAGAAGTGTTTGTGCATATTAAGTAGCCACAGTGTTGGAAACAGGAGGGAACTGACAAACAGAGTAACATTATTTATCATATTGTACAGGTGTCCACTCCTGTAAATGGGAGGTGCCCCTATAAATATCCAGATGTCCACCAGGGGGAGCTGCAGTCCTTTTTTTTTTTTCTACTTCCTCTTCGCTTCATCTCTGTCTTTTCTCCTTTCTTTTGACCCCTTTACCCTTTTTACCCTTTCTTCTCTCTCCCTCTGTCTTACTCCACTTGGTGACCTTCGTACTGAATTCTGACAGTGTGGTCTTGCGTATCCAGAGACGGTCTAGTGATGCCATTTTGGCACTGATTAGCACCCCCACTGGTTTGTGCGGAAGTATTTGTCCAGATGTGCAGGAACTAATGTCTACTGAGGGCTTTGGGCTGCATATGTCTGTGGTCAGTCCAAGTTTAGATGTTCCTAGCGCTGCTCTGGGGAAAAGGGAACATGAAAGTTCTTGGGTTGAGTCAGGGGTAAGCTCTCTGTGTGTCTGTGAGCGTTCATTCGCTTGTATAACTGTGCAGCGCCCTGAAGATTTTGAAGGGAAGAGTGCATATGCATTTGAATGCGTGCTTCCTGAAAATGCAATATATTATCATGTCTCTACATGAAAAGTTTCCTCAGCATGTGCTCTCCAGCATTGAGAATTGGGACGTTTGAAGATGGACAACGGCTCCATCCCTAAGGTCCAGAGCAGTTTTAAAAAAACCACTGCAGCCATTTGAAAGTAGAGATCTGCTAGACCTTTGAAATAATTTTTGGAATTTAGCTGCATGTTGAAAGTGTGTGCATGTTTTTTATGTGTGACAGCTCCCTCTGGTGAACATGTTAGGATCTTAAATTCTCTTTGATGCGCTTGCACACGTTTTCTTCAGGGTCTTCAGATTGGCACCAGAGAGCTGGAGGAGATGGGAGCTCAGTTTTGCGTGTCCCTGCTGAGGCTGAAGAGGCTGACTGGGCTCCGCAACCACCAACACCTGCTGGATTTGGAGGGCGATATCATTGGGACACACTGCAAAGTGGTCAGGTTAGTAAATTGGAGCATGCCGCCAAGTTATACACAAGGCACAGCACACGGTTCACGCAGGTCCACACAGAAGCTGGGGCTGGGGTGTCCACGGGTCAAATCCAGCCCATATTAAATGTGAACATTGCCAGAATGTGACACTAAAAGAAAGAGAACAGTTTGGAGGTGTTGTTATCTATCTAGGTTATTGTGCAGTGGTGTTTCTGGTCCGCCCCACATGAGATCAAATTGGGCTGCATGTGTCCCGTGAACTAAAATGAGTCCGACAGCCCTGAATTAGAAGATAGAGAGCGTATAAACTAACCATAGACAGTTGAGGACTCTCTGATCTTACAGAAACAAAAGCTCAGTAACACTTCACATGCCATTAACTAGTTTTGTTTTCAGATTTCAGAGCTTTTTTTTCTCACCATTATAAGTCTAGTTTTATCATCATCATGCACCTATTTTTATTGCCACAAATTCTACTTGGAAAAAAGGTTACAGACTTTTTTTTTTTTTTTTTATCCGCACAAAACACCCTCCTTACGGCCAGACACGTTCCCTCTTGGCACTAATGCTCAACGGTGTGACTGTCACTCTGGATCCCCTCTGAAGCACTACTCAAGAAACAAATGAAGGCTTGCATTTATACAGGGCTGCTGTGAGCATCATTGAAATTCTATCAGTGTCTGATGAATATAATGAAAACTCTGGAGTGAGAGGAGAATGGGTATGAATAATTGTCAGCGGTGTCATTATTTCTCTAAGAGAGCGTAAAACAGCCACAAGATTTTTTTTTTTTTTTTTTTTAATCCATTAACACCTACACAGTGAGCAGTCGATGGTACAGGATGGTATCGTGTAGATTAAATGCACGAGGAACATGCAAACTAATACTGCCTTCCTTCACAGTCGCTTGTAGATGTTGTCGATGGAATATATTTGCACAAAGTAGAAGAGAAATTTAAGTGATCAGTGTCAGAGCATGCCTTCATCCACTTAAGGAATGGCAGCATGAATATGTTCAGCTGTGACACAACCACTAATCTCACGAGTCACACCACAACAATGTATAGCCACCTTGTTTAGTCTTAGTCTGGTCTCGTCGCACCGTGTTTACTTTGCACAACAGTGATTCATTAGAGATTTCATCGTGATTACACAACTGAATGCCCTCGCCTTTCTCTCTTTGCATAGCATAGACGTGTCAGGCAAACCAAAATTAACATTTGTATTATTTCCTTAGTGTCTGGTGTGCTGTGCGTGTAAAATTAATTATAATAATTGCAAAATCAACCATTTTCCCCTTCGAATTAGTGCAAATTAGTGCTGAAAAGATTAGTCATTCATCAGAAAATAAATTATTTTGGATATTTGTAGTGGAAAAATGCCAAATGTTCTCCGGTTCCAGCTTCTTCAGTGTGAGGATGTGCCGCTTTTCTTGCTTTTATATGACCGTACATCAAATAACTCTGGGTTTTAGATTGTTTTTGGATAAGGTGACATTTGAAGATGTCATATTCAGCTACTACAAATATGTTTTTTCTGTCTTTATTTAAAATAGAGCCTGACCAATATGGGATTTTTGAGATTACCAATTTTCAGATAAGAGATATAGATATAGTAAATGTTTGATAGCAGATATACAGTATGGACTGTATGAACTATATGACTATATATAAGCTACTCAAAAGGCTGCTGTCTTAAGAAAATAACTTTATTAAACAATATTTGAGTTAAATATTCTTTAACGTGTTAAACCTCGCAGTGAGACTAATATCACATCACAAGCATTTTATTCTGCATTATATATGCACATTTCATATTGCCAAAGACAACATATGTGCCAATACAGATGTGTGCTAGGCCAATACTACATGAGCTGATCAATATATCTAGTGGACTCTAATTTAAAATCCAATAAATGGTCTAAAGTTGTAGACATCCCCTTTGCCGCACTGTCTGCTTGATTTATTAGGAAAAGTCATCAAGTATCAGGTTGATAAACTAATGTCAAGTATGTTTTTTTAATTTTTAAAAGGAGCCTAAGAGGATCAAAAACAATAAGAGAAATAATAATCAAAATCTAAACACAGACTCAATCAGAAATGTTCTTGAACCTTCATCCATATTTAAGAAATGGCTTCAAACGTTAAGACAGCACCACTCTTCTACATCCAAACAAATGACCACACAGCTTTGCTTTATCAAATCAAGTCGATTAAAAGTCCCTGTTTGGAAATATAAGGTCCACGCAGATTAGATTGTACTTAAGTTCAAAGCCACATATAAATTATTAAAGTTGGCCAAACCAAAGCTGTGACCACCAAGGTTATCTTCATGTCTTTTTTTTAAACGTCGGCATTCTCTGCACCACAGATTTGTTAAAGTAGTTCATTTGAAAGAATGGCATTAAATTCAAAACCACTTAATGCTTACGTCTCTCTCTCTCTCTCTGTCTGTCTGTCTCTCCCAGTCTCTCTCTTTCTCTCTCTCCTACTAACCTACTCTACTCTCATATTGATATATTCATTCATCATTTATGTATCTGATCATTAAGGGACTCCAAAAGTGTTCTGGTGCTTGTGTGTTTGCGTGAGCATCCTTTGGGATTGGTTTGCTCTCCATCTAGGGTTTATGGTTTTATGCATGGGGGCTTGGTGTGGTACCACTTACCATTTAATAGGTCATCACAACAATGATATTGTTGCCATTGGGAGGCGTCTGCAAATAATTGGGTATATGGACATGGGTGTGTTTCTGTGTGAGTGTAAAGAAGACAGAAAGAGATATGCGCATGTGAGGTGAGGAGATGTGGGGGTTTATCTACATGTAAATGAAGGTAATTTGGGTTTTTAACGCTTATACATAGATGTATATGAAGATGGGCTGTAAAGAAATGGAGGCTACAGAAGATGTAACCCAACGAAAGGAGAGATTGGGTTTGGTTTTTCTATAATGGCCTTTAATGGTTGACTCACAACTCTCATTATCTGTTTGGACAATATTCTGTCCATCCACATCATTACACACACACACACACACACACACACACACAATCACACACACACACTTACTGTACATATACTGACGCACAATTTCTCCCTTTGTCTCTCACTTGCACTTACACACTGGTGAGCTTGGTGGGAGATCATTGTCTGAGCCCCCTGATCGACTGTCTCCCTGGGATCACATTTCAGACCATTAACACCATTAAAAACCCACTAAAGCCACTAAAACCTCAAAGAACCAGTAACCATTTAACCATTAAGACCCACAGGAAAAAAAAAAAAAAACTAGCTTCACCAGTCAGAGCACACAAGCAGAGTTTGTTTACAGCTTTTATTCTGTTAAAATTTAAAATATATATAGATTGTTTATATTGTTGTAGATTATGTGTCTTTAACTGAAATGTTTTAGACATTTCGTTTAGCTATTTGGAGCTGGAACAATAACTAGGATTAGTCGACTGGCAGAAAATGAATCTACAACAATTTAATTAGATATAAAGTAATTTAAGTAGCAAAGATGCCAAGCGTCGTCTGGTTCCAGCTTCACAAATTTGCTATTTTTCTCTGTTTTGTAAACAGTCTATTGGGGTTGAGTGAAAACTCAGAGTACGAGTATCATCAGGATAAAATAAAACTAATTTCTAACAAATAATAAATATAGCAAAAAAGAATAATGCTCTGTAAATAATTCTCTTAACATTGTCATCAAAAACTTTGCTCTCAAGCTCGATTCTGAGGCTCTTCTGTAAATAGTTTCTACTAAATATAGCAGATATCAATTTCAGGCTTTAATTAAGAACTTCTGGTCAGTCCTGCCCGTGTTCTGTTTTAAGCACCACCCATTCCGAGTAGGGACACGGATACAGACAATTTAGTTGGTTGAACAGATTTTACTAAATAAATTTGTAAATTTAGGGCAGTTGGTGGGAACCAGAGCTCCAAGGGAAAACCCACACAAAAGTATAAGAGACTATGCAGACAACACTGTGATTTGATGAGGCAAGAGTGCTAACCATTGAGTTACACTGCTGCTCCCATGAACCCAGAGAAAGGACAGGTCTTTAGGCAAGGGCAGGACCCAATCATCCTGGATTAAACTGGAGCCTGACCTTTGTAAGCAATACCAAAGCCTGGAACATGCGGCTGAAATTCCTAATTTTGCCTTGTGAGCTGCAGCTACCATGCCTGAAATCACTTCCAGTGCCTGTCAAGCCCAAACTCCTGCTCATGTCATTTAAGATAGAGTTGCAGATCCCCATTTAAGATTTAAGATACATTTTCCCCCCAGAAAACTACTTACCTACTAAGAGAGTTGCTTCTGCTAAACCATAGTTATGTCCTATCAGGTTTGGAAGCTTAGTTACCAGCTGGTCAAGACACGCAAGTAAAGAAAGTATGGAGGTCATACAAGCAACCTGGCAGCCTCATGTGTTAGTCGCACCTGTCGTGTTTCCTGACATTTTACCACACCCTGAATGGCCAGGACAACCTAGACGGCTAGCAGAACTGGGATGATTTTTTCAATCTGCATGTGAGAGGCAAGCTAGTGGTTTAAATGCCTTTTTTATATAACACAGATGTTGGGTTGTTGGTCCGGAAAAGTCTGCACTGACTTAGTGACACAAGTACCCACAACATAACCAAAACAAAATATGATCATGTCTGTCAGAGGCTGTTTGTCCACATTATGAATAGGGATTAAATCTGAGCTCTCTTTAAAATAAATAAAACAACTTCTGATCAGCCTAGATCAATTTCAGGCTTTAATGAACAACTTCCAGCTAGTCCTGCCCATGTCTAGTGTAAGCTCTGCCCATCCCAAGTACAGATAGTGGTGTACTCATCCTCACTCTTTGACAAAGAAAACACGGAATTTAGGCCTTTGAGAATTTCTGACTGAGAATTTGTCACCTTTTTATAATCCAGTTTCTTAATTGACATTAAGCAATTGATAAATTCATCAATAATGAAACTAATAATGAGCTGCAAACCGACTGAATACAAAATGTGTTTGGCTTGTGTTTTCTGACAACAAAACATACATTGATGTCACCATTGAATATTTTAAAGTACTGAAAAGCTGAGGTGACGTAGATGCAGAGTTTTATCCAGACGCATCGTCACTTAACAGAAAAATTGTCCGTGTTTGTCATCCAGCAGCAGCAGCACCACCACCTATGTGCTGGAGGAGGACGAACCGTCCTTTCTGGAGGCCATAGACTACAGTGCGGAGAGCAACGACGAGGACGCCGAGGCTGAAACCGAGCAATGCATCGAAGTTCTTGAGAATCCCGATCATCTGTCGGACTCTGAGACAAATCACAGGGACTAACGCTGAGGTGTTTATTTCCTTTTATCCCTGGCAATTTGAGCTTGAAACCAGCTAGTGCTTGGATTGTTAGCTGATCTAAACGTAAAGATTTCACCAATAAAATAGAGCGCACACTTCTCACATCGACTGGTGAATAAGTAACTTAGATTTACAAATGTCCCTGTTATGTAGACACTTAATTACGGTACGTAGGCTACGTTAGCACCGCTCGAGTGCCCTTTTCCAACCGTGCTGCTCCTGAAGGTGCGTACTCCACCTGCTTTTCACTTGAGACAGGATGGATTTCAATGAATGTTGTCACCTTTCACCATCATACTATAACCATCTTGAACTGTAACGCCTGACCTCAGACACCATATAGCCTCTGAGATTCACATATAGCTAGCCAGAGCAGCAAACAGCAGGCACCGCCGATCCTTAACTTGAACCCTTGTCCACTCGCTCATTTTTCACAGCCGATCTTACACTGAAGCTACCTGACAAGGCTGTGGTAGTGTAATAGAGCCAGTGGCTTCTCTAGGTACTGTTTTTGAACCCGCTCTCACCTGTGACCCTGTGTTTTGATGAGAAACACTCCTGGTGATTGAGGGAAACTGGATCTCCCCCACTGCTGACCAGCTTTAGAGATCCAACCAACCTGCCTTCTTATTTCCCTTTTCCTTCCTTTCTATAGTCTCACCCTGCACTTTAACTTTTTACTCCTTTTTGTTCGTTTGGACCTTCCTTTTGTCCTTCTTTGCTTGCCTCCTTCTTTCTTTCCTTTTTTTTTTTTTTTCTGACAAGCCAAGGTGTCTAAATGGGCTGCAGGGATGACCAAATAGCTCCATATCATAGCTTTAGCTGCAGGCGTCTCATGTTGAAAAACCTACCGGGATGTACCTACAACTGAGTTGTGACGTCACTTCCTCTAACATCTTTCGGCCGCAGTGCACACGGTCCGATCGTCCACGTGCTGTTTGCCTTGCTTTATCCAAAACAGAAAACTATATCACTCAAATGTAGAATGTTCACGTCTTTATCGAGACACACCTTGTAAAATACGTTAAATGCAAATATAATCACGCACCACGAAACTAACACAGGTTCAGTTTGTTTTGTTTTTTTTTTTCGTTGGCAGTAAAATCAACAAGATGGAATGTAAAAATGTCCACACGCACTGTTGGTGTTTTGATTGTTTTTAATAATAGACAGTATTATAATGTTACACATAGCAGTAATGAACAAGAAGCATGAGCTGCAGAGAGCAGAAAGCCCTTTTGCACTTTGGATAGACACTATACACACATAACAGAGAAACAAACTGGGAGTGAAGCATCACGTTACAATGTGTCCACAGTTTGTAAACCTCAACTTCAGTCACCTCATTAGTTTGAAGTTCTCAGAGCTCACCCCAAAGCTGATGGTAAAGTTGCTGTGATGTTTTAAAAATATATTATACTGGAATTTTGTTTCCCTTTTTATCCTTTCCTCCAACCCGTGTGTACATTTTGTGGATTTTCTTAGGAGAGACCCATGCATAACCGATGGTGCTTTGTATTGGGAGTCTACAGTAGTGTGTTGCATTATTTCTTTATTTGTTTATGGAGATGAGGTACTGTTTCTGTTGCATTTGTACAGCTAGCGCATGGCTACTTTCTGTTTTTATTTTGTAATTTATTCAGTCTTGTTTCGGGGATGCAAACCTTTATGTATGTACGTACGTATAGAGGCATTTTGAGTGTATGAGTGCAAGTGTGTGTGTGTGTGTGTGTGTGTGTGTGTGTGTGTGTGTGTGTGTGTGTGTGTGTGTGTGTGTGGGAGTTTAAGTTATTCCATTATTCAGCTAAGCTAATACTCTTACAGTGTGTTTCTTCTTTCAATTTGATTATCCCCTCTTACTTTCCTTCACTCCTCCCAATCATTTTTTTTCCCCCTCTCCTTCCCATCTAACCTCTTTCATTCCCTTCATTTTCTGTTGTTGTCTTAGCTCTGCTTTCTTTCAGATGTTACTCATGAACATATTACAAACACAGGAAGGTCCTTGTTCTGGGTGCATGTGCGTGAGTGTGGATATACGATGTGAAATAATGTTGGTACCCTCTGAGAACTGTGTATGCCGTTATACGTTTGTCTGTAGCAGTTCATGTCGACTTCTTTTGTTTTGTGTTTATTTTTAGGCGAACATGCAAAGATAGCTGCTTATTTTAAGTTGATTGTATTGCAGAAAACTAAGAGTGAACATGGGAAATAAAATGTGAATGTGATGAACCCTGTTCTGCGTTGTATTTATTTCTCTTTCGCTACATGCTGGAGTACAAAACATTATGTGCTCTTCCACTGTGAGGCTGCATTATTTTTCTCAACTGAATGAACATTAAATTCACTCAACATTTGTCTTCATGAGGACCTTCCTCTCAAACTTGGTAAAGTAACTGTAATGGATCCTAACTGAGTTATGGAGAGAAGTGCTGTGATTGGCAGACCAAACCAAACACATAAAGGGGGAAAAATGTTTTTCTTACAATGGGTATTATTTTCATAGTTGATGTTGGTTTGGATAATTTGATTAAACTTGACTCGCTTAAACAATCACTTGTGTTTTCAATATACTCCGTTGTAAGGCTGTCTAACATTTCTCTACGGTAACCCAGCCAGAAAAATGTTGTAAAAAAATGATGTAAAATAACTTGCCTTCTGTTGTAGTGTTACAAATCAGGGACTTAAGGTGTTAGATTTAAAGTGTAACCTTTTAATGTATCTCTCAAAGAAAAAAGTTTCACATGAATGCAAGCGTACGTATGAATCACGGCCCTTTAAGTGTGAATAATGGAGGAATAAAATCCATAAAAAATGTGCAAAAAGTCATTTCACAGTTCAACCTAAACTAATATGAAACCTCAGCAGTTTGATTTACACAAATTAGTCTTCCATTGTTACAGTAATGTCTGCCAAAACAGAGAAATTTTGATACTACACTCAAAAATATAATTGCAGCCATTTTTCATGAGGTGAAGTTGAAGATTTAAGACGTTTCTCTGCGCATGAAATGTTTCTCTCAAATTTTGTGTTGGCGAGCACTGCTCCTTTGCCAAGATAATCCATCCACCTGACAGGTGTGGCACATCAAGATGCTGATTCAACAGCATGACCTGTGACCGAGGTGTACCTTGGACTGGTCACTAATAATAGGCCGCTCTTAAATGTGCCGTTTTATCTTTAAGCTGAATTATGGCTGTTTCACATGATGGCTGCAGATACTACTTTTGTCTTCCCATGAGGGCAAAGTCATGATCCGCCCTATACTGCCCCTGATTGGCTTATCCTGGCACTCCAAGTGAAGAAAACGCACTGTCCTTAGACTTTCATGTCATCAAATCTGTGCAGCAGTCTGCCAGTCCTTGGATGACTTTCGTGCTTCCACTGTATCTCTTTCTTTTAACATTTTTTATTCATATATCAATATTGATTCTTCCCCATTTTCACATTTTTCTCTCCGTTTTAACTTTTAGTGCAGTCATCACAAACATGACCGATCACTTTGTCTTGTTTCACCCAGTTATCAAAACCAATATCTGGACACGACAAGAAAATGACTTCACTTTTTAATCCTTGATCCATACTGAGCACAATTCTTTTCAAGTATTAACATTTTTGTTTCTATCTGTCTTGTGTATTTCCATCTGCAGAGCAAAAGGAGGAAATGATTCTCCGGTAGGCGGATGTATCAGATGTATTTTTGAGGGTGATAAAAAAAAATAATTGACCGGTTCCCGAGCAAACACAACAGTTAAATGTAGAAAGAAGAGGCTTCGGAAATCTCATGATGTAATGCTTTGTCCTCGTTCAACCTCTTGGTGTGCAGCAGCACTCAATTCAGTCTTCGTGGCTACAACAGTGTTTAGATTTTTTACGCAGGAGTCATCAGGAGTGGTGAAATCTTCCTGTTTAGACCAAATCTATTACACAAACGGGTAAATTAACCTATAGAGATGTAACAGCCCAGTTGTCAGCACCACAACCCGCTGAAGTCCACTACTGTCTGGGTTTGGTTTGAGCTGATTTATTTCTGGGCTAATAGAGCATAAGTAAACACTCAATCACTTCATGTCAGTTGCACAGTCGTGTAGGCATTTGTTTAGCAACGTACCTCCGCTGCCTAAGTGCCCCGAGTAACCTAATCTTTAGAGTTCTGAGGAAATGAACAAGGCGAGAAGGGGGCAACAGAAAGGCAGCGCAAATGTCTCTAAAAAGAGGTCTTGTATGATGCTGAATGTTAATGGATATGAACGGACTGAAGGATGCAGATGAGGGAGGGAAGTAAGACACGGCAGAGGGAAGCAAGGGAGAGGGAGTGAAAGCAGAGAGGAAGACGAGAGGAATTTAGAGAGCAGAAGAAGAGAATGTTAATCTGAGGAAGGCGGCACAGAGAGAAAAGCTCTTTTCCTCTCTAAGCCCCACGCCCTCACTTCCTGTCCCTGCTGTCAATCAGAGCAGCTGAAGTGCATCAGACAAAAGAACCCCCCCCCCCCGGTCAGAGGATGGAAAGGGTGTTTTGGAGGGTTTTGAGCAGCCTCTGTATGTTTCTCATGTTCATCAGAGACCCCTAATTAGAAATCTCTCTCCCTCTGTCTCTCTCTGTCTCACGCATTCATGCAGGCACCGTGCCCGGCCTCCATCCTCACACTGACGAGCTTATTTCTGTAGTCTAAGTGTGGCTCTGTGGGCCTCTAATAGCGTAGCCAATTAGTGCCAGTGTCCGACTTGGCTGCTTCTCTAACTCACTGGTGGTCCCACTGAGGGACAGAATGGCTCCTCTGAAAAGGTACAAGTCCACAAAGAACGGCCTGACAAAGACGTGTGTGTATAGGCTGCATGTCACAGCAGCACACAAGACTGGAAACTGGAAACTGTGTGTGTGTGTGTACGTGTGTGTGTGATTCAGAAGTGCTCAATAAAGAGTTATAAGCTGTTACACATTATGAACAGGAGAAGTGCTTTTGAAGATGGTTGAATAGTTCAAAATGGTGCCACTACCACTGGAGGTACGAAATTTAAACCCTCAGCCCAACACCAGTCACTGTAGTTTTACTAATATGAACTAATATGAAGTTACAAATGTATTCATTACTTGCTTAATGTTTTCTGCAAATTGTGGCAAAGATGAATCAAACCAGTGAAGTAGATGTTGGGGGGGATGTGGAGAGAGCATGGCTACTCTTACTGTACTGTACTCTACTGTATTTTTTGCCAATGCTCATTGTTAGATAACTTCTGGAATTTTTCCACTGTGAGCAAAGCATTAGATGTTGAATTGGTACTGTAAGAGACCCTCTGATAGCAATTCTTGGGATGAAACCTGATGTAATTTACAGTAGGAGGAGGACGTACCGCTTACAAATAATACTAACAATAGCAGAAAGGAAGCAATTACAGTAAGATGGCTTAAAAAGGACTTCCTCCACCTGCGCCGAGCTGATCGGGCAGCAGTGGGATGAAGAATTAATAAGCAAATGCAGATCCCTTAAATCTGACTTGAATTCACCAAAATGAATCGCCTCTGACAATTCCCAAGTCCTTTTGTTCATTATCCCAGGAGGAAGCTTTTTTTTGTGACGTGTGCCAAAACAATGCGAAGAGAGTTTGGTCTGTAAAAATGACATAAAATAGTCAAGAGAGAGAAAGAAGAGACAAAGAACCGTGTTCAATGCAGATGTGCAAGTCACACAAGAAAATTCGTTTTTAGTAAGAGATTTAAAAAAGGAAGTCACCGAGGGAGCCAGACAAAATTCAGAGTTTGAGTGACTGATGCAGATGGAGTTTCGCAGCTGAATCTGAGGTCACATAGCTGACTAATATACAACATGTCCGAGCATGGAGCACTTTAAAACTAACGCATAAAACCTGAAAATCAATTCTAAAATCATCTGGAAACAAAAGCAAACACAGTTCCCAGTTCCTAATATAACTACTGTATGTCTCTACAGTCCTTAAGGGGGTATAGTATTGCAAAACTGCAATTTAATATTGCACGTCCATAAAAGTTGGACCCACGAGAGAGAGATTTTTACAAAAGGATGGTCAAACTCGAAATAGCAGACGCTGAGAAATTCAGATCTCTTCATTGTCTAGAAATATATGATAACATTGCACCGGTGGTAGATGTTTGTGTGCTGTCATGTGTGTTAATAATAATAACATTTTTGAAGTGGCATTTCTAAAGTACAACATATATAATAAACCGAATGGTGTTTTGTCGTCAGTGATCCCTCGGTGTTATAGTTTGTCACAAAGACACCTGAGTCCTCGCCGAGAACATCACATGGATTTGTGACAGAAAATGTTCCACTCCACCCCCCACCATCACGATAACCATTATTTCCTACTGGCTCACCAGACTACAATTCCCATATTGCTCAACTCAAGCGTCTTTCATTAGGAACCCCTCTACCTCCTGAATGCCCAAGTGTTTTGAACATGACACCTCCAGTTTGGAAAATCGGTGGGGTCTCTTTAAAAATTTAAATTCCAGTCATTAGAAGAATCAAAGGCCGGCTGACGGCACACAGCTAAAAAAGACTCAAAGGTTCAGTACCTCCTGGTGTTTTTTTTTTTTTTTGTAATTCACTTTGCCTAACTACATGTGAGTTCATGCCAAAGTAGCTGTTGGTAGGATGACAAACAAAACAGCATCTCTCACTAGGGGGAGCCACATCCGATTGTGTTTTTGCAAAGCCTTTATGTGCAGCTTTTTGTAAAGAGTCGACGAACACAACGGTGCGAACATAGTGGGGTTTTGTTTGCTGCTCGTTTGTGTGTGTGTGTGTGTATGTGTGTGTGTGCATGCGTGTGTGTGACAGAAATTGAGGCCGGTGATAAACTGACGGAAGACAGCTTGACACAGATAACAGATGCAAACACACTACGTTAAAATCAAACGCCCTGCAAACATTTTTCGCAGAAGCTCACATGGACCCACTTTCTCTTTTGCATATCAATAGCCCTAGATAGTAGACACACACACACACGCGCGCACACACACACACAGACATAATTGGTTACGTAGGGAGCAGAGCCAACTTGCACCTCTCGTTGCCGTGGTAACCAGAGAGACTGATTTTTCTAGAAGCACTTACTCACATCCCGTCTGTTATTCACTTGTTTGTTCATTCATTCCTCCTTTTAGCCTTTCTTTATACAACACTCTCTGCCTCTCTCTCTCTCTCTCTCTCTCTCTCTCTCTCTCTATCCCTCTCTGGGTGCTTTTCAACCCATTTCCATTCCCACCTCTCCTCCAATAAGATGCCCTCTTAGCATGCATATGCAAATGAGGCAGACTTGAAACCAATTAAAAAGAATTGAATAACGAACAGCATTGTGTTCTCGGTGGTTGGACACAGAGATAGTGGCTCATTTACTTCTGACAGTCAAGCAAAGGAGCGGGGGGATCATTTCATCCTCCCTGCTCACAACCCAAATAGAGCATTGCTTTACTTTCCTATCTCATCCTTTGCCTCTTTTCCTCGACTTCCCCCCTCGACGCCTCCACAGCTCTCTCCAGGGTGTATCAGGTTATCATTGGCCAACAAAGCAGGAAACAGGAAGTATATATTGCGCCATAGACAGAACCCTGGAGATACTAGATGGACACACAAACACACACAACCACACACACTGTTACACCAAATAGCCCTGCTGTTTTTGGACCATCAGTGTGAACCCTAACCCTAATTATGAAGATCCAGAGCAGCACTTCAGATTCACACTAAAACGTGTTGTTCTGTGCAGCTGTATACACACACACGTATACATATATATTGCAGACATTGTAGAGCAGCCAATATAACTACAGTTATGCAGAAATGCAAATACTTAACCCAGACGGACTTATTTCACTTGAACTTGAAATGCAGTCTGGCATCAACAGGAGGCTGGCAGCTTGTTTGCACACAAGGCAAAATAGGTGGGAAATTACATTAATGGGCAAGCAGGAGAAAATAAAGCAAGAATGTGCACAGAGAGAGAGAGAGAGAGGTGGGGATTAGAGAGAAATTAGGTGTAAAATATAAAAATAATAAAGAGGAAGATTAAGAATATAAAGTAGTTTGGATAGAAGAAAACATCCGGGAAAGAAAAAAGATGCTGAGAAAGAGAGAAGGAAGGAAAGGACAGCTCTCTACTCTCCGTGTCAGCTTTCTGTCCGAGAGAGAGAGAGAGATGGTGAAAGAAAAGAAAGACAAAGAGACAGCAAGCTCTAATAATCCTGCGTCAGCGTCCAGTCAGACCCCACGCCAGGGCGACTTGGGGACGTCAATGGGTGGACGCCAGCAAGGTCAACAGCAATAACCTTCAGGTTAACACACAAGGACTGACTACACACTGAACACACGGTGCACACTTAACATAAAGCATTGGTAGAGAAGACTGAAGAGTACATATGGTACTAATGAACGTAGTGAAACAGACTGAGTGGTGATGATAGATCCAAAGAGACACAGACAGAGACAGCTTGGCACACACACTGTCTCAGGAGTGTAATTAATATGTAAGTTAAAGTACGGCGGCTGTAGATATAAGTGGAGCTCCCGGCCTAGCTCTCTATACCCACATGTGTTTTTCTTTATTATGGTGACCTTAAGAGCTTAACACACTGCAACTAAATAAAATACATGCAAATGAGGAAAACATTTTCACAAGTAACATATGTTAGGCTTCAAGAAATGAACTGTAAATATAGAAAACCAAATACAGAAACTCAGACAACACAAACCAACTGCATGACACTAGTTGCACACAACAAACCAGGTCGAAGTTACAAATGTTTCCATTGGGACACTAAAACTCATGAAGCTGCTCTCTCTGTTGACATTTACTTCATGATTTGATAGTTTAAGGTCCCACACAAAAGTGAAGGGAAGCGTATATGCACAGCTCTTTATAAAGGGTGAGGTGGTTACAGATGAACATTTACTAAAACTACTAATCAGTCCTCATCCTTAAACTCTTGTAAAACTGCTGTTAAAAAAGACTTAAACCTGACCTTTGTTTTGTCTATGTTGTGACTGAAATACATGCAACATGGACGTGACGCATCAAGTGTGATGAAGTGGGGTTTTTTTTAACCAACCCTCTTGTTATACCCGCTCCTGACTGCGTTGGTTGCAAAATGTGCAAAAAACCGTCCTGTCTAGAGTCTTTCCAGTGTTTGTCCATTCTGGGCTACTGTAGAATGTGGTGGTTCAACATGGCAGACTCCATGAATGACTGCTGATCTAAAAGGCTCATTCTAAGGCCTGATTCATACCAAATGCAGCACTGCAGTAAGAATGCAGGTTTACCCATTCATTTGAATGGAGGTACCGCGTTTTGGCTGCAGCAGTGCAGACCGCAGGGTATGCAGAAAGAAAAAACACAGAAGCCTGTGGCAAAGGAATTGAGCCAGATTCAACTGTTGGAGAAACGGCACCTGATATCACACTCACTGCCAATCCGAAGACAGATTGGTAAAACTCCTTCACAATTAATCACTGAAAATGAAGCTAACCAGGTGGAGCTCATGGACTAACTTAGGATACTCTCCCAGTTGTGTCCTCGCTTGGTTTATTTCATGTACCTAGCTTCTACATCTGTGTTTGACGTGCAGTCTATGCTGTTAAAGAGCAGCACCATCTGACAGTCTGTGGAGACACACACAGTAGTGGTCGAGTGACATAGACAGTGAATAAGAATGAGGGAGTGCCAATATCGATAAAGACGGTGGATCAGAGAAATAAAGTTTTCTGATTGTTTCAAAGTAAGAGTGTGTATTTGGTTATCTTCATGTCTTCTTTTCTTTATTTGTTTGTGTTTTCTTAAGCTGCTGTGCAATAGGATTAGAGCTCAACCGTCCTTTCCTGCATGCATCATGGTATTTAGCTGTTAATGTAAAAGTGTGAACAGCAAAATAAAATTTTAAAATCTCTTTGCACAACATCGTTTCACTCTCGCCCTGTTTAACTGACAGATGTTATTTGGATGATGAAGGAAACAGACGATAGTTCAGCAACAAAGAGGCTGTTGGGAATTCAAGCTGTGTGACAGGTGACAGCCTGGCTTGTTTAAAACCTGAACATCTCTGACCTGACCAATCAATCAAAAACACCATTTCAGTGTCCTCAGAATTACGGTTTCCTGCGGGGTTTTTCTTAAAACAATAGGGGATATACGACGTCATTGCTGCTAATGCTGTCTTCTCCTGTTAGCTGTCAATCAAAACATCTCTAATCCACCAAAAGGCTAAAATATGTGACCTCCTGCGTGACCCTGACGGTTGACTGAGTGACTGTCAAGGTAATAGGTAGTTTCCAATCCCATCAGCAAAGAAAAAGCAGTTGTGTGACCCTCCTCCAAGATTTAGGAGGTAATTTAAGGATTGAGACAGGCAGCCAGTACTCCACTGCTGCAATTGACAGGAGAGTTGTTATCGATGCAGAAGGCAGAGGGGATGAGGAGTGAATTCCTGACTGAAAGAGCTTCAGAGCACTTTGGTATGTTAAGAGCAAAGACTCGCAGGAGCCACAATACATCAGAGTCTGTGTACAATACAACAAGCTTCACAGAACATGAAATACAATATGTGAACCTGACCATAACATCTGCAGAGCTGGATCATAGCTTATTGACCTCATTCACAAGGCAGAACGCCTGAGTTCTGATTGCTTCTATTAAAAAAAAAAACAAAAAAAAACTGCTTTGTTGGATTTCTTGTTAATTCATCAAATGAGGCAATTCAAGACAAGCAAGCCTGTTTTTAAAGGAATAGTTTAACATTTGGAGTGGGATGAGATCATTGTTACCCCTCTTCATGTTTATGTGTTAAGTATAGAGACGGAGAGGAGTAAAACGTGTCGCACACTCTGACTCCAAACGCATTTCTGTTTTATTCAGATGATGTTTTTAGCCCTCAAGATGATCAAACATTAGATATTAAACAGACATCAAACAGTATTATATATGCCACACCTTTGTTTTACATCTGATGGTGATGTGATGTGTGATGAGATTGTCATGTTCCACTAATAGAGTAAGAAGATAATAGTCAAGAGGCCTTCAGCGATTCGAAACAAACAGTAGCCATTTCCATCAGCGTGTTTTAAGGTGGTTTGGGCCTTTTTCAAAAAAGAGTTGGAATGCTCTGAATGGGAAACACTCAACAAAGTGAAAATATTACGCTTTTTGGCAAAATATAGACAAGAATAAGTCTTTTAATTACATCACCTTATTGCACCACCTTTTGGTTTTCCAACTGGAGACTTGGTGCAACCCACTGCTGATCTCGTGAACCAAGAACCAATATTTGCATAACGACAGTGGATGGAAATTATATGCATTTGCATTACTGAATTACTCGAAATTCTGCAAAGCATTTGCATGGAAATACAGCCACTAGCTATATTTCCACAGGATATTTCCCACAGAAATATTAATAATAATGTATTTTTAGTTAAATATACATACATTTTGAATAGATTACTATTAATTATACAGGTTAAACCAGCTCAGACTTATACTGTTAGACTTATATTGTTCCTTCTTGGAAAGTGAAACAAGTTACCTCCTCTTGGTGGAAGTGATACCTTCCCAGGCTCAATATAATATCTTAGAGAGCTAATTTAATTGACTTATTGAATTCAACAAAATGTTCTGCTGCTGGATAATTCATGTTTTTGTATCAAATAGTTCAGCAATATGGAATATATGACAATATTACCACAAGGGCAAATAATAAGATAAATCACTGAGTTATTGTGACATTAAATAATTCCTTTTATATTGATCTCTTTACCTGTGTGAGGATAACTACAACAACCACAGCAGCAATCGCCTTCAGAAATAGGTACTAGCTTAGCCTGAGCTCATACTAAATGAGGAGAAGGTAAATATCAGAGTTGATCTCTCAGGTTTTTATCTTTATTATATCCCATCATGAAAGGTCTTTCTTTGAATATATCACTGAGTTGACAATCAGATTCAGGTATATGCCAATTTATAGGGTTAGGGTTCCACTTATAATTCCCTTTATCTGTCCCTCACCCTCGGGATACTCTCTAATCTGTCTTTTATTTTAGTAGCTGCTTCATTTAGGACAGATCCTCATTGTTGAAGCGTGTTTTTCATTTCCTTCATGTTCCTGTTAAAATAATACGTTTTCTGCCGAGAACATTTGAATCTACAGAAGGAAGACTATTTCTAAACAGTAAGGGATGATCAGCGTCTGTCCTTAGCTGTAGGTTTTCTGAACAGATCTGTCGGCCATACAAGTGATCATTTGAACGTGAACGTTTCTGTGAGCAAATATTTCAACCAAATTTTTAAAATGAACACATCTTTAGTGATTCAACACACTGAAAAGAACCGCTCTTCTTACTAGCTAAGTTGAACTGCAGGGTGGGGTGATAATTATTTGTTCCATCGTTAAAATAAAATGTTGATTAGTGCAGGTTTTTAGTGAATTAGATGGTGCATTAAACCAAGTGATACAATCAGTGATAAATGATAAAATCAGGGAGTGTAAAATGAAAACATTTAATTACACCCATTGCATTCGTTTTACTTTTTTCCCCCACCTTTTTGGGAATTCAAAGGACGTACATTCTTCACAGAACAGGTTCTGGAAAGTTTGGCTTCACTGGACGCTTGAAAGAAGTACATTGTTTTGTAAGTAGGTCACTTTTCTGTTTTCACTCTAAGAAGTTACAGGAGGACAAGCCTTAGGGGTTGAGCTATGTGCTGTAAGTCGATGGAGAGACCGAGAGATAACAGGAATATTCAAATGGACATGCATCTCTGCACACATTTCGTCATACTCTGCATTTGTTGAATTAAAATGTAAAGATTTAAAGGCATATGAATCTCCAAATTGTCTTCATAAAATCCCATTGACGTCGTGTGACGTTGCATGCTATGTGTTTGTTTACCCTTTTGCACCTGTGGCTTAGTCATTCTAATTGCATCCATTGATGACTCTCTTTTCCTGCTTCTCCAGAAATGAGTTAAGGGTTTAATTAGTCCTCCATGACCCTCATCAGAGCCAGTCTACCTCAATAACACTCGCCTCAATCAAAGGGAACAATAAGCACATGCAGGTGCACACAAATGCAAATGGAGGGCCCCTTTCAAGGGGATCTACGCATGCGCACTCACGCACACGCACTCTATAACCACTGGGGGCAGAGGTCCCCACAGGATTAGTCAATTATTAAGTGGTCTATTCCTCTAAGAAAGAGTGTTATTGATTGATTATCACTATAGGTTTAATAATTCAGTTGTTTTAATAGCAGAGATATGGAAGGAGAGGAGAAGATGAACAGTCGGGGACATGGGTGGAGTCGGAGGAGGAGGAAGAGGAGAAAGGATGCAAATGGAGGAGACGTAATGGGAAAGGAAGAGGAAGAAAAGCAGTGGGGTGGTGAAAAGATGAGGGCTGAGAAAGAAGAGCTTAGCGGTAATGAGCATGTGGAGACAGAAAGAAATCCCCTGATTAAAAATGTTGATGAAGTCACTTTTTTGGCCTTTTTCCACATTGTAAGAATGTGTCCTTTATTTCCCCAAGCTCAAGGAAAATGTGTGATTTGTTCTCAATCAAAAATGAGCAAAAAAAGTGGGTAAATAATTCATGTGGGGCGGCAACTTAAGCCAATTATTAAGATTATGCGATCAGATGGTTTGGTCAAATTATTTGGAGATTTTCTCTGAGAATTTTCTGACCAAAAGCTTAGATAATAAATCTGATACAAATCCGATACAAAGGAGTGAGCACACATTTTAATACAGCAAGTTTTATGGTGGCGTGCCATAATTTAAGGAAAGTTTTGTCAGAAAATAATGTCCATAAACTCCACGATGACATCTTCGGATGTCTTGATTTGTCTAACCAAATACACAAAAGCTTAAAATATTCATATTCCAACATATAGGAAAGAAAAATCATCAGTAGTAATAGTAAGTAGTCATTTTTGGAATTTTTTGCTTAAAAAAATGACTTCCGAGTTCAGTCAGCCTGATCAGTCGATTTAATTATTTCAGCTCTGAATACATGCACTCTTAGTATTAGTGCACTCTTTTCGACTCGCTTCATTAGTGATATTAAAATAAAAAATCAAACTAAGTTGTTTAGCAATTACAGCCTAATCACACTGTCATCATCTGCATGCAATTAGCTTCTCCTACAATCAGCATCCCTGAAATTAATGTCAACATGGCTTAAAGTTCAAGTCTGGGAGTTCATGGAAATCATTAAAGGAACTGCTTGCTTCGGTGTAATTTTAGCAAGCCAATATGCTCTGCTGTTTTGATTTTTTTTTTTTTTTCATGTTGACACTGAATAGAGATGTCGTGTACATGCACCCCCCCTCCCTCCCTCCCTCCCCTCTGTTTCGTCCTTCATGCTCATCTTTCGAGCCTCCATTTCAATTCCTCTCATGATTCATCGCCGGCTCCTGAGCTGGACTGTGTGAAAAGGATCGTGCGAATTGTGAAAATGGTAAGACACCAGGTCAGACACCCTTATACCTGCACTTTAAATCCGTGGCATTTTGTCCAGTGTGTTTCTCCTTGTTAAAAATGCATGAACCGACTGTACAGGAGAGGCTCTCCAGCCCGAGAAGCACCCTTTTGTCTGAAAGATTCATGAAAAAAGGGGTTTTTATCCCCCGCTGTTTTGTAGTGGTGGAGAAGAAGAAGAGATTGTCATCTGATGTTGTCAACCGGTGAATTGCTGACCCCGTTAGTTCTGGACAAAGACGTGTTGACCCTGAAGCATGCACATACATAAAGGCATGTAAAAACACAAGCAGACCTCGTAGTAGCTCATGTACTCTTCAGTCATATCGTCTCCTTGTGTACTTATCTTCAAAACAGATTCTTCTGCTTTATCACAGCTTGGGCCTTATTTTTGTAGCAATATTTGTGGTAATAATGATATTGTTAAGAAAGTTAATTGCTAGAATAACCCGCAGGTTTGCTAACGTGTCATAGGAGTTATGACTCCATCTATCAAAAGCATACAGTAGGTGGACACGTGGGTCCATAAAACGACTTTGACACAGAGCACTGCTGTTCAATTCCCAACAACTACACACAATCGGCGATGCTTTCTTTGAACTATAACTTTAACAATAACAAAGTATTTCAGCCCAAAGCAGAATCTTTCCATAAGAACACAGTATACCCAAGATATTTAAGCCTATATGTAATAATAAATAATTATACTAGATATAATAAAAGTAATAACTTATGTATCTTTTCCTGCTGTTTTCAAATCCAGGAATCATCTGTCGAGCCCAGCTTCCTTTTCTTTTTTTTATCTACTTGGAGTAGCAGAAACAAGTTGTGAACACAACTTTGACATATCATCACACTCGTTAGCACAGTTGCTTATTGACACATCCAGTTATGGAGCAACATTAGCATTCATTTGGATAAATAGCTGGCTCTTTTAGCTGCTAAGTGCTCCGCGATGTTCACCAGTTAGTTCCTGTGTCTGTCTGCTGTGTGTTTTTGTTTTTTGCTGTGTTTTTTTTTTTTTTTTTTTTTTAGAGCTTTTTGTTGTTGCTGAAAACAGTTTCCTGGTGCAATGAAATATTATTATGTGAGCTTACGTTCAGTTTTACCTCCAAATGAAGTGCTTTGGATAATCTGACAAGGCTGCTGGCTTGTTTACAACTTAACATCTAATACATCAGTTTCTTTTGGACTTCATTGTAGTGATGCCGTACTGTTTCCAGCTCTCAGTAATGTCTCTGGTGTGTACAATATTATCATGACTGATGTAAAAGATGAAAACTACATCACAGAAAGGGGTACAGACTTTGTTGTTGTTACGGCACCCACCAAAGTAAGCATGCAGCAGTAGTAGTAGTAGTTATGCGGGAAAAACTGTTATGCTCAGAGACAGAGATCGCTGTGTTTTCTTACCGCCAGCTGCTACTAAGCGAACACTGAGCTGCTTGTTAGCTAGCCAGTGCAGTTAACCTGCCCATCAGTGAGTCTATTCACCACAGTGTCCACCAGGATGGATGCATCCCCTCTTTAAAAATGTCTCTGCCTCTGGCAGCAAACATGTTGCTTAGAGCGACAGGTAAAAGGAGAAATACACCTGAAGTTGGCACGGTGGGTGCTTGTTTCCCAGTAACAACCCACAAACATCATCTACACAGTCATCCTCTACTTCTTCTTCTTTGGATGCTACAATGGCATATTTTTGCCAGAGTGTTTGTTGTTAACATTGCTTGTGATGGTTTTATTCTATTCCAGTATCACAGTCCAGTTATCCAGGATGAGTAAAACATGTAGAGAAAAACAAACAGGTTCCCCCAGTGGCTCCCAGCTCACTTTGAAGTGAATAATTATACAGTAATGTGTAATTTACTACAGGTTTATTTTGTCAAAATGGATTTTATAGAAACAAAATCAAAAAAAGCATCATTTCAGGACCTGGTATCCAAGTTAAGGTGTCAGTATCATGCATTGTTTAATACCTAAACACACAAAACCATCATTAAATGAACCTGTTAAGCCTTATTTCCCCTGTCAGTGAGTGCTGTTTTTAAGTCTTGGTGGTTTAGCCGCGAAGCTGTGAGCCAAGTCAGCTAACTGTCCCTCTGAGGCCGCCGAGGTTCAAACCCCAAATACACCACCGCTCTCCTCCCCTGACCACAACTCCCAACTGCCCCACACACACACACTCTCACACACACAGGATGAATCTGTTAGTCTTACAATTTACGAACCAGGTAACAGTTTGGCCTTTTAACACTCACAGCACAGCACAGCACAGCACAGCACACATGCATCCGTACGAACAAACGCGCACACACCAGCACATCCGTCCTCCCTTGGCAGTACAGGAGAGTCACTGGTGTGATTGCATTATTGATTGCCCTGGATATGTTTTTTTTTCTTCCTTCTTAAAAGCATTTAGCAATCTGGCAATTAGTTAGAGCTTAATGTAGGATGTCAAAACAGTGCTATTGATCCAGCGGGGCAAGGAGGAAAGATTGATCAGTCAACTCATTACGTTGCTGGCGCTGCCTCGTCATAAACACTCCAGATGAGACTCCATCAAAAGCCCATCCCTCGTTCACTGGCTCTCTTCTGCTGCTCGCTCTATCGCTCTCTCTGCATCAGGCTCCCCAGTGTTTTCTGTTGTTGGCTCCTGATGCTTGATTGCACTGTCTGCACCTGGTTTGAGTTCGGTCTTATTTTTCCCTCTGCTTATTATTGCTCTGTTGCTTTTTTATCCTTTGTTGGATTGATTCTTCTCTTTACCTCACTCTCCGTCCCTCCTTTTCTTTGTCTTCGTGTCAACAATGCATACACACTGTATTCTAACATATTAGAAAACCAGTTTATTTCATTCTTTTGCTCCCAGTATTTCTGTTTCTACCCACTGTCCTTTCTCCCCACCGCTAGATTGCAACAGCTCCGGGTACAAGCGGAAATCTACCAGCGGTTATCATTAAAATCTCAAATAAAGCTGATTTAGTTTGCGTCACTTATATCGATTCATTAGTCAGTCATGTGAAAATCAGCCAGATGCAGGCACACTTGATTCAATTTGCAGAAAGACACGACTCAGCAGCCATTTCAGAGTGTCGTATTGTTCAATGGACAGACGCTAGGCTCATTAAAGGTGGCCTAAGCTGCAAAATAATGAAGGCTGGCATTTAGCAAGCACTCCACAGTTTGAATTTTAATTAAAATTATTTTTCACATCAGTGAAATTAAACATTCAGCAAATCTCCTCAGAGCAGGTTAGAATTTAGGATTAAAATGAGATCAGAAAACACACAGCACCGCCATAACTGAGGCATGGACTTACTGAATGGAATGTCTAATTCATACCTTTGTTGTAATACATTGAAGGAATAGTTAAACATTTGACATCAGTTTGTGAATGTTAGACAATAAAACCTTAATGCCTCCTGCATCCATTTCAAATTAAAATCCCTCTAGCATTTCTGTAGTCAGAATCCAGAGACGCAAACTCAGTGTAGAAAAATACGTCTGGCAGTAGCAACGTTGTCTGAGTGGACACCACAAATGGGCGAGCTGCAGCAGTTCACTGACGTAGCTGTCACACAGGTACGTGTAGCTGGTGTGGCCTGGACGTTAGCATACCAAAGAGACCCCACAGGCAGGCAGCAATTGTTTTGTACTTTGATTTAAATACTTCAGGTCATTGCTTATACCTACCAATGATGGTATATAATTGAAATTGCACATGAGTTGGTAAAACAAAAAGTATCACAACAAGTTAATGGATAAGAAAGCTCACCTTGCAGTCGCAACTCTGTTTTAGTTTGTACTCCATGTAACTTCATATCCCAGAGTGTTTCAGCTTTCCTGTCAGGACTTTAAACGACTCAGATTTGGTCAGTTTTCCTTGGTTTATGTGCTTCTACCACGAGTAAGCAGGCTATGTAGTTAAAATATATTTCTAACCCCTTTTTTAAATTTTGTTTTTATAATTGGAACTCAAATTGAAACAGAATTACAAGCATTGTCTCTAGTTAGCTACACCAGCCACAATGTAGCCAAAATATACTGCAACCGTGCCGGGTGGGATTAAGACTTAATACGCAAACAATTAGGCAACATACAATAACAGTCAAACTTAGCTGAAATTCAAAAGTTGAAACTTTTAAGCTAACATGCGTGAGAAATGTGTCACATTTGAACATCTCTACGCTGAAGATCATGTGACTGAAAACTCCAGAGCTACTGCTCAAGTCTTTATGCTAAGCTAAGCTAGGCTAAGCTAAGCTGCCTCTTAGCGTCAGTGCTAATGCACAGACATCAGATTGATGTCAGGTTTCTCATCTCACTCTGTGGGAAAAAAGGCTAAATGTTGCAACATGTAATAGCAACACTGTGTTTTTTGTGTTTTTGTGTATTGTATTTCTCTCTTTCATTTGTGTTTTTGTTGTTTTCCTGATGGAAAAAAGCGAGAAGTGGAAAAGCGCGTCATCAGGAGGGGTCGCGTAATGTAACAGCTGTTGCTGATGGACTTGGAGATTTACCTCATTTTCCATTTGTCTTCAGTCTCTGTTTCAGTCCTTTATCTCTGATGCACTCCTGCTTGTTTTTCAAGTGTTTCGCTTGATAACAAGCTTTCAAGTGGAATGTCACATTTTAGAGAGAAAACCAGCAGGAGCATAAAAGATAGTACCAAAGATGTTTTTTTGGATCAAGTCTAGACATCTATTCTTACCGGAGTCTTCCAATCTTCCTTTGTTTGTCTTTCTTTCTTCATCTCTCCCTCTGTTGTTTTCCTCTCACTCCGTCTCCTCTTTCACCTTTTTCCTCATCTTCTCCAGCCGACACACTCTCTTTCTCTCTCTCCACCTGCTCCCCCTCCCCTCCCATCTCCCCTTGTGCCCCAACAAGTGTCTTATATTTCCAATGATGATTTAGCTCATAAATCTTGATAAAGCCACTGGCTGTTCCGTTTCGGTGGAACAGGAAACTCTTGCAGGAGCAGGAGGAGACAGAAGATGAGGAATGGCTCTCGTTCATGAGGCTGTCCTGTTTTTCTGTGTTTTCCATTTTGATGGCGTCCTCTGGGAGAGAGCATTTGGTGTATTTAGGGCGCCTTTTTAGTTGGGATTCATTGCAGAGGTGTTTGATTGCAACCACGTGTTTGTTCAGCCACCCTAATATTTGGGTCTGTATCTAATCCTTTTCGTTTTAACTGAGCCATTACTTCGAGTCATTTTCCACCCACCTCACGCGTCTACCTGAAATTAAACAATCCAACAGAAAATCTGTAGAAGGAAACATTTCTCTCTCTGTTATGGTCCCAGCAGCCAGAACGGAAATAAAACCTGTCTCCTCAAAATCACTTTTATATACAACAGATTTGTTTTGCAGGGAATTTAGTTTAGGCCAGAATTATGTTCAGCTGCAGCAACCTTTATTTCAAGAAAAGGAGGCTCTATGTTTTTGTAATGCAATCAAGTTGTAGGGAGATAATCAATGTGGAGGATGGCCGTATACAAAGAACAGTCACCCTGTGACCCTGGTGGCGTTAAGGAAACAATATCACTTTGCTAAAGGTTTTGATTAAATATTTGCTCTGTTATGAAGCTTATACAGTGGCTGATCTTGGTAAACTTTATATTAAAACTGTAGACAGCATAAACATGGATGTCGTATCGGTGACCTCGCCTCGAGTTTGTTGGCTGCCACCATCTTGGCACTCCTGCCTCTGCCGCCTCCCTGCTAATCTAAACCCAAAATACGCAAAAATGAAAATATTTTAAAATGTTCTACTTTTGCACAGGTGCTACAAATCTTTGTACATTGAGGCTGTTCCAGGTCAAATTTGACCCTGGATCTATTGAGTCGGATTTTAGACCCAGCAATGTGGGTCAGATCAAGGAAAATGGTTGTGCGGTTGTGCTGGGGAACCTTGAAACTGTATATTCTATGTCTGTGTGTATTTTCTGTGGGACACATCCTTCAGTTTATTACATGATTTTAATATAAAATGTGTATTGGTGCCATCATGGTTCTCTCTTATTCTCTTCTTCCGGGCAATACAGTTGAGACAAAATAATGAGATTCAGGAGGAACAAAAACACATTCATTATGCTTTATATTGCTACTTGCAG
The DNA here is from genome assembly GCA_028641955.1 of Protonibea diacanthus. NCBI lineage: Eukaryota > Metazoa > Chordata > Actinopteri > Sciaenidae > Protonibea > Protonibea diacanthus. The sequence goes on along the minus strand of CM053985.1, from coordinate 16,854,696 downwards.
CAGGGAACCACCTTCGTCACCCGCATACTATACACACATTGCACTCCTTCCCGTAGTGATGCTGATGTCACCACACAGGTGCAGCAGTGAGGGGCTTAACCACTAATGACCGCCTGTCATTCCCTTAAAAATCTCAAATCGGTCCACGTCATTATGAGGCAGCTTTGGCTCGCTGTCTTTGTCTCCACTAAGCCATTGTTCCGTTGTGTGTTTTCCTCTCCAAGCCTACGTTTCTGTAATAATGACACATTTCCTCTGAGCAACAGTTGCTCTTCCTGCTGGTTTTAGATCCTCTGGGATGAGGGTACTGCTAATAGTATAGTATTAAGACAGAGGCAGGCTATAGTTAGTAACAGCATTACCAAGGCTTTGATGTACAGCACGCTGGATCAACACACAGGCTTGGCGGCCATTATTTCCTTGGCTTGAAAAAAGGTGCTGAGATATTGTCTTTGTAGGGTCTGAGTCACTCAAGTCAGGTGACTTATCACCTTTCCGGATGTTTCAACACTTGTTTGAGAGGCTTTGCCTGGCTTTGAACATCTTACATTTCTTTCAGATAGTGTAAGCTCTATTGATGATGTCTGATACGTTTATCCCACATTTTTTTTTATCATAAGAAGATCATGAAACGATGTGCTTTCTCCTGTATCATGGACAATATCTTGGCTGCCACCGATCATTTGAAGGCTTGCAGGATCATCACAATATTTAATGCCTGTACTAAATCACACAACACTTGGGAGGTTTGTTTTCTTTGCTTGTTGCATTCAATCACGATCCCAGCTCGACATTATTTGTGGTCAACATAATGCTTACTATTTGCTCGTCTGGGATTGTCTCCAACTATATCATGATGTCAGACTGGGCAGAGTCAGCATCCTTTGTGGTCTATGACTTTTCCTCCCTCCTGCCTACTCGTTAATGCCTCCGCACCAGCTGTTGTTCCTGTCATGACCTTGTCGGCCGATGCTGACAGTGTTGACTTTGTCGACGTTCAGCTGAGCATCATTAATGTGTTTATTCTGTCTATTTTGTTTATGTTCCATTTGGTTATCAGTGTTCACTCTTTGTTTGTGCCTGACCATCCTGAAGGTGTCAGAGAAGTCCTTTGCAAGGTCTCTTTCTTTTTGCTAATGAGGTTTCGTAGGAGTACATCAACTTCCCTGATAAGTTGGGGTTGTCAACTTATATTTATAAATTACATGTTGGTATTGTGCCGCCTTTTGACACGTTAATTATTAAGTGCTTTACAAATAAATTTTACTTGACTTCCAAACAGATGCAATTAAGAAAATGGCAGGGAGGCAAAGGGGGACAACGGAGCAATAATGGACCTTTTTATTTTTTGACAGAAGAAAATAGCGCCTACAAGAATGTAATCTTTGTTTTAGGTTTTACAAGTGTTGCACCAGAGACAGAGACAATGGCTGATTTGACAATGATATATTTCAAATTTTTTACCACATTTATGTTGCAGTGGATGAATTACTACCTTAATCCTCCTTCATTTGGATGTATGTGCATCACTGTACAGAATAATGTAGTCTGACACTAGAAGGCCGATTTCAAATGTATCTGCTCAAAGTTCGTCTGTGCTGATCTTAAATTTCTGTTTAAGACAATGGCATATGATTACAATTATAAAACTGATAGTTCTGGTCCTTAATTAATGTTTGAACCCGTTGTAACTCTGACCACATTACTGAAGTAAATCCAAAGTGCACCAAACAAATAATTGCAAAATATCAAATTTGGTTCATTTTGATTTACTGGGTGGGCTAAGTGTGGATTAGTGGCTAAAAGAGATGGACGGGATGAAAGAGAGGAAGATAAAAAAGAGGAAATGAAGTTAATGACAGAGAACGTGAAGAGCTGGAAAAGTCAACGCTGTCATTCAACAAATTTACCAAAAAGGATGTCAGCTAAAGAAACAAAGAGAGGATTTAAGTTTGAGCTACAAATGCAAAATAAATAGTGATAAAACAGATGTTAATAATCTTTAAACATTATTTCCACTGCATCTGTTGCTTGGCTCTGTGTTGAAAAAGAACTACATTGTTTATTTTATGATTTATGACTATTTGTTAACATTAAATTATTGCATCTTTTGCTGCTGTGTTATAAAACCTTGCCAGATAGTAACCCTTTTAAAGAAGCATGAGAATAGATTTTCGATTGAAGTAGGAGACGTCTTGTGATTTAAAATAAATACTTTACTTAATACTTTTTTGCATATTAAAAAAAAAGAAAAAATCACGTTGTGGAAAAATCAATTACATTACCAAAGACTACAGAGAAACACTGAAAATAAAAGAGTTGGACAATGATTACTGTCTTTATGAAATTTATTTCTGCACGGAGGAGCAGTCAGGAACAGAGTGCATGCAATCAGTCTGTTAGTGAGGCTCCAAAAAACAAAACGTGTGTAGATGATATTTATAAGTACAAGCTGGCTTAAAAGAGGAAGTGTCTGTAGTTAGAGCATGCTTACACTACCAGTGTAAGACCCCTCTAGGGTCACAGTTGCAGAAGTTTCTCGGATGGAAAGTTACTTCTCTTTTTATATAAATTTACTTTGTATACCACATTTATTTTTATAGTGTCTAGACAGTCAGAAGGTAAAAGCATCAAAATAGTCTTACATCACATGTACACATAGTGTATATGTACGAAAACTTGTCGAGGGGATCTGTAATCATCTGCCATATTTACAATGAAGCTCAGGCCTCCTGAATCCCAAACCTCAGCCAAGCTGCCAAAACAATCTGCCAAAAAGCAAATTAGTATCATTTAAATACTTACTTAAAACAAATTAGTTTTAATT